>VDFB02281492.1:296737838-297209032 GCA_007258455.2 Sequoia sempervirens
TTACACATATGATGCCTTGCTTATAAAGGAAAGTTGTGAGATATGATTAAACAAGATCATGACATGTGTCTTAATCCTATACAATGGGACAACTACCTCAACAACTATTAAATGACTTAGGACATAAGCATTAAATGCTAAGAGATAAGATAAGATCTAGTGACAACTAACACTAGAACTAGAAAGATTCCCTCTTAGGACCAAAGTGGACTTAACATGTAAAGATGGCCTAGATAGGTAAAACACCTATTTACACCAACAATTTTTTATTGTCTAAATTCTAACTTTTTGTTTATCCAAATTGAAGTATCTATAGATGGTATCCAAATTTAAACATCTAATGAATTTGGAAAAAAATCAAATACATTAGAAAATTTAATAAAATACTTGGCTTGATTCAACAACCTTACCTAATATCTTGAACAATTTGTTGCACTTGTTATTTATTTGAATTGTTGATAACATTATTGCCCCTTTCACCTTGGTTTACAACTAGTAATATGCTTTCTAATTCTTTAGAAAAAGATGAAATGAATTCTTTAGTTGCAAAATGTACCCCCTTTGAGGAAATAAAAATAAAAATTAATATTCATTATGATTAAACGCCACAAAATAATTGAGAATTACTAAGAAAATAGCTCACAAGTCATAACGAATTAAAAAATAAAATAAGGATAGAGAATTAGATATGCTACATAATTTAATTACACTATCTAGAACTTCTGTCAAACCAACGAAATCAACTTTGAGTGCCTTTTTCGCTAGCATCCATGAGAATCCACTATTTTGCAAAGGTATGTCAACAAAGATCATAGTAGATAGCTATTTGAATCCATAGAGCAAGAGACTTTTGCATAAATAATTCATTTACACAAACTATATATATATATAATTCATTTGTAGATGCAACAAAAAACTTGCAAATAACACACAAAAAACATGGAAGCTTATTTTATTGACAAAACATTGTGTACCAGCTTTAGTGTAGCCTCTACAATTATTCAAGGAGAAGATTTATCACAAGAAGAAGATGCAACACTCATCACAACATATATATAGTCAACATTTGTACCTAACACTTATTGAGTGAGTGTGTACAATGTTACCATGTCTATTAATGGCACTTATTTATTGAGTGTAAAAAATGTTACCACGACAGTCAATGTTTGTATTATTTATTGAGTGTGGGAAATGTTACCACAACACTCAATGTTTGTACTTATTTATTGAGCATGGAAAATGTTACCATGCCTACTCAATGCAATAAAAGTTTATTCAATGTTTCTACTTAATAGATATTTATTAAGGATAAAATATTTTACCAACTATTTACCTGTCCGAGTAGTATTTTTTGTAAACTAAATTTTAGTTATAATATTAAACATGTTACAAGTGTAACTTATTTGTCCTCATTCAATCTGCTTTGAAGACTTGAATGAAAGAAGTTCAACACATGTAAATGTGGCCTATAAAATCCATTGTTATATTAATAATATGAAATAAAAATAATAGACTTTGAAAACAATAATTTAATACAATAGAATAAATGCATATATATAAAAATAAAATAATTTAATTTTGATTAATCAGAAAAATAAATAAATAACATTTTAAAATTATTAAATCACAAAAATAATTTAAATCATGAAAAATAGTTTAAATCACGAGAATAGTTTTAATTGTAGCTTTATTTTTAAATTTTGTATTATGATTGATTTCCCAGGTAAAAAAAAAAAATTGCATCCCAAAATGCATGAATAATCTTATCTCCAATGAGAACTAATAATGAAATATTAAAACATCATGTTAACATTTCTTTTTTTAAATAATTAGAAGTTGATTCTCATTTCTAAACATAAAAATTCTCAATACTCAACACACATTTTCAAGGCACACTTTGCCACCATACATGAAACATCCATTGGTATCAAGTACTCAATTATTGCACAAACAATTAGGGGAGAGGACTCGATAATTGAGCACCCTGACTTCGCGCTTCTAATTATTCTGTGGAAATTTCAAATCACTCCCAATTTTTTACAACTTGGCAAGTCCCTTGCTTATAGCTTTCGTTTCAGGGCAACATCAAATATAATGCCACATCAGCGTGCTTTTTGTCAAGATGTAGTTGACCAATACTTATACATTAATATCATGAATAATTGAACGCTGATGTGACATCATTACTTTTTAGATAAAAAAAAAAAAAAAACACTTTATACTGCCTCGTTCAAAACAAACGAAATTACTTGCTTAATCGTTATCACCTGAACTAGCAGTTGACGGGAGTGGGAAATAAATGTCACGTGACATAAAGTTGGGAAGATCGGGAAATCTCGACCTACTTTCCTCGGTCAATTAGGTCTTCATCTCGACACCCCCATGATGTCTAGAATTTGGCGGCCACCTACCTATCATATGAAAATTTTGTGTGGGTTTGTTCATTTAAATCCTGTCACTTTCGTTTTATGAAAAAATTTAAGCGTCAAAAAATATTTAATTTATATTTTTTTTATATAAAATATTTTATATTAAAATATTATTGATTTTATTAATCATACATATTAAATATGATTTTTTTTTTTTTAAATTATTTTTAATAACACAAGTAATTTGATTTTTTTAAATATTATGTATCATATAAATTAATTAAGTATTTTTTATAGTTCAATCCCCAAATTGATCTATCTAAAATCATATTTAAATATCAATTTCAAACCTATCCAAAATAATTATATAAAATTAAAAATAGTTTAATCCTTATTCAACTCATTATCTAAACTTTCAACATGCTCACCAATAAAAAAATCAAAGCCGCCTATAAAAAAAATGCTTTAAGGAATCAAAGCCACCTGTAAAAAAAAATGCTTTAAGGAATCAAAACCGGTGAATTGCCTGTAAAAAAAATGCTTAATCCTTAAATGATGTATTATGTTGAAAAAAATCAAAGCTAAGAATAATTATTTGTAAAAGGAAAATAAAATTTGAACATGCTCATTGCTCACCAATAAATTTTATGCTGTATTATCTTGAAAAAAGTCAAAGTTGGGAATCACTACAAACAAAATGCTGTTGAAAAAACAAGTTACAATGCTATAAAATAAATGCTTTCAACAGTGAAAATTTGTGTTATGTGATTATTCATAAGGATATCCTATATATATTAAAAAAATTGTAAAATTAGAAAATATTGATAATTAGAAATAAATCTAAAAATCTTAAATTTAATGTTAAAGTTTCTAAATTATGTAGAAAATAAATCTTGTTAAAATATTCAAAAGGTTAAAAATCAATTATATTCTATTTTAAAAAGATTTTGAATTAATATAATTTTTATAATAAATATTATAAATCATATATTTAATAAAAAGCAATGATAACTATTAATAAAAATGTCAAAATCTTTAAAAAATTAGAAAAAACTATATTTAATCTTGAAAATATTCTATTTTCAACAGATTTTGAATTAATAAATATATTTATAATAAATTATATATATTAATATAAAGTGAAATTAGAAAGAATTATTCCAAATCTAAACTAATTTATATTTTTATCATAAAATATTATTATATATATATATATATATATACAATAAATTTTTACGGTTTAATAATAATTTTAAGTGTCAATTTTACGGTTATATAAAAATATAGCAAGTCAAATGATACGGTCTAATAATTTTTTAGGTTGTAATATACGGTCCAAAATGCAAAAAACGGTCAAATAGACCATCAAATTCCAGGCCTGGCCCCATAAACATGAAGTCAAGTCAAGTTGCTTAAGGACTTGGAAATAGTCGGTTGCCTAGTCCCACATGGAATCAGGCATCGTGATTTTGGACATTTGTTCTCCACTTTTCTAACGTAACAACCACGGCGTGGGTCCCCAATCGGGCGAAAGTTCCCCTGTGACAGCATTGACACGGCGATCGACAATATCCGCTTTCATGGCGGGAAAATAATTACAACGAGCGGGACATCTATTCTAGAATACAGGGAAGCTTCCTGAGTTAGGTTTTGGAGGAACTCCTCTAAAAGGCCTGGCAGGGCCTGCTAAACTGTCTTCGGATTTGTTCCCCTTGGAAATGGGAGAGGAAATTAATCAGTCACATATGCAATAGTACTTGAGCGTCTTAATTAGTCATTTTTCATTGAGGTTTAAGTATCTTCCAACAAGATATTAAATATGGCGTGAGCTCTCTTCTTAGATCTTTCATATTCTCTTCAATAAACCAATTTTCAATTCTTTAATAATTTGAAGTTTAGTTATCTTACCAACTTCAATCTGAATATATATATATATATATATATATATATATATATAAGTACATTGTCATTTTGTTGGTTATTCTTAAACATCAAATGATTTATCAAAGATAATTTTTTCTAATAAAAATATGACAATTATTCATCACTTTTTGTTATGGATGAGATGTAAAATTACTATAAATTGAATATTTGATGTTTAAGAAGAGTACATATCATTTTTGATATTAGTAAAATCAAGGATTAAAAGGCTTGAACACTCTTTAACAAATAGGTAATAAAGGTAGATATTTCAAGTCTTATGAGGAGTGAGACTAAAGTCAAATAAGCAAACATGAACATAGTCTAAAACAAAGGACTAGAGAGGAATACAAAGCACAATAGGTATACAACTTAGAGTCATGATAATATAACACAAAAGATAAAGAGGGTAGTGGTCTACTAACTTCTATAGAATACTAGTTGTTTACCATTCAGTTCTAATAAAATCAAGTTTCGTCATGAAGGAGACCTACTTAAAAACTTTTTCCTTGTCATTAAATTTTTCCTTCAAAATATTGGCCTTTTTCTCTATGAATTTAGCCCTAGTTCTTCTGGTTAGACCTTGTAGCATCTTCCCTTTTTTGTGAAGCTCAAACTATAGGACATAAATTATAGTGGCCAATTTTTTTACCATTTCTCTATTGAATTCCACAGCTTCATTAAAGTTATTTCTCATTTCTTTATGATTTTTTCTTAATTCCTCCATGCTCTAGTCAAGATTCTTTCCCTTTTTGAACTTTGCAACAATCTTTACCACATCCTCCAAAATTCCTTTGCCCACCTTGTCACTTTTCTAGCCTCTAGCACATTTGTGCATTCATTTATATCTTGCATGTTTACTTGGTTGTTATTTAATGGATGAGCATTCATTTTAGAACATTATTGTGTAATTAAAGGTTTTCTTATAGTTTACCCAATTTCTCCTTCATGATAGAACAATCTTGGAAATTTTCTTTAAAGGTTCTTTTAGAGTTTGGGGATTTATAGCCTCTCGGGGTCCACTTTTTCAAGGGTGTTAGAAGTAGAATGCTCCTCTTAAGAGATGCTTGCTTTATCAAGGGACATGAAAGAGGTCGGGCTCAAGGTAACCCATCCTTTTTTGGCTTAATCATGGGGTTGATTGTATGAGTCTCCTTGAAACTATTAGGTGAGATATCAGTGTAGCTAGATGTTCTAGAGCTAGCTTTTCCAATGGTAAATTTCCTTATATAAATGAATTTGAGGACAAAAAAAGTATGAGGGTTCCAACTACAAAGAGGACATAATAATGTTCACTACCTAGGTGGTATTCTTTTCCAAGTCATAGAGACCTTAGGTTTACTTTTTGAAGGTCTTGTAAAACACTCATGGGGGGACCAAAGAGGGATCATAAATTATAACTTGATAAAAGGGATGGGAAGGGTTCAAGCTAATTGAAATCTATATAAATAGTATATGAGCCCTTGGTGAAAGGGGAAATCATTTTTCCCATTAAAACCTTATCAATTAACTACTTAAGAGAACTGTAATTCCAATAAGGAAAGTTCATTTTAATGTCATGTCTTAAGTGATTTAACATGGGAAACAAGTAAGAGTAGAACCTTTCAAATCCTCCTTCTAGCATGATATGGCACATTAGGGTCCTTGTGACATCTTTCCAACACCCAAGAAGACCACCCATTTTGAAGCCATTTTGGATTCTATTGAATTTCTCTCTTGGCCTCAAGAATTTGTTCATCTCCTCATGGTCTTGGTTCTTGATCATCTTTTGAATTTTCCTCCCTTCCATCTTGATCCTAGAAAAAAGAAAGTTATTAGCTCCTACAAGACTCTAAATGAGATGGTTATGATGAAGAATGAACTAGCTTTCCATGAGAAGGAAAATTCCTTGGATAAAATAGGATTATAATCAAATTGATGGCTTCAAGGTAGCTTGAGATATTTCTACTGCAAAAGATATCCCACACCTCCACATTATTTTTTACTTTATTGTAGTTTTAGGCTCAACTCTATTGAGGTTTCCTCCCATGGTTAGATTTTTGGGTCTTTAGAAACACAAAACAATACTTTTGCAAAAATCAAAGGCCAAGATTTTTTTGTTCTTTCAAAACCCTCTCTGATTCTAGTAGGTTGTTTTTTAGAATCAATGGTGTTTATTGTTATGCACATATAGATAGATTGGGCATGAAACTTAATAGTTTTTTCCTCAAATCCATTTGCATTAGCAGTTCAAAAATTTAATGGTAGCAGTGGAGGCTCAATCATTATCCCTCACTTCTTCATCAAGGCTATTTATAATCATTTGAGGGAGGGTACTCTCAATATGCCAATATTTTAAACCTTTTATAATTCCTCCCAAATTGGTTAGTGAATCTTGTAAGGTATTTTTCCTTCAGAGTCACCTTCAAGTATTAGGTTTCTAGTGCCATGTCTCTAACAAGGGTTGTGCCTCTTGAAGTGGTAATGGCTTTAGCAAATTCATTAACTTGACTCCCTAGATTCTCAACATAAGCATAAATCAAATGGAATTTACATTCTATGATTAAACCCCCCACCAAGGACCTAGGTTAACTTTCAATGAACTATCAAAGTTTAACTTGATCCATCCAAAATCAAGGGATCCACTTGGTGTTCTTTCTATTGAGTATTTTGGCTATGTCCACATACCCCAATCTTTCCACCTTATTCTAGTTGATGGTTATAAGTATTTCAATTTTAGTAAGAGAGCACTTGGGTTTCTTTATTTTAACCACATAAATATTCTTAGATTGTTTTGGATAATCATCTTTGATACATGTACTAGGTTTAAGGTTTCTATTTTTTTTGTTATTCCTTTCATTCCAAATACCCCATCCATAATGTGGTAGAGCTAGGCCCCATATTTCCTTGATAAGAGGATATTTTAAAAGTGAGGACCAATTGGTTATCCCTTGATTCACATTTATATGTCAGAACCATTGGATATCAATTTTTTCGAAGATCTTCATTGTAACCTTCTAGTAATAAGGACATTCAAAAATAAGTTACTAACTAACTACTTTGTTTCTTACATAATATACATCTATTAGTCGGCTAGAAACCGTGAGTCATTAGGTTGTCAATCGTGAAGGTCTTCTTATGACAGATGGTCCACTAAAAGAAATTATTGTGTAGAAGAGTACCTATTGTTGCTACTTGAATCAACTTGTAATTTTTATTTTTTCTAGAACTTATCATTCTTATTATGCTCTAACAAATATATCTTTTAATGTTTTATATATCAATGCAACATGAAAAATATAAATATTACTAGAATAATAAAACAAATTCTATTTACTGTAATACGTATACTCGAATACAAAATAATTTCATAATTATTAGCAATTTTGCATCTGGCCTAAATCCAAAAATATAATATTAGCAAAATTCACCCTTTTAATATCTAAACAACCAGTGGATTCTTTGGTCAACGACATTTGATGTTCTTAAGCCAAACTTCGTTGAAGCTGTTTTATTTCCTCAAGACGAGTTGCAACTTCCAGCATGTCTGGTCGAACATCCCTGTCTGTTGCCAGACATCTGAACGCCAATTCGGCAACTGCAGAAACTACGAGCTTTACCTCCTGCTTCATTTCAATCTTCAAACCTGGATCCAAGATTTCATCCAAAACTCCTCTTCTAATTTTGTCTGATGCCATAGTAGCGAGGATGATTTCATTTCTGTTTCGGCTTGTATCGACAGCTACTTTAGCAGAGATGATTTCCACCAAAACGACCCCAAGGCTGTAAACATCAGACTTATCTGTGAGTTGAAAGCATTCATGATAATGTGGGTCTATATAGCCTGGCGTACCTTGCGGCGTCGTCGTGACGTGCGAGACATTTACAGGCAAGAGCCTGCAAAGCCCCAAATCTGCAACTTTTGCCCCGAAATTTTCATCTAGAAGAATATTGGTCGATTTTACATCTCTGTGTAGTATGGGTGGATGTAAACCATGCAGGAACGCCAAAGCCTGAGCAGTTTCTACGGCAATGTTTAAACGAGTTTCCCAAGGCAAACCTTTTGGGGTTCTTCGACTCCCGTGAAGATGATCGGCCAAGGTCCCATTTGCCACGAATTCATAAACCAGCATCAGCATTGGACTCTCTGGACTGCTACACCCGTAAAGATCCACAAGATTTGGATGTTTCAGGCAGGACAAGATCTGTACCTCGTTTATGAACTGCTCGACGCTCTTCCAATTTTGCTGATGAAGCCTCTTTACTGCCACGCTTCGTCCGTCCTTCAGTTTGCCCAAATACACCGACCCAAACCCTCCATCTCCAAGTTTGTTTCTCTCATCGAAGAAATTTGTTGCCCATTTAAGTTCTTCAAAAGAAAATATGGACAAATTAGCATACTGCTGCCGACATGCTTCCAGTTCATTTCTTTCATAGTCTCCGAGATCTCCAGCAAGCCCCCGCCTAGGATACGGCCTCTTCTTCATGTAAATTAGAAACACTATTACTGCTGCTACCAGGCCTCCAATGGAGCAACCTGTAGAACAATTGCAGAATGAAATGACTTCTGACTAGTTTATTATGAGATTGATTTTAGAGGAGAAACAAAAGTAATTGTTGGGGACATAGAAATTTGCACAAAAATTAAGGGAACTAAAGAGAACACAAATGTACGCTCACCTAGAGGTAGAACAATGGAACTCTTATTCTCTGCAACGATTCATTCACAAATTCCATAAGTAACAGTTTGTACATCAAATTTCAAGAAATCGTACCACAATATTAAGTTTAACAAATCCAATTTAGAGATCTAACTCTTTCACTCTGCTCATCTTACAATGAACAACATTTCACGATTTGTAAATTAATTTGGAGAAATAGGAAGCAAAAATTTTACCAGCAGGGCATCTGTCAGGATATAGGATGTGCCAGCACCCGCAATGAAACTGCATCGAACTGCTGTTATAACCACAATGCCCACCACTTGACTGGCAATCTCTGCAACATTTGCTGAGATTCCATTCAATTGGGAAACCTCCATACATAATTTGATGGTCATCTACAGGTCCTCCTGAGTTATTGACCGGTAAAACAGCTCGTGCTTTACATAATTTAGGCCAACTAAAGCCTGCTGTCAAATTGTAGTGCCAATTAGGATTACATTCTAAGCTCGCCGTACGATTGGGCAAGTCTGTCCATCCTGTGGCGCACCAGCCCCCTAGGCTTATGTTTATGTGTGTATCAGCAATATGAAATTGCGAGCCAGCCCATAATTCCGTGTAATTATTGGAAGATGGATCGCAATTATCTTGTAGCTTCTTGTCGATTATTGTCATGGTACCTCCCATGACATGATCGGATCTTGACTGATCATAGACTTTGGGATGCAGTATGTAGTATTTCTTACCACTGATATCAAGTACAGGCTTTGGCCATCCATGATCATAATCACAGTCGAGCTGAAGGCTTAAGTCACCGCGGCCGCTCATTGTCCATCCGAAAGGGTAATGGAAAATATATTCACCACAGTTGAAATGTCCAGAGAGAGGAGTGACCCGTGCAGTGAATAGTGCCAGTAATAGTAGGAGACGGCCTCGACATGCAAGGAAGTAAGGGGGAAAAAGCGGAGGTTGATGCAGAATCATAGCTGCGATTTCCAAACTAGTTTGGAGAAGTGGGAGTGAAATTGCAGTTTCAAATAATAGAATTGAGAGATGAGAGGTTCTTGGATGAAGGAAACCGTGGCAAACCATAGCCATACGAAATGGTTGACTCTCATTCATTGATATTTTATTTAAAGACGTAATTGACCCGTTCATGGTGTATTGCGATTATTTGTACGTATTCCTCTATTTTTCTTTTTTGTGAGACGCGCTCAATTTAATCATGTAGTAGTGTATATTTTAGTCATGGTTACGGTGTTAATTATTTCACCACGGCTCACTTTTTTACGAAAGTTTTTGTGCTTCTTTACGAGTATTATTTTAATGCAATGAGTATCTAGTGGATTATTTATACGTGATTTGGAAAATCGAATTCGGTAGCATATAAATTTTTGGGGTAATGTTATTATAGTTTGTCAAGAGTTTGGTCAAGATATATAAGTGAATTTGTCTTCAAACTAGTACATAGAGAATGTGATAAGGATCGGTTCAAGTTAGAGAAGATATAGGGTTCCTTTTGAATGTATTTGTTTATAATTCTAAATTCAAAAAATTATTTAGAAAATGCAAGAATAATAAAAAAATTATTAGTAAAGTAGTGACCACATCTTTGTGTGGGTAGTGAGTAAGATTTGAAATATTGGCATTTAAATTTCTATTGTGTTATTTGGTTGTTCATTGTCTTATATTTGGGAGATTATTGGAAGATTACATATCTTTATGTGTTCAATAAATGGGATTCTAGTTCTATTGGCTTTATTCTATCTCAGGATTGTTGCACCTAAGGCAGACCCCACTGCCCATATTTGCCCTAGGTGGTGGCGTCTTGCGAGAAGTGTAATGTAACAATTTTTCATGTCGAGAGAAATACAAGTACAATGGAAGCTCTAGAAATGCGAGGGCTCAATTGAAGCCAAGAGGGCTTGCTAGGTGCCTATGTGTAATCTTATGTTAGGTATCTCTCATATGTAATGGAGGATGTGGGTGTTTGTCACTATAGAGTTGGTGGTACAAATTCATCTTTCTAACCTATAAAGTTTATAGTCTTTTAAGTAGTTATAGTCTTCCCTATTTTATTTAATAAAGTTTATAGTCTTTTATTAATGCAGTAGAATTTGTTGCAAATAATTATTTCACTATCAAGACAATGTGCACAAGTTTGTGGGCAATCCATAAGAATCTAGGTTAATAACCCTCGAGTTGCATCAACAATGGATTTCTTGAGTTATATTATTCACCAATGACCTAGTAATATGACCAAATAACTTTAATCAAGTTGCAATAACATTGAATGTTTGAAAATAGTGAGGGATTAAACCAAAGAGTAGGGCACAAAACAAGAAAAATACATAAAGATAAATTTGAATTTAGGAAAAACCCATATGGGTATATAGATTTACCAAATTAATGGTCTTATTGGAGTTATATTCTATCTTTATGTTGAGAAGCATAATCACAATGAGAAGGGGTGAAATGTAATGGTGTTCAAATATGTTAACAAAAAAATATATTAAAGTGCCAACATATAAAAACAATACAATACAAATAAAATAAAATATATGAGCAATAAAAAAAGGTTTCATAACTCTATAAAATAATTAGAATGAAATAACTATGTACTTTAGTAAATAAAATAGTAAATAACTATGTGCTTTATTAAATAAAATAGTAGACCATTCTTAAACTTGTTTGAAATTACTATAGAATATTTCTTAAATAATAAATGTTAAATAAATAAAATTAGCTCTTGAAATAAACATAAATTAAATTAAATAATTTTAAATTAAAGAAACCTCTCAAGTAAATAAAATAGTTCAAGATTGATGCATTTAAGATATCTATAGTAGTTATAGTCTTCCCTACCTCTACTTTACCATCTGTAACTCATAAGAACCCTATATACTTCTCCTTTTGACTTGCCCATTAAAAGTGTCTTTCTTCAACTAATGACCCTTTCTATAGTCCCCACTATTGGGAAAATATGTCCCAACCTTGAAATTACATAAGTTACTATTGATACATAAGGTAATGTTCATTTGATGATGATGGGAGGGGCAGTGCAAGGGGTCTCCCTTTGTGAGGGGTTTGGGGGGATCATCTCATACCCCCAACTAGGGTTTGGGGTAGAGCCCCTGAAAGGAAAATTTTATTTATATTTTATTATTGTGAATCTGGACCATTCACCATTGTGTCTCAGATCTTATGAACAATATTTTATCAGCTTGACTTGCCCTAGAAGGCAACCCTATTTTATGAGGGCATTGTACTATGACTATGTGTTGTGATGTATTATGAGAGTTTGATAGTAGTTGTGTTGCCTCTGGACCTTTGGTTAGTGATACTCATGTGAGAAGCTTGCTCTACAAGTATATTGTAATTTTTGTGATTTTTGAATATTATATAGGGCAACTTTTTGGAGTGCGGGTTTTTTTCTCTCAACAGGGTTTTCCCCACATAAATCATTATGTTGTGGTATGAATGCCATTTTTATTTATTTTTATTTAAGTTTCTATAACAGTTAAATATCTATAAAATTTTTGTATTATTCTCCTCTCAAGATTAGTGCAGGAAGTTGTTTCGCTACTATTGATACATAAGTTAATGTTCATTTGACGACAAGGGGGGAGGGTGCAGGGGGTCTCCCCTCGTGAGGGGTTTGGGGGATCATCTCAACCCCCCAGTTGGGGTTCGAGGGCAATGCCCCTGAAAGGAAAATTTAATTTATATTTTATTATTGTAAATCTAGACCATTCACCATTGTATCTTAGATTTGACGAACAATATTTTATTAGCTTGACTTGCCCTAGAAGGAAACCCTATTTTATGAGGGCATTGTACTACAACTATGCATTGTGACATATTATGAGAGTTTGATAGCAGACATGTTTCCTCTAGACTTCTAGTTGGTGATACTCATGTGAGAAGCTTGCTCTGTAAGTATATTGTAATCTTTGTGATTTTTGAATCATATATAGGGAAACTTTTTGGACTATGGGGATTTTCTCTCGACAGGGTTTTCCCCTCATAAATCACTGTATTGTGGTATGCATTCTATTTGTGTTTATTTATGTTTAAGTTTCTATAACTATTAAATATCTATAAATTTTTTGTATTATTCTCCTCTCAAGATTAGTGTAGGAAGTTGTTTCACTACCTTAGCTTCCTTACACCCACTTTTTCCCTATATTCTTTCTTGTCTCTTATTTTTGGAAGACAAACTATTTCTCTCATCATAACAACTCTCTTAGTAATTGAATGGTCTCCCAAGATAATTGCACCATATGCATTTCTTATGTGCATGGGAAGAAAAAATTACCTCTAACTCATGCATAATGGTTACCAAGAAAATTAATAAATTCTCCTACCAAAGAAAATGAAAACTAGTTATCCTCTAATCTAAATAAAACGCCAAAGAAATTTACCACATGTGACATGGGATTAGAAATAGCCACAAGAATATAATTCACATGTGACTTTTTATATGTAAATTGAATAGTGTAGGCTTGTAGGTTGTTCTTGAGTGGAGGGTGCAAGATGGTCAAAGGAGCTATGGTTCTTGATAAGGTTGTTCAAATTAGCACTTTGTTTTAGCTGGATGCATACATAATTTAGTGTAACAAATATTCAATTACTATAGTAGGGCATGTGTACCAAACTAGGGGACCAAAAGTGGTCGTGCCCTACTTTTTGGTCCCATAAAAGAGAAAATGTAAGCGCATTTATAATGAAACACACTAATGATATAGGTTGGTAGTGACCAAGCCATAATTAGAGTATGTTATAACACACTCACATTATTGTTTTCTTTTGAAATTTCTCTTTTTCTTTCTCTTTTGGTGAAACTATATACATGAAATAATTTAAATTTGAGTTATTGTTTTCTTTGGAAAGTATTTAAGTAACATTTATATATGAATATTTACTTTCTTAGACTTTAAGTTATATTTCATGTATATAGTTTTAGGATGTTTGAGAATGTATTCAAATTTCTAGGAGTTATAATGAAAATTCTAAGTTTTGGAAGATATTATAATTTTTCAAATTTAGTAAAAATTAAGTAATCAACAAGTCAAATTTAAGTAATCAAAATGTCAAATTTTAGTAATAAAAAATCTCTCTCTCAATATTTTTATATTAATCACGCTCTAGACCTCTCTTTCACTCATTTTTTGTATATTACTTACAATCTAGACCTCTCTCTCCCTCTCTCCCTCCCTCCCACCTTCCCTCTCTACTTCTCTCTATCTCACTTATCCCCCTCTAACTCCCTCTCTTCCTCCCTACCTCTTCATCCTTACCTATCCCTCCCTCCTTCCCTCTCTCCTCTTTATGTCACCTCTCTCTCCCTCCCTACCTCTCCCTCCCATCCTTATTCCCTCTCTACTTCTCCTCTATCTCTCCCCCTACTCTCTCTCTCCCCTTCCATTTCTACTTCTCTCTATCTCACTTGTCCCTCTCTACCTCTCTCTTTCTAACTCTCTCTAGCTCTTTCCTTCCTTATCTACTCATCTCTATCCTACCTCTCTCTCCTCCCTACCTCTATCTAATCTATCCCTCTCTACCTCTACCTCCCTCTCTTTTTCCTCCTCTCTCTCGAGCCTTCCATCTCTATTTCTTTGTATCTCTCTCCCTCCTACTTTCCCTCTCTCTATCTCCCCCTTCCTTGGGTTCCCTCTCTACTTATCTCTATATAGCCTACCCCTCTCTACCTCTCCCTCATTCCCTCCTAGCCTCCCCTATCTCTCTCCCTATTTATCTCTAATTCTATCTACCTCACCTCTCTCTCCCTCCCTCCTCCTACCCCTCTCTCTCTATCCTTCCCTATCTACTTCTTTTTATATCACTTATCCCTCTCCAACTCTCTCTAACACTCTCTCCTTCCCCCTCTACTTCTCTCTATCTCACCTATCTGTCCCTCCCTCACTCCCCCTCTCTCTAGCTCTCTCCTTCCCTCTTTACTTCTCTTTATCCCACCTCTCTCTCCCTCCCTACCTATATCTCACCTATTCCTCTCTACCTCTACCTATCTCCCTCCCTCCCTTTTCAATCCTCTCTCTCTCACTCTCTCCTTCTCTCTCTACTTCTTTGTATCTCTCTCCCTCCCTCCTGGGTCATCCCACAATAATGGGTCCCAAACTTGGGACATCCTAATTTTTGTTTGAAATCACATGTTTTTAGAAAAAAATTGATGATTTAAGCCTTGAGAGATTCCATATAAAGGGTTTTAAATGAAGAGGGTTACACAATACCCCCTTAGATCAAACCCCCTTGGATAGAACCCCTTTAGTCTTAAAAAATACCCACAATGGAGTCTCCTTCACACCTATCAAAATGCTGCTAAAAAAAAATTTCTCTTTACCTTTTGAGGGATTAAATAAAGTCATTTAGAAATTATTTTTTGTAACAATTTATCTCTTCTTATAAGCTTTCCAAAAAGCATATTATTTCATTATCATTTTAACTTTTATTCTTGTGAATGCTAATTTTCACTAAACATCTAGGTATGTGTTTCACACATGTGAAAAATATGTGTGCACTAGGTATTGATGTTCTTGTTTCATAAAAAAAAAAAATCAATACATACAAAACAAGTTTTGTGTGATGACATACACCTTTATCCCGATTATAGTTACTTTGACTTCAAAATTTAATTTAAAAAAACTACAATAAAAAATTATGAAAAAATATCCATAGGTATGTGTAGGATCATGATGGCCCAAAAGGTGGCAATATGATGGGTATGTGGTTGACAACTTTTTTTTTTACCCAAAGTTGATGAAATGAAAAGAGTTTTTAAACGCGATTCTCAGCTTTCCACCAATATAAATTATGCTTTACTTTGAATTTAATAAGTAATTATTATTCATTTTCTATTCAAATTACGACTAAAATCCTAATTGATAGACTAATTGAAAAAATTATATAGCTTTCAAATGGTATCACATTTTTTAATCAAAAACATGCTTCACATTCTATGCTTCGCATACTATAAGATTAGAAAAAGAAAAATTAAATTTCATGAAGTTTTGACCAAGTTAAGGTAGTCGAACATATGATTTTTTTATATTTTTTAAAAGTTGTAATAAAAAAATTCATAATTAATTATTTACTTGGAAAGAAATTACAAAAAAATATGCATCACATCGAGACATGAGTTATCTACTTATATCTAAAATCTTATAAAAAAATATTATCATTTTATTGTGGTTAGGGTGGTCAGACAGACACCTACTTATTTTTTCCCTAAAATTTAAGTACTATTGCATTGAAATTTCAAATTTTCACCAAATAGATGTTTTAAAAAAAAAAACCTAGTATTTTAGAAACTACATTCAATTTTCTATAGATTCTATTCTTACATATCTTTGAAATAATATAGATAGCTTATTCAAATTTTTATGTCAAGTTGCCTAACTCTGATTTTTCTGATTATTTTGCCACTTAAGGGCCTATTTTTTCCATGATGATCTTGCACATACCCCCATGCACTAGATATTGATATTAAAAATCTACATTTTAAAAAATTATAGTTTTATCCTTTCAATAAAAAAAATAATTTGTGACGACAAAAACATCACTTTTTAAAAATATTGTTTACTATAAAAGAAAGTTATTAAAAGTTACATAAAAAATTACAATTTATTTTTTACTTTTTTTAACAAAAATTTATTTAAAATCTACACACAAATTTTCACAAGTCATAGTCCACATCATCTCCAAATTATTAATGGTTTAGTTGCTATATGTTTCATAAAGTGAAATTTTTCAAAAATATTGATATTAATGTCCAACTTGACAAAAAAGTGGGACACAATATTATGGGTTGACCCTCCTTCCCTATATCTCTATCTCTCTCTCTCTCAATATCTCTACCTTCCTCCTTCCCTCTCTACCTCTCCCATTCCCTCCCTCTCCCCCCCCTCTCTCTCTCTTTTTCCCTCTCTGCTTTTTTCTACCTCACCTATCTCTCCCTCCCTACTTCTCCCTTCCTCTTTCTAGGCCCCTCTCTCCTCCACTCTCTAATTTTGTCTACCTCACCTCTCTCACTCCCTCCCTACCTCTCCCTCCATCCCCTCCCTCTCTCTCTCCCCTTCCCTCTATTTCTCAAGATATCTCACCTCTCTCTCCCTCCCTCCATCTTCTCTACTACTCTATATCCCTCCTCTCCCTCTCTCTCTACCTACCTCTCCTTCCCTCCAACCTTCCTCCTTCCCTATCTACTCTCTCTCCCCTCTCCCTTTCTACCTTTCTCTTCCTCCTTTGATACCTCTCCCTATCTCTCTCTATCTCTACTTGCATCTTCCTACCTAGAGAGAGAGAGAGATGGATGGAGAGATGAAGAGTGAAGATAGAAAGAAGTAGAGATAGAGGTAGAGAGGGAGGGAGAGGAAGGTAGAGAGAGGGAGAAGAGAGATACATATAAGTAGAGAGGCAAGGAGGGAGAGAGAGAGAGGAATGGAGAGGTAGAGAGGGATAGGTGATATATATATATATATATATATATATATATATATATATATATATAGAGAGAGAGAGAGAGAGAGAGAGAGAGAGCAAGGAAAGTAGGGAGTGAGGGAGGGAGTGGTAGGTAGAGAGAGGAAGAGGAGAGGTAGGGAGAGAGAGGTGAGATAGAATTATAGAGGGAAGGAGAGAGTGAGAGAGAGAGGACAAATAGGTAGATCTTAAGCTCAATGGAGACAGGTAGAGAAAGGGATAGAGATAGGGAGAGAGAGAGAGAGGTCTAGAGTACAAGGGATATAGATAAAGTGAGATAGAGAGAGAAAGATGATGGGATCCTACTGATTACTAAAATTTAACCTTCTAATTACTTAAAATTAACTAAGTCAATATTTTAGATCTTTCAAAACCTAGAATTTGCATTATAACTCATATAGATCTGAAAGCATTCTCAAGCATCCTAAAACTATATACATGAAATATAACTTAAATAAAAAAGTAAATATCCATATATAAATTTTAGTTATTCTTGAATGTTTATTTCATGTATATAGCTTCACTAGAAGAGAAAGAGAAAGAGAAAGAGAAAGAGAAAGAGAAAGAGAAAGAGAAAGAGAAAGAGAAAGAGAAAGAGAAAGAGAAAGAGAAAGAGAAAGAGAAAGAGAAAGAGAAATTTCAAAAGAAAATAATAACACGAGCAAGTTATAACATCCAAAGATATTTTTTTTGTAAATAGTAAAAAATTAACATAATCTTGAGCATGCTCCCCATCAAGTTTGCACATGTTTCAATGTCAAGTCAAAATAATACCATGATTATTTTAAGCTCTCTTAGAGTTCTAACCATGTAATTGTTTCACATTTAGAGTATGTTAAGGTTTTCATCATTAATTTATTGTGTTAATGTATCTATTATTTTGTTAAAAACTAATGTGGTATTTTTATCTTCATTTTTAATCATTCATCAAAATTTAAAATGAAATATTTTTAGAAACTAGAATCCATTCTAAAGATATTAAAAAAATGATTTTTGATTAGTTTTCAAAAAAAAAGGGAGGAGCATGCTCAATTTTCTATTTTTCAAGATGTGTCCACTTTAAAAATTACTAAAAAAATCATATATTCATTAAAATATAAAAGAAAATTTGGGCATAAAATACATTTTGTTAGCTAATTTCTTTCTAGAAAGATTTTCTAAATATTAAAAGAAATTTAACATTTTAAGGGGGTCACATTAGACACAATGTTATGTTTTTTGAAAAAGTAGGACAACTTTGTGTGGCCCCCCTTTTTGAATCCCTTATTCTCTACCATTTTCAAAAAATAAAAATAGTAGTTTAGAAAGTAAATTTTGAGCACAATTCTTGTTTTAATTGTATCTTCAAATTTTGAGCATAACTATCTTCAATTTCTCATCCAAAAATAGTCTTTACTGATTTTAGAGAAAAAGTGGCCAAGTTTAAGACCCCTTTTTGTTCCCCCATGTTTGTGCACTTACCCAAACAAACTTTGTACACTCCCCTCAATAGAATGGAGTTGTATAAAGAATAAAAAGGACATTAATGGAGAGGGATATGAGTATGCCAAGTGGGGCTATCTTGGAATATGTTTTTAGGAAGGAGTAGTTTTTATAGCTTGTTACCTAGTTAAAAAATCTCATACATCATCTCTTATGAATAAAACCCCTATCGAGGTGTAGTTGGGAAAAAATGCTCATTGAGACATGTTTGGGTCTTTCATTGTGAGATATATGCACATGTGTCTAGAAAGAAGCACACACAAGGCTATACAATATATCTTCATTAGCTATGGCATTGGTGTGAAATAATATAAGCTTTTAGACCATATAGTTGAAATACTTTTCATAGAATTATATATTTAGAGAAGTTAAGCCTTCTTCCATAGTATTGTGGCTAGAGAAATATGGAAAGAAAGATGTGGTTCAACTAACCCTAGATATTGAGAAGGTTGAAATAAATTCCTGTAAATGACCAAAAGAGGGAGAGAAATTACATAATTATAAAGAAGAGATATAACCTCCACCAAGTAGTCATTGAGGAGGTCCACATAGCAAAGACAACAACCAAAAATATATACACACTTTTATTGGAGATATATTTCTGCCTTGGTTACTAACATTCATGAGACTAGGATTATAAAGGAGACTATGGGAATGAATGATGTAGAGTCTTGGAAGGTGGCCATGTATGAGGAGATAGATAATTTGAAGAAAAATAAAACATGGGACCTAGTGCCTTTTCTTGATGAATGAAATCTCATTGGATGCATATGGGTGTTCAAAAGAAAAATAAAGTTTTATGGTAGTGTTGAGAAGTAAAAAGTAGGATTGGTTGTGAAGGGTTATTCATAATTTGAGGGAATAGATTATGGTGATATTTTCTCCTTAATAGTAATGTGCATGTCTATTCAATTTTTAATGTATCTTACTATAGCATACAATAATGAGGTTGAACACATAGATGTGAAGAAAAAATTATTGTTGGAATATGTGCCTCAATCCTTACTGACATGGAACTCCTGAAGGGAAAAGTTGCTGTGACAATGTCCATGTCTGGATGACTCATAGTTCTGAAGCTCTTGAAATGATGTGACAAAGTTGATGTCTTGCCGAATGAAGTCTATCATTGTGACTCTTTGAGTTCGACATGACCTTTTGGAGATCGGAAGAACTCTAGGCAACAATTGATCTTATCGGGCTGCTCTCAGGTGTCAAAGCAAATGTCGATGTAACTCATAGGTCACGGGGAGACATCACGGTGAAAGTCTCGAGTCTTGCTGACAGATGTCTTCAGGCTAGCTTTGTAAGCTTGATGAAACGTCATGATGCATGTCTCATGTCTTGCTAACATAAGCTTTTGATAAAGTGTAGTGAGCTCAGAGAGACGTCACGGCAACACACACAAATCTTGGTGATCTATAGAATGTCTCATCGATGTTAGGCTATCATAAGTTTATCGAGATAACTCAATAGCTTCATTATGATGTCCTAGCGACATTAAAATGTCTTGCCGATGATGAGATGCTTTTGGTATAGGTCTTGCCGAATGGTAGATGTCAGTGTGATTGAGGGCTTCGGTATGAAGTCCTGGTGAAGATGATAAGTCTCGCCGACTCGTCAAAGGCTTCGGTGTAGCACAAGGAACTCGACAGGAGGTCTTGGCGAAGACGAAATGTCTTGCCGATGAAATGTTTGATCGCTATGACTTGTGCATTCGATATGAGTCTCGCCGATAAGGGAAACCTTTACCGATAGGAACAAAATGGACATCGATGGTTTCGGTATAACTTCTTTATTGTCTTGCCGAATGCTAGAGACTTAAAGCCGATATCGATAAAGGAACTTTGTGGCATCGGGGAGACACTATGATTGTCTCACCGATATGCCAACAAAGTTGAATGCTCTTAACTAGTCTGATCATCCTATGTGGAGAATCATGGGCCAATCACAAGAAGCAGTTTTAAAGCATGATGACGGTTGATTTTATGCATCAGTTGAAATGTTGGAAAAACAACATGCAGGGAAAAATCAAGGCTCGAATGGAAATTGTCTATGGTTGGCAATGGCAGATAAGGAAGCATAGTTGGAAAATTAGAATGGAATTGTTTAAAGCAGATCAATTCAGCTGAGAACAGAGTGATGGTTTTATCGAATGGGATGAGAGCTTTTCTAAGAGAGTTTTGAATAGTGAATGTTGTAGCTACTGTGAAACATGAGAGAGTTTTATTTCTAATTGTATGTAATTGTTGTTACTGTAATACAAAGAGATTTAGCTTGGTGTGGTGGGTTTTTACCTGTAAGGGTTTCCCACATAAATCTGTTGTTTAGTTGTCTTTGTGTATTTGCTCTATTTTTGTTTATCTTTTCATGTGTGTCTTAATTAGATTGTAGTTAGAAAATTAAAAGCACTGCATTGTATTCTTCCCTGTGGTTTTGGCATTAGGAAAGTGTTTTTGCACCTCTGCTTTCCTTACAAGTGGTATCAGAGCCTGGCCAATTGTGTTGTCCTTGTGAGTGGTTTGGGTTTTTTGTGTCAATCTTTTTTTTTCAGTGGGAGTTCTCTAGAGTTCTTTTAATTAATTACAAATTAAGATGGCAAGCACATCTAGTAGGATGGAAATAGAGAAATTCAATGGTAGCAATTTTGAGCTGTGGAAACTCAAAATGGAAGATATGTTAGTTGATCAAGATCTTTGGACTATCGTGACTAGAACAATGCCTCAAGGTATGAAGCAAGAGGATTGGGACTTGGAAAATAGAAAATTTAAAGGGCTGATAAGGCTCTTTTTGGTAGACTCTATTCTTCTGAACATGCATGAAGAAAAGACTGTCTCTTCTTGGTGGAAAAGATTAGCATCTATTTATCAGGGCAAGTCCTTGGTGAATAAGATGTTCTTAAGGAAGAAGCTATACTCTTTGAGGATGCAGGAAGGAGGGTCTGTTGCTGATCACTTAAGTGCTTTCAACATGTTGATTGCTTAGTTGACATCTATTGGTGTAAAGATACAAAATGAAGATCGTTGCATGCTATTGTTGTGTTCTTTACTAGATTCTTGGGATCATCTGGTGATGGCTACTGGGAGTACAAGATCCACTTTCAAGATGGAAGATGTTGCTTCTTTGTTATTAGAAGAAATGAGAAGAAAATATTCTAAGATGGCAAAGGAGGCTCGAATGTTAGAGGTAGATCCAAGGAGAAAGGCAAGAAGAAGGACAAGAAGTCCAGATCGAAATCAGAAGGGAGATCAAAGTCTCCTGGTAAGAAGTCCAAAGTGAAGTGCTGGAATTGTGGGCAACCTGGTCATGTCCGAAAGGATTGCAAAGAGGAGAAAAAGAAGAAGAATTCTTCTAGCAATGATTCTTCTCATAGTGATGCAGATGCCTTCATTGCAGCTTTGGCTACACGGGCATCAGATGATGTCTGGCTGATTGATTCTGGAGCATCTTTCCACATGACATCTCATAGAGAATGGTTCACAAAATATGAAGAATAAAATGGTGGAAAGGTGTATTTGGAAAGTGATTCATTTTTGAAAATTGTTGGTCGTGGAAGAGTCAAAATTCAATTCCCTGATGGAAGAGTAAAGGGAATCAATGATGTAATGCACATACCAAGTCTGGCTTGAAATCTACTTTCTATAAGTAAGCTTAATGATATCAGAGTGCAGGTCACATTCTCAGGAAATGGCTGCAAGATGACTAGAGGCTCTATGGTGCTGGCTAGGGGTGCTCGAATTGGTACTTTGTACAAGTTGGATGCACAAGCTATTCAATGCAATAGTGTCTCTACAAAGTCACTTAAGGCTACTTATGAAGAAAAGAAGGAAAACATTCTTGATGGTGTAAAGTCCATGGAGATTAAACTTCCAGCAGAGAAGACTATGCTATGGAATCATAGGCTTGGCCACATTGGTGAAAAAGGTTTAAAATTTTTGAAAAATAAAAACTTGGTAGAAGGGCTTGAAGATTGTAACCTTGAATTTGATTTCTGTGAACATTGCATATATGGAAAGCATCACCGTGTTTCATTTTATTCCAGTCCTCACAAAACTTCTAGTTTACTTGATTATATACATTCTCATGTGTTTGGTCCAATGAATGTTCCTTCTTTGTCTAAATCAAGATACTATGTGTCATTTATTGATGATTATTCAAGAAGAGCATTTGTATATTTTTTGAAAAATAAATCAGAAGTGTTTAGTCGGTTTAAGGAATTTAAAAACCTTGTAGAAAATCAGATTGGTAGAAAAATAAAATGTTTAAGGACTGACAATGGTGGTGAGTTCTATTCAGATGAATTCGTAAGGTACTATAAAGATCATGGGATCAAAAGACATAAGACCACGCCTTATATTGCACAAAAAAATGGAGTTGTTGAAAGGTTTAACATGACGATAATGGAAAGAGCATGAAGTATACTAAGCAGTGCTAGCTTGGAGGAGAAGTTATGGGCTGAAGCAGTCTCTATAGCATGGTACTTGGTAAATCGCTCTCCTAACTCTGATCTTGTTGAGAAGATGCCTTTGGAAGCATGGTCTAGAAAGAAGCCCTTTCTGAGACATATTCGTGTCTTTGGCTATGAGGCATATGCATATGTGCCATTTGAAAAAAGATCCAAGTTGGAAAGTAAAGCTGTGAAGTGTATCTTTATTGGCTACAGCGCTGGAATAAAAGGATACAAACTTTGGAACCATGATACTGAGAAGGTTTTGCACAACAGAAGCGTTATTTTTCGTGAGCTAAAACCTTCTACATTGGATCTGTAGTTACAGAAGAAATCAGAAAATGAAAAGGATGTTGCAGCAATTCCTCAGACACTAGATAAAGAGGAATTGAAAAATCAAAATGTACCTAATACTGAGGAGAGCTCAAGTAGTTCTAAAAGTTCTGATGAAGATGAAGAACCACCTTAGCTTCAGCCTGTGAGGAGGTCAACTCATGAAAGAAAGTAACCTGAAAGGTATGGATTTTGTTTAATAGAGTCTACTTGTGACTATGCTTTAATTTCTAGCACTGATGAACCTAGAACTATAAAAGAGGAATTTAAAATGTCTGATTCAAACTCTTGGTTGGAAGCCATGAATGAATAAATGGCATCATTAGAAAATAATGACACCTGGAGTTTGGTTCCATTGCCTAAAGGCAGAAAATCTGTAGGCTGCAAATGGATATTCAAAAATAAAATAGGTCTAGATGGCAGTGTAGAAAAATATAAAGTGAGGCTGGTTGCAAAAGGTTAATCCCAGGTAGAGGGAATTGACTATGGAGAAATATTTTCTCCTGTAGCTAAGTTGACATCCATTAGATTTCTTTTGTCACTTGCATCAGCATATGATTTAGAGATTGAAAAGATGGATGTGAAAACAACGTTTCTTTATGGTGATCTTGAAGAAGAAATTTATATGTCCCAGCCAGAGCACTTTGTGGTAAAAGGTAAGGAAAGGTTGGTTTGCAAGTTGAAGAAATCTCTGTATGGTTTAAAATAGTCTCCTAGAATGTGGTACCAAAATTTTGACATGTTTGTCTTGTCTTTGGGATTTATAAGATCAAAATGTGATCACTGTGTCTATTACAAATCTGAAAGTGATCAAATTCTTATTATTGCTCTATATGTTGATGATATGTTGTTTATAGGCAATAGTAAGCTAATGATTTCTGATCTTAAGTCTCCATTGTCTGCAAAGTTTGAAATGAAAGATCTTGGTGCAACAGGGTATATTCTGGGAATGGAAATAATCAGGGACAGGAAGAATAGAAAACTTTGGCTCAGTCAGAGTAAGTATATCATGACTGTTCTAGAGAGATTTTGTATGACTGAGTGCAAGCAGCTAGTTGTTTCGGTTACACAAGGAATGAAGTTATCTGTTGAGGATTGTCTAAAATCTTCTTCTGAGATGGAGGACATGACCAGTGTAACTTATGCAAGTGCAGTTGGTAGTCTCATGTATGCTATGGTCTGTACAAGGCTAGACATTGCCCAAGCAGTGGGAGTTCTTAGTCGGTTTATGGCTAATCCTGGAAGAACACATTGGGATGCTATGAAGAGAGTGTTTAGATATCTGAAGGGCACTTCAGACTATGCTTTGTGTTACCATGGTAACTTGGTTGAATCACAAAAGACTCTCAGCATTCAAGGTTATGTAGATTCTGATTGGGTAGGGACATTGATAGTAGAAGATCCACCAGTGGATATATTTTCACGATGAATAGTGGTGTAGTGAGTTGGATGAGTAAGCAGCAGGCTGTAGTTGCTTTGTCTACTACAAAGGAAAAATACATGGAAGCCACACATGCCTGTAAAGAAGCAATCTGGTTAAAAAAATTTTTCTCTAACATTGGCTTTGATGCAGAAAATATTACTATCTACTATGACAGCCAAAGTGTTATATGTTTGGAAAAGAATCCTACTTTTCATGCCAGAACAAAACATATAGACGTACAGTATCATTTTGTATGAGATATGGTGGAGGATGGGAAGGTCTCTTTGGAGAAAGTGGATACTCTGGAGAATGTTGCAGATGCATTGATGAAGCCTGTGAGCACAAACAAGTTCAGGTGGTGTGCTAGTTCGATGGGCCTCTTGGCCCATGAATCTCAGTAGTTTTGTTATGCTTTGGAGGTGTCAGTAAGGTCTTCGTCAAGTGGGAGCTTGTTGGAATATGTGCCTCAATCCTTACTGACATGGAACTCCTGAAGGGAAAAGTCACTGTGACAGTGTCCATGTCTGGGTGACTCATAGTTCTGAAGCTCTTGAAATGATCCTATCACTATGACAGAGTTGATGTCTTGCTGAATGAAGTCTATCGCTGTGACTCTCTGAGTTCGGCATGACATTTTGGCGATCAAAAGAATTTTGGGCAACAGTTGATCTTATTGGGCTGCTCTCGGGTGTCAAAGCGAATGTTGATGTAACTCACAAGTCGCGGGGAGACATCACAACGAAAGTCTCGAGTCTTGCCGATAGATGTCTTCGGGCTAGCTTTGTAAGCTTGATGAAATGTCACTGCGAATGTCTCATGTCTTGCTGATAGAAGCTTTCGGTAAAGCATAGTGAGCTTAGAGAGACGTCACGATGACAAACACAAGTCTTGGTGATCTGTAGAATGTCTCATCGATGTCAAGCTATCATAAGGTTATCAGGATAACTCAATAGCTTCATTATGATGTCCTAGCGACATTAAAATGTCTTGTCGATGATAAGATGCTTTCGGTATAGGTCTTGCCACATGGTAGTCATCAGTGTGACTGAGGGCTTTGGTATGAAGTCCTAGCGAAGATGATAAGTCTCGCTGACTGATCAAAGGCTTCGGTGTAGCACAAGGAACTCAACAGGAGGTCTTGGCAAAGACGAAATGTCTTGCTGATGAAATGTTTGATCACTATGACCCTTGCATTTGATATGAGTCTCGCTGATAAGGGAAACCTTTGCCAATAGGAACAAAATGGACATTGATGGTTTCGGTCTAACTTCTTTGTTGTCTTGCCAAATGCTAGAGAGTTAAAGCCGATATCGATAAAGGAACTTTGTGGCATCGGGGAGACACTATGAGTTTCTCACCGATATGCCAAAAAAGTTGAACGCTCTTGACTAGTCTGATCATCCTATGTGGAGCATCATGGGCCAATCACAAGAAGCAGTTTTAAAGCATGATGACAGTTGATTTTATGCATTAGTTGAAATGTTGGAAAAATAGCATGCACGGAAAAATCAAGGCTCGAATGGAAATTGTCTATGGTTGGCAATGGCGAATAAGGAAGTACAGTTGGAAAATCAGAATGGAATTGTTTAAAGCAGATCAATTCGGTTGAGAACAGAGTGATGGTTTTATCGAATGGGATGAGAGCTTTTCTAAGAGAGTTTTGAATAGTGAATGTTGTAGCTACTGTGAAACATCAGAGAGTTGTATTTCTGATTGTATGTAATTGTTGTTACTATAATACAAAGAGATTCAACTTAGTGTGGTGGGTTTTTTCCTATAAGGGTTTCCCACGTAAATCTGTTGTTCAGTTGTCTTTGTGTATTTTCTCTATTTCTGTATATCTTTTCATGTGTGTCTTAATTAGATAGTAGTTAGAAAATTAAAAGCACTGCATTGCATTCTTCCTTGTGGTTTTGGCATTAGGAAAGTGTTTCCGCACCTCTACTTTCCTTACAATTATTTCATAGTGATTTAGAGGAAGAGACTTATATGACAATACTAAAGTATTACATTGATAAAGGTAAAGAAAATTTTAGTTTGTAATTTGAAAAAATATGTGTATGGTATTAAGCAATCTCCTAGAATGTGGTACCAAAAGTTTGATTCTTTTGTATTAAGTTTAGGATTTTAAAGATCCAAGTTAAATCATTACATCTATTATATGACATGGATGGTAATCATCTTCACATTGTTTTTTTTTTGTCAGTAATAGGAGTGTGATTGTATTGTTGAAAAAATAAATTGCATGAGTTCAAATTTTCATCTTCAGACAAAAGTCCATCAAAAACTAGAATGTTCAGCCTTGATGTACATTAACATGCAGAAATAAAAACTACCACAATCCCTGTATTCCCAACATTTACAAAATCTTGGGCAAGCTTCAAAAAACATCATAAACCTTTAATAGTTTTTAAGACCTAATTGTAAACACCCATTTCATTCCCTGTATAGTCTAACCACCTACTAATTCTAGCTTAAGAAATAAAAAATAAACTTCGAATAAAAAATAAAGAGATTATTTTTCTTCAGTTTGCACTACCTAGTTCCTCTGTGACCTAGCTCTTTGCTTTCTCCTTGAGATTCCATTGGTTTTCCTCCACTTTTTCCATCATCTTCGCTTCAACCTTCACCTCTTCAATTATGGATTCAACCTTGATCAACTCCATGAATAGTTTTAATGCCTTCCAACCAAGCCACACTTCTTTCCTACACCATGCTTTGAACTTCCCCTCTGGCCAGTGAATGAAAGGAATAAAACCAGCTAAACCTTCAAAATCTTCAATCTCAATTGGTTCATTAATGTCTAATCCCACACCTGGGATAGCCCATTCTAAGATTGAATCCAACCCCACCAAGAAATATGGGTGCACCAACATTTCCATCACCTCTTTAATTGTCTCAGCTGATTCTCCAAGATCAAATCCCCATGCAACCATCAGGGAGTACATGTCCATGTTTGTCCTATAATGGTGCCTTAGAATCCCAAAGTCCCTACCTATAATCATCTTTATGCTTTGCACCAGCCTTTCATTGTCAATGAGAAATAGTCCCATTAACCTCTTCTCTGACGTCTTCCCATAAAAAAGACTGAGTTTCTGCTTAGAGAGAAAGGTGAAATTTTCCCCCATTTGTGCTTTGTTTCAACACTACCTCCATAACAATTTTTCCTTCTCAATTTCTCTCGCTCACACCTAACACAATTGAGATCATTGAGACCGAGGGATGAAATAATAAATCCTTGATTACTTCACTCTGAATTAAATGTTGGGTAAACCCACAAAAGTGGTTTACAATTTGAGTGAGGAAGGAAAAGTGATAAAAAGTGACCCCATACAAAAAAAATTGGTTTTTGGGGTTCAAATGAACCCTTTGGTCGAGTGAACCAAAAAATGGTTTGAATGAACCCTAGTTCATGTGAACTAGTTAAATGTAAGGTGAACCCCATCTTGCCAAAAAATAATGAAAAACCCTTTTTGAAAGGGGGTTTGAATGAATCTCGGTTCACTCGAACCCCCCTGGTTCGAGTGAACCCCCCTTTTCCCACCTCCCTACTCTTTGGTACAAAAAAACTAGAATTTTTTCCCTTCGAAGCTCGGGGTGAGGATGAAAATAGAGGAGACTTCACAAACTCAATTGGAATCAAGTAGTCCTCGGAATAAGCTATCCAACAACTATAATTTTAATATGTTTTGGTTTTATTATCTATTTGTTTTTTTAGTTTTATTAAAAATAGGTTTTTCACCGAAAATGAAGCTCTATGTTCTGCACATGTGGAAAAATAGAAGATTATCAATTTTTTTTTTGAAAAATATGAGTGCTCCAGATATTGAAGTCCTTGATCCAACAAAAAAAATAAAATTGAATTTTGATACATACAAAAAAATTTAAACGTGTTATACGGTCCGCCTATGTCTAAATTGTAATTAGTTTGACTTCGAAACTTGATTAAGGAAAAAATATTCAATAAAACACTATTAACCAAGTGGAAGCACTAGATATCAGAGTTACAAATCTAAATTCTAATGAATTAGAATTTTTTCCTTCATGGAAAAAAAGTTATGCATTATATGGTGAGTGTCACTCCTTAAAAATGTTGTTTTATGAAAAAACTAGTTTTCAAGGGAGATGGAAAAAGAGATGCAATCTGATTCCAAAATGTTTGAAAAAAATTTATTTAAAATCTACAAACAAAATTTCACGAAACTCTAGTTTACATCATCTTCAAATTCCTCATAGTTTAGACGCTCTAGGTGCCCGGAAGTGAAGATTTAGTTAGAAAAAATTATTTCAATGTCTAGTTTGGCAAAAAATTGTAAACCACTATTGTGAGATCACCCTACTTGTCCTTTATTACCACCACCAACCTTCCCAACACTTCACCCATCTTTTCAAAGCTACAACAAATTGATCCCCTATCTTATCTATTAAATGCAACGTACTCTACATTCCTTCATTCAGTCTATCAAATTCAAATTCCTTAGATCCTCCAATTTTAATTCACCAACTTCCTTAAAAGTTAAGGCCCATTTAGAAAGTATGTCAGCTTCAACGTTCCCCAATTTTTTGATCTGGCTTATTGAAAAGTTTTCACATGAAGATAATTCATCTCTTATTTTCTCAATTACATTTTGAAGGTGCCACACATTTATCGTTCCCTTCATGATGGCTTGAACAATTATTAATGAGTCCCCCTCTAAATGAATTTTTTATGCTCCCAAAATCTTACCAAGCTTAATCTTCATTAAAGCTGCTAAAGCTTCTACTACATTATTTGTCCCTTCCTCCAACTTCTTTGCTCCCAATGCTAAAACATCTCCTTTCCAATCTCTAATGATGAACCTTTCCCTTGATGGACTTGGGTTTCCTTTTGATGCCCCATCAAAGTTAATTTTCCACCACCCTTCCAATGGTTTTTCCCATTTCACCTCTTCAGACACATTTATAGCTGGTTTAACCTTGCTAGGTCCCTTAATGGGCCAAATTATATTCACATTTTTATGTTATATGTTTATGATATATTATTTTTCAATATTGGGAAGGGTTTGATTTGTGATTTTAAGTCTTAGATTTTATCATAGCTTGAAGTTAAGGATTTAGGGGAAGATAAGTACATCTTTGGGATGAAGATCAAAAGAGATAAAGTGAATAGAAAACTCTATTTGGGCTATAGTTAGTATGTGAACTCCGTGTTGGAGAGGTTAAAGATGATGCTTTAATAAATTTTGTTTCAAGACTTGCTATATTGGGAGTACAATTATGTGGTAATAAGGCATAGAAATTTTGGAAAATGGACTTAGATGTCTTGGTTGGGATTATGTTCTATAGAGGATCCTGCAAGCATGTTAAATGGTCATATTGTTGTGGGTGGCTACCATAATTTTTTTTCATGATGTTTTCTAAGTGTTTTGTCTTCATCTCAGATTTATAACATAAGACTTCTTTCAATAGTCATTAATGTTTTTAATGAGTATTGATCATCCTCATCTAGGGAAGGCTAGATAGTTTCCTCCACTTGTCTACATGTGGCTAGGTAGGTAGATAAAGGACTAGCTTCTTTGTTACATTTCCATTGGAAATGATCATGTTACCAAAGTTGTAACCTATGAAGGAATCCATAGTATCCAACTAGGTTCTCCTTAAGATAAGGGGATATCTTGCAAGATTAGCTTTAGGTTGCAACACCATAAAGTCTACAAGGTATTCCCATGAGTCTAATGTTATTACCAAGTCTTCTATGATTCCCTCAAGTTTCACCTTAGACCTATCTACTAACCTTAACTCAATAGGCATAGGTCTAAGCTCGATTATTTGTAATCTCTTCATGGTTCCTTGGTCATTAAATTAACAACTACCTCAAGGTTAATTAATGTATTCTTTTTTGACATCCCCAATAGGGCTCCCAAGGTCTCCATACTTGGGGACAACTATGTTTCCTAACATAATATCTACAATTTGTCCTAAAACATGCATAGTCTGAGGATCCTTACATTTCCTTCTTGGCTTTTTGAGGCATAATTTTGTCATTATTTTAGTATAGATTGGAACTTCCTTGATAACCTAAATGAGGGGTCTCTTGATGCAAAAATCTTTTAGTTGCTCCAATAGATCAGTTTCAACGTGTGAATGATGTTTTGGATTATTAATCTCTCAAGGAATCTAGAGGTTCTAGGGTTATGTTTGTTGGATTGACCTAATTTGATTCATGTTCCCTAATTTTTTTATGCATATTTTTTGTTGGGAGTTCCTCATTAGTAATCTTTGTGATGTGAGGAGATGAAGTCATAGCTAGCATTTTTCTTGATCTGAGGTGGAAATCACTCATCTCAACCCCATAAGTAGGGTATTGTATTTTTTTTAAGCATAAGCCTATTGGACGATCTTATTATTTGGGTTAGGTATAGGTTGTACTCAAAATTGAGGTGCTCTTGGTGATGTTGGTGTAGCTATTATTGGATTTAGAATTATGGTTGGTTGTTGTGGCTACAAGGGCTATTGTGGCTACTGTTAATTTACATTTTGATTTTTCCACTATTGGCCTCTTTGCCATTATGGTGCCCATTAGTTTTTTTGGGTGGTCATTAGGGATTATAATTTAGTCCTTAGTAATTTTTTGGTGGCCAAATGTATTGTTGTTGATTCCAGTTGAAGGCTTGAGGAATTGGCCATTGTGAGTTTTTCACATTGGTCCAAGATTGAGGGTTCTGGTTTGAGAATTTCTTATTATTTCTTGGAAATGACATATTATAGGTCATAGAATCTTAGAGCGTACCTTATCTCGGTTTCCATGGTTTGTGTTGATATATGTAAAACACCTTCCTCATCTTCCAGAGCATGATATTTTGGCTTCCCTTGCTTATTGAATTGTAAAGAAAATAGGATGGGGTATGCACAACTATTCTCCTTTGATCATTCAATAATGTCATAGGAACCCAAATTGGATTGAATATCAACATCAAGGGTGAGTCGATTTTCAACAAGGAAGAGGTATAGGAGGGGGTTCTTTGAGCTTTGAGGGGTTCACCACCAAGCAAAAGCTTGGAAAAGACAACTTGACATTCAAATCACAAAACCTAGTAATGCAAGCCAAATAATGAATGAAAATGATGAAATTATGCAACAAATTAAGATGTGTATATCTAGGAAGTCTAGAAATGTGATGAGGATTCTAGAAATACAAATAAGTTATCAAAATATGCTATGGAGGACTAAGATGCCCTTACTATTTTATTAGTCCCACTGCTATTTTTTGGGGCAGATGTAGAATCTTCAAATGCCATAATAGGATTTGAAAGAATCTTTGCAAAATTCCACTTGGAGGACTAAGAAACCCTTACTACCATCTTACTACCTATTTGAAATTTTGGAATCTCTAATTGTTGTCCTGAGCCTTGATATTTTCACTTCCTTCTTCTTAGATCTTTGGGCCTAAAACTTCCAAGTTTGGTTGTAGGTGAGTTTCCGTGAAGATGACAACTTTGCAATGCAACTTTGCAACTTTGCACTTCAAATGATCTTCAAGTCTTCAATCTAATTAAAACCATTTCTATGAAGTCTGAAAACTTGTGTGATAGGGCTAGCTTGGATGTAGATCTTGAATCAAATGAATGCTTGATAGATATGGACTTGAATTGCTTGCTTGCATCAAAACCCTACATCACAAATGTTAGCTCAAAAATGCACATGATGTAAGAAAATCTTTGATATGATGCTTGAATATTGACGATGACTCCAAATGCTTGATGAGTTTCTCTTTAATGCTTGAATACTTGAATGCTTGGATGCTTGTAGTGCTTAGATTGCTTAGATTGTGTAGATATGAAAATGAGAGAAAGGAACCCTATATTTATCTGTATCCATGCTTAATATCCTAGAATTATGCCACAACAAGATGACATATGAATTCGTTGATTAAAGGAGGCTAAATCCCACCAAGATTTAAAATTAAATCTCAAAAAATAACCTGAGGACTAAGATTCCCTAGGTGGCATCTTAGTCTCAAGACATGAAACTCGGGGCACAAACTACAAAAAGGGGGCCATTTAAGGTGCACTTGAAATTAGGGTCCCAAGACCTTTGGGAGATAAATATGCCCTATGTGGCATCTTAGTCCTAAACTAGAAATTAGGGACACATAGCTAGAATAATTAAACTATCATTTATCCTTTGATGTTTGTCAGGATTAGCCAGAAAAAAGATATAGTTCATTAGGCTCGTGGATGAAAAATAGGACCAATTAAGACATAAATAAGGATAAAAAAAGCAAGGAGGGCCCAAAAAAGTGTGAAAATTGCAAGGGTATACATTTTCCTACACTACATTTAGCCCCCACTTTAGTGAGAGGATGAACTTGCTTCAAACTCACACTAAAGTAGCCAACCGTGCAATCATGATGGGTTCCAATGAACAAATGCTAATAAGATAGGATGAAAATAACCAAGAGTGTGGCCAAGCCCCCAAGATCAAGATCCTATGATAAAAAAACATAGGCACAAAGGACCACACTTGTGGATGATATATGAAGCCATAACCAGATATCAAACATACACCATCAAAGATATGAAAAAGTAAAAAGGAAAAATAAAAATGAAATGGATCAAGCTTCGATTGGTCATCCAACATGTTTTGGATCAAATCTAGGATATTTGTCCAAAAAGGTTTACAAGTGAAATGCACTGTTGACTATGCAAACAAAATGCATGCTCACAAGGGCTAGTGAAGCTAGTTGTTCACTAGGTGAGCCCTAGCGGACCATATCAAAGCCATACCTCCATGACTTTAATAAGGTACAAAAGATGCAACACAATAAGAAAGAGGGATGTTCAAAGGGATTTTTCTTAGTTTGTGCAAGGTCTCTTCTTAGGTAACATTGTTCCTAACGTCTCCAAGAGAGGACAAGTCAAAAAAATATACACACTCGAAGGAAACCAAACCCAATGATACCATTATGCAAAGCATCTAGAAACTTTAGGGGTTCTCAAAACCCAAAACACAAACTTTGAAAAGGTCAACTAATCATTCATGAAAACTCACTTCTTTGCAACTTCATTCCACATTGCTAAAAGGCACCAAATCATGAAATCATGATACTAATATATTACCAAACCCAAGTACATCTTAACCATATTATTTTGACCGAATCAAATAAAAAACACTCTCTTATAACTCTGTACCTACAGTTTCTCCATTATTAGCACTAGAAGACCAAATTTTGCTTGTAGTATTCCATCATGACAAAAATGGGTATGTCTTATAAACTTTATTGAATCTCCTCAAACACCATACATTTTTAAGGACCCATTTTTTAATACTTTAACATATTAGAAACGTAGATGGAGTTGTTTTGTAAATATTACCTTTAAATTTGACTGTCCCACAACAAATAACTTTAATCAGGTCTAATTAACAAAGAAAGTACTAACATTAAAATAACTCCACAACTCCTAATAACCATGGAAAACCCTAAAAAAAGCTAAAAAACTTAAAAATCAGCAATCTCTCGGTCACTAAAACCCTTCCAAAGATGACAAAACACAAACCCTTGATTTTGACTTCATTATGCTCAAATCAATGAGGGTTTATTGAAAAAGTGCATTCCAAACCTTCAATCACCTTGCCACTACTTCAAACATCTTAAAATATGTCTTCACATGGTAAATAAACCACCTCCAAGCCTTTAACCCTACATTTTTAGCCAACTCCATCATTGAGCCATCATTTTTGAAACTAAAAACAATGAAAATCAACTGGGACAACAACAAAAATATATATATATCTTTACTTCCCTTGCATCTTCCAACACACACACCACTAAAAACACTTTATATTAACCCATTCCATTGATTCTCTAAGCCTACATCGGTGGAATGGTTGCAAAATACAACTTAGAATCTCAAAACCATTGATTTGAGGGTTCTAGAAAATGTACTCTTAAATCCTTTAAACTAAATGAAAATTCTTCTAATCTTCTTCAAATGGGAGCTAACACCTATTACTATGAAAAAAATTTGAAATTGAACCCTAATAGATTTTGTACAGTTCATACAAAACCTGGGTACAAAAGAGAAAACATTGCTACAATAGTACAAAGTACTTTTATTGCAAAAATTGTTTCAAGATACAATCATCAATGCTTTGATTGCCCTTACAATGCTCTTATATGATTTTTACAACAATTAGGATAACTTCCCCTTCAACTTCCAATGAAAAAACCTTTCCTTTTCAGAAATGACTCTTCAACTTCTTGTATTTGTGCAATTTTGCATTTTTGCAACAAAAGACAACTTTTTTGCAATTTAGCTTATTTGGATTCCTAAAGACCTAGTAGTGACTTAATTACATTAGAATGGGTCAATACATGACTTTTTAAATGCATTCCTTGATGAAAATTCAAATTTTACAATATTTCCTATTGAAGGTGTGAATGGAGATTGTAGACCTGCACAAACACAACAAACAATCACACAATTAGATCAATATGCAAGTTTAAATCCACATTCCCCATAGAATTAATTTGCAATGCAAAAAATAGGAAATAGATGAAGAAAACAACAAAGAAAGAAATTAAATCCTATTATATCAAGCAAAATCTCAATCCCATAGGGGAATTGATGTCATTTTGCTGTGGAAAATGGCCCTTTCTCAATCCCTTGTAAGCTTTGTGATGCCTTGATGATGATTTGATGATTCCTTGGAAAAAATCTTGCATAATCTAGCTATAAAACTTGCAAATGGATGAATGATGAATGAGAAAAATTCAAAATCTGAAGATTATGACTTTGCATGAAGTTGTGTATCCAAAATACAAAGGAAAGCCTCCTATTTATAGATGAGAATGTTGGAGAATGAGGGAAAAAGGATGAATGTGGGATAAAATACCAACTAATAACATTAAGAAACTTATCAAAATGTGAGTGGAAAAAGGTGGAGCAAATTTTGATGAATGTGCCAATAAATGATATTAGCCAAAATTTCAAATTTATAAAATGACATTTTAGAGGGAGAATGAAATGAATTAAATGTCACTTGGATCAATGCACAAGGACATGCAAGAGATATTGAATGCCTTGTTGGAAGGACAAATCCATTTGGAGGGATTTTCAAACTTGGATTTATATTCCCTTTTGATACCATATTGAGAGAAATTCGAATATTTAATAAATCAAAAGAAATGATTTATTGAGCAAGTGGAGAAATCTAGAGAATTGGAGTGATTAAGACTAGAATTAATCAGGATTTGATTAGTTCAAAGAGAGATTAGTTAATATGACAATTTGATTTATATTTTTGGATTTATTTAAATCAAAGTTGAGAGGAACATGAATTTAGACTTAATTAAATAAAGATTTTGATTTATTTAATTAAAGAGGCCATCTTCGCTTGTACCTTGAAGGAGATGACATGGGGTCAGACAATTCCTGTAGCAAATGTCATTCAAAGCTTCATGCAACTAGTGGCTAGGCTATGGCCTTATGATCAGGGACATGTGGACCTGAGTGTGGCACAAGCCTATAGGGATTGGTTCTGACCGCTGGTGAGATTGATGATTCCTGGTACACTTTTGCCATGGAGGAGACCTAGAGGCTAGTCTGCAGGGTAGGGGCAAGGCTGAGGAGGCAAAGATGGTGATGGTGACAAGGATGGTGGCTAGAGCAGAGGTCAACCAAAGCAATAGCCTTAGCAATAGATAGAGTAGGACAGGGGACAAAGGGATGGTGACAAGCATCAGGATCAACCCATGGGTGGTCACCAAGACAGGCAGCTTAAGCCATTGAGAGATGGTCACCAGGACCAACCACCCATCTATCCAATACCACATCTAGACCCGAGGGATGGGTAGATTTTATAGTTGTAGGTGTACATATAGGTGTTGATCATGAAGAGAGACTAGGTAAGACATCAGGTCTTGACCCTTACAATAGAGAGAGATTAGGCCATTCAACAGCAGTAGGCTATCAAGATATAGGTTGCACAGGAGATCGGTTAGAGACAATAGTTAGAAAGTATGGATGCCTCCTCCTCCCAGAACACAATATCTATGTGAGCATACAAATAGGCCATCTTAGAGGAAGAGTAATATCGTGTGCAATACCATTAGGTTGTGCCTCGAGCAGGATGAGTTCCTGATTACTCTTAGTAGACTGGATACAGGCCTCTAGAAGAGCACGAGGAGAGGCCGAGTGGCAAGGGGAGTAGCCAATAGGGCTAGCTCATTTACTTATCAAAGACATTATTCTTTTTGAAATCCATGGGCTCATTTTTGATAGCCCCGTGGAAGATTGTATTTGTATTGATTAATACACACTTGATCCCGATCTTGTAGCATGATAGTGTATATTATTTTGATGATATATGAGATGATTTGTTCTAATATGATGTGTTTTATCTTATTTATGCATTATGGATGGATTTTATTTTATGTGATGCATTTATGACTTTATTCTATATGATGCAATGTGATGATTCTATGTGATGTTTATATAATGTGATGATATGATGCAGTGTTTTATGGATGCATTTCTTTTTTAGTATCGTTTCTAAGCACTTTTGATGATAATGTTTGCAAATGTTATGATATGTGAATGTTTAGACTAATAGATCTATATTATGATGCCTAATGGATGATGATGATAAAATGTATCAAATGCAATCTTTTTATTTTTCATTATCTTTCTTATGTATGATATGGTGATGCATTTATGGATGACATGATGATGCACATGATATGATGTGATGATGCATTTAATGCCTATGTAATGATGCATATGTCATGATATGACGCTCATGGATGAAAATGTTTATAAATGGATTATATGCATATGATGTCATATGATAATGTACTACATGAAAATTAATAATATTATGATGTATATGTGATGATGCAATGGATGCTTTGATGATGTATATGATATAAGTTAATAATTCCTATGTGATGGTTCCCTTTATGCTTATTTCATGAATACAAATATATAGTTTCTATGAGATGCTTAGAATAACCAATCTATATTATGCAATGATGAAATGTAATGCATGTGAGATGGTAAATATCTCCCATATGTTATGATATGATGTGCATTATGTTGATGGTTTGTGGATGCAAGATGGATGTAATGGTGATGACTAGTGATTAAATGACATGGTACCATATCGTGGAAAAAAGATAGAAGACCATAAGAGACTCCAACAAGTCAAAAGATGATGATGAATTTCTTACCAAGGATTGGGATTTTAAAAGGACCATTTACCTTATATTTGATAATACAAATAGGCATGATGCATCAAGGTATAAAGGACTAGGATGGCGTTGCACCTAGTGTGATGGACTTTGACTCAACAATCAGATAGGAGTACTCATGTTCACACCTGACACATGAAGCCCTATTCAAAATGCAATTCATATATTCCAAACATCTCAAACCAAAACATAGAAAGGAAAGCTTTCCTATGTTGTCAACAAGGCACTTAAAACATCCTCCCTACACCTAAAGAAAGCATGCGTGACCAATGTTATATTACACGAATATCCAACAAGCACAACAGATAAAAACATAATGATCATTGCCTCATTTCTTTCTCTTTAAATCCTTTTGTTTGGACATCATCAGGAGGTCATCGAAATGAGAGAAATAAGATAAGTCAAAAAGACAAAGATAAAGTAAATAAACAAGCTAATGTTCTTCAATACCACCAGCCAAGAATAAACTACAATGATGCTTGATGTTGATGTCCATTGTAGGAAGGATGCATTCTAGGACATGATGTTATCAAATGATTGATTTGGGACTGATTTGATGATAGGCTATTGACACAAAGAGTTGACCAACTTGTTTACGTACTGACCTAGCTTGAGACCTTGACACTTGAGTTTTCACTTTTTAACCTAATGGACTTGTTTCCAATTGTTTCACCAAAGGTTGAGAATGATGATAATTTATTATGTGCAAATTTTTATTTTGGGTGAAAGTGAGATGTGTCAAATGGATTTTTTCTTCAAATATTTGGATGTTTTTGAAATGTTTTGAGGCTGTTTTTGGTATTTTTTAGATTTTTCAAATGTTTGGATTTTCAAATTTTCAAAAAATTTTGGTGTTTTCTGAGATTTTGACCAAGGGACTAACCTAAAGACCTATTCTAGGGGCCTTGCGGGCTGATCAATAGATTAGTCTTTCCTAAATTATACACATAGAGACCATGTAGTTGGACTAACACAAACTCGATTATTGATGGAATATAAATAGATGGATTTCTAGTTTATTATGATGGACTCCTAAAGGACTGACCTAATTGTCTTGGGGGATGATCATAGACCAACCTTTCCTATGTTCAAAGCTTAGAGACAACGTAGTTCGACAAGATGACTCTATTTTTTGACCTTTTGACCTGTTTTGGATTTTCTAGTTTTATGAATGTTTTTGGATTTTCTAATTTTGGGGAAAACTTCAAGAATATACATGAATCCAATCCAAATAGAACATGCCTCTAGTGTGATGCAATAGACCACCCCGATAAAGGAAGGATAAACTGACCTTGAGAATGGGCTGAGTAGTACAAGGAGGGATCATGACACAAACACAGGATCAAGCTATGATGTAGACACAAATGGGTGACAAAAGGAGATATGGAATGTGATGGATGATGGAAGCATAATGGACGGATGATTTAGAACAAGCCATGGAGATATTGGTGGATGGAAAGTGCTTATTTACACAAGGCATCTTTTTTCCAGGTTTTCACCAAGGTACTTGCCCAAAGCACCATTGAAGTAGTTTTCACTCGAGGATGATTTTTCTCTTCACTGTTTTTGGATTTTTTACTTTTTTGATTTTTTTGTTGTCACCAAGATGCCTATTTTCTAGGTTTTCATTAGGGTGACCATTTTTTAGGATATTTTCATATTTTTTGTATTATTGAATTTTACACCCTACAAGATTAGGCATAAATTTTTTTAAGATGCGGGTTGTTCATGGGCTCCTACAGAGGCTCCCCTTCAGGTGTTGATAACTAATATTCCCTTGACTTGTAGCTTTCCATGATGATGAAAGGTCCCAACCAATGGGGTTCAAAATTTCCCTTTCCATCTGGATTTGGAATGTTCTTTTGATTCTCCTTTAGCATAAGTTCTCCTACCTAGAATGTCCAACTTTTGATCTTCTTGTTATAACTCTACTTGAGTCAGTTCTGGTACACTTGGAAATGGTTTAAGGCATCCATGCATTGCTCATCCAACAATTCTAGCTCATTTAGTCGTGATACCTGGTATTCCTCATCCGTGATGAGATTTTGCAGTGATATTCTTAGTGATGGGAGCTTGATCTCAATGGGTAATATGGCTTTTGATCCATAGACTAGGGAGAAGGGGGTGGCACCTGTTGGTGTGTGGATGCTTGTTCAGTAGGCCCATAGGGTAGGATTTAGTTGGAGATGCTAATCATGACCAACTTCATTGACCATCTTCTTGAGGATTTTTAGGATTGTCTTATTTGTAGCCTTGGCTTGGTCATTTCCTTGGGGATAATATGGACTGGAAAAGAAATGTTGGATATTAGGCATAGGTCATGAACATCCCAATCCTTGAAAGGTGTCCCATTATCTGAGATAATGGCTTGAGGGACACCATAATGGAAAATTAAGTAATTCAGGATGAACTTTGATATTTTCTTTCGAGTGATATAAGTCATGGGGATGGTTTCCACCCACTTGGTGAAGTACTCAATGGTAGTGATGATAAAATTGTGTCCACTAGATGAGGTGGGAGTGATTTTTCTGATGAGATTGAGCCCCCAATGCAAAAATTACCATGTTGTGACAATCGGGTGGAGCTCTTGAGCCAATGCATGGATGAGGCCTCCATGTTGCTAACATTGTAGACACCTTCTGACATAGTCATGTTCTTCCCTTTCCATTGTAGGCCAATAGTACCCCATCCTTAGCAATTTCTTTGCCAAGGTCATACCACTCGAGTGTGAACCACAAAATCCATTATGTACCTTAGTTAAGGCAGTCAATGCCTCCTCAAAATTTAGGCAATGTAATAGGGTTCCTTCAATGCTTCTATAGTAAAGGGTATCTCCTAGGATGGCAAAACAGGATGCATTTTTAACAAAGGCTCTTTTGAGGTTCGGGGTTATGTCAGTTGGGAGGACTCCTCTTCTCAGATATGTGTATATATCATGGTACTAGGGATCACCAAGACTAACAATTTCACACACAAATTTAGACTCTAGTACCTCGAATGTAGGCATGAGTAGTTTCTCTATGAGTAATTCTTGCTTTGGGATGTTGCGTGGAATTTCTAGGAGTGATCCGATTGTAACCATTGCATTTTCCACTTTGTTGTTTTCTCTTGGTAGCTACTCAAATGTAATATCAATGAAGAAATCCTTAAGACTTTCCACCAATTTATTGTAGGGAGTCAACTTGTCATCCTTTGTTTGATACTCATTGTTGACCTAGTTGATTATGAGTTGTGAGTCTCTATAGACCTTAAGTGCCATTATCTACCATTGCACTGTTATTCTTAGCCCTATGACAAGAGCTTCATATTCTACTATGTTATTTGTGCAAGGGAATGAAATCTTGTATGATTTTGGAATGCGATCCCCTTGTGGAGTGATGAAGGAGATACCTACCCTCGATCCGTGCTGAGTGTAGGATCCATCAAAGTATATTTTCTAGTGATCTATTACACTTAGGTTGAAGATTGATTCATCAAGGAATTCTAAGACAAGTGGATTTTTTGAGTATATTGGTGCCTCCTCCAACTGATTTGCAATTGCTTGTCCTTTGATAGCCTTGCGCTCTACATAGTCAATGTCATACTTTGTGAGGATCATAACCTACTTTTTTTTTCCCTGTAAGTGTTGCTTTGGAAAGCAAGTACTTAAGGGGATCTATCTTTGTGATAACCTTTATCTAATGGGCTATCATATCACTCTCTTTGTGTCATTCTTCTAGTTCTATGTGTATTTTGGGAATGATGATAGTTCTAAGCTCTCTAATATCATTGCAACAAAGATAGATATTGACTAGAATAGAGAAGTCCTCACTTAACATTAATGTCATCACACAAAAACACTTATGATTTGAATTTGTTAGATTTTACACCCTCCAGTAAAGCATAGAACAAAATCTTGCAATGTTAAGAGTCTTTTGTAAGTATGATGTCTTGTACTAAGCAAGAGATATGGGTATGTATATCAGAGTTAGGCAACTTGACATAAAAATTTGAATAAGTTATCTATATTATTTCAAAAATGTGTAAGAATAGAATCTGTAGCAAATAGAATGTAGTTTCTAAAATACTAGGTTTATTTTAGAAAAATAAAAAATTATTTGGTGAAAATTTGAAATTTCAATGTAGTAGAACTTAAATTTCAGGGAAAAAATAAGTGTTTGTCTTACCACCCTAACCACAAAAAAATTATATTTTTTTTTATAAGATTTTAGATATAAGTAGAGGACTCATGTCCCAATGTGATGCATATTTTTTGTAATTTTTTTCTAAGTAAATACTTAATTATGAATTTTTTATTACAAATTTTTAAAAATATAAAAAACTTGTATGTTTGACCACCTTAACTTGGTCAAAACTTCATGAAATTCAATTTTTTTTTTTTAATCCTATAATATGTAAAGCATAGAATGTGACACATGTTTTAGATTCAAAAAATGTGATACCATTTGAAAGCTATAGATGTTTTTCAATCAGCCTATCAATTAGGACTTTAGTCGTAATTCAAATAGAAAATGAATAATAATTATTTATTCAATTCAAAGTAAAGCATAATTTATATTGGTGGAAAGATGAGAATCTCCTTAAAAAACCCTTTTTGTTTCATCAATTATGGGTAAAAAAAAGTCATCAGCCACATACCCATCATATCGCCACTTTTTGGCCCATCATGATCCTACACATACCTATATCTTTGTCACCAAATAAAGAAAAATCACCTACTTTTGATCAAGAGAGTATATTGATGAGACTCCTCCAAGATCGTTTGATATCCCTCCCTCTAAGAACACAAAAGAAATTTTATTACAAGAATTCATTTTGTGCATATCATAGAGTTCATGGTCATTCTACTAATGAATGTAAGGCTTTAAGTAACACAATTCAACATCTTAGGCATTGTGGTGCTCTCCGTTTTGTTGAAACACCTAATTCCTCTAATTGAAACTTATTTTCATCCTATTTGGCTCATCTTTGTCCAACACTAAGTGGGGGCAAGGGGTTAGTTATACTTTTCCTTGTATGTCACTTATCGCTGTATTGATCTGCAATTACTTGTCCTTCTAGCGCCAAAATGTGAATGGAGATTGTATACTTGCACAAACACAACAAACAATCACATAATAGGATCAATATGCAAGTTTAAATCCACATTCCCCATAGAATTCATTTACAATGCACAAAATAGGAAATAAATGAAGAACACAACAAAGAAAGCTATTAAATCATATTAGAGCATACAAACTTTCAATCCCATGGGGGAATTGGTGTCATTTTGATGTGGAAAATGGCCCTTTTCCAATCCCTTGTAAGCTTTGTGATTTCTTGATGATGATTTGATGATTCCTTGGAGAAAATCCTACATAACCTAGCTATAAAACTTGAAAATGGATGAATGATGAATGAACAAAAATTCAAAATATGAAGATTATGACTTTGCATGAAGTTATGTATCCAAAATACAAAGGAAAGCCTCCTATTTATAGATGAGAATGTTGGAGAATGAGGCAAAAAGGATGAATGTGGGATAAAAGACCAACCAATAACATTAAGCCACTTGTTAAAATGTGAGTGGAAAAAGGCGGAGTACATTTTGATGAATGTGCAAATAAATGATATTAGGTGGAATTTCAAATTTATGAAATGACATGTTGGAGGGAGAAATAAATGAATTAAATGCCACTTGGCTCAATGAACAAGGACATGTAAGAGATATTGAGTGCCTTCTTGGAAGGACAAATCCATTTGGATGAATTTTCAAACTTAGAGGAATATTCCCTTTTGATGCCATGTTGAGAGAAATTAGAAGATTTAATAAATCAAAAGAAATGATTTATTGAGAAAGTGGCAAAATCTAGAGGATTGGAGTGATTAAGACAAGAATTAATCAGTATTTGATTAATGCAAAGAGAGATTAGTTGATGTGACAATTTGATTTATATTTTTTGATTGATTTAAATCAAAGTTGAGAGGAACATGAATTTAGAATTAATTAAATAAAGATTTTGATTTATTTAATTAAAGAGGGATGATGCTAGATTAAATTAAATAAAGATTACTTTAATTTAATAGAATGACCTTAGAAATTTAATGAAATAAAATGGATTATTTAATTAAATAGAGACTATAGGTTTAATTAAATGACATTTATTTATTCAATTAACAAGAGATGATGACTTAATTAGATAAATTTGATTTATTTAATTAAGGAATGAAATATGATGAATTTAATCAAATACAGACTATCTAATTAAACGATTAGCAAAGGGGGTGATTCAGGACAAAGCAATGTTAGTAATCAGGATCAAGTGTGATTGGTACATTTTTTGTGTCTATAGGAGGCATACGATGCACAAGGTGCTCTTGCACCATACCACCAAGAAAAGGACACATAGCAGGTGAATAATGGGAAAATGGATACTTTATAACCTGGCTCATAGAACACTACTTTTGTCTAATTATCATTCAAGTATGTCCTAGGAATCTAAATTGGATTGACTATCAACCTCAAAGGTGAGTCAATTCTCAATGAGGAAGACCTAGGAAGGGGTTATTTAAGCTTTGAGGGGTTCACCACCAAGAAAAAGCTTGGAAAATACAAGTAAACATTCAACTCACAAAACCTAATAATGTAGGCTAAATGATTAAATAATGCCACAACAAGTTAGGATATGTGTACTTGGGAAGTATAGAAATGTGATGAGGATTCTAGAAATACAAAGAATCTATCAAAATATTTTATGAAGGACTAAGATTCCATTAGTGTCTTATTAGTCCCACTCCTATTTTTTGAGGTAGATGTAGAATCTTCAAATGTCAAAAAAAGATTCAAAAGAATCTCTGTAAAATTCTACTTGGAGGACTAAGATTCCCTTACTATCATCTTAGTCCTAATCTGAATTTCTAGAATATTAGAATGCGGTCATGAGGCTTGATGTATGCACTTCCTTATTCTCTAATCTTAGGTTTTAAAACTTCTAGATTTGTCTTGTGGGTGAGTTTTTGAGAAGATGACAACTTTACAATGCAACTTTGCACATTTGCAACTTTTCACTTCAAATGATCTTCAATTCTTCAACCTAAATCTGCAATCACAAACACACAAGAGAGAAAATAACTTGTTGATTGTTAGTGAATGGGGGTTTTCCTTGGTCAAACCCCTTTTTGGTAATTAAACCTTGAAATGAAATAGAATAATGAAGGGAAATTATGAATGAACAAAGTAATATGTTGCAACTCACCAAACTCTTGCTATGAAGTATACAAACTTGTGTGAGATGGCTAGCTTGGAAATGGATTTTGAATCAAAGGAATGCTTCATAGATATGGACTTGAATTTCTTGCTTGAATCAAAACCCTACATCACAGATATTAGCTCAAAAACACACATGATGCAAGAAGATCTTTGACATAATGCTTGAACCTTGATGATGACTCCAAATGTTTGACGAATTTCTCTTGAATTCTTAAATACTTGGATGCTTAGATTGCTTGGATTTCTTAGAGTGCTTGGATTGCTTAGATTTATTAGATATGAAAATGAGAGAAAGGAACATTGTATTTATACTTATCCATGCTTAATATCTTGAAATTACACCACAACAAGCCAACATATGAATTCATTAATTAAAGGAGGCCAAATCCCGCTATGATTTGAAATTAAATCCCAAAAATACCTTAAGGGGGACTAAGACGCCCTAGGTGGCGTCTTAGTCTTGAGGAATGAAAATAAAGGCACAAACTCCAAAAAGGGGTCCATTTAAGTTGTCATTGAAATCAAGATCCCAATACCTTTGGGACAAAGACACCCTAGGTGGCATTTTAGTCCCGACCCAAAAATAAATGACACATAGAAAAAATTGTTAAATTATCATTTCCCCTTTCATGTTTGTCGAGATTAGCTAGAAAAAGATATAGTTCATTAGGCTTGTGGATGCAAAATAGGACCGATTAAGACATAAATAAGGAAAAGCAAAGCAAGGCAAGCCCAAACAAGTATGAAAATGCAAGGGTATGCATTTTCCTACACTATAGCAAGAAGAAAGAAAATTGTACAATGGAACATGAGTGTTGATGTATGCCTCCACTTTAAAGCGGTTGTTAACACCATTGTTGTGAGAAATTGCTTTAAAGTAGAAGAAGACATGAGAGCTTACTCAGAAAGCCATATGCCAAGTCATATGTTTCCAATAAGCTACATCATGAGAAGGGAAGGGGTTGCCCCCAAAAAGCATAAATTAGTACATCACATGTGATCCAAGTTAAGGAACGCCATCCACATCCCAAGCTTGATCTTATGTGTACATGAAGGAAGTCAACTAGCCAATAGAGACAACAACAAGAGACATACGAGGACAGGGCTAACTAACCCATTACGCCCATTTAATGCAGTACAAAGATGAACCGAATAGGATGAAAATAAGTTTCAATTAGAGGAACTACATGTTTCAACACAAGGGAGAGCACCACAATACCTAAGATGTTGAGTTGTGTTACTTTAAGCCTTACATTCATTAGTAGAATTACCATGAACTCTATGATATGCACAAAATGAATTCTTGTAATAAAATTTTTTTCCTATTCTTAGAGGGAGGGATAGCAAATGATCTTGGAGGAGTCTCGTCAATATACTGTCTTGATAAAAAGTAGAGGATGTTGCTTTATTTGGCAACAAAGATATGGGTATGTGTAGGATCATGATGGGCCAAAAAGTGGCGATATGATGGGTATGTGGCTAACGATTTTTTTTACCTAAAATTGATGAAACGGAAATGGTTTTCAGAGGAGATCTTAGCTTTCCACCAATATAAATTATGATTTAATTTGAATTTAATAAATAATTATTATTCATTTTCTATTAGAATTATGACTAAAGTCCTCATTGATAGGCTAATTGAAAAAAATCTATAGCTTTCAAATGGTATCACATTTTTTGAATCCAAAACATGCATGACATTCTATGCTTCACATACTATAGGATTTTAAAAAAAAAAAAATCATGAATTTTTGACCAAGTTCAGGTGCTCAGAAATACTAGTTTTTATATGTTTTAAAAGTTGTAATACAAAATTAATAATTAATTATTTACTTGGAAAACAATTGCAAAAAAATATGCAACACATTAGGACATGAGTCCTCTACTTATATCTAAAATATTATAAAAAAAATTATCATTTTATTGTGGTTAGGGTGGTCAGACAGATGCCTACTTCTCATTTTTCCCCTGAAATTTAAGTACTACTACATTGAAATTTCAAATTTTCACCAAATAGTTCTTTTAAAAAAAATAAACCTAGTAGTTTAGAAACTACATTCTATTTGTTATAGATTCTATTCTTACATATTTTTGAAATAATATAGATAACTTATTCAAATTGTTACGTCAAGTTGCCTAACTCTAATTTTTCTAATTTTTTTGCCGCTTAAGGGCCTATGTTGTCCATGATGATCCTGCACACACCCATATCTCTTGCTTAGTACAAGATGCCATACTTACACAAGACTCTTTAGATTTTGAGATTTTGTTCTCTCCTTTATTGGAGGGTGTAAAATCTAACAAGTTCAAATCATAAATGTTTTTGTGTGATGACACTAATGTTAAGTGAGGACTTCTCTATTTCGATCAATATCTATCTTTGTTGCAATGATATTAGAGAGCTTGGAACTATCATCATTCCACAAATACACATAGAACTGGAACAATGGCACAAATAGAGTGGAAACAAATAAAATCCTTTTGAGTCAACATGGAAGAGATGTAGGGTATTTCAATGCCTTGTGTTATCCCCAAAAGGAAAAAGAAAGACAAAAATGAAGAGATAAATGAAAAAAAAAAGTAAAGACCAATGAAAAGGAAAAAAGCTTACGACATATAGAAGAATGAAGGTACAAATAGAGGAATGCACATAGAGAGGAAACATCAAACAATACATCATGGGAGATCATAATACACACATGCACTCAAAAGAAATCAAAAAAGGAAAAAAAAAGACTAGTAAAACACAGGCGAGTCAACCTAAAGTAGGTCATCCGCATCCCAGTCTTGTTCAGTATATGTAGAATGTAGATCACTAGCAAGAGGGACGACATCAAGAACTGTACTAGGAGAATCACTAGGTTCAACATGCGGTGCATCACTTGGTTTAGGAAGATCACCATGGTTTTTATTGTTTAAGCTCATTGAAGAAGAAACTAACAAATTCAACTCATTATGCACTTGCTCATCAATTTTAGTTTTTTCTTCATCATCATCCAAATTAACCACAATAGGAGGAAAAATGATAATATCCATAGAAGGTGTTGGTCCTGGTTGTATTGGAGACATAGGATCTGTTGGTTCTAGTAATGGAGGAGGCTCATCAATTGTTGCTTATGTCAAGTTCAGATTTTGATTTTCAATGTTATCTTTGTTCATCTTTCGTGCAATAGCACGATGTCTACACCTACACTCTCCAGCATTTATGTTTATTTTATTATGGTTTTGAAGTTGCATTTGTGCAAGAGCAGGTTTGTCAACCATAGGTTCCTTTTCTTCTTATGAGGGAAGAACAAAAGAAACCATGGAGGGTTGGTCAACCACTTTCTCTTTGGCTTTATAAATTTGCTTAGGGGGAAAATTAGGACTTGTTTGGTTCTCTCTTGGCCTTTTGTAGGAAATAGGAAAGGGATTTTGATGGATAGGTCTTGGTGAAATGGAAGGGCTTTATGTTCAATATTATTTTCTTCAAGAGGCGAAGGTTCAATCATGGGTGGAGGAAAATTTTCAAGAGATAACTAGGCTAGGATAGAAAATGGAAGTCCTCATGGGGTCTTATAGGTTCCATGGGCTCGGGTCAAAAATAATCTAAGGAAAAGTTTCCATGAGAAGATGGAGGGCTAAAGCCACTATGGTTCACAGTGAATATTTCATTACCAACTGAAAACTTTAAGCACTTATGGACAATGGATGGGACCACATTCATGGATCAAAGCCATTTATAGCCTAGCTTCACATGAAATTGATCTAAATTAGAGATGATGGAGAATGATAAATTTTATTTCTTTAGTTCTAATTGTAAAGGGAATGTGATCGAGCCTACCATAGCACAAGAAAAACCATCATGCATTTTAATCCATTCTTTTAGTTTGTCATATCTATATTGAGTGATTTCATGCACATATAATAGTTCTTCTACGATCACATTCTCTCCACATAGGGGATCAATTAAAAGCCCAGGAGTGGGCCTGTTATTGATTCATCACATCGGGCTTAGTTTCACTAGCCTTAACAAATGAAATATTATGGTTAAACATGGGGTTGGTAAATATTAACAAGTTTTGGTTAGGAGGAGCTACAAACTTATTACCTTTTTCATTGACACATCCAATTTGGATATGAATAAAATCAATGAGGTCTTGCACAAGGTGTTTAAGACACTTGCAATGTTGTGTATCATGTCCTTTTTTTTTGGTGATGAGCACAATAGGAATTGTGTCTAAAGCTCAGAGGTAATGGCTTGCTAGGGTCAAGAGATTGAATGGGAGGTCAAGTAAGCATGTTCTTATTTAATTGCTGAGTTAATATGCTCTGAAGTGTGTTAAGTAAGGGAGTAAATTGTCTTTGTGGATCTCTAAAGATATATTGATTACTCTTCTTTATAGTAGCTAGTTGGGTATCAACTTGTTGGGTAGGTTGGGAAGTCGAATTTAGTTGAAGGAAGCTTTTATTTTGTCTTCTAAAAGGTTGGTAGGTGTTCTGGTTTGAAGATTCTAACTTTTTAGGATAGGTAGAGGTGGGTTTGAGTTAACAACTACCTATAGAATTTCAATAGTCTCGAAGGGAACTGCACAAGTGGATGAAGGAAGGGAATTTCATCATGGTAAGCTTATCTCATATCTTACTTTGTAAATTCTCTATGAAAATATTTTGAAGGTTATAATTGGGAATCTTCACACTAATTTGGAAATAAAGCAATTGGTAACATGAAATAAAGTTAGTGACTTTTTCACCTTCATTTTGATTACATCTCATCAAGTCAACTAATGTCATTTTAGGAACCATATGCACTTGGAGATGGTTAATAAAGGTTTCAACAAGTTCATTAAATGAACTAATTGAGTTATTCGGTAATGTGGAAAACCAATCCAAGGCACATCTTTCAAGGATCGAGGAAAGAGCTTAGCCAGAAAATTTTCCTCAAGGATGAAATCACTACACAAAGCAATAAATGCATTAACATGATTATCAGGATCTCCCTTTCATTCATATTTCTCAATTCTAGGGATCTCTATACCTTGTGGCACTAGAGTTCTTAACATCTCCAAAGATATTGGGTTTCTTTTGACATAGTATGAAGGTGGACCATTTTGATTTTGTTAGTGTAATTAATTAATTACACTAGCATAAGTTAACTTAGGTCATATATCATTTAGTCCTAGGTTGTATTTTAATAAATCATTTAATAAATGGGGAAATATCCCCTTCCATGTTTGTAGCCCGATAAGATTACTTCTAGAAGATGAGTTGTCCTTCTAGAACTTATCTCAACATTTAATAATTTCCTAGATAGGGTTCACATGTTGTCACATGTTGTTAGATCATGACACATGGCAACATCTCTTGCATCTTAGGTTTTATCTCTTTCCTATATAATCAAGCAACTTGTACATTTGTAATTTAATCCAATATCATATATATCCATGATCTAATGTTGTAGATCAATAGTAATCTCTCTTTGCAACCCTTAGTTGCAACACTTTCTATGTGGTGTAATTTCTCTTGGAAAGATCCTTTGAAGTGTGTGCAACTTCATTGGATGATTCAACATCCATAATTTCAATAGATTTTTTATTTATGGTGGAAAATTGACGTTGAATGGATGAAAGGATTTGTAATATGTGGTTAATGATACGATCATTGCTTGTGGTTTGAGATAGAGGTAAATATGGTGGTGGTGTGTATGTGTTGGAAGGACAAGTGAATGGATTGCTTACAAGAGGAGATACAAGATTAGATGCTACATAGGTATAAGGAACACTAGTGGAAATATTGGAGGTAGGAAGGATATTGCTAGTTGGTTGCATTTTTGTGGTCACTTGAGGATTGGTATAGGTGGGAATGGAGGTTATGGTTGAAGAGGGAGGAGTTTGATTTCCTCCTTGGCTTTGCACATTGTTTGAAGCTTGAGCACCATTAGTGGTGGAAGGAAGATGTTTTCCAAAGATGTGAGCTATTTTATGCACAAATTAAAATCCTTCATCACTTTCCATCATGTGGTGAATACTATCTATGGTAGGTATAATAGTGTTGGAAATGTTTTCAGTACTCACACTATCTTGTAAATGGGTTAGGTCTTCATGATTTTTCATTATATTTTCTTGAAGGATATGATCAACCACTATTTGAATACTTGGCATAGCACTTGTGGGTAAGGTAGGAATAAAAAAATAGGTATCAAAGGTATGGTCCATACCTAGTGAACTAATACCAACACTAGAAGTAAGAGAGCTATATAACCCAAGATCCACAATAAGTGTTTTATCATGAGATGCCATGAGTCTTGCACTTCATCTCACCATAGTATTAGTAGTAGGAAACCAAGTAGTAAAAATCATGCAGAGATAAACCAAAGAAAGTGCAATGAACAAAATATCATATGTGAACCAAAGATTTTATGAATGTTTATGCACTTCTCTTGTACTCTTAGGGTTTTTCACCTAAAAGGAGAGGGATAGACCCTAAAAATGATGGTGGTTCACTCAAAATAGTGTATGTATGATGAAATTATGACTAAATTCAATGATAAAGATGTAGGAAACTAATGAAATCTATTTATTATTGAATGAAAACTATTGAAATGCAACTTGTTTGAAAACACATTGTGTAATGCAAGAACACCTAGAAATGAATAGTAAAATGTAATAGAAATGGACGAAACTAAAAGTGTGCACTTGATATCTTGATGAAGACTAGAAATGACTTTTGGAATGCTGATAATCCTAATTTTTAGGCCTGGTGGGACTCTTTCACCATCTTGGGTGAATCAGTCCTAGTTCTGTGAAACTGTTCTCGAGCCCGTTTTGAAAAAATGGGTATCCAAAAATGCAGAGAACCAAAATCAGGCATAAAAGTGGTACTCATTAGAAACCCATGGAAAATGAGTCCAATTTTTAATTTCTTAATATTCAAAGGTGGAAACATGAGCCTTTGGTCTACACTTTTTGCTTCTCTAGGTGTCCGGTTCTAAAACTGTCAAATTCGAGCCTAAAGGTGACTTTTTGTAGGTACTTTGACTTATCCAATGAAGAGATGACTTGAAAAAATTTAAAATGAAATTTTCAATGATTTATAAGCATCCAAGATGTCTAAATATTTAAAAAAAAAAGACAAGAAAGAGAAATGTTGGATGTTAGGGCATGGGGTTTTCCTTGGTCAAACCCCTTTTAGGTTACAATTAAACCAAAATGATGAAAGAATGTAATGAAGTAAATACCTTTCCATGATGTTTTATCTTGAATTTCTACAAAAAAAAATGAATAATCTACCCTTGAATGTCTTAGGAAGCAATCTTAATGACTTGCAATGATGAAACCCTAACTTGCTTGACTTGATAGAGAAGATAGATGATGATTGAATGATGAGAGATGTGTGAATGAGCTAGGAGATTATGAATTATGGCTTAGAAGGTTGTATTTGTAGGCATTACACCTTATTTTTCCATTAATTGGATCCTTAAGACCCACATGAAAAAATAACAAACTTAAATTCTAAAATTTCTTGCTCAAAAGTAAAAAATGGCCCAAATGGGACTCATTCACCACCTTGGGTGAATTAGTCCCACATGGTAGGGACTAATTCACCACAGATGATGAATTAGTCTTAGAGGGGTCCATTTTCTAGCTAGGTTCTTGGGGAATTGGAAAATCAGGTTTATATGGTGATTTTGTCAGGTATTTCATCAAATATTGCCTTAGGATGCACAATATGGGGTAATATGGGCCTATTAGTGATGATGTGAAGGTAAATTAAGGCTTGGGACACATAATTCAATATGAAAGTGTGATTAAATAAACTTTACAACACTAAAATGAGGTCCACATAGCCTAGGAAGGCACAATATCCAATGTGAATGTGTAAAACACATTACAACACTTGGTTAAAGTCAAGTTTATTTTCCAAGCCTTCTAGTTTAATGTGAGGATGTATTTAAATATATTTTATAATGTTGAATTAAGGTAAAATGGGTTTATTAAGTCTAGAGAGGTGTGAAAGTCTTTTACAACATTTTACAACACCTTTACAAGACATCGTTAAATACATTTGAAAGGGACCAAGACTTAGTGTGGATGTGAAAAACACCTCACAACACCAAATCAAGGCAATATAATTTATCATCAATTATTCCCCAAATAAAGAAATTTTCCTTTTTTCTATGGTACATTTAGCCCCCACTTTAATGAGAGGATGAACTTGCTTCAAACTTACACTAAAGTAGATATTAAAGAGAGATCTAAGTGTACAAATGTAGATGACAAAGGATGACAAAGATCAAGAAGGTAGTCAAGCCCCCAAGATCCAAGATCTTGATTCAAATCATCAAGATAAACAATCATGCAATGGCCAAAACTAGGAAAAAGATGAAAATGAAAAGGTGGATCAAGCTTCGATCATTTGTCTAGCTACTTGTGGATCAAATCTAGGATGATTTTCCAAAATAAAAAAGCATACTCAGTTTGGGACGATGGAATTCAAGGTTGTCCATTAGGTGAGAAGTCCCAAAAGGTGAGAAACATATGCTCAGATGGTATGCACTCACAAACACATAGGTGGTTATGGGGAAAGTTGTGCCTCATAATGGGCTTCCCTCTTAGCCATACCAGAGTTATACCTCCTCATAAATTTAATAAGGTGCCACAAAGGAAAGTGACTTTCAAGCTCTATGAGGTAAGAAAAAATTCATATGCTTGACACTAAGAGACATTGTAAATGCAAGGTAGTGCAAGGAATGTTCACAGGGATTTTTCTTAGTTCATGAAGGGTCTCATCTTAGGGAACATTGTGCCAAATGCTTCCAAGAGAGGAAAAGTGAAAATGGTCTCATCTTGTTTCCAAGAGAGGACAAGTGCAATGTCTCATCCTAGAAAACATTATACCTAATGCTTCCAAGAGAGGAAATCAGAAGAAAAAGAATATCACAAAATGAAATGTGAGTGGTGATGTATGCCCCCACTTTAAAGTAGTTGCGAACACCAATATTATGAGAAATTTCTTTAAATTAGAAGGAGACATGAGAGTTTACTCAGAAATCCTTATGCCAAGTCATATGTTTCTAATAAGCTACATCATGAAAAGGTAGTATGTCACATGCGAGCCAACTTAAAGTATGTCATCTGTATCCCAAGCTTTCTCTTATATGTTTATGAAAAGTGAATGACTAGCCAAAAAGAGTCAATGACAAGTGACATACAAGGAAAAGGCTACAAAAACCCTTTCCCCCACTGAGTGCATGACAAAGGAGAGCTAAAATGATTGATGAAATTTAGGCGGGAGTGGAAATTGGTATGAACTAGAGAAATTAGGTGCCCCCACATGGGGAAGCATACCAAACTCCTTAAGATGTTGGATTTTACAACTCAAAGCATTACATGCATTGGTGGAATGACCATGAACTCTATGATAGGTACAGAAGGAAGTTTTGTAATAGAATTTCTTTCGAGTTCTTGGAGGAAGGGATATCAAGTGACCTTGGAAGAGTCTTGATAAGATTCCCTATTGATCAATGGTAGAAGGTGGTTCTATGGTTTTATTGAAAGAAACATCTTGCTTAGTATGTGTTATCATATCTTCACAAGACTCTTTAGATTGCAAGATTTTTTTCTCTCCATTATAGGAGGGTGTAAAATATAATGAAGTCAAATTATTAGTGTCTTGTGAGATGACATTGATGTTAATCAAAGAGTTATTTGCGTGTTATGGTTCAAGAGAAAGATTAAGACCAGCAGTTTCAATCAACTCAGGATGTACTATTGTTAAGGTTTTTTTATAAGTATGTTTTGTGATAGTATTGATGTTAAGGGATGGCTTGTCTATCTTGATCAAAGGGTAATAACCAAGACCACGAGTCATGTGTTGTGTGTTAGGCTCTATAGGGTTGTTGATACCTTGTTCTCGAGCACCACATCCTTTTCGACTATATCTAAGTTGTTTCATGAGTTCATAACCTTTTCCATAAATCTTCTTCATTGTGTTTGAAGTCGGTGGTTGTTCATGACTAAGTTCATCAAAGGTTGTTGTGTAACTTGATGTATGTTGAAAAAAAATGGTTTCTCTTCCCTTGCTAGAGTCTTTGTGTATGATTTGGTATTTTCTAAAGGAGGTGGGTGTGAAGTCTAAGGAACCAAAATCATCATCTAAGAGATTTGAAATTGGTTCAAGATTTTGGATTGGGTCCACTTGTGTGGTTGGTGTTAATGTGGTCAAGGGATTCTCTTTGTTTTTCTCAATGTTTAAACAATTATTTTGATGAGGGTCATCTTCAAGTGTGTACACTTTGTTTTTGTAAATGTATTTCACTTTTTGATGAAGAGTGGAAGGCACACCATTCATTGCATGAGTCCTTGGTCTGCCTAAGAGAAGGTTTTATGAAAGATCATTAGGAATAACATGGATTGGTGTTTCTAATGTGGCCACTCCAACTATAATAGGTAACGTGATCACACCAAGTGGTTGTTTACTTATATTGTCAAATCCCTTGATAGATAAAGGATTAGGTTGAATGTTTGATTTATCGACACAAAGTCTATGGAGAAGGTTCACTCCACATACATTAAGAGAAAAACTAGTATCCACAAGATTTCTATTAATCCCTTTTTGTTTGTATTGAGAGATAATCATAAAAGCTTCATTTTTTTTTTCTCTTCCAAAGGAGGAAGCTCACTTTGGTGGAAAACAATGTTAACATTTATGGCTTGAATCATGGCTACTATATCATTTGGTTGTGTATTAGAAGGGACAAGAACTTGTTGCAAGTCTGATTGGATCATGTTGTGATAGTGAGGGGAGGCTTGAATAAGGTCCCATAATGAAATTTTAGTAGGAGTATTCTTTAGTTGTTCAACAAGATTATACTCATTTCCACTAGGAAGACCTGGGAAGATAGGTTTATATGGGATAGGATTAGGTAAAGGTAAGGGTGTTGGGGTTGGTTGCGACAGTTGCTGATTATTTTAAGTGTTATATGTATGAGCAATGATATTATGACTTAGCTTCTGTGATACATTGTTCTTAGGTGGGTAGAGGATGAGTTTAGGTTTATTTGGAGTTGGAGGTTTATGTGAAGAAGGGTAAAGGATGATTTGAGGTTGAATAATATTAAAATCCCTTAGCAAGTGAGTCTATATCATTATTGTGGTTCTTTTCTTGCATCATGATACCTTTCTAGGAGGAGGGTTTTGAGAAGAATGAGAAATCAAAGTTTCTTGACGTTCTAAGGTTGGTTTGTTGAAAAGGACTTCATCACAAGGAGGAGAATGATCAATGGTTGAATTTTTTTGGCCAAGAAGGGTTTTGTGAGGTGAAGGGGGACAACCAAGATTCCCATGACCTTCATGGAATAGGTTTTCTATCATCAAAGTGTCATCTTCACAAAAATGAGAAATACTAGGAGAAGAAGAAATTGTAGTGTCATGATCATGTAAGTTGTGTTATGTGGGTTGTGAATGTTTTGTCCACTAAGAGAGGTAAAAAGAGAGAAACAACTAGGATTCTCAAAATTCTCATTAATTGATTCTTCTACTAAAATATCTTCATCACCAAGAGGAGAGATATTATGAGAAGAACAAGTATGATCATTAGGAATGGCCCAAGTTCTACTCTCTTTCACATAAAAACTCACATAGGGAGGGGATAGGAAATGTTTCTTAACATGTCCAAAAATTAAAGGTACTAGCATTGTTTGAATAAGAATAAAAAGAACATGTAACCATTTCATGCAATGTTTAAGCAATATGAACAATGTATATGCAAAGTTACAAAACACTTTGAGTGAATGTATGCAACCCCTTAAGAATGTAAACAATGTATATGCAAGAATGAAAAGATCTTTTTATCAAACTTATGCAAAATTTTATGAATAGAGATATTGTGTAAGAAAAAGTGTAGAGTACTTGTATCAATGTTATGCAAAATTTCATAAATGTAAGCATTTTTAGATGTAAGGATGTTTACAATTGAAGTGATTTAAAAAATGATTAGTCTAAAATGATTTTTTTGAGCTAGATGCATAAAAAAATGTTCCAAAAACTTTCCATACTTATACTACATGATACTAGGAGGCTTAGGAAGCACAAAAATGAGGTTTATGATGTTGTAACAAATAGTTAAAATTTTGGACAGGGACTGATTCGCCCAACATGGTGAATGAGTCCTAGTAGTGGTCTTTTTGCAAAATTTTCAGAAATTTTGAAAAAAAATTGATGTGTTTGATGTTTTATGATGCAAACGTAAGATGGAGATGAAAATTTTCAAAAACATTTAACGGAATTATATGCAAAAATGCAATCTAAATGACCTTTTCACTAATGCAAGCTTTTGAAACCCTAGAATGCAAAAAAATGCAAAATATAATGCATGCAAGCTATTGCTAGGATAATAATGGACTCCAAATTAGAAAAGAAAGTATTTTAAAAGAAGGTTCACCAAAATGAACCAAAGATTTTATGAGTGTTTGTGTACTTCCCTTGCACTCTTAGGGTTTTTCACCTGAAGGATAGAGATAGACCCCAAAAATTGTGGTGGTTCTCTCAGACTAGTATATGTAAGATGAAATTATGACTAAATACAATGATATAAATGAAGGAAACTAACGAAAGCTATTTATTATTGAATAAAAACTATTGAAATGCAATTTTTTGAAAACACATTGTGTAATGTGAAAACACCTAGATGAATAGTAAAGTGTAATAGAAATGGATGAAACTGAAAGTGTGTACTTGAGATCTTGATAGAGATTGGAAATTACTTTTGGAATGTTGATAATCTTAATTTTTAGGCTTGGTGGGACTCATTCACCATCTTGGGAGAATCAATCCTAGTTTTGTGAAATTGTTTTGGAGCCCGTTTTAGACAAATAGGTATCCAAAAATGTAGAGAACCAAAATCAAGCCTGGAAGTGGGACTCATTCCCCCCCACCCATGGAAAATTAGTCCAATTTTGAATTTCTAAAGATTCAAAGGTGGAAATATGAGCCTTTGGTTTACACTTTCTACTTCTCTAGGTGTCTGGTTCTGAAACTGTCAAATTCGAGCCTGAAGGTGACTTTTTGTGGGTACTTTGATTTATCCAATGAAGAGATGACTTGAAAAACTTGTGTATTGTGAAGTATTGAAATGTGTAAATGTAAAAGAAATAGATACAACATAATAAATGAGATTGTAATAGAGAATTCAAATCACAAATCTAATTGAATTGAAACAAAGAAAATTCCCTATAGTCATCCCATTGTTTCCTATCTTCAAGGATTCATGAAATCATAATGGATTTCAGATTGTTTATGCACTTATGACCTTTACAATGACAACTTGAAGAACAAAATGCTGGAAAATGCAAGAAATCTATTCCTACATGATTGATTGATCTACATGATAATGTTGCTATAATAATGATGTTGTGATAAAGATATGATGCTAAATTTTGTATGAAAACTACTATGATAATTAAAATGTAGCTAATAGCTAAGCCATGATCATAAAATAATATGCTTCTAAATGCTAAATGCTAAATGCTCATAAATGCTAAGTGTTCAAATTGCTCTAATGAAAATTCTACAGAGTAATATTTCTCAAAGTTGGGATATGAAATGCTGTAGAATGAGGATGCATTTATAGATTTTCCAAGGCATAAAATGATGTGGTAGCAACCAATGGTTAGGATTTCAACTGGAGAGACGAATGATGGAGGATGAAGAAGTTAAAGAGAATTAAGGAGAGTGTTCAATTTAGTAAAAAAATATGCCAAGTGTGAGAGAGAATAAATGGAGGAAGAGAGCCAAGTGTCTCAAGTTTGTTTCAAAATTTGTTGAAGATAATGCCAATTTAAATATTAAGGATATTTAAATTCATGAGACACAAGATGAGGTGGCAAGAGGAAAAGTTGTAGATATATGACTAAATTCAAATTTGGAATTATTCAAATTTAGTAAGAAGATATTAATTAAATTAAAAAAAAACTATTGACATTTTTTATTTAATTAAGATTAGAGGAATATGATTTAAGATGAGAAGAATTAGAAAATGTGAACTATATAAATAAATTTAAAATTTATTTATAAGTAGACAAAATAAGAGGTTTGTCAATTAAATAACTTGTATTTAATTAATTAATTATCCAGACCTATTTTAGGTGTATACATTTTTCCCCTCTTTGAAGTGATGTATTTACATGTTACTTCAAAGAAAAATTTACTAATGGTGCTGACAAAAAAAATTTGATATGCCCCAGACATTGATTTCTGAGTGATGATGGATATATGCCCCCTCAAGATATAAATTGGTGTATTTTTTAAATTTAGGATTTTTTGATTCTTTTTGAAATTTTTATGACTTTTTGATGATTTGATGAAGATTTCAAATTTTTGATAATGTCAAGTTGATTTATCTCCCAAAAAATGATGTTGAACCTGCCAAATTTGATGAATTGATTAATTAAGACCCTTTGAAAAATAAAATAAATCAATCCCATTAAATTCCCACTTAATCGCCCCTTCAAAAGGTTAAAAAGGTGAAAATAAACTCATTTGTGTCATTTGCATTTTGAAAATTAGAGTGAGTGAGCAAATTTTGAGCAAATTTGGCAAGACGGTGATTCCAATCTAGACCCACTGATTTGAGCATGTGCGACATCACAATCGCCCGACCACGTATGGACCTCTAGTATGTACCCCAAAAAACCTTCTCATTAATTTTGAATCTCATTTTTGGCACTTTTTTCCACGTTTTAAATTTGGTATTTGTGATTTGGTGAATATGGTACCCAGTGTAGTGCATAGGTAGACTGGTCTAGCACATACAACACTTTAGCACATAGGGTTTGTTTTCTAGTGCATACAATCAAAGTTATAGTGCATGCGATAAAATAGCGTATTCAAAAGATTTAGTAGTGCATCCATAGAATATTTTAGCGCAATGATAGTTTTGGCACATAGATGACAAGATTTAGTGCATTTGGTCAAAGTTTTAGCGCATTATGTCATTTATCGCATTTACAGAGTAGAATGGCGCATTGGTGAAATTTAATGGCACATTCATAGATTTGGTGCATTAAGGCACTATTTTGGCGCATATGTGAAATTTTCTAGTGCATACATATTTTCAATGCATAGAAAGACTATTTTAGTGCATCCAAGATGGATTGATGAAATTTGGATTAGCCTCCTTGATTTTGATGATTGTTGATCGCATCAGCTATTGATTTGATGCTGTTTGATGATGTTGATAGATTAGATGATGATTGATATCATGATAGGTGAGATTTAATGATAGGATGATGATGGTGATTGACCTCATGATAGGTGAAAATAAATGATAGGATAATGATGATTAACCTTGTGATAGTTGAGGGTCAATGATGGATGCTCATGAGATGTAATCAAAATCTCACTAGAGCTGATTAGATTGATAGGTTTATTGATGTTGATTGATAATATTTCTGATTTGTGATATGCTATGATGGTAGGAGCCTTCGATAGTCCTTCAGTCTAGGGAGTGATTCCTAAGGACTTGAGATTTGATTCCACATCTGGTGTAGGCTAATCTAGATGTGATTGGATGATGAAAATTGACTTCATTGATAGATATGCCCCAACATAGGATTAATAGAGAACTTCTGACTACTTTGGCAGAGAGGTGGCATAGTGACCACAACACCTTTCACTTAACCACCAGTGAGATGATAGTGACAGTGGAGGATGTTTATCTAATCTTGAGGATTCCTATTGTTAATGAGCTGGTTGTTTATGATTCCATGGAGCAGGGGGGCATTGATGCACTGAGGAAAGTATTCAAGGATGAGTAGGTTTGTGGTTATGATATCCCATGGTGGGATATGGTGATACACATGCAACACTACCATGTGTTCTTGCCAGATTCGTTGGAGGATTCTTATGCCTTGACTACAAGTCGAAGGGACTCTCAATCAGATGTGGTTGCATATTGGAGAGAATTTTTATGCATGGGACTAGATCTACTTGGGGATCTTGCATGTTAGCTCACTTATACCATGATCTTCACTAGGTTGTTTATTTTAGAGGGGCTAGTTTTTCAACTGGGGTCACATTGCTACAAATATGGGTGTGGGAGCACATAACTGTCACTCATCTTGTGGCTAAGAGACAATGTCTAGAAGGGAGGCCATACGTTCATGGATATATAGGTCTAGTTGTCCAACATAAGCTAGGAAAATTAGAGTACTGGCGGAGGGTGTTGGATGATCTTGATACTATGACATGGAGCCCTACCTAGACTACGAGTAGTGGCCAGAGGATGACACAAAGATTCCATACATGTGCACTACTAGATATTTGATTGGGAGGACATTGTTTGTTATAGATAGATTCCTTCTTGGGAGAGTGCTTCGATAGTATAGGTGGGTATAGGGCATGCCCGAGGGAGTTTCCCTTTATGCAAGCAGACAATAGGCCATTCTGGAGTGGAGACCCTGCCTATCATATGATGCAATGATTGAGGAGTACCAAGGGTTATAGGAAGTTATTTGGGAGTACCATCTAGAGATCATAGAGGTTGTCATATCATAGGATTATGCACATTACTTATTCTCACATCCTTTCCTAAGGATATCTAGTTAGGATGAGCCAGTACCTTTATTAGATGATGATTTGGCACCAAGATGGAGGAGGGGTAGAGGAGGGAGAGAGTAGTGATGATAGGGATGGAGATGATGGAAATGGAGGTGGTAGAGATGGTAGGGATGGGTTGGAAATGATCAAGGTAGAGATGGTGATGAAGAAGATGGAGGTGATGGTGGAGGTGCAGCAGTGTTGGATGTGCGAGTGGCTTGAAGGAGGAGATCCCTGGTGGCTACAACTCAACAACATATTTACATTTGTTTTCCTTCATAGCAGCAACAAGCTCAAATAGCTACTTGATAGGCCTAGGTATGGACTCCATAGGGTCAACTAGTACAAATATAGGGACAACTATAGGCATAGGCTCAAGCATAGATTGCTACGCTTACCATAGAGATAGATAGCCTAAGACAATGGTGTGAGAAGCCAGAAGGCTTGGTGGAGAGACTGTAGAGAGTGGTTGAGGGTACTGTTACCCATTTTTCACCTATGGGTTCAATCAAGTAGGGCAACCCATGCTTTCAGAGGTTCTCAAAGACCAAATGGAGGAACACTTGCATCAAGATCACATTTTCCTAACTTGTTTGCTTCTTGTGTAGATGCAGGGGAAAATAATGTTTCATAATTTGGCACGTGGATTAAATGTGGCTCCCAGGAGGGTTGAACCTAGCATGCAGGTCTTCAGCTTGGGGCTGGGTCTCTTCTTATGTTTTGTTTTGCCTTCCCTCTTCTGATTTTCTTTCTTCTTGTTTTCCTTCTTCTGTTGAGGTCGGGGTCAGGTTGGGACCTGAACTTGGAACTTTTCTAAGGTTCCAGTTCTTGCTTCTGATCTGATCTCAATCTTGGTCTCGATCTCTTCTTCTTTCCTTCTCTTTGTGGCCTGGGGTCGAAGGTGGTCTCTTCCTCCTTGGTTCCCCCGTATTTTTTTCTTTTCTTCCTTCCTTTGAGTTTTGTCAAGGTCAGGTCCAGGTCAGAATTTGAAATTGAAACTTGAAGAAAGTTTCAGTGACTGATTTGGTCCCGATCCCAGTTCTATCAGAATTCATTTGTCTTTTCCTCTGCTTCCTTTCCCTCCAGTCCTGCTCTGGCTCCACCTTGATCCCACCCCTGATAGTTTTGAAGAGTCAGTGAAAAGAGTGCTTTCGTCGAAAGGATGAGGATGTCGCCCTAAGGTCTTGCCGACAACAAGAAGTCTTGGTGACATACAAGGTATTGTCAGCAAAGGTTTCATTGACTAGTGGAGCCCCCCAAATGAAAAGTAGTTTCAGCCTAGGGATAGGGGTCTCGATGAAATGTTTTTCTGAGATGGTGATGTCTCCCTGACTGAAGGATAAGAAAGGGCCTAGATATGTTTGTCTTTAGCAAGAGTCTCGTCGACTATGACGACTTCGCCGAGAGCATTCAATATCGGCGTAAGGTCATGCCAAAGCGTTGATGTCTCGCTGACAGTGGAGGGAGCTTGACGAATGATGTTGGCTTTGGCAAAAGAAAGGAGATTGTCGTAATGTTCGGGAAAAGTCAAAAAGTCTCACCAACAGAAAGGAAGAAGTTCACCAAGACAAAATCAATGTGGCATAGGGTCTCGGTGACTGACGAAGGGTCTCATCAATAACAGGATTGCTGAAGGATTCAACCTTTGGCATAACATCTTGCCAATGGGGAGAGGTCTCCCTGACTTAGGGATCTATTGGTGTGACAAGGAAATTGGAGATGTGTCTCGATGACCGGTGATGTCTCCCTGACAACAAGATGGAGCTCAGTGAATAAAGTAGCCTCGGGCCGACAAAAAGGAGTGGAGATTTCACCATGATATCCCATCGACAAAATTGTGTCTTTCCAATAGCCTTAGTGGTATCGGTATGACTAACTGAGCTCGATGTGAACTCTCATCGACTATCACATACTACGTTGATGGTTGCCAATGATATAATCGCATCGGCAAGACACTTTCTGTGTCTTGCCAAGATGCAATTCTTTTCAAAGGACTTTGACTGCCTGCAGAGCCCATGTGGAATATGCTCGACCAACCAGGAGGAGTTGAGATGAGCCGTAGCATTATGGTCAGAGCATAGAAAGCCAACACAGGATGAATGCAACCCGAATCATAGTGAACTTAGTAGAATTCAAGGCGTTCAGCCGAGGAGCTTCATGAAGACACGAGGACAGAGGAATGAATGCGGTGGTTGCAGAAAGATCAGGAGGGGACTTCTTCAAGAATGTTTCCTCACTGACACCAACAACAGGGACATGCAGGGATGTAGCATTAAATACAACAAAAGATCTAAGGAAAAAATCCTATCCCGAATCAGGATATTTTTGTAAGCCCTAATGGACTGACATACAATCTGTATATAAGGAATTTTTGCCTCTTTGTAAGCAGTTCTGAGGTATGCTCCTCTGAATTCTGTGACTCTTTTGGTAGTCCTCTCTCAGACTAGCATGTTTCTATAACTCAATTTGGAACATAATACACAAAATCTACCTTGGTTACCATTGATGGCCCATCTTTTCGCCTTATGATTCTTGTGAAGTATTGTGCATATTTTAAGTGATTCATTGAGCTACTTAGTGAAATTTTCTCTTTCCTTATAGCTTTTGTTTCATGTTGTGCCTTTCTTTGCAGAGGTAGTATCATGTAGTTTTCAAACTATGTTTACCTAATCTTGCTCATGATCTTCTATTTTGTGAAAATCTACCTTTCCTTCTTGAAGCTCATGGGCATTTCAAACCTATTTGAACATGTGATCTACAAGAGCTTGTTGTGCAGTCTCATGGCTATCACAAGTATTCAAGTGTAGCTCGAGTATCTCATTGTTCCTGTCATTTCGGTGTATCACCTTAGTCTAGTTTTCAATTTATGCACTCCTTCTCCCTTTACCTCAAAGAATCAGTAGTTTAGGTGACACCAAAGGAAGTTGGCCTTCTCCAGAGGTTCACTCCAATCTCAGGTGACCCACAGCCTTGGAGTGTTCTAATGTTTCACTAGAAAGCTCAGTTTTTTCAATCTTTGTGCATAGGGTGCATTTCTAGGTGACAACAGTTTCTGGCACGCTCGGTGGGACTGTGAACTACTTCTTAGTTCATGTTATGCATTTATTGCTATTTTTTGGTGTGTGCAGCAATAGTTTCAGCCTTTTGGAGGCACTTTCTTTACATACCTGGCGACTCTGAGCTCAAATCTTCTGGTTTCACAGACACAAGTCTTGGTATGTCTCAAAATAATCTATTAATTCTAAGTTTCTAGCTCTTTAGCTGAAAAGATGTCAAATAATTATGAAAATTCTTACTATTACCCTCCATATCATGAGTATGTTGCTCCTGCACATCCATATCAAAGTGTATTAGACCTGCTCCAACAGATTGACCATACGTTGTGGGATCTCAGTCAAGGTCTTCACAATATGAAGATTAATGATATTAGTAAGGTGCTTGTGTGCCTATCTAGGATATTGATTGATATCAAGATATAGTAGGGTACCATTATGCGACAACAAGAGGTGGCTAAGAAAGTCGGCTTTTATGATCAAGAAAGAGTGGCAAAAAGAATCCGATTCGAGGAAGGCCTTGAATAGGAAATAGCTGCTAAGGAAAAACAAATGAAGCTACTCTCTGCTAAGGTGCAAAACACTCAAACTTATTCAAATTATCAGCACCAACTAATGGAGGGGCTACAAAGGAAGCAATTTGAAGAGAACCTTGCCCAACAGCTAGCTGTAAAAGAGGCAGAAATGAGACTAACATTTTCTAAATAAGAGGTTCCTAAGTACAAGTTTTCCAGCTTCAGGCAAAGTCAGCCCCTTGACTCCCCTAGCAAATCTTCTCAGTTTGAAATTCCAAGCTTTAAGGGTTTCAATTCCATGCAAGAGAATGGAGTACTTGAACAAGATTAGTCCATCATCCCTCAAGAGCATCCCATTGATCCAGATGACTTACTCCTCAAGGAGAAAATTACCAAAGTAAATCCAATGCATTTAGTTGTAGCATATCACTCACTACAACAAGAAAAGCTCAAATAGAAGGAGAGGTGGGAAGCAGGACAACAGATAGTTGAATATCTTCACTTGCAGATAGAGGATGTCCAAGTTTCTCTTGAAAAGGAGCCACACGAAGAAGAACAATTGACTTCTTTATTTGATCAACTACCTGGTTATGTTGAGCAAGCTGAAGAGAACATGTAGGTTTCTGATTTACTAATTGATCTAGAGCAGCCAGAGAATATTGCTGACTTGTTCGATGAACTTCCTCAATTTTTCGACGAAGATGAAGATCTCACATGCATGATAGCATCTATTCCTAGTATGGAGCAACTAAATGATAAAACTCATATAGATTTAATACAATATTATGAGTTAGATGATATCATAGAAGCTTTTTGTTCCAACATAGATGATGAACTAGTATCATATGAAAGGGAAGCATGTGATCAGCCCATTCAAGTTGGTGAGGCTATTGAAGAGGCTATTGAAGATAATACCCTATAGCCTGTGAACTTATTTGATGAGTTTCCCCATCTTGTTGAGGAGGAGGTGTCTTCTGTCATGGAAAAAGAGCATAAGGAACCACAGACTGAAGATTTGTTTTCAGTTATCCAACAGGGATATCAACTCCTTAGTCAAGAGGATTGGACTGTAGCAGCCAAGGAATGACCTGCATGTTACCTCCAATCAACATCTTTTCAAGGAAAAGATGAGGTCTTTAAAGATCAACAAGAGGCCAACTAGGAAAGTTCAAGATTTTTCCTTATCAGAGGTTGTCCAATCAGGTATCTAGCTCAGACAGAGTCCAATACAACACCAAGCACCAATATTGTACCTTCACATGAAGGTACAACAAAAGAAGATATCCAAGATGCACTGATAGCCAAACAAGAGTATGTTCATCTCACTTATCCTCCTTTAGCTAACAATGCATATCATCCGTTTGGTGAGGTAAGTGAACTTTTTCACCTTTTTCAGGGGGCAGTGCATCGTCTTGTTAAATATCTTCCTATGTCCCATTTTTATTCAGCTATCCTTAAAAATGCTAGTCATTTTATATTGAGGAGAAAAGGAAGCTATTTCAACCATCCTGTGAATGGTTTTGTTTGACCAGTTTCTTACTAGTTAGTATAGGGTAGGCTTAGATGTAGTTTACATTCCCTAAGTGTTGTCCCAGCATAGTTAAGTAGTTTCCATTCAACAATTTTTTCTTGTTTTCAATAAGTTTCCAAGTATTCTAGTGAGTTATAATGTGCTATAACCATGCTTAGGCTGCTCCAAGTCTATTTTTGAATTTTTCCCATGACTCCATGCCCAATGGATAGGCCTAGGCTTCTAATCTACATGTTTAGCAGGAAAACATCTAGCAAAGGTTGCTAGAAATGTTACCCATTTTTCACCTATGGGTTCAATCAGGTAAGGTAACCTGTGCTTTCAGAGGTTCTCGAAGACCAAATGGAGAAACACTTGCATCAGGATCACATTTTCCTAACTTGTTTGCTTCTTGTGTAGATGTAGGGGAAAATAATGTTTCATAATTTGGCATGTGGATTAAATGTGGCTCCCAGGAGAGTTGAGCCCAGTGTGTAGGTCTTCAGCTTGGGGGTGGGTCTCTTCTTATGTTTTTTTTTGTCTTCCCTCTTCTACTTTACTTTCTTCTTGTTTTCCTTTTCTTGTTGGGGTCAAGGTTAGGTTGGGACCTAAACTTGGAACTTTTCTAAGGTTCAGGTTCCTACTTTTGATCCGGTTCTGGTCTTGGTCTCACTCTCTTCTTTCCTTCTCTTTGTGGCCTGGGGTCGAAGGTGGTCTCTTCCTCCTTAGTTCCCCCATATGTTTTACTTTTCTTTCTTCTTTCCTTTGAGTTTTGTGGGGGTCGGGTCTGGGTCAGAATCTGAAATTGAAACTTGAAGAAAGTTTAAGTGATAGATTTGGTTTCGATCCCAGTTTTGCCAAGATTCATTTGTCTTTTCTTCTGCTTCCTTTCCCTTCGGTCCTGGCTCTGGCTCCACCTTGATCCCACCCCCGGTAGTTTTGAAGAGTTAGTGAAAAGAGTGCTTTCGTCGAGAGGATGAGGATTTCGCCCTGAGGTCTTGCCAAAAACAAGAAGTCTTGGCGACATACAAGGTATTGTCGGAAAAGGTCTCACTGACTAGTTGAGCCCCACAAATGAAAAGAAGTTTCGGCCTAGGGATAGGGGTCTCAGTGAAATGTTTTTCTGAGATGGTGATGTCTCACTGACTGAAGGATAAGAAAGGGCCTCGATATGTTTGTCTTCAGCAAGAGTCTCACCAATTACGATGACTTCACCAAGAGCATTCGATATCAGCGTAAGGTCATGCCGAAGCGTTGATGTCTCGCTGACAGTGGAGGGAGCTCGATGAATGATCTTGGCTTTGGCGAAAGAAAGGAGATCACCGTAATGTCTAGGAAAAGTAAAAAAGTCTCGCCGAAAAAAAGGAAGAAGTTCGCCAAGACAAAATCAATGTAGCACAGGGTCTCAGCAACTGATGAAGGGTCTCACTGATAATAGGATTGTCGAAGGATTCCACCTTTGGCATAATGTCTTGCCAATGGGGAGAGGTCTCTCTGACTTAGGGATCTATTGGCGTGACAAGGCAATCAAAGATGTGTCTCGGAAACTGGTGATGTCTCCCCGACAACAAGATGGAGCTCGACAAATAAAGTAGGCTCGGGTCGACAGAAAGGAGTGGAGATTTTGCCATGATATCCCAGCAACAAAATTGTGTCTTGCCAATGGCCTTAGTGGTATCAGTATGACTAACTAAGCTTGATGTGAACTCTCATCGACTATCACATACTATGCCGATGATTGCCAAATGATGTAATTGCATCGGCAAGACACTTTTCATGTCTTGTCGAGATGCGATTCTTTTCAAAGGACTTTGACTGCCTGTAGAGCCCACATGGAATACGCTCGACCAACCAGGAGGAGTTGAGATGAGCCATGACAGTATGGTCAGAGCGTAGAATGCCAACACAAGATGAATGCAACCCAAATCATGGTGAACTTAGTAGAATTCAAGATGTTCAGTCGAGGAGCTTTGCGAAGACATGAGGACAGAGGAATGAATGCAGTGGTTGCAGAAAGATCAGGAGGGGACTTCTTCGAGAATGTTTCCTCACTGACACCAACAATAGGGACATGTAGGGATGCAACATTAAATACAACAAAAGATCTAAGGAAAAAATCCTATCCTAAATCAGGATATTTTTGTAAGCCCTAATGGGCTGACATACAATTTGTATATAAGGCATTTTTGCCTCTTTGTAAGCAGTTCTGAGGTATGCTCCTCTGAAGTCTGTGACTCTTTTGGTAGTCCTCTCTCAGACTCACATGTTTCTATAACTCAATTTGGAACATAATACACAAAATCTACCTTGGTTACCATTGATGGCCCATCTTTTCACCTTATGATTCTTGTGAAGTATTGTGCATATTTTAAGTGATTCATTGAGCTACTTAGTGAAATTTTCTCTTTCCTTATAGCTTTTTTTTCATGTCATGCCTTTCTTTGCAGAGGTAGTATCATGTAGGTTTCAAACTATGTTTACTTAATCTTGCTCATGATCTTCTATTTTGTGAAAATCTACCTTTCCTTCTTGAAGCTCATGGGCATGTCAAACCTATTTGAACGTGTGATGTACAGGATCCTTTTGTGCAGTCTCATGGCTATCACGAGTATTCAAGTGTAGCTCAAGTATCGCATTGTTCCTGTCATTTCGGCCTATCACCTTAGTCTAGTTTTCAATTGATGCACTCCTTCTCCCTTTACCTCAAAGAATCAGTAGTTTAGGTGACACCAAAGGAAGCCGCCCTTCTCCGGAGGTTCACTCCAATCTCAGGTGACCCATAGCCTTGGAGTGTTCCAATGTTTCACTAGAAAGCTTAGTTTCTCAATCTCTGTGCATAGGGTACATTTCTAGGTGACAACAAGTATATCGACAATAGATTACCTCAGAGAGGTACGACGATCTGCTAGGGAAGCCAAGTATTACAAGGGACGATATCATGAGGTAGTGCCTCCAGAGTGTCAGGTCAATTATGCTTAGTCTACCAATGCACACAATCATTCAAGGACTACTAGTAGGGGTGTCATTGTTCCACCTTTCAGAGATCAAGCAACAGGATAGTCAGGTGGTGCAATAGGAGGCACAAGGCCATCATTGTCCAAGGGGAGTGGCACATAGCTCTGTTATGATCATTTATGATGCATTTGAGACATGATGTATACACTAATTTTTGCTGAGGACATTAATAATTTCTGCTATTTTGATGATGTACCTCTTGACATATTTGGATATCATTGTACACTTGACATTATTATTTTTAAGATTTATATGATATGCAATGAACTATTGACCTATATGATGTCTATATGTGTTTATATGATTTTATGATGGATGCATTTAGTTTTTGTTCTATATGCTATGCGATGTTTAATATACTTATGTGATGCTTATGTATAGATGTAATGATGATGATAATGATGCATTTTTTATGATTATATATGGTTTATGAATGATATTTTTACACTATATGAGATGGATTTGATTGATTAAATGATATATAATGCACTTTATTTTTTTATTTTCTAATGTAGATATTATGATGTAATGCATAGATGGATGAATGATGTGATAATTCTTTTTTAATGAATGTATGATATGCAAATGATTATGAAACTACATGAGAATGATATTATTTTGTTAATGTCAAATTTGCTCAATCTATTAATGATAGAGATAACATCATTTTGAAAATTGTGATAGCCTTGGAAAATCTATACTATAGGTGCAAAACTAACATGTATACAATCTAATTAACCATCATTCAGCCTTTAAAATGTTGAAAGTGAGTACAAACATCAATTGTATAATTAGATCATGATGACCTATGTACTAATTTCATGATTTTTGATATTACAAGTTCACACAAGAACCTAGGTATAATTAAATCGAGATGACCTAAGCATAATTTCTTGCATAAAATAGACAAGAGTCAATCCTTTTCCTATGCAAATTCAAAATGTCATCAGTGATATTTTGTAGAGCATGTCTCACAACAATTCACATAGTAGTAATGATCAACTCACATACATCACACAAAGAAAAATCATACTCCTTAACTCTTCTAGTTCAAGACATCCTCAAGATGCTCCAAAGATATGATAACACAAAATCAAAGTGTAGCATTTGAACATACATGCTAACATGATAAAACCATGATTTATACATCATCCATTTAGATTTTTTTTGATTGATTGATTTTGTTTGTTAGTTTGGATGGTTGATGCATAAATTTTATGATCAATGTTCAATCTTGATTTTTAATGTGATTATTGTATTTGTGATGTTGTTGTACTATTGTTTGTCTATTGGTTTAAACTCAAAGTTTATTGCCCCCAATCTAGGGTGAGACATGACCACAATGCTGAAATATATACATGAAGCTTTCTAATGATAAGTAGAATGATGTTGAAATCAAATGGTTGGAACATGCTCAAATAGATGGAAAATCTAATCTATCACAAATAGTGCCTATTTCTAGGTTTTCACTAGTTTTTATTGCACCTTTTCAAATTTATTTTATTTTTTTTCTCCTTTTTTTGTATTTTCAATTTTTCAATTTCTTTTTGTATTTTTTCTTTTTTTAAACTTTTTTTGGTTGTCACCAATATGCCTGTTTACCAAGTTTTTATTAGGGTGACCATTATTTCAAGACATTTTCTCTTTTTTTTTGTATTTTTTTAGGACTTTTACCATGCACGAGATGAATTAGGTGTAGAACTTCTTGAGATGTAGGTTGTTGATGGGTTCTTCAAATAGGTCCCCTTCAAGTGTAGACAACTGATAGGCTTTTGATCCATAGATTGATACAATGACAAAGGTACCTAGCCAATTTGCTTCAAACTTCCCTTTCTTTTCCCTATCTTGTTGATTGTGGGGAGTTTTTTTAGGACCAAGTCACCAACCTAGAATGTTCTTGGTTTGACCTTGTAATTATAACTTCTGGTCATTCTCTGTTGATAGGGTTTTAGGTGATCAACTGCATGTTGATGAAACTCATCCAATAGTTCCAACTCTTGTAACCTAGGCACTCTGTAATCTTCCTCTAAGATAATCCCCTTCAAAGACACTCATAGGGATGGTAGCTCAACATCAATAGGTAAAATGGATTCTAATCCATAGACTAGAGCATAGGGTGTAGCTCTTGTTAGGGTGCAGATACTAGAATGATAAGCCCACAAAGCAAGGTTCAGTTGAACATGCTAATCAAATCCAACATCATTGACAATTTTCTTCAATATTTTTTAGAATGGTTTTGTTTGAGGCCTCTACTTGGCTAGTTCCCTGAGGGTAGTAAGGTGTGGAAAATCAATGACATAGATATGAAACCTTTCACAGAGTTCTTGGACATCCCGATTCTTGAAAGGTCTACCATTTTCAATGACAATGTACTGAGGAATACCATACCGACAGATAATATAATTTAGGATGAAGGATACAATTTATTTTTTTGGTGATTGTAGTTAAAGGAACAACTTAAATCCACTTTGTAAAGTAATTTGTGGCTATGATGATGAACTTGTGTCCATTAGAAGATGATGGATGAATCTTATCAACAAGGTCAAGTCCCCATTGACAAAAAGGCCAAGTTAATGCAAATGGTTTCAATTCTTGTGTTGGTGCATGTATCAGGTTTCCATGGACTTGACATTTTTGGCACTTCTTGAAAAATTGAAAAGACTCATTCTCCATGTTCAACCAATAATATACCGAGAGTAGGAGCTTCTTAGCAAGAGTTAGACCACTTGAATGAGTGCCATAGATACCTTCATGAACCTCACATAAATTGGTTTCAACTTCATTATGTTCAAGACACTGAAAGAGAGTACCATCAAGACCTCATCGATACAGTACAATGACTATCAAGGTATGTCAAGCTGCTTGTCAAATTAAGTTACATTTTTGGTTTTAGGATAGATTAGGTGGTATGGTATTATCTCTTAGATAGCTGTAGATCTTCCCATAGATAGAAGCTTCAACCCCAACTAGATGATATATGACTTGGGATTCAGGGTTATCATATGCAAGGTTAATTAGTTGCTCCACATGTTAACAAGCTCATTTTTTAGATATCTTTAAGAGAGAAGCGATGGTCACCATAGCATCAACAACTTTGTTATCCCCTCTTGGAATCTACTCAAATTTGATCTCCACAAAGTACTTAAAGTTATCAACCATTCTTTTATATGGCATTAATTTATTATCTTTTGTTTGGTAATTGTCATTAACCTTATGGACATGTAAATTATATTGATTAATCTCGTGCACTTGATCCTTATTTACTAACACCAATTCTACCTAAATCATCTCTCTACTAACCATTTAATTGAATAATCTTTATTTGATTAAATTCATCATTATCTTTTGTTAATTAAATAAATAATGTTGTTTAATTAATCCTAATGTTCATCTTTTAATTAAATAAATCCCTCTATTTGATTAAATCATAATCTTCCTTTAATTGAATAAATTAAACTTTATTTGATTAAATCTAAGAGCACCCCTTTTATTTAAATAAATCAAACTTTATTTAATTAAATCTAATATTCATTATTCCTCCCATTTGATTTAAATAAATTCAAAAATCTAAGTCAAATGTCAAATGTCAAATCAAACTAATTTCCATCAAAGTTAATTAAATCCTAATTAACTCTAATTCTAATCCTCAAATCCTCTAGATTTTGCAACTTGCACAAGTAAATCAATTTAATTGATTTATTAATTCTTCTATTTCATTCAAAAAGGCATCTATTTGGAATATTCCTCCAATTTGAAATCTCCCTCCCAAAAGGACTTGTCCTCCAACATGGCATTTAAGTCTCTTACAAGTCATTTTTCTTGAGCCAAGTGGCATTAACTCAATCTTTCAACTCATATTTCAAGCCAACTTTCAAATTTCAAATTTCCACCTAATTGCATTTATTTGCACATTGATCAAAGTGTGCTCAACCTCTCTTCAATAGCATGTTGACAAGTGGCACATTGCTATTGGCTCATATTTGATACCACACCCTTTTTGTTTTGCATTCCTCCATCCTTCTTTCCTATAAATGGAGAGCTATTCTACTTATTTTGGAGCCAGAACTTGAGGAAAAGTCATTATCCATAGATTTAAAGCAAATTTCATCCACTTTCATCAAAGTTTCATAGTTTTTCATCAATCTTATTTAGGTTATTGTAAAATTAATCAAGGAGCACATTGTTCATCATCAAATCTTGCAAGGAATTGGGAAAGAGCTACTTTCCTCATCAAAGTAGAACCAATTCGCCCATGAGGTGATGGGTTTGAGTATTTGAATAGGATTTAAATAACTTTCATTTGGTTTCTTGCTTTATTTCTTGTTCATTGTGCTTTGAATGAATCTCATGGGGAATGCTAGTTTAGATTTGTTTATTGACTAATGTTGTGTTGTTTGTCTATGTTTGAGTAGGTCTAGAGCTACCATTCACATTTTGGCACTAGAAGGAGGGCCAATCTTGAGAAATTAACACAATTTTTAGTCAAAATTCTATTATTTTTTTAAAAACTTTGTGTTCATAGGAAACAGCGACAGTGCAAAAGACAAACAATGACACTATCAGTCCAAAGTCGCTATATATAGTGACACTGTGTTTGCTTCAAAGGGCAATACTTCTGTCATTTTATTGAAGGGATAGTCTTTCAAACTCCAAAGAGAGACACTTGGTGAAACAATGACGCAATCGCGGTCTCTATTTCTCCACAGAGCAATGTTGGTTTCATCATAGCACCTTTGGACTTCTCCAAATAGCAATGCCTTTGTGTATCATGACATTGTGGTGGGGTAAAAGTCAACTTTTTAGTTTTAATTCAACATGTTCTTTTTACATTGATCACCTTGGACTTCTAACCTTCTCTTATGATTTATTTTTTGTTGGCTAATTAGTTTTTGTAGGTGGGTATGTGCAGGATCATGATGGGCCAAAAAGTGGCGATATGATGGTTATTTGTAGGGTATGTGGCTGATGACTTTTTTTAACCCAAAATTGATGAAATGAAAAGGGTTTTTAAAGGAAATTCTCAGCTATCTACCAATATAAATTATGCTTTACTTTGAATTTAATAAATAATTATTATTCATTTTCTATTTGAATTATGACTAAAGTCCTAATTGATAGGCTGATTGAAAATATTCTATAGCTTTCAAAAGGTATCACATTTTTGGAATCCAAAACATGCATCACATTCTATGCTTCACATACTATAGGATGAAGAAAATAAAAAATGAATTTCATGAAGTTTTGACCAAGTTAAGGTGGTCAGACATACAATTTTTTATATTTTTAAAAGTTGTAATAAAAAATTCATAATTAATTATTTACTTGGAAAAAAATTACAAAAATATATGCATCACATCCAAAAATGAGTCCTATACTTATGTCTAAAATCTTATAAAAATAATTATCATTTTATTGTGGTTAGGGTGGTCAGACAGACACCTACTTTTTATTTTTTCCCTGAAATTTAAGTACTACTACATTGAAATTTCAAATTTTCACCAAATATATTTTTGTTTTTTTTTAAAATAAACCTAGTAGTTTAGAAACTGATTCAATTTGCTACATATTCTATTCTTACATATTTTTGAAATACTATAGATAACTTATTCAAATATTTGCATCATGTTTCCAAACTTTGATTTTTCTAAATTTTTTGCCACTTAAGGGCTTATTTTTTTCCATGATGATCCTGCACATACCCTGGTTGAGGTGATCAAAGAGGGAAGGAGGAAATGAAGAAAAATGCTTTCCATGGAATCATCACTTGATAGTAACAAGTGTTTTTAAACACTTTGGGAGCAATTATAATCCGATTTTAAGGATTTTGTTCTCTTCAAGCTTTAGGACTCAAAATAAATTTCATTTGGGTTTTAAAAAGAACAATCAAAGGGTTAAAAATAACTTTAGGAACTTACTAGAGTTGGTTTTGGATCTAAAAATTGAACAAACTTCACACTCCATCTTGGTGCTATAAAAAGAATCCATTATTTCTTTTGAAGTTCAAATGAACATGTGTTTTTCATGTTTTGTAATCTTTTCTACAAATTAATATCATTTAAAAGGTGTATGCACTTCTCTCGTGCTTCTTGGTGATCTTGAGAATCAAAAGTATTTTGGCAATATTAGGTTTTCTAAAATATTCCCACCACACTTCAATTTGAGTTTTTTTTAAATTGGACAAAATCTTGCTAGTGTGACTTAAGTATATCATTTGTGTTCTCTCTTTGTTCACACAAACAAATATTGATCAAACTATGGATGTGTTTGATCACTTTTTTTAACCTTTAGAGGGGCATTCCTAAGACCAATTCAAAGGTGAATCCAACTGGTTTTTCACTCAGACTGGTATAAAAATGGATAAGACTAAACTATCAAGTCCTCATAGTACTTAGGCCTGAGTTGTATAGTGTCTTTTAGAATGGGGTACTACCTTAAAAAGTATAAGCACCCCTAGTAGGATTGATTAAAGCCTTTAGTAGCTTGTTGGATTCTCACAAGGTTCCATGTCCCTGATCACCCTGACTAAGAACCAATTTGTGTAGAATCCAAAATCCCTTTCTATTTGTTGGTGCAAGAAGTCAGACCTATGAAGCCACCCCACATTTTTGTAGTTCTCTGAAGCCACCCCACATTTTTGCAGTTCTTTGTAGATATGATAAGTTCATCATGAGAGATTCATGAGAACTAAAGCTTGGCTAACCCGAGAAGTGTTTCATGGAGGGGAGCCAATGTGGTCAACCTCTTATTCATCTTCTCTGAATAAGTGCAACTAGATTTATCCAAGTGGGGATTCAACAAATTTTGTCTCTTTCTATCCTAGGGTTGTGCATCATTTTGGAATAAAAAAATAATTTTCTTCGATCTAAAACATTGGAAAACAAGCATTCAACCATGGTCATCAAACTTTAAACCCTTTAGAGAAAGCAAATAGCTTTGAAGAAATCCAAGTGCTATCGCTTGCCCTAGGGATTCTGTCCTTAGAGGCTTGTAAGTATTTGGATTTATATCTTAATTTTCTCTCACTAAAGTCAACATTAGGGAACTATTGCCTTAATTTCCTTGATTTCCATATAATGACCTTGTGGAATGAAAAGAAATTGGGACATTAGGCATTTAGTTTGAAAATCTAAGTCAAAGAAGTGTTTGTGGTAAAAAGAACTCATTAAGTAAAGATAAGAAACAATTGGACCCCACACATTTGTTATTCTAAATGATTTCCCACAAGATCAAATTTCGAAAACCAAATTCCAAAGGTCTTAATCCAAAAGCTCTCAAGAAAATTCTTTCAACACTTTACGAATTTAGAAAGAGAATGGTAGATTCAAATTTTACAAATGTGCATCAAAGAACAATCCCAATTTGTATTCATTTTACTATTGTAAAAATCCAATACTTTTTTAAATATTTGAGCTTCTCACATAGGAAGTATAGCATATTCTTGAACACCTAGGTATTGTAAACAAAAGTATTTTTAGGTTCACTTAGGATTAAACACCTTCATCCATCCCTCAAACATCAAAATCAAATTCCATCTCACAAAAAACTCATAGAAATCTTAGAAAAATCCTTCATACTAGACTTTGGGAAAATCATTTGAATCAAATCAAAATCATCTTTTTTGACTAAGTGTGTGTAGATGCATCCTTCTTCATACACTTAGTTAAATTATCACCTCGTGGAAAAATTTATTCCAAGACAACATCTAACCTCTTGGAGTTTATGAGTCCATTATCAAATCCAAGATCAAATCAAAATCAAATCAAATCAAACCAAATCAAAATAAAAATCCAACATCAATCCAAAATTCCTAAAGTCTAGTATCTCCTTCAAGGTTTCTTAAGAGTTCAAATCATTCACAATCATCCATCTTTCACTATCTCATCACCATCCTTTGATCCTTAATATCTTAGGCTTTCTTTTTTGTACCTAAAATTTAGATCAATCCAAGGAGTTAGAGGTTCAACTCCCACATTCCTGAAAATTAATTCTCATTTTATGGTCCAAACTAGATCTCAACACAAGAAGAACATGGAAACAAACAAGGAAACATCCACTTCAAGTGACTTGAGTCAAACCGCACCCGAAATCAATCCCATTGGATCTAGCAATCCCCCACCCAATCTTCCTCTAATACCACAAGATATTCAAGAGGGAGATTGTTAAGTGGAGGACATCACCAAAAATGTCCTAGGGATGACTGAAGATGAAATCATAGAAATGGTCCAAAATTGTGAGACTCACAAAATTTCCAATGCCATGATGAGGCTCAATCCTTCACAATACATGCTAGAATTGGCAAAAGAAGGGGCTAAACTCCCTTCCGACTATGATGTAAGCACTATTGTGGAGAAACCTCTTGGGGTTATTCCCTGAATCTCATTTACACCTTCATTCCAAAGAATCATTCAACCCATCCCACAACCCACATCATCCCTTGCGTCAACTCAACCAATTGTCAACAAGGGAAGCTCATTACTTCATGCTCTTCAAAAACATCCCCTTGTTAACAACCAATACTTGGAAGAAAACACCATGTTGGGTCAATCCATTCCTCAAAATCCAAACCACCCATATGTTCCACTCATCTTTCATGACCCCAATAACCCATCCTCTTTCAACACAACACCAACATACCCTCTTAACACACAATTCTCTCTCCCTATGACTTCACAAGGAGAAGGAGGACTATTTGGACAAGGGGGAATCTTTGATCCCTCATCATCATCATTTTCTCAAGGTAACACACCACCCATCTTCCCACCATTTCCACCACTACCACTAACATACACGTCAATACTCAATCAACAAAATACAAACAAACCTCTAATTGTAAATCAAACCAACATACAAAATCTTTCGATCATGCCACCGATATCACAACAATAGGTGGAAACCATCCAAAAAAATAAATCAATCGTAGAACCATCTATAAATGTTGTCTCTTAAGGACCTAACATATCAATCACACAACCCCCTAGCATGAATCCAACAACACCTCTCATCACAAAATCTCACACAATTCTAAATCCTCCACCACCACCACCAAGATCAAACATTCCAAACCAATACAACATCACATTGCAAGTAGCTCAACAAGCCTACCAATAGGCACTTTAGTAGTTTCAAGATCGACAAACCACACAAGCTACATAGCAAGCTGCTCAAGAAGTGTAGGCACAATAAGTTGCATAACAAGCACAACAAGCTTCCCAAGCTAAAGCTTTATTACAAACAATAGTAAGCCACCCATGCTACTCAAGTTGTGCAAGCAGCTCAAGCTGTACAAGTTGTGTAGGTTGCCCAAGATGCACAAGCTTCCCAACAAGCTCAAGCTCAGGCACAAGCCCAATATCAATCTCAACAAGTGCAAGTGCAAACACAATACCAAGCTTCCCAACAAAAACATATCAACAAGCCCTACAACAATACCAAGCACAACAAGAAGCAACCCAACTATTAGCCCAACAATAAGTATTGTTGGCACAACAACAACAAGACCAACAACAAGTATTGTTGGAACAACAACAGCAAGACCAACAAAAAGACCAACAATAAGCATTGTTAGTACAATAGCAATTGCAGGCATATCAACAAGCCTTGATCACACAACAAGGCTTGCAACAACCTCCCACAAACATGGAAAATACCCCACCCATCACTTGAACGATCCAACCACATCAAAACATGTTCACTCCACCTCTCTATCCACAAAAAAATGTAATGACACATATCAAATTGCTCTCGCAACAAGTGCTATACCTCCAATCAGGGAAAAGAATGAAAACACCAAGCAATTTGTGCCCTTATCCTTTCAATAGTAGCTTTGCAATGGTATCATTCCCAAAAAGGTTTGAAATCCCTAAATTTGACAAGTATCGTGGGACAAGTAATCCTGAAGATCATATTAGGGAATTCTAGGTACATTGCATGGAAGTTTCATAGGATGATACATATATAATGTGACTATTCCCTCAAAGTTTGGTTGGACCTGCCATGGAATGTTTCTCTCGCCTTCCTCCTAGAATCAAAAGGTTCCAAGAGATTGTAGATGCATTCATACAAAACTATGCATTCAACATAGGTATGGATGCGACTCTAGAGGAACTATTTTCTCTTAAACAATCTAAGGGGGAAACATTCACTTCCTTCTTACAATGATGGTGATCTAAGGCCAACAAGAGCAAGTGGACCGCGCCATAAAAACAACAAATCTGCACCATCATTTCCAATCCTGATAAAACCTTGTCCTTCCATCTAAAGATGCAATGCATCACCACATATTACCATTTGATCCCCAAGGCACTCAACATCAAAAGAGCCCTTATTGCACAAAGGGGGACACCCACATAGCAAAAATATCAAGACAATCACCCATCAACTAGCTATAACAAAAAACCTCACACATGGGTGAAGAACAAAAAATTCACTAATGATCATGTGGTTGATGTCAAGGTCATAATAAGTGCTCCAAAACAAAATACACAATCATACCAACAACCACAAGGCAATAATCAAAACAACACACAAGCCAACACAGTATCACAACAACAACCCAATAATCAAGTCAACAATCTGAACAATCAAGTGGGACCACCCCCACAAAACAAATAATATCCACCAAAAAGAAAATACACAGCGCTTGTGGAATCAATTAAATCCATCATGAAGTTGGTAAGCAAGAATCTCATCAAAATTCCCAATTTTGAGAATTTTCAAGAGCCCCAAGTGAAACCACCATGGTACAATGAAAACCACCTTTGTGATTTACATAAAATCAAGGGGCACACAAGGACAAAATCCACGAGGCTAAAAAATATGATCTAAGACCTTATCAATGAAAAATTCATAAATGTTGAACAACCTACAAGAAATCAAGACCTCAAGATATACACAGATCCAATGTTGGATCGTAACAAAGGGAACAACCATGGAAAGAAAAAGTATGGCAATGTAAACCATGTTTACGATCATGTTGTCACATCCCTAGATGAAAGGGTCACTATTGTTAACATCAAGGGAGCCAAAGCTGACTATGGAGCCACCACACGTGGCATAAAGGTTACCATTACAGGATCATCACAACCACCTAGGGCATGCACCTCTAATCCAAAATCCATTCCCAATGGTTATAATGTCTTAGACCAGCTGAAAAGAACCCCCGCTTAGATCTCCATCATGGAGCTGTTGAAGATTTCACCCACACATAGGAAAATCCTAGAGGAAGCATTGGCTTCATCCACCATCTTCGTGGATCTTGATGTGGAATAGTTCCAAGCTATGGTCAGACACATCACCACCCCACATATCCTAATGTATTTTAGTTAGGACCTCCAAACTCAACCATCTATAACTGTGCACTCCATCTCGAAGTCTTAGTCCATAAAAATAAATTCAAAAGGGTCTTGGTGAATGGGGGTGCAAATCTAAATATCTGTTCACTCAAGCTAATAAAGAATCTAGGATCCCCTAATGACATCATTGAAAAAGGTAAAGGTATTACAATCAGGGCATATGATGATAAAAAAAGAGTGTCCCAAGGCACTATTCAACTCCCTATTTAGGTAGGGCCAACCATCATGGAAACCACATGCTAGGTCCTCAACCTTGATTTACCTTATAATATTATCTTGGGGCATTTGTGGATCCATGGGATGCAGGGTATTGCATCCACCTTCAATCAATGTGTGAAATTTACCTATAAAAACCAAGAGGTCACAATCCATGGTGATACCAAGCCCTTTTATTATTGCAAGAACCTAGAAACAAATAACTACAAAATCCCTCAAGTCCCAAAGAATGATGAAGGCCCTACAACTCCATATGTAGATCCAACTACTTTAGACTCCACTTCTAAGACAAAGACACCTGCCATTCTTAACATCTCTAAAATCAAAGTCAGGTATGTGCATGATCATCATGGAAAAAACATGCCCTTAAGTGGCAAAAAAATTAGAAAAATCAAAGTTAGGCAACTTGATGTAAAAATTTGAATAAGTTATCTATATTATTAAAAAAATATGTAAAAATAGAATTTGTAGCAAATTGAATATAGTTTCTAAAATACTAGGTTTTTTAAAACAAAATCTATTTGGGGAAAATTTGAAATTTCAATGCAGTAGTACTTAAATTTCAAGGAAAAAAATAAGTAGGTGTTTGTCTGACCACCCTAACCACAATAAAATGATAATATATTTTTATAATATTTTAGATATAAGTAGAGGACTCATGCACCGATGTGATGCATATTCTTTTGTAATTTTTTTCCAAGTAAATAATTAATTATGATTTTTTTATTACAACTTTTAAAAAATATAAAAACTCATATGTCTTACCACCTTAACTTGGTAAAAACTTCATGAAAGTCAATTTCTTTTAATCCTATAGTATACAAAGCATAGAATGTGACGCATGTTTCAGATTCAAAAAATGTGATACCACTTGAAAGTTATAGATATTTTTCAATCAACCTATCAATCAAGACTTTAGTCATAATTCAAATAGAAAATGAATAATAATTATTTATTACATTCCAAGTAAATCATAATTTATATTGGTAGAAAGCTAATAATCTCCTTTAAAAACCCTTTTCATTTCATTAATTTTGGGTTAAAAAAAGTCATCAGCCACATGCCCTACAAACACCCATCATTTTACCACTTTTTGGCCCATCATGATCCTACACATACCCAGTCATTATCCATGATAATGGGTGTGGGGATTACAAGATAAAGAAAAGTAATTTCCTAATAGGAGAGTTACCTCAATCTCCTAGGTCTCACAGGCAGCCCTAACCGATTGAAACATCATCTAAAACCTTCAAAGCAGACCCCTCTATATTTAGATGTTGGGAAGACTTAAGTCAAGAAGTGGTAGATGAAAAGGACATTAAGTATCCTATACCAAAATGAAAGGCCCATGGTTGATATTCCCATGGATGAGAGAAACGAAGTACTACAAATGATGCTGAGCATGAGTTACAACAAGAACAAGAAACTTGGGCAGAATGACAATGGACTATTAGAACCCATTGTTGCTACGAAGCGTATAAGAAATCTTGGACTCAGATGTACCCCTCCGAAGGTAAACATACTTGGAAAAGGTGCCCTAGTTATAAAAGTCAAAGCTCCCCCTCATTTTTTGATGTCCACAGGTCTAGCCTTAAACAACTATACCTAAACCATCAATTTTTGGCTCTTAGGACTTCTCTTGCTCTTCTAGGGTTTTTCATCTAAAAGGAGAGAGTTAGGCCAAAAATGCTAAGGGTTCATTCAAATAATGTTATGTAGGATGTTATCTAATCTAAATAAAGAAAACTAAATGCAATTAAGTGATCTATATAACAGATTATGAATGTAAAACTAAGATATATGCTATATTTGAAAACACAATGTTGTTTGCAAAGAAGCTTTAAAGAATGAACAAAAATGCAAATTAAATTAAACAAAAGGCTATTTATTAGAATGAGTGCACCTAGAAAATTTGAGGAGATTGTAAAACAATTTGGAAAAATAATGAAACTTGAATTTGAGCTAACTAGGACTCATTCACCACCTTGGGCAAATAAGTCCTAGGTACAAAATTTTCTGCACATAAGTTGTTTTCTGACAGTTGAGGACCTAGATCTACATCTGACTCCAACTCTATACATCAGGAGGGACTCATTTTCTATTCATGGTGAATCATTCCACTTTCAACTTTCTACAATTTCAAAGTTTGTCCTACACCTTGACACTTGCACAGTAATTTCTAACGGAAACCCGATTCGGAATCTCAAAAAATTCCTGCAAAATAGCTCAAAATTGTTTGTCTAATGGTGGGTTTTTCTTATTCAAACCCCTAGTTGGGTAATTAAACCTTGAATGGAGCAAAATCTGCATAAACCCTAGCCTTAGATGTGTTAAAGACTAGGAAAAGTTGAGATGTGAGAAAGATCCTATTCTATTTCCCTAGGATAAGACATGCAAGAATGATTTATATGATGCAAGATCTGAACCCTACAAACCTTACAACACATGAAAAAAGGAATGAAATGACATGGAAATGATAAACAAACAAGATGCAAACCTTAATCTAAAGATAGAGTGAAAATGGAAGATGGAATCACTAGGAAACCAAGTCCTTAGGTGTGATTCGGTGGCTAGTTGCACCTCCTCGCCCTAGACTTCTTCATGATTCACCATAGGCATCCATCATTAACCCTTTGCAATGTTGGATCTTTACAAGAGAAGTGATCTTCAAGACTTCCAAAAAGGCCTAGTTTGTTGCACTAAAACTTCAACTTTTTCTTATGAAACTTGTTGTGGAAGACTTAACTTTATGAATTTCTCTTGAGGAATGATAAAAATATAAGAAAAGATGATAAAAAGATGTGTGAAATGACTTGAAATGTTTATTTATAAGCAACAACACCTTATTTTCCTATTAATTAGACCTAGGAGGTCGACATTCACTAGAAATTAAAGTTAAATTGAATAAATTCCCACTTAAATTTGAATTTTCCCTCAAAGGGGACTCATTCACTACCCTTGGCAAATGGGTTCCATTACTGTTGATTGAAGCAGGGTTTTTGAGGTATGAGATAATTAAATATTGTTTGTTACGTTTTATATGATTTCTCAAGTAAAACAGGCCTCTAGATCAAAATTAATTGGTCTAAGGGGCCTATAAATGTTGTTTTGAAGGGTAAATGATGTAAAGGGACTCAAAAGTGGGTCTAATTATGTGTGAAATTGTCTCTTTTCTCAAGAGGGTCCTATTTTGTATGGCATAATACCTTTGACATAACTGATGTATGTGATGTGGATCCCCTAACTAACTTACCCATGTTGTTTGAGGACTCCTCCCCTCTCATGATTAGTACCTTATCTTCTGAGTCAAACAACCAAACGCATGAGCTAAACTTAGTCTATCCCCAACTCATCAATTATGACCAACAAACAATGCCAATTTTGGACACATTTAAAAATTCATGGGATTGTGGGATTCTATATAATGTGGAGATCATAAAGCTGGGTTCAACCTCATGCTAGGCACACATGCCTAATATGGGGAAACGATTGAATCCCTTAGTCGTAAAAGTGAAAATTTGTGAATAATCTCTAGGCCTTTGAGTGAAAACCACACTATGGCACTCTCTGACCTAAAAATAGTAGAAATGAAGGATGCATCCAATGGTGACAACCTCTTTGAGTTGTTAGCAGATGAGGGATTCAATCTTCCTCTTAGTGTTATTCATTAGGAGAAGTCAACAACCTTAGTAGAGAAGTGCAATTCAATAAACCTCAAAACAAAAAAAACACAACATATCACTTTCTATGTAGAATCACTCTTGACAGAAGAACAAGAACTCCTAGCTACATTCCTGAAAGAAAGAAAGATAAAATTTGCATAGACCTATGCCGACATGCCTAGCCTTGATCTAGAAGTAGTGGTTCACGACTTAGATGTATATCCCAAAGCAAAGCCAATGAGACAAAAGCTAAGGAAGATGCATACCCAAATAACATTATTGGTCAAAATGAAATTATAGAAGCTCCTAGATGTTGGGTTCATATGGCCAATTGATTATCTAGAGTGGGTTTCAAATCTTGTACCTATTTCAAATCCCACTGGGGGCATCCACATCTGCACTGACTTCAGAGATTTAAACAAAGCATGTCCCAAGGATGATTTCCCTTTCCCAAACATAGATATGATTATGGATATGATGGTAGGACATGAAATGATATCACTAATGGATGGATTCTCAAGGTACAATCAAATCATGATAGCTAAGGATGACGAACATAAAACGACTTTCACTTGTCCATGGAGGACATATTGTTGGAATATGATGCCATTCAGGCTGAAAAATGCAAGATGTACCTATCAAGGGGCCATGAAACTAATCTTTCATGACATGACTCAAAAAATTATGGAATATTATGTGGATGAAATATTGGCCAAGTCAAGAAAATGTCGAGATCACATAGCAAAATTGGGCTCCATTTTTGATAGGCTAGAAAAATACAAGGTCAGGCTCAATCTAAAAAAGTGTCTTTGGGGCACAATTGGGAAAGTTTCTAGGGTACATTGTAGCTATGAGAGGAATTGAGATAGACCCCAGCAAGGTCAAGGCAATCCTTGAGATGGAGGCACTGAAAACATTGAAGCAGGTAAGGGGTTTGCAGGGAAGACTCCAATCCATCCATCAATTCATAGCACAACTAGCAGAAAATTCTATCTCATATTCTCATCTACTCCACAATGGGGTAGCATTCAAATGGGATGAGAAATTTTATCAAGCATTCAACAAAATCGAGTACTTACTCACACCACTAGTTCTCATGCCACCAATTCTAGGAAACCCCTTGATCCTATATATATCAGCAACAACGATAGCTCTTGGTGCTCTCTTGGCACAACATGATGAAAATGGGAAAGAGAGGGCTATTTACTACATCAGTAAAAGCATGGTGGGAAACAAGTTGAATTACACATCCATTGAGAAGGCTTTCTTAGCAGTCATGTTCGCAACACATAAATTCAGACACTATATGCTAACACATCAGATAAAACTCACTACAAAGATAGACCCTCTCAAGTATCTAATTTTTAAAGCAACACTCATAGGGTGAACAACTAAATAGGTTATGATCCTAACAAAACATGACATTGAATATGTAGAACATAAGGCCATTAAAGGACAAGAAATTATAGACCAACTAGCAAAAGCACCGATATATTCAAAAAATCCACTTGTATCAAAGTTTCCCGATGAGTACATATTTAACCTAAGTGTGGTAGATCACTAGAAAATGTACTTTGATGGATATTACACACAACACGGGTTAGGAGCTAGAATATTCTTTAACACACCACAAGGGGATTGCATACCTAAATCATATAAGTCATCTTTTCCATGCACAAACAACATTGCAGAATATAAGGCTCTTGTTATAGGGCTGAGAATTGTACTACAGTGGTAGATCATGGCACTCAAGGTCTATGGAGAATTGCAACTTATCGTCAACTAGGTCAATGATGAGTATTGAACAAAGGATGACAAATTGAACCCATACAAGAAACTGGTAGAAATTCTTAAATATTTCTTCATTGATATCATGTTTGAGCAAATACCAAGGGAAAATAATAGATTGGTAGATGCTATGGCAAAAATTGGATCTCTATTGAATATCCCACACAACGTCCCTAAGCAAAAATTCCTCGTAGAAAGGCTTCTCATACCATCATTTGAGGAACCAAAGTCTAAATTTGTGTGTGAAATCATTGGTCTCGGTGATCCCTGGTATCATGATATATACACCTACTTGAGAATAGGAGTCCTCCCCGCTGATATAACCCCAAACCTTAAAAGAACATTTGTTAAGAAGTCATCTTATTTTGTCATTTTAGGGGATACTGTATACCGTTGGAGCATTGAAGGAACCCTTTTATGAATCCTAAATGCTAAGGAATCTTTGACTACTTTAACTGAGGTACACAATGGCATTTGTGGGTCACATTCGAGTGGTATGACCTTGGATAAGAAACTGCTAAGGATTGGGTACTATTGGACTACAATAGAGAAGGAAGCTCATGACTATGTGTGAAGGTATTTGTAGTGTCACTAGCATGGGGATCTCATCCATGTACCAACTCAGGAGCTCCACCTGATCATTACACCTTGGCCCTTTTCACAATCGGGGCTTGATCTCATCAATAAAATCACCCACACCTCATCCAATGGCCATAATTTCATCATCATTACCATGGAGTACTTCACGAAGTGGATAGAGGCCATCCCAATGACTTATATCATAGGAAAGTAGATATCTAAGTTCATCCTGAACTACTTTATTTTCTGCTATGGTGTCCCTCAAGCCATTATCTCATATAACAAGACACCTTTCAAAAACCAAGATCTTTGAGACCTATGCTAAAAGTTCAAAATCCAACATTGCTTTTCCCCTCCATACCACCCCCAGGGTAATAGCCAAGCTGAGGCTACAAATAAAACCATATTAAAAATCCTAAAGAAAACAATCGATGAAGTAGGTCATGACTGGAATCTCCAATTGGATCTGGCCTTATGGGCCTACTGAAAAAATATTTGCACACCAATAGGTGCAATCCCTTTCTCCCTAGTCTATGGATTAGAATCCATTCTTCCCATTGAGATCGACCTCCCATCCCTAATAATATCATTGTAGAACCTCATCACCGATGAATAATATTTGATATCATGGTTAAACGAGTTAGAACTACTGGATGAGTGGCACATGGATGCCTTTAAAAAATTGCAAGTCTACCAAAACCATCTCAAGAAAAGATATAAGAAGAATATTAGGAGTTGAACCTTTCAATTTGGGGAGCTTGTGTTAAAGGAAAATAAAAAAAATGTACCAAATCTAGACAAAAAGGGCAAGTTTGAACCCAATTGGTTGGGACCCGTCATCATCACAGTGAGCTACAATTTAGGAGCATATCAGCTATCAGTGTCGGAAGGTGAACCTTTGTAGGAACCCATGAATAACTCCCATCTCAAAAAACTTTATTCCTATTCTTAAAAGCTATAAATCCAAAAATACAAAAAAATACAAAAATACAAAAATTAAAAAAAATATGAAAAAGGATTGAAAATAGTAAAGAGAAAAATTGTCCTCTAGTGAAAACTACTTCAGTGGCACTTTAGGCAAGTACCTTGGTGAAAACCTCGCAATCAAGTTCCTTTTGTAAATAAGCACTCTCCATCCATCATGATCCCTATGGATCATTCTACATGATCCACCAATCATGCTTCCATATCTCCATCCATCACCCATCCACATCCACATCATAGCTTGATATTGTGTTCATATCATGATCCCTCCTAGTACTACTCAACCCATTCCTAAGGTTAGTTTGTCTTTCCTATATTAGAGTAGTCTATTGCATCACGTTGGGGGAATTTTTGCATCAGATCAAATTTGTGCATATTCTTGAAGTCTTCACTAAATTAGAAAATACAAAATATTTATAAAATTAGAATCCATTTGTTCATATCTCATCAATAATTAAATCTGTGTTAGTCGAACTACATGGTCTCTATGTGTATAACATAGGCCAAGCTAATCTTTGATCAGCCCTCGAGGCCCCTAGGATAGGTTTTTAGGTTAGTCTTTTGGTCAAAATCTCAAAAAACACAAAAACATTGAAAATTTTGAAAATAAAAAATTTGTAAAACATCTTCAAAATACCAACAAATAGCATCAAGATATTTCAAAGAAATCGAAAACATCCAAATAAATGAAAAAAATCCATCTCTCCCATCTCGCTTTCACTCGCAATAAAAATCCACTCATAATAAACCAATCATCACCCTCAACCTTTGGCGAAACAATAAAAAACGAGTCTAGTAGGTTAAAAATGAAAACTCAAACATCAAGGTCTCAAGTCTAGTTTAGTAAGTAAAAAAGTTGGTCAAATCTTGGTACTAATAGCTCATCATCCAATCAGTCTCTAATCATCTTATTACATCATGTCCTAGGATGCATTCTTCCTATAATGGACATCAACATCAAGCGTCACTGTAGTTTAGTCTTGGATAGCGGTATGAAAAACATTAGCTTATTTTTTTACTTGATCTTTAAATTTTGGCTTATCTTATTGCACTCATTTTGATAACCTCTTGATGATGTCCAAACAAAGGGATTTAGAGAGAAAGAAATGGGGCAACGGTCATCATTTTTTATCTATTGTGCTTGTGGGATGTCCTTGAAATATAACCTTGGTCATGTGTGCTTTGTTTAGTTTGTAGGGAGGGTGTTTTAGGTGTCTTGTTGACCACATAGGAGGGCTTACCTTGCTATTTTTTGGTTTGAGATGTTTGAAATATCTCAACTACATTCTAAATAAGGTTTTGTATATTAGGTGTGAATAGGGGTAATCCTATCTAATTGTCGAGTCAAAGTTCATCACACTAGACACAACACCATCCTAGTTCTTTATACCTTGATGCATTGTGCCTATGTGTGTTATCAAACCTAAGGTAAGTAAGCCCTTTTAAAATCCCAATTCCTGATAAGAAATGCATCATCATCATTCATCATCATATCTAATAAAGTCTTGCAGATCATGGACATGTTGGATCCTCTTGTCATAATCTCATTTCTTCTTTCTTCTGTCCACACTAACATGGTATCATGGGAGTTAAGCAAAAATATCACTAGTGCATCCATCTTACATCCGTAAACTATTAGCATATTGCATATTATATTATATCATATAGGAAATATTGATCATCTCACATGCATTGCATTACATCATTGCATAATATAGATTGGTTAATCTAAGCATCTCATAAACCATACATTTCCATCCATTGCATAATCATAAAAGGATCATCATATCATCCATACATACATATTAAAAAAGATACTGAAAAATAAAAGGAATATGTCATAACATCTCATACATCTCATAATCATAACATATAACATTATCCATTAGAGGAATACTATAGATCTATTAGCTTAAGCATATTAAAATCATTTGCATCCATACATCATCATAAAAAGTACATAGAAAGAATACACAAAAGAAGTGCATCCATAACATCCATAAACATTTTCATAGTCATACATACATTGCATCACATAGAATCACATCGCATACACATCCATCCATAATACATAAATAAAATAAACACATCTCGTAATGAATCGATCATATATATATTATATATATAAATGTAACTGTCATGGTACAAATCAGGATCAAATGTGTATGTGTATCAATCAATGTACAAATTCCCATGGGGCTATCAAAAAATAGAGCCAATGGATCTCAAAATGAATCAAGTGTTGCCAATCAAAACTATGTGAGCTAGCCCCGGTGGCTGCTCCCCTCACCGACCTATCTCTGAGCCCTATCGTCTATCTACCTCATGCTAGTTTGCTAAGATTACTTTGGAACTCAGGCTATGGTGGGTACACCCTACTGATAATGAATCTGATAATACTCTACCTCCTGTGTTGTCTTGCACTACATCTATGACGGGACTATCCTACCATGTGATGTAGCAACCATGCTCTCTAACTGATGTCTCCTACAAACCTCTTGGGCCAGCTATAGCTCTATTGTCTATTGCTATTGTCTCTTATGATATCACTCAGTAGTGAGTACCTGGACCTACTGTCAAGCCTGATGCCTCTCTACACTAAGTTTTTGTACTTGATCCTATAGCCCCTGTATCTACCCCTGAAGTTGTTGTATCGGGCCATCTCTTTGATCAAGCTAAGGTGGTGGTGGCAGTAGTTGATCACTCTGCATGGGTTGTTGATCTCTTTGCCTGCCTCTCTACTAGTCTCTGGGAGCATCCCACTACTGGTCTCCCAGTCCCCTTTGATCTTGATGTTGATCTAGCTAGTGTGGAGGTGGTCCTCATCCTCCTTGTCCTCTTGCTAGAACCTATCCCCTCCTAGCTATCTTGCCTCAGGCTCTCTACTGTGGAAGTATCACCCCTGGAACTTTTAATCAAATGGGAGGCCTAAAAAAATTGTGATAGGAATGTCTAGTGCATGGATCTACCTATCCCTAACCATAGGCCCATGTCCTAGCCACTAGGTGTCTAAAACTGTCAACTTCATCTCATGCTAGGATCATCTAACCCCATGTGGTCTCTCTGGTGGACCGAGTGAAGATAGCCATGTATTGATCATTTGGCTTGTCCTAGATGTCCTTGAACTATCAGGCTACCCTGTTTGGAAGGTAGCACTTGATGATGGTGTGTTTGTGCTTTTGCATCAGTTTGTCCTTCCTGCCATAGAATAATTGTTGTATGTCATTGTACCAGTCTAGTATTTGTAACCAAGGTCTCCAAGTGAACAATGTCATCTCGTCTAGAACCCTCCACCAATGACATAGGCTAGGTTGTCCTATATGACTAAATGTAAGGCCACCCCTATACCTCCAAACTATTGGGTTGTCGGGCTCAACATCGACCACTATAACCCTCAGGCATAGAACGAATATGTGCTTCCAAGCCCAAATGAACAATAGTTTGATGTTGGTCCCAATTGTTCGACTGTCACAATAGGAAAACTCATGAAAATCATGATATAGTGAGGCCAACATCACTTGTCCCCAAGCAAACAAGGTCCTCATGAATAACATTTGCTCCCAAGCCAAACCACATCCCAAATTGAAATATCAACCTCGCCAATTTGGAGCTACTAGTTCTGATATGATTGCAGCCATAATCAATCAGAAGGTCGACACCTGACCTCTATAATACTCAAGATAGATGTAATTCTTTATAAATACAATCTCATCTATCCCCATGATATCGTAACATGCATTGGTGTCGACATCCATTTCATATATAACTCACTCACCATTAATGGGCAATCACAAAATACACCAGACATCCTCCAATGCGATAGTCACCTCACCAGTGGGAAGATGAAATCATGAGGTCTCACTATGCCACCTCTCTACCAATGCAGTCATCATAGCTAGGTGCGTCCTCATAGTGGGCACATAAGCAACATACCAGAGGCTGATCATGCCAAGGTGCTCTTGTAGTAACTCATGTAATCTACACAACACCAAGGGTTGGTGCTCATGTGAATGCACAAGATCTCTATCCTCCTACGCCCATGAAGCTACAATGTCAAGTTTTGTAAAAATACTAGACCCCGTTTAAAGTTTTCGACACTAAAACATGAAATTTGTCGCTATTTGCAAAGGCATTGCTCTTTGAAAACTCCAAACAATGATGTTAGAACCCCCAAAGTGCAAACCAAGCTGCAACATTGTTATTTTCATGCGCGGGCCTATTTGACTTGAAACCCTAAAAACCTAATTGAAGTGTGGCATCACCATATGCAATGGTGTCACACTTTTGATTTTACAACCTAAAACCTAAATTGTGATTCAACATCACAAGTCACAATTGCAGTGCGATTTGAAGCCTAGGGTTCCTGATTATGTACTTTTAGCATTGCTATATAGTGATGCTAGACAAGTTTGACCTTCAAAACATAATAAATATGCACAAAAATTGAAATTAAAGGTTGGGTGAAGATAACATATCAATGGTTCTATGCCTAGAGGTCTCTGGTAGACTCAAAATCACTCGAAAATGTGTTGGGGAAGCACTCTTTGCTCAATTTTGTAGGAGGGTCAAAGCTCAAAATTAAGGAAACCTCAAAGTCTAAATGTAAAAATGAATTGAAAGTGACCCCTCAAAGGCTATTTAAACATGGAAAATTAGGGTTTTTTTCCCCATTTTAGCTGTCAAACTAGGGTTTTTTGCCCCCAATCCTATTTTTTCCCAACCAAAGCTTGTTTTAGGTTTTTTTCTCATGTTTTGGCATGTTTTTAGCATCTTGGAGCCTTTCTAGACTCATTGGGAAGTTTGTCTTCTTTTTTTGAGAAACCACCCAAAAATCCAAATTTTCATCTGATCTCTCAAGGGACAATATACCAGCATAATTATTTCACTAGGGCAGCAGTGGGGCATCCGAAAAAATTAGAATTTTTTTGAATTTTGATCTCAACAAGGTTATTTTTTGAACCAACACAACATGTACATTGCTTCAAAGAGGGGAAAAATGTAGACATGTAAATTATGTTAGTGTAGGTTTTTTAATATTATTTTTCCTACACATTATTAAGCATACCTTAGGTTATAGGAGATGTGGTTCATGTGAGGACACGTGGCATAATCCATTGATTACATGTGTTGCTCCCACTCACACTTGGGTGGTTGAGTTTCACACCATCTTTTGGCCTTATATGCCACCTCACAAAACCACTCATTTGTCTTTTTCTGAGTAGGTTATGCCACCTATTTGGCATTTTCCAAGTAGGCATAACTCCCACCTAATTTGGTTATTTGGGAGTTATTACCCCTCTTGGAATTATTTTCCCATATTGTGCTATATAATCAGCACTCACCTCTCCTTCCTATCTAGTTTAGGTCTAGCTCCTATCTAGTCTAGATGAGTTCATATTAACTCAATCAATTCAAGGGAGAGTTGAGGCATATTGTATCATTTAGTGTGTGATATAACATCATTTTGTTATTGCACTATATTCCTGCATTCTATCTCTTGCTGCTCTCGTGTGGAAGGTTTATCTTGGTTTTGTAGGTGATCCTGGGTGCTCGAGTTCATCAATAACTCTTACATGGTATCAGAGCGTCAGATCTGCAAGCCCCTTCTCAAATTTGAGAGATTTGTGAGTTTTTAATCAGTATTGCAGGTTGCAGCATGCCTTTACTTGTCTTAAGTAGTTGATTCTACTTTTTTATGCTGTTTTTTGGTTGTTTGGGTTGTTTTATGGTGCTAAAGGCATTTTTTTTTACACTAGATCCATATTTTCTGTATATTTTAAAGAAAATCCGCCATCTGGGTTTTGTTCATAGCAGAAAAAAATCATCTGGGTCATTGCTAGTTTCTGCATACAGGTTGTATATTTTGCAGAAATTAAATCGGAACATTTCAGCAGACCCCCTCTCCAATTGCATTTTTGATTTTGCAGTCAATCTTTGGAGGGCCATAATTCAGTCATATGAGCTCCTTTTTCAGAGCAATTTTTTTTGATTTGGGTTAGAATTTCATAGGATTTGTAGTGGTATGATCCGTTTTTGCTCAAGTGATCTGAATTTTCTAGAAAATCAGTTTTATCAGCAGATCTGAAGGACAGTTCTTGTTTTTGGAACTTCAAATGGCTATAACTTTCACATATGACCTCGGATCGAGGTGATTATTTTTTTGAAAGTTGATAGTTTTTTTAGAACTATATATTGGTACTATTTTGAGGTTCTAATTTTGAGATTTGATTGTACTTTCAATATTTAAGTCCATTTTGGACACTTGTAAAACTCTGGAAAATAACTCCAGAATTGTAAACGAACTAATTATAAAGTTCCACCATTATATTTTTCTGGGGGGGTCATGATTGAGTGAATTTTTGGGGGTAATCTTGTAGTTGATTCTTTTGTGTTGACCATTTGAGGAGGTATCATGGGTTTTTCTATTCATCCTTCTGTGGTAATGTTGAATAAGGATAATTATGAGTCTTGGAAGAATGGAATCCTGACACATCTCAGGTGGCTTAAGCTCTTGCCATACCTTTATGGGCTCATACCTGAACCAGACACACCTTGGAAGCAATCAATTTGGGGTAATAATAATGATCACATTATAGGATTAATTGGTACATATATTGGTGTTGATATTTATGTGGAGATCTCACATATTGAGTGCCCACACACACTTTGGACCAAGATTTGGGAGATTTTTGGAGACCATCATATCTCTCCATTCCCAGATGATCCTATTGCAGATTGTTTAATTCCCCTTGATGATGTTGATAATATACCCTATGATGATGATACTTTAGAGGAGCTTGAGGATAATAAATGTCTTGAATGTCTAGTTGATAAAGAGACTTCTCTTCTTGCTTCTCCTCCTCCTATTGAGATCACATCCTCATCTACTGTTGCATTTGAAGATACTTGTGTTGCTACATTCATGGCTTCTTGTGATTCAGTGCAGCAAGATACACATTGTCTTCCAGATATAGCTACTTTAGATGACTACTTGACAGACATTGCAGGTTTGTTCATAGAGTCTCATATTTCAGACTTGGGAGACACTATTCATGACATTCATCTTCTCTTTGATGAAGTTGATTCTTCTTCAGTTGTGGAGGAACCTTTGGATCTTGTTCAATCTTCACATGATCATTCCTCACAGTCTGACATGATTGTGGATACTTTTGAGCAGCATTTGGAGGAGGCATCTTTGTCTTCAAAGAAGATAGTTGAGTCTTTGGATCTTGTTCTACATACATTTCTACTAGGTTCTGGATTTTCATCTTCATCAGTGTGGCCTAGAACACTTGATTTGATGGTGACATCTTTCGACATCAACATGGAGACACCTGAGCAGAGTTCAGAGACTTCATACATTTTCATCATTCTTCCTTCATATTCCTTTCAGGAATGGGAAGACATTCTTCATACACCTTTGGTTTTGTTTCTTCCTAAGGGGAGGAACATTGTTCGATGATCGTGGACCATGTTCTACATTCAGCTTCGAGCTTCAACCATTGGCATAGTTGACTACTTTGGGGAAGGCTACATGGTATTTCCTATCCTTTCTATTTTGGAGGGGACTTCTTCCTTGCATGGGATTCTTCTTGTGTTGGGAAACTTGTTTTCTTTTCTCTCTTTTGGGAGGAGTTTTGTCCCACTGGGTTTTCTCCTTTACTCCATTTGTGAGAGAGTATTTTGTACATGGGTACCTAACATGGCCTAGTAGCCGGGACCCATATTTGCATCTTTGCATTCTTTCATCCTTTCACCCACCTAAGCTATGCTTAAGGGGGGGTGTTAGTGTAGGTTTTTTAATATTATTTTTCCTACACATTATTAAGCATACCTTAGGTTATAGGAGATGTGGTTCATGTGAGGACACGTGGCATAATCCATTGATTACATGTGTTGCTCCCACTCACACTTGGGTGGTTGAGTTTCACACCCTCTTTTGGCCTTATATGCCACCTCACAAAACCACTCATTTGTCTTTTTCTGAGTAGGTTATGCCACCTATTTGGCATTTTCCAAGTAGGCATAACTCCCACCTAATTTGGTTATTTGGGAGTTATTACCCCTCTTGGAATTATTTTCCCATATTGTGCTATATAATCAGCACTCACCTCTCCTTCCTATCTAGTTCAGGTCTAGCTCCTATCTAGTCTAGATGAGTTCATATTAACTCAATCAATTCAAGGGAGAGTTGAGGCATATTGTATCATTTAGTGTGTGATATAACATCATTTTGTTATTGCACTATATTCCTGCATTCTATCTCTTGCTGCTCTCGTGTGGAAGGTTTATCTTGGTTTTGTAGGTGATCCTGGGTGCTTGAGTTCATCAATAACTCTTACAAATTATACTAATTAATCTTGCACACTTGATCCAAATTTAGTAACACCAATTCTACCTAAATCATCTCTCTACCAACCATTTAATCGAATAATCTTTATTTGATTAAATTCATCTTTATCTTCTATTAATTAAATAAATCATTTTGTTTAATTAATCCTAATGTTCCTTTTTTAATTAAATAAATCCCTCTATTTGATGAAATCATAATATTCCTTTAATTGAATAAATTAACCTTTATTTGATTAAATTAACCTTTATTTGATTAAATCTAGCATCACCCCTTTTAATTACATAAATCAAACTTTATTTAATTAAATTTAATATTTATTATTCCTCCCATTTGATTTAAATAAATCCAAAAAATCTAAGTCAAATGTCAAATCAAACTAATTTCCATCAAAGTTAATTAAATCCTAATTAACTCCAACTCTAATCCTCAAATCCTCTAGATTTTACAACTTGCACAAGTAAATCAATCTAATTGATTTATTAATTCTTCTATTTCATTCAAAAATGAATCTATTTGGAATATTCCTCCATTTTGAAATCTCCCTCCCAAAAGTACTTGTCCTCCAACATGGCATTTAAGTCTCTTACAAGTCCTTTTTCTTGAGTCAAGTGGAATTAACTCCATCTTTCAACTCATCTTTGAAGCCAACTTTCAAATTTCAAATTTCCACCTAATTGCATTTATCTGCACATTGATCAAAATGTGCTCCACTTTTCTTCAATAGCATGTTGACAAGTGGCACATTGTTATTGGTTCATCTTTGATCCCACATCCTTGTTTCCTATGAATGGAGAGCTCTTCTATTGATTTTGGAGCCAGAACATGAGGCAAAGTCGTTATCCACATATTTGAAGCAAATTTCATCCACTTTCATCAAAGTTTCATAGTTTCTCATCAATCTTAGCTAGGTTATTGAAAAATTCGTCAAGGAGCACATTTTTGATCATCAAATCTTGCAAGGAATTGAGAAAGGGATACTTTCCACATCAAAGTAGCACCAATTACCCCAAGGGATGATGGGTTTGAGTATTTGAATAGGATTTAAATAGCTTTCATTTGGTTTCTTTTCCTTATTTCTTGTTCATTATGCTTTGAATGAATCTCATGGGGAATTCTAGTTTAGATTTGTTTATTCACTAACATTATGCTGTTTGTCTATGTTTGAGAATGTCTAGAGGTACCATTCACACACCTAATTTATGACTTGTTGAGAATCACCATACATTTGCAACTTTGTGATCTTCCATTCAACTGCCACCTTGATACCAATGATCAATGCTTCATACTTAGTTGTATTGTTATTACAAGGAAACATTAACTTGTAGGACTTTGGAATGGTATGTCCTTGAAGAGTGAAAAACAAGATTCCAACCCCTAATCCATGTTGCATGTAAGATCCATCAAAAGACAACATCCACTATTGTGTTGATACTATAAGGGCATCTACATCTATAAATTCAATTTTCATGAGATGATCATCTTGTAATGGTGCTTCTACTAGTTGATTAGCTATCACCTGACCCTTGATTTCTTTCCTATCCACACAGTGAATGTCAAACTCGCTCAATATCATTACTGACTTGGCTAGTCTTCCTATCAGGGAAGCTTTGCTGAGTAGATACTTCAATGGATCTATTTTTTCTACGAGTTTGATAGTATGGGTTAACATGTAGTGTCTTATTTTTTGAGTAACCTATAGCCAGACAAGATTTTTCAATAAATGTGTAGTTGATTTCATAGCCATTCAAGGTTTTACTAATGTAATAAAGATCCCTTTCTTTTCCCTCAGAATCTTCTTGTGCCAGTAGAGCGCCCAAAGATAACTATGTTGCTATGTAGAGTAATAACAGTTTTCCTTCTATTGGTGGTACTAGTATAGGTGGTGACATCAGATATTGTTTTAGTTGATTAAAAGTGGCTTCACATTTTTCATCCCATTTGAAAGAAACATTCTTGTGTAGCAAGTGATTAAAGGATGATTTTTATCCTCCAGTTGTGCAATGAACCTTCTAATAGATTGGAATCATCCCTATAAAGATCTGAGTTGGCTGATATTTTTAGTAGGAGGCTTCTCCATGATGGCTTCGACTTTCACAGGATCTACCTCAATGCCTTTAGCTGATACTATATATCCCAAAAGTTTAGTTGATGCCATGCCAAATATAGATTTCTTGGGGTTTAACTGCACATTGAATTTCTCTAGCTAAGTGAAGATTTTGTCCAGGATTTCCAAATGCGCCTCTCTAGTGAATGATTTTTCCAAGAGGTCATCTACATAGTCCTCCATAAAGGTGTGCATCATGTCATGAAAGATAGTGGTCATTGCACGTTGATAAGTGGCTCCAACATTCTTCAAAACAAAAGGCATGATGCTCCAATAGAATGTACCCCATGGGCATGTGAAGGTGGTTTGATCTTGGTCCTCTAGTGAAATTTTTATCTAATTGTAGCCTGGAAATCTATCCATGAGTGATAACATCTCATGACTTGTTAAATCCATGATGATGTCAATGTTAGGTAAAGGAAAGCCATATTTTGGGCAAGCCCTATTAAGATCTCTAAAATTTGTACATATCCTGATGTTGTGGTCAAGTTTAGAAACTGGTACAATATTTGAGATCCATTTAGCATAATCAATGGGTCTAATAAATCCCGCATCTAATGGTTTCTTCAATTTAGCTTTCACTAGAAGGGCAATGTGTGGATGCATTTTTCTCAACTTTTTCTTCACTAGCTTCACCCTAGGTGGTAGAGATAAATGATGCATGATAAGTTCTAGATCTATGCTTGGAATATCAGCTTAGGACCAAGAAAAGTTGATTTTCCTCTCTTCAAATAACTTAGTAAAGCTTGGTTTTTCTTCCTCTATCATGGATGTTGCTAGGTGTAGCGTCTTCGTTGTTTCAACTGTACTAATGTTGATGGATTATGTAAGTTCAACCAGCACTGAAGATCTCTCATGATAGTGCTAGGGAAGAGTGTCAAATCTCCCATATTTGGGTTCCTTGGAGAGGTTTTCACCATTAGATGAACTCTTTATTTTTACTTTTTCTTGAGCTAATACTGCCATTGAATGGTTTTCACCATTCGATCGATTTTTTATATTCATTGTTTTGCCACTGAGAGATTTGGTACTCCATTTTCTAAAGATTTATTATAAGATTTTATGATGGAACTTGTTTCAAGATTATCAGAAAAAAGGAAGTTTACAATGGTGTCATCATTTGGAAAGATACGTATATCAAGAAACTCGGTTTGGTCCCAATCAATTAGTTTAGGGTACACCAATGGTAAGGAATCATTAGGTTGGTTTAAGTAAAAAGGGGTGAGTGTCATGATGGAAACGTTAGGGTGTCTAAGTGTTTGATAGCAATGCCAAGGTATATGATGTTACTCTCCTATGAGTGACCTATCTCACTCAAAGTCTGATCATCTTCACTTGATTCATTGATATGTTGTGTTCCAATTTCAAGTGGTCTAGACCCTGAGCTTTGTCCCTCCATACATGTTGGTGCATACCTCTGTATCACATCAATCTATTTGTCATGGAAAGATTCTTTAGAGAGTGAATCCCATTCATATTCATTGGAATCTATTTTAGAACTATCTTGCAATTGAAGGATTCACTCAACAACCTGTTGCTTAGTTTCCTCTTTTGACTCTTCTCTATATCCTAGCCCTATTTTGTCCTTTGAACTGGTCATGATAGGATATATTAGTTTTATTAAAACATTTTTTTCTTTTACCAACAAGACCTTTTCCATCATATCCCATATTCTCTAGGATTGTAAACCCTTTACCATATGGTTCAGTTAAAACATTGGAAGTTGATGCTTGTGATGCTTCTTCATCCTTGTATAACCAATTCAAAACATCTGTCTTTAGATTCATCCACTAAAGTACCTACTTTTACAAATGTTCCATCAAAGAGCATGGTTGGTTGTGAGGTTTGTTGTCTTGATGTGGATGGTTTCCCATATTATTTTGGTGAAGGTCACAACTGTGAAAGATATAATGACTACTCAATTGAATATTCACCCATGCCTTTTTCTTTTCATTAGATCTATTTCTCAAATTGTTTTGATATGGAATCTAGTTGACTTTCATGATTTGATGGAGTAGAATCACCAACGCCTTTGTCTTTTGACTAAATCTTTTCCTCAAGATGATTTGACAAATAATTTAATTGACTTTTGTTACTTGATGGAGTAGAATCACTAGCACCCTTATCTTTTGACTGATCCTTTTTCTCAACCCATTTTGGAAAGGAATTTAATTATCTTTCATTTTTTTATGAACTAGGAGTGTGAGCTCCCTTATTATGTGGTACAAAATTATCTTGGACTTTTTTGAGTGTGTTGCAATATTGAGGATTGTTGGAATCAATTGAAATCGTAATCTCTCTTCCATTGAAGAAGAATTTCAAAAATTGATGATATGTTGGCAGCACTGCTTGCATGTCATGAATCCAAGGACATCCCAAGAGTATATTGTATGTAAAATCCTTTTCTAACACTTGGTAGATTATATCTTTTATAGCTGGTCCCATTTGAATTGGTAACGCTATCAATCCTTGGGAGGATCTCTCTACATCATCATAGGATTTTATAGTGATTTTTCTCCTGGCATCAATTACATTTTCTTAATATCCAAGTGCACAAATAAGTTTTAAAGTGTAGATATTTAGGCCTATTGGTGATTTTTCTAGCTAACCTTGGAATCTTCTAAAAGGTAGCCAACCTTTATATTAAAAAATCACCAAGGACTACTGGCCAACATGATGAATATAGAATTTTGAGGTCTCTATTCCTTCACTTTAGGCTCTATAGGACCAAGGAGGGTATTCCTTAATGTATTCATTTGATATATTAACATTTTAAGAACACTTCAATACAGACCCATTCTTATAAATGATGCAAACACACTAACTTCACCAAGGATTTAGTAGACCTTTGAGTGAATTAATGTTCATTTTCCCAAGAATGTAGGTATACTTCAAACATGTGATTAATATTTGACAAAATTTAATAAATTTTATCTTCATCCCGAGTCCATAGCCAGATATGTGATTCATTCATTTAATTTCTAAACAATCAATAAACAACCAATGCCTCATCAATTGGGTAAATGGAGTCAGATATGAAACAACTAGTAATACACTAATTATCTAGTCCTGATATGTTTGAACTATTTCTATAATGCTTTACACTACAAAGCCTCATGTTATCAAAACATTACTTCTTACCAAATCCTTGTAAATTCTCACATATTCATGACTTTTCCTAATAATTTTCTTTAACCCTTTGTGTTAAAGAAAATAAATCAAGCCATACATTCATTTGAACAATTAACAATAGATGAAATGATCTTTGATAATTCCATTTGCAATCTCTGAAAATATACAAAGGAGAGTATATGATTTGGATTTTGAATTCTGCTCTAATATCAGTAATCAATACCAAAAATATTAAGATTATGACCTATATGACTTGTACGAAAGATAATTTTCTAGTGAATTCATCAAGCATTCAACATTATCATTACCTACTATAATCAGCTTCTACCTAATAGATACTTGACTGAAAAATTTTAGACCAGAACCCCCTACATCAAGCCATGAAATCCCTTTTATAACACAAGGGACAAACAAAGCATCTAGCTCAAGATGTAATTACATTTCATGTTCATTTCAAAATTCATTTCATTGGGGTTAATTTCTCAAACCTTTAGATTTAATCATTCCATGCTCATGGGAAAAGAAAAAGGTAAAAAGAGTGCCAACCCAACTGTTTGAGCCACCACGCAAGCCTTCCAAAAAGTATCAACAAAATTAGTATGTTTACCAATACTAGAGTAACCACCATCGTGATCATCAACATGAACCCATGAAAAGGTCACCATCAAACAAACCAATAGAGCACACCATTTGGAAGCCACATCACCATATCACCCCAAAACCCAACACCATTAGCAAAGGACATGGGGGTTATTTGGCCTTATCAACCACTGACTAACCACCCTCACCAGGTCTTATAATAGAGAGTGGAGTTGCAATCACAATTTCATCCTTTGAATCATTGTAAGGCACTAGAGGAGACAGACTTGAACTAGGTTCGGGGCCAACCTCTCCTTCTTTTGACAAACTATCAGAAACTAGGATAGGAGCAATGCGTTTCTTTGAACAAACCCCAGGACTAGAGCCAGACCTCATTAATTCTTTTGTAAACAATGATCCCTTCTCTTTCTTTCTAGTCAGCTTCTGTGAGATAATCCTACTTCTCAAAGTGTAGGTGTTGCAAACAAACACCTTCTCATGTTTTTCACGTATGCTCCCCTTCTTCTTTGAAACAATAGGTACCCCCATAGAGAAAGGTTTTTCTTCTAGCATGTATGCAATTGGTTTCTGCATACTTAGCCTTTGGGACCACCGAACTAGTGCAATAGGAGTACTTGGTTTGCTCATCCTCATGAGATATCACAACAACTAGTGCTGGTAATGAATGGAAGTAAAGACCACAACTGCCAAAAAACTTTCACATTCATGCAGTGAAAACACCTCAAGACCCAAATTACAAAAAAGGGTCAAGCCACAACAAGAAATGTAGAACATATACAAACCTACAGACAAAAGATGCTATACCATCACCCTAGCAATGCTTGCAATTACAACTTCTACAATTATCTATCATGTAGCCAAAGAATTTAATTCTACTCTTTGGTAGATTCATGAATGGTTTGGTTAAGCTACGACCAGTCCTCATTAAATAGCAGAATGTAAGGCTCTTTGCAATTAATATCCATCTTGGTTCACTCGCATGAACAAAAACTCAATTACTACATGTCATTTCTCCATAGTCGATTGTCGCAGCTTTAAAACTCAATCAACGAGATACATTCAATGTTGCCACTTGTGTTACAAACCATACTAGGAAACAATGAGGATATGCTTTAAAGCAGCCACACGTCTATCAACATCCTTACCCAATCATCCAACCTTATCTATCATTAATCATTTCAAACGTGGGACAGTGCCACCTACATTTATAAGGCATCACCCATCGTGGGTTTAAAACACATTTTGAAACATTATCACACAATAGAACTAGGGCCAACGATGAAATTTTAGCCATTGATCTGACCACCAGAGGACCTTAACCAACATCTTCCTTTTACATTGCCCATTGTGGTTCCCCCTCATGTTGAACTACCCAAACTAGGGATATACTATACACATGTGATGGGAAGGGTCTTGTCTATCAACTGTTGAGGGTTCCTCCCTAAAGAATAATCAACAACTAGTTATGATGTAAGGGATAGCGATGGGTTACAAGAAGCAACCACATTACCTGTCGCGGGTTGTGATCCTTTGGAAACAATAGAACACCTAACCAATTATTAACTTTAGAATTGATGACAGGTTAAAGATTCAACGACATCACCCATCATGTGTTACCCTTCAGAAACAAGGGCACAACACGTGATAAGCTATGAGAGCCCATAGAGACCAAAAACATGCATCGATCATCACCAATTTCTTCATGGTAAATGAAGCATAACTAGCAATGGGAAATGAATCATGAGTGACATTTTCACCAAGTATAAAAAGACACATGGAAATAGGTCATTCATAAAGAAGAGGCCCTCCTAGGCACAATAGGTAACTTTTGAAGATAGGGCCTATAAAGCACGATAATAAGGGTCATAAAACACCACTTATTTCAAATAGTGACCAAATGCAGCAGGTCAAGGAGAAAACATAAGCCAATAAATACATCAGGGGGTATAGAGAATAAATCATAAAACCCTAAACCCTGGTGATGCTAAGGAATAAAATTTCACAGGCATAAATAGGTATATATAGGAGGTTGTGAGTCTTATTTCATCATCAAGTTGTGAAGTGTGTTCTCATTAGAGATATTTGGATGTTTTCCCCCTCTAAGTGGCTTGTTATTCTCAATTATTATCAAGTATTTTCAGCATATTTCAAATCATATTCTTCTATTTTTCAAGTTATCTCATAACAAGTGGTATCAGAGCATGATCTTGGCACCATTGAGGCAAGGTCTTTCTCAATTTTGGAGGTGATTTTGCAAAGAGCATATATTTCAGATTGTACTGATTTTTTTTTATATATTTAGAGGGTTTTTTAAGAACATATTAAAGAAGCTACAGTACATATTTCAAAATATTTGGAGCATAATTAAGCGAATTATTACAAAATTAGGGTTTCTACACAATGTTTTTGGAATTTGTATATCTCACACATATTATTGAATTGAAGTTTGATTTTTTTTGGGTTTTTGAAGACATACTAAAGGCTATTATAGTAAAACATTTGGAGGAATTAGAGTAGAAATATGAAAGTTATTGAAAAATTAAATTTTTCACAATTATCACTCTCCACGCTGCAAATCTACTTATTTCTTGGAGATTTTTCTAGGTGAGAGTTATTCTATCCATAGTAAGTTATAGTAAAAAAATTTAGAGAATTTAAGTTTCATTTGTGTGAGTTATTTCAAAATTAGTGGTTCCCATCATGACAGGGCCTACAACAAGGGGCAAAAAGAAAGTTGCCTCTCTGAGGGAGACTCCTGATAAGCATGGGGTAACAATAGAGGATATTAATTATAATGAGGAAATCAATAAGGTCAAGGAAGAAATTTCATCAATGAAGATGGATATGTCTGACCTAAGAGGAGATATATTGGACATACGAAACATGTTAAGCACCTACATGGCTTAACCAAGAAAGGAGTTCTCAAGTGACCAAGGTGAAAATTATAGGTTTAGCTACCATTGACACAAGCTTTAGTACTCATATGGGATCTAGGAATTTATTTCCAAAGGTGGATATGTGAAATTTTGATGGCAATGATCCTCTAACATGGATAAACCAAATGGAGAATTTTTTTTAAGTACACCAAATACCAAATGGACAAAAGGTCATGATGGCTTCCCTATATCTAGAACTAGATCAATTCATTTGGTATCATTGGCTTTGCACTCATTGAAGGAAAAAGGGGCTTACCATCTCATGGTCAATTTTTATGGAGGAACTCCAAGCACAATATAGTACTAGCATGACAGACAACTTCTTTAGCCAACTGTCTAAACTTCAACAAATAGGATCAATTAAGGATTATATTCAAAAATTCAAAAATCTATCCTTAAGAGTGGATACAATTATAGAGGAAAAATTTAATGATTTATTCTTGGGGGGTCTCAAAGATGACATTCAGCATGAGGTACACATGTTTATCTCTAGCTCCATAAATGAGTCTTTTATCTTAGCACACAGGGTAGAGGAGAAGTATATGATTCATAAGAAGAAAGTGACTAATGTGACAAGAGAGAAAGTATATTCAACACAACCTACTAGGTTGACTCCATAGGAAATTGAGGAGAAAAGAGAAAAAGGGTTGTGTTTCAATTATGATAGCAAATATAGTTGAGGACATACATGCAGTGAAAAGAAATTATTCTATATTGAAGGTCCAAGTGAGGAAGAAGAGGAGGAAACCATACTAGAGGATGAAAGGGAGTAAAATGAGGAATCACATGATTCTCAACCAATCATTTCTTATCATGCACTCTCAGGTTTCAGTGCTCCACAAACTCTCAAGGTGGTGGGGTTCATAAAGAACCAAAATGTAACAGTGTTGATCGACTCAGGTAGTACTCATAATTTCATCAACAAAAAGTTAGCTACTTGTCTAAATTGTTTTATATATCTAGCTCCATAGTTTTAGGTTTTGATTGTAGTTGGTGGTACATTTAGTTGTTTAGGGAAGTGTCATAGCATTAAATTATCCATTGGAGATTATCAACTTGATACACCAATGTATGTGATATCCATGGGTGCAGTAGATATTGTTTTGGGAGTAAAATGGCTTACTACATTGGCAATGACTGAGATGAACTTCCAAGAACTATTCATGAGATTTAAATTAGAAGAAAGGGTAGTAGAGCTAAAGGGCGTTGAAGGAAAAATCCCCAAAAATGGTAAGCTCTCATCAAATGAAAAATTTGCTTAAGAAACGAGTGGATGGATTTGTGGCCCAACTATGCTCATTAGAAGTCTCTCAATCTAATGCTCCTACTCATCCAGATTTGCAAGCTATAATTGATCGTCACTCAGTTATTCTTGGAGATATGTCTAAAGTACTTCCTCCTAAGAGGGATCATGATCACACCATACAATTAGTCCTAGGGAGCCAACCATCGAACATCAGGCCTTACGGGTATCCACACATACAAAAGAGTGAGATAGAAAAAATTGGTGAGGAGATGATAGAGGTAGGAATTATTAGGCATAGCTAAAGTGCTTACTCCTCACATGTGGTGATGGTACGTAAGAATGATGATACTTGGTGCATGTGTGTAGATAATAGAGTGCTCAATATGTACACCATTAAAGATAAGTTTCATATTCTAGTCATTGATGATTTTCTAGATGAACTGAATGGAGCTATGTATTTTACCAAGTTAGATCTTAATCTAGTTATCACCAAATTTGGATTAAGGAGGAAGATATTTGTAAGACAATATTTTGGACTCATGAGGGTCATTATGAATTTTTGGTGATGCCATTTGGACTCACCAATGCACCATCTACATTCCAAAGTTTGATGAATTCCATTTTTAAGTTCTTAAGAAAGTTTGTGTTAGTATTTTTTGATGATATATTGACTTATAGCAAGACTTGGGAAGAAAATTTGCAACATGTGGATCAAGCATTATAAATACTTGAAGATCATAAACTCTATGCTAATCCATCCAAGTGTGCTTTCAGTCTTACAGAGGTGGAGTATTTTGGAAAAATATTGTCACATGAAGGAGTAAAGGTGGACCCTTAAAAAATTAAGGCTATCATGGAATGGCCTGTTTCGAAAACCATTAAGAAACAAAGGGGTTTCTTGGGATTGACAAGGTGCTGTAGAAGATTTGTGAAGAATTATGGTCGTATAGCAACACCTCTCACCACTCTATTGAAGAAGGATTCTTTTCATTGGAACGAGTTTGCTAATACAACATTTTAGAGATTAAAGGAGGCTATGTGTACAACTCCAGTACTTTCCACTCCTGAGCTCACCAAGGAATTCATTATGGAATGTGATGCTTCTAGAAATGGGATAGGAGTAGTGTTTAGGCAAGAAGGTCAACCAATTTCTTTTGAGAGTCATCAATTAAAGGGTAATAATCAACTAAAACCTATTTATGAGAAGGAAATGCTAGCAACCCTCCATGTAGTTAAACAATGGAGGCCTTATCTATTGGGTAGACACTGGTAGACACTTCAAGGTTAAGATAGATCACGATAGCCTAAAATATTTTTTGGAACAAAGACTATCTTTTGAAGAGCAAAAAAAATTGGTCACTAAGATGTTAGGCTATGACTTTGAGATTGTATATAAGAAAGGGAAAGAAGATATTGTAGGAGATGAATTTTCAAGGAAGGATTAGAAAGATAAAGCCTTATTGTGTTCCCTTTCAATATTACAAGCAAATTGGGTGGAGGAAGCCAAAGAAGAGTGGGAAAATGATGTTACGACAAGTAATCTCATCGAACAATTAAAAAGTGATCATAGTAGTTCAGATAAGTTTTGTTGGAAGGGAGATACTCTTTGGTATAAAGATAATTTGTATCTCGACAAGAATTCCACTCTTAAACACAAGATTCTCATAGAGTTGCATGAGTCTCCAGTGGGTGGTCATTCAATATTTTTGAAGACATATCATCGAGTCAAGCAATATTTTTTTTGGGAAGGTCTAAAAGGTGATGTTCAAAAATTTATGGCTGAATTTTTGGTTTGTCAAAGGAAAAAAGGGGAGACAATTAAGACAACATGTCTCTTGGAAACCTTATCTATTCCTAGTCAAAGTTGAGAAGAGGTATCCATGGACTTCATCACAAGGCTTCCCAAATCTAAAGGTCATGATGTTATCATGGTAGTAGTTGATCGCCTCTCGAAATATGCACATTTCATTGCATTATCACATCCTTTTACAAGTGTAGTGGAAAAATATTTTTTGGAGAATATCCAAAAGCTACATGGTACACCCAAGGTTATTATTACTGATCATGATTCTATCTTCACTAGCCACTTTTGGAAAGATTTATTCTCATGTTTGGGTACTCAGTTGGCTCATAGCTCTTCATACCACCCTCAATCAGATGAAAAAAATAAGGTTGTTAATAAGTGTTTGGAAGGATATATACGTTGTTTCACTTTATAGAAATAGTCTCAATGGGTAGATTGGCTACCACTTGTAGAATGGTGGTATAACACTTCTTTTCATAGCTCATCAAAAATGTCTCCATTTTTGGAACTTTATGGATATCATCCTCCTTCCATCACATCATCAATAAAGGTGTCACCAAGAGTTCAGGTAGTAGAAGACTGCTTGCTTCATCAACAACAAGTACTTTCAGGACTCAAGGAGAATCTAGCCATGGCACAAAATTGAATGAAACAATAGGTAGACCAACATCATAGTGAAAGAAGTTTTGAAGTTGGGGATTGGGTCTTCTTGAGATTGCAACCTTATAAGTAAATTTCACTAAAGCAACAAAAAAAGAATAATAAGTTGTCTCCAAGATATTATGGTCCATACCAAATCATGAAAAAGATTGGTAGTGTTGCCTACAAGCTAGAGTTGCCACCAACAACAAAGATACATCCATTTTTTCATGTTTCTTGTTTGAAGAAGGTAATTGGGCATAATATTCCCACTCAAACAACACTACCAAAGCTTGATGAAAAAGGAAGAATCATTTTTTAACCATAGTGCATTCATCAAACATGCACAAAGAAGCCGAGGAATAGAACTGTTACTGAGTATCTCATCCAATGGAAGAATTTACTAGTTGAAGATGCCACATGGGAGGATAAGGAGTTCATTCAAAAGAATCCAAACTTGATTAGCATTGAGGATAATTCTTCTTTGAAGAAGGGGGGCATGCTACACCCTTAATATTAGTGTACATTGGGTTATGAATAGTTAGCTTGTGGCTATCTTAACTCTCTATTAAGTCATATTCTCATTATTATATTGTTATTTAGATGTTTAGGTCAGCCTAAGACTTATCTAGGTGTGTCTAAGTCAGCCTAGGTGATATCCTAGGCACAAATAAGTATATATAGGAGGTTGTAAGTCTTATTTCATCATCAAGTTGTGAAGTGTGTTCTCATTAGAGATATTTGGAGGTTTTCCCCCTTGAAGTGGCTTGTTATTCTCAATTATTATCAATTATTTTCAGCATATTTCATATCATATTATTCTATTTTTCAAGTTATCTCATAACAATCATTCCTCAACTTATCCACATTTTCAAGTTTCTCTTCACATGAATTGAATAGTCCAACAATATTAATATATTTCGTATAATCACCAAGTAATCCCTTCCCCTCAACACAAGATGATGTTATGTAAGTATCTATACATTCATCTTGATTTGTCTTTTGGTCATCTGAGAGTGGATTTCCATTTGTGTGAGGAAAAACAACACTATGTGGAACACAAGTTCTTGGAATTTCACCCATCTTCTCAATCACATCTCCAAACATCATGGGGGAATCAAGCATAATTTGCGCAATCACATACTAGTACATTGACTCATCAGTGTTTGTATCGCCATTCTTTCCATTTGGTTAGGGAAAAATTAAGACATTGTTGGCCTCCAAGTGTTCATCAGGATTTTCCTCAAAAAGAGGATTGCTTCTACACTAGTAGGAGTCATCATTTATTACCTCACTTTCCAATGCAAGTTCATCAAATAAAGGATTCTACCATATTTTCATGATGATCAATTGTATCTCATCCTTTCTAGTGTCTAAGCCCTCATACACTTGATCATTAGTATATTCAAAATCAATACAATTACTTGAAGAGCAGAGAGAGATCTTCAATATCCTCTTCATCATTTGGACTCATAACAATTGATCCATGTGTTGGTGTAATTAAATGTCTTGTACCTTGTCCTAGGTCATGATTACACCTTAGTTAAGTTTACTTAGGGACCACATAGGAGGTTGTTGGAGATTTTCCACCTTTGGTGGACTTGACATGTCATTACCTCATCACTTCCACCTTTTGTGGACACATCATGTGATTATCTCTCCACCTTTTGTGGGTGATCCATCTTTTGTGGAGATTATCACATTATCCTTTTCCACTTTAGGTGGAGTGATAACTTTTCATACTTGTCTCATGTCATAAGATTATGACACTTGTCATAATCTTATGCCCTTCTATGTTCTCACCTTGGCTATATAACCAAGGGGTCTCTCTCATTGTAATCAATCAGAATCCTCTCATATCATTGACATTGAATACAGTTTATTCTTGTCATATTCTATCTCTCTCTTTTGTGCTTTCTATTAGGCCTCTAGATGTTGGGTGGCTACCTTCATAGCCAATTCTTACATGGTATCAGAGCTTTTGGAGTGCCTTTAGTTAGTCTTTTGGAGAGATTTTTGGAGGGTTCCATTTTTGGCCTTGTATTGTAGGTGCATTTTGGGAGCTTGTTGCATTAGATTTGGGCTCACCATTGTGTTCAGAGTGTTCGAGATAGTCAGATTTTCCTTTTGTTTCGTCTTAGTTGGCATCGCAGGCCAAATCTGCAAAGGGTTGAAGATTAGAGGTGGTTGCCAGATCCAGGAGGTAGCTACCACTTCAGAACATTTTCAACTGAAAAGGACATCGCCATTGTGCTCAGAAGGGCCAAAAACCCTAAGATTGACTGCCAATTCGTCCAAATCGGAGCAAGTTATTTGTCGAGGAAATTTTTTTTTATTGGCCGATCCGTACGGCCCAACCATTATTGCAGTCGGGTACAATTTTTTTTTTTTAAATATTTATTTATTTTTGCGATTTTTTTTTCAAATAAAATACAAAAAATATTCATTTAAACTTTTGTAGTTTTATTTTATTGTAAAAGTTTTTATAAAAATAAAAAATAAAAAATATTAAAAAAAAATTCGCACTTTTTGGGTACCGGGTATGGTATGGTACCTGTCAAGCCGTGCGGCCCGCAGGCCTACTGCCTGCAGCCGACGGCTGACAGGCCATGTGGCCAATGACTGACAGGCCGTGTAGCCCGTAGGTACTACTGGGCAGGACCGGCGGTACCGCCACCTGCCACGGCCATGGTCGGACAGGCAGCGGGACGCCCTGTTGCCCCCCCTGCAGTCTGTTTTTAAATTTTTTTTAATTTAATTTTTAAAAATAAAACTTTTTATTAAATTTTTTTTAAATAAAACTTTCTTTTAAAAGTTTTTCTTTAATTTTTATTAAAGTTTTATTTATAATTATTTTAAATAAAATTTCTTTATTAAATTTTTAATAAAGCTTTTAAAAAATAAAAACAATTTGTTTTTTTCTTTATTTTAATAAAGTTTTTTCATCATAAAAAAATTATTATTTTAATAATAAAAGTTTTTCTTTAATAAAGTTTTTTTCATCAAAATATTTTTCTTTATTATTAATAATAAAAGTTTTTTGAGTAAATAAAGTTTTTAAATAAACTTTTAATTAAGTTTTTTTTAAAAAAAATTCATGCATTAATAAGCAAAATTGGAAAACTTATTTTGCCTCCCAATCGAGCCTTGTTTTGAATCATTTGTTCCTTTAATCGGCAGTCAAATGGGGGTCAGTTGCTCCTACCGACATCCACCTAGAGGGCTTTCTTCACAGTCTTCTGCTTCGAGGCACCTGTGGTTGGCTTCTTCATCAGCATTTCTAGTTTTGCATCATGATCATTGTAGTTCTCTTTGTAATGTTGTAATCACACTAAAATAAAGTGCCACAATCTACTATTTTAGTGTACTATGTCATGTTTTGTATGCTTCTTTGGATTGATATATGTATCTAGTGTTAGTTCCTATCTACTTAGCGTATGTAGCGGTTGGTTACCCATGCATTTCGGTGAGATGGACTAATCACCATATAGACTCCTATTTTGGAAGCACTCTACCTATCTTCAGAAGTTTGGTTCTACATCCAGAGACTTGGTGCATGGCTCTAGTGAGACTTGGATTGTACAAATTGTGCATGGCTCCAGTGAGACATGGATTGTACCAATATGCTATTATTGAGCATTCAGTTGATGCTCCCGCAGTTGTCTTCTTGGTTTCAACCTTATTTCTGTTGGACTCTTTTACAGTTCTTCATTGACAGATTCTACAGTTACACTTGAGTTGACAGATTTAGCTCAGTCACCAGGTATGTGGCATCTTCTGCAGTTGTACCTGATTCTTTCTATCAGTGCTTTGAACAGTTTGGCATTTCTTTTGCAACGACATTTGGAGGACTCATCATCATCCTTGGTCTGCTCTACTTCAGCTTTCACATTGTTCTACATTCTCTCATTCTTCAGTTCAGATTGGGGACTCTTGACATTGTGACATTTGAGCAGTGACTCTCCATTGAGGGGGGGTTGCATGGACTATCTCTTATGGGGGGAATTTTTCCTGACTTGAGGTTTTATCCTTCCTAGAGCATGATTCTTATTTTCTTCCTCTCTTTTGGGGAGGAGTTTTGTCCCACTGGGTTTTCTCCTTTTCTCTGCTTTATGAGAGATTGCATTGATTGCATTGCATTTGTACATGGGTACCTGACATGGCCTAGTAGCCGGGACCCATCTTGCATTGCTTTCTTTTGTGTACATTCTCCCTAAGTTGCACTTAAGAGGTGTTGGTGTAATTAAATGTCTTGTACCTTGTCCTAGGTCATGATTACACCTTAGTTAAGTTTACTTAGGGACCACATAGGAGGTTGTTGGAGATTTTCCACCTTTGGTGGACTTGACATGTCATTACCTCATCACGTCCACCTTTTGTGGGTGATCCACCTTTTGTGGAGATTATCACATTATCCTTTTCCACTTTAGGTGGAGTGATAACTTTTCATACTTGTCTCATGTAATAAGATTACGACACTTATCATAATCTTATGCCCTTCTATGTTCTCACCTTGGCTATATAACCAAGGGGTCTCTCTCATTGTAATCAATCAGAATCCTCTCATATCATTGACATTGAATATAAGTTATTCTTTTCATATTCTATCTCTCTTTTGTGCTTTCTATTAGGCCTCTAGATCTTGGGTGGCTACCTTCATAGCCAATTCTTACACCATGTTCAGAAAATTGCTCACTATCCTAGAAGCATACCCCTTCAAGGCTATTGGAATATCCTTTACTTGAAGCAAGGGACTCCGCCTCCACTTTGCAAGAGGAATCATATTCAATAGAAGACTGTCCTAGTTCAATTCAATTCCCTTGATTCCTGATGCATGTCATATAATTTAGACTTAGTGAATTGAAATCACTGATTGGTGCATCATTGTTCATGACTAAATCACCTTATGGGGTTTCATCATGTACCTCCTATATTTTCTCATATCCTAGGACATCCCAAGGAGTAAAGTTAGGTATTATTTCCTTATCCTCGTACTCTTTCTCCTCGTCTTCATCACTATTGTGAAGGCCCACATTTAGAGCATTTGCAAAATAACAATAATCATCAGCTGGTTATCCTCCTACCAATGCATCTTCCTAATTTTTTCAGTTCTATCCTTATATTTTCCTCAGGGAGGAAATCATGGTCCCCATTCTAGGAAATAGCAAGTGGCATGTGACTATGTTTAGTGTCTTCCACAATGCTTATCCAGTCCACTACCTGATCAAGACTATGCGGCTTCTAATTCTCGGGCCATTGGCTTGTTCCTGGTTTGTAAGATTCACAAAACAAATCAATGCACATTAAATTACTAGGCCTAAAAATATTGGATATTTCCATCATAACATCTAGGAATCTTGAAAACAAGTCGTATGCTTACTCATTTGCATGGCTCTTTATCTCATACAATTTTCTAATAGAGGAAATTAAATTAGCCCTCCTTGATCTTAGTTGATATGAGGTTGGGGCTTGCTGTTGTTCTACATCTCGGGGAGATAATGCAGATACAACATCTAGGAGCCCATTTTCCTTACATACATTTTTATCTCTTGATTTTCTTGGTTCAATAGCTTGGATTCTATTAGGGCCATCCATACTAGCAATCATAGGTCCCTTCATGATTGAATACTTTAAATTATTCTCAATGTCCATGGCATTTTGGTAAGCTTTTTGTAAAGTAACAGGCTCTTTATCTCTCAACAAGAAACCCATATTACTACCAAATGCCCCTAAATACACAACCAAAAATTTTGCATCTTTTCGCCTTATGGGTTCAAGGATTTCCCTTATTAGTTTTACAAATCTAGTGTTAAAAGTAGGGATCAACTCTTCCTTACCCTTAGAGATTTCCATGAAATTCTTCCTTGTAACACTTGGGTTTATCCTCTCACCAAACTGTCCCATAAAACATGTCTTAAGTTCCCTCCAGCAATATACAAGACATTGGAAAAAATGAGAACCAATCTCTTGCATCTCCTTTTAGGGATTGAACAAATAGTTTATAACCATATCTTCACAATCTATCTCATAATCACCCATTACATCAACAAATTCCTGGACATGTTTACTTGGTAATTCTGACTTTTCACCATTGAATTTTGGTATCTTGTCCCTGATCTTGGGTGGTATAATATTTGGGTAACCATAGACATTACTAAAATTTATGGACTTGTACCTTTCAGTACTAAAATCCCTTTGATGTGATAGGGGGCCTTTATCATGTGTGACTATTGTGACCACGCGAAAAAACTACTCCAGAAATGAGTAGCAACAAAGGAGTGCATGAAAAAATAAAAACACTGAACACATCAAGATTAGCCTAGTTTGATCTAGGTGGATCTCAAAGACCTCAAAATTCAACCAGCTCAAAATCTCCTAGAACCAACATCAATGCATAGAGCTCGTGAAGATGAACCTGACGCATCTTGTTTCACGTAAAATGGAGATTATATGTGTGAGTTATGTTTAGTCAAAGTTTTAGTAAAATGATGATGTCAGCATGTGACATGGGAATTGACTAGATGGTGATGTGGAATTGTAGGTGATGTGGAAACAATCTCATGTACCATGCTTTATTTTTTAAAATAAAGTGTGGAGGCTTATTTTATCTCACAAAAAATCCATTTAGTGGGATTGGATTTTGTGGGATCCCAAGAGGATTTGGTGGGATTAAAACAAAATCTCATAAAAAAAAAAAGATTAGCCCCTTTAATAAATGAATAAGCCCAAATGGTTATTAAATAAAAGAATAAAAACAAATACACAAAACAATATAGCCCATAAATAGAGAAATGACAAGGGCAATATAAACAAATTAAAAATGGGTTTTAAAAGGGTTATTATTTCTTGTAAAACGAAGGGTATTTTTTGGTAATTTATTATGGTGGATTTGGCCATATTAGCCAAACTTATGTATAAAAGGGGGTGTAGGTGATGGATTTTTCATTCAAGTGTGAGTTATTCATTCAAAAGTTCAGAAGAGTTTTGTGAGCTAAGTGGTCTCTTTTATAGAGAGATAAAAACTTAGTGAGTCTTTTGAGAGAATTATGAGTAATCTCTTAGAAGAATAAGAAGAGATAAAAACTCATTATTTTCTTTGAGATAATTTTCATGACCTTTAAATTCATTTGTAAAGGCTTGATACCTCATGTATTGTACTCTTGTTGTGAGAGTGAGTTGTAGTTTTGTTGCTTGATAGCATTTTGAAGGTGACGAAGGAGTTAGGCATGAACATGTTTCCATATAGATCCTATCACTGCAGTGTGGAAGTGGGAAGAGCTGAAAGTACAACAATCTTCCTTGGAAGCAGATTGTAACTCAATGAAAGACCATGGTGATGTAAAAGCAGTTACATCATAACAATGGCATTGATCATGCATATTTGCAGATCTAGAGACGTAGCCAAAATCTAGTGAATTTCGTTATCAAATATTTTCTCTCTTTTCTTGGTGCATGATTTTGTCAGCTTCTTTACTTTCCTCCATTTCATGTGTTTATTTGCTCAATTCACAAGCATCGCTAGTTTTGATCTTAAATTAAATATGTATCTTGGTGAATCTAACAATTGTTAAGTGATTCATAGTAAGGAGTTTATAGATCAAGTTTGGTATCAGAGCTAGTCTAACAAGTTGCATGTTGTGGAATTCTTGGAGAAAATTCAAGTAGTGAGTTGAGATGTCATCACATAAGGAGAACTAGCTTCCTTCTTTTGTCTTTGATGCAGAATTCTATAAGGCCTTCATGGCGATGAAAGCCAAGGTTGATGTAATGTATGAGGAATGGAAGTTTGGAAAAAAAGGTTGGTTAAAGAAAGATAAAGATGAAGACTCAGTGAAGGTTCCTCATTCTTCTCATTCTCTTCCTTGTTCTCTTGGTGATTCTGAGAAACAATATCCAGGTGTTGGATTGAGGTTGTTGACTAAGATGGGCTATGAAGGAAAGGGCCTTGGAAGTCATGGAAAAGGAATGGTTGAACTTGTGAAGGTGGAAGCTAGACCTTGCTATGTAGGATTGGGGTATGGTAAAAGAGAATGCTTCAAGGCAGTGGATGCAAGGAATTCTCCAAAAGAAGAACCATCTCAAGAACAATCTGAGAGAGGAAATGACACATCACCTTCAGGCAGTGGTGACACATACAAGATGTCCAAGAGAAGAACAGAGATAGATTATTCTCGACATGCATGCACCAAGGGTGACCATCAAAGGTATAACAAGCTTGGTTATTCTAATGTTTCTTTTGACTATAATAAGATTGGAAATGTAAAAATTTTATGGTATAGAAGAATCTGCACATTTTGTGGGTTGAATAACCATAGTGTTTCCAAGTATTGGAAAAGAATGGCTTTGTACAGGAAGGTAGATTCAACTAGGAAAGGGACACAACATGAAGACCCATCTCCAAACTGGAAGAAAGAGAAGAGCAAGAAAGGTTGGATGTTGAAAACACCTTCACTTATTGTAGCAAAGGTGGATATCACAAAGCTAACTATTGGAAGCTTCATCCAGAGCTTCATCTCAAGAAGGACAAGAAGATTGCAATTGATTCCCTATTGGTGAACATAGGCAAAATGAAGAGGCTCATGTATGTGAGAAAAAATTCTTCGCTTATGTCTACAAAGGTGGAAAAAGAAGGTGATTTGAACCATGAAAATGAACTAGTTTCTTGTAAGCCTAACTATCATGTGTTTCAGGGATCATCAGTGCTGCAACATGAACATTTGTTGTGGAAATATATCAAGAGGATTAAGAGTATTGTTAGCTCATTGTCATTAATATACTTGTATTTGTTAATGTTGCTAATGTTTTGTACATGGATAGTAGTTGGGGTAATGAATGCAGAAGGATGTGAGAAAATGCAAATGGGTAGCAATATGTTTGTGATTATCATAATTGTGGTACAAATTTTTTATGAAGCAGGTGCACAATCAGGGTGGACAAATACTAGACAAGTGGGAAGGTGTTTTTCTCACGTTGTGTCTGATTAATAACCTTTTGGAGGTCCAAAAGTTCCTTAGTGGGGAGGAATGATCTAGGTCAATCTCAAAGACCTCAAAATTTAACCAGCTCAAAATCTCCCAGAACCAGCATCAATGCATGGAGCTTGCGAAGATGAATCTGACACAACTTATTTTGTGTAAAACGAAGTTCATATGTGCGAGTTATGTTTAGTAAAATTTTTAGTCAAAATAATGATGTCAACATGTGACATAACAATTGACTAGATGGTGACGTGGAATTTTAGGTGATGTGGAAAAAATCTCACGTACCATGCTTTATTTTTGAAAATAAATTGTGGAGGTTTATTTTATCTCACAAAAAATCCATTTGGTGGGATTGAATTTTGTGGGATCCCAAGAGGATTTGATGAGATCAGATTTTCTGGGATTAAAACAAAATCTTGTAAAAATTTAAAAAAAAAACAAAGATTAACCCCTTTAATAAATGAATAAGCCCAAATGGTTATTAAATAAAAGAATAAAAACAAATACCCAAAACAATATAGCCCGTAAATGGAGAAATGACAAGGGCAATATAAACAAATTAAAAATGGGTTTTAAAAGGGCTATTATTTTTTGTAGAATGAAGGGTATTTGTTGGTAATTTGTTATTTTATTTATTATGGTGGTTTTGGCCATATTAGCCAAACTTATGTATAAAAGGGGGTGTAGGTCATTGATTATTCATTCAAGTGTGAGTTATTCATTTAGAAGTTCAGGAGAGTTTTGTGAGCTAAGTGGTCTCTTGTATGGAGAGATAAAAACTTAGTGATTCTTTTGAGAGAATTATGAACTTAGTCTCTTAGAAGAATAAGAAGAGATAAAAACTCATTGTTTTCTTTGAGAGAATTTTCATGACCTTTAAAATTTGTTTGCAAAGGCCTGATGCTTCATGTATTGTACTCTTGTTATGAGAGTGAGTTGTATTTTTATTGCTTGATAGCATTGTGAAGGGGACAAAGGAGTTAGGCATGAACATGTTGCTAGATAGATCCTGTCATTGCAGTGTGGAAGTGGGAAGAGCCAAAAGTGCAACAATCTTCCTTGGAAGTAGATTGTAACTTAGTGAAAGACCATGGTGATGTAAAAGTAGTTGCATCATAATAATGGCATCGATCATGCATATTTGCAAATCCGGAGACGTAGCCAAAATCTGGCAAACTCCATTATCAAATCTTTTCTCTCTTTTCTTGGTGCATGATTTCGTCAGCTTCTTTACTTTCCTGCATTTCATGTGTTTATTTACTCAATTCACAAGCATCATCAGTTTCAATCTTAAATTAAATTATTATCTTGGTGAATCTTACAATTGTTAAGTGATTCATAAAAAGGATTTTACAAATCATAGTTAGATTCAAAAAAAAAGTAAAGATAACAAAAAAGAGTTGATTTACCTTGTCGTGAATCGATTCTTTGGTTGGCCCTTGATGGTTGATTTTGTGTATGCTCCTTGGATGATAAAAAATGTTGGTATGAGATGCAAGATGGATGAAAAATGAATGAAAATGGTATAATAGATGCAAGGAATAATTTTTTTTAGCTAAGTATGACTCAAGTGAAAATTTTGCAAGAGTTTGGTTAGCAGAATGATCAATCCCCCAAATGAGAGAAAGGAGGGGGTATTTATAGAGGAATTTGAATTCTCTAGAGAATTCAATGGTTGAGATTCATCCAAAAAGGTCAAGATGAAGGGATATGGTGAGTTGAGGAATTACAAGCCCTCACATCTTGACATGTGGAATGTGAGATGGCTTAGGAATGGTGATGTGTAAATGAGGTCGAAGAAGGAAAAGTACTTTGGAAATACTTTGGGGGATAAAAAGATTTCCTCAAAAAGGAAATTCTTGTTTCCAAGTGGAAATAAAAGTGACTTTTGAGGAATTTTAGAATTCCTCAAAAATCTCCATGGGAAAAGGGAAAGTAGTTGGAGAAATAAATGTGAATTAAAAAATCACATACTTGCAAGAATCTTATGGAAAAGATAGTTCTAAAAAGGGAAGCCTTTTTCCACATGTGACTTGATGTGACAAGTCAAAATATTCTAGAAGATGCATGGGAAAAGAAAATTCTAGGAGGAATAAATGTGAATTTAAAATTCACATGGGAAAGAGGGTCAATACCAAGAAAAAAAATGAAGAGGTTGACTAAAAAGGCATGCTAAATGTGGCTAATGACTTGATTAAGGTTGTACAAACACATGATTAAGAAAATTAACTAAATATTAGAAGCAAGTGGCAAATGTTGGAGGATGTGACACATCATAACCATAAATTAATTAAATTAATTATGATTAGAAAAGGGATAGATGGCTAAGAGGAATTAGAGACCAACTTTCAAAAGTTGGAGGATGTGACAATGAGAGAAAAAGAAGAATTAAAAAATGGCTTAAATTCAAAAAGGTTACATGACTAAATTAAATAAAGTGCTATATTTATTTAATTTAGAGAGGAAAAAAGGTAAAAGTATTTAATTATTCAATTAAATACTTTAGAAACCTTATGCAAATGATGGAATATTAATTAAATGAATGATTTAATTAATACCGACAAAGTAGACAAGTAAAGGGATGAATAATGAGATGAATTTGACCATATGGAAGTGGTAAAATTTGGATGTCTACATTTTTCTCCTCTTTGAAATACTATTAGGATAATAGGGTTTCAAATAAAATAAAATGTAGATGACTCTATAAAGAAAGTGAGCAGAAAAGACATGCCCCAACATAGGGGAGACTAGATGAGCTACTCGAAATGGAAAAAAATGGAAGTAAATTTCGTAGTCTCATGAGAGAAGACTCATGATGGAGGAATGGAAGAGAATGATAGGGTATGCCCCCTCGAGAAGGCAGACGAGGAATGAAAAGGGGTCTCAAGCAACTTCTTGAAAGTATAAAGTGGAATATTTCATTGGAAAGAGCACGAAAAAATGAGAATATTGGCTTTTGAACAGAGTCAAACAGAGGCTCAATGTGCAAATGGAAGCCTTAGGAAGATAGAGGATGGGGGAATTAGTTGGAGGAGAAACAATTGTTAAATAAAGGGAAAAATTTCCCTTCATTTAAAAGGGTGAAAAAGGGGGGAAAAAGTGTATATAAGGTAATTGTAGGAGTTACCTCTCCTCATTTGAATAGTAGTTAGTTGAGGAAGGAGGAGAAGAGGAGAGAAGGAGAGTAGTAGAGGACAAGATGTCAGAATACAACATCGACATTATCCACCGGGCGAATGAGGTGCGGCGGTTCTTCAATGAGTGTGTTGTTCCATTCTAGGTTAGCCCCAAACCAAACTTTGTATTTTTTCCATTTTGTTTGAGTTTTAGAAAATTCGAAAATATGGATTTTGTTGGGGGCAGGGAGGAAAAAATGGATTTTATTTTATTTTGGAAATGGAGGGAAAAAGGAGTTAGGATGGTAGGGCAGATGGGCATGCCCTAGAAGAGGGAAAGGTCGCATACGAAGGGGCAGGTTCTGAGCCAGGTCCTATAGAGGGATGTGTCCTCCCATGCATGGGGGTGGGTCCATCCACAAGCTCGCTCGAGGGGCTCAAGCAGGTCCACCCATCCCTGGGTGGGTCCGCCCGCAGGCGTGGGCAGGTCCGCTCGTTCCTAGGGGTAGGTCTGCCTATGGCTAGGGTGGTCCATCTACAACCGAAGTAGGATAGACAAGGGAAAAAGAGGGAAAAGAGAGGAAAAAACAAAGGATAAGGAATGGGACCCGAAACAGGTGAAAGGAAGAGAAAATGGGAGAGAAAGAGAAGATGGGAGAGAAATATTGACAAAGTTGGCATGTCATGGATGCAGGATTTTGGTTGATTGCGAATGCAGGAGAGGTGGTGCGAGGTACTAAGGATATGTATAGTGGCCATAATAGGTGCAGATCATCAAGCGCTAATGGAGGCAAGATTGTTGCACATGCTATCATATCCTACAATTAAGGCCCACAGGGCCATGTTGACAGTGTTGATAAAGCATTGGGACTTAGCCACATCAACATTTCATCTACCAACAAGGGAGATGATGGTGATGCTAGAGGACATATGGAGGATTATGAGGCTCCCCATAGTAGGGCTCCCAGTTAGTGAGTGTTAGGTAGAGGATGAGGCATTGGATGATTTTGTAAAAATTGTGTTTGGTGATGATGAGCTACTGATTCAACGGCAATAGCTAGATGTGGGTAGATGTTTGTCTTGCAGGGTACCAACATTGTCGCTATACCTAGCGGGCTTGATTAGTGGGGTATTACTGCTAAACTAGAGTGGTAAATTCCTACTCCTTAGGTTTGTTGAGGTGATATGTCACATCATTGAGAGTCGAGAGGGTCATTTTGCATGGGGGACCTATATGTTAGCGCAATTGCACAAGGATATGCACGTGATATGCTATCAAAAGGCATTGAGTGTGATACACATCACACTGCTATAGGTGTGGGCCTGGGAGCATATTAGGGTTACTAGGCCAGTCGTATTAAGAGCAGGAGAGCAGGATGACAAAGTAGTAATGGCCTAGGGATGGGGGACAAAGGCAAGAGTGATATTGCAGTATGGAGAGGTTGGAGAGGTGGATGTTTGGAGGAGATAATTTGATGAGGTGTAGGCTAAGATGATAGTATGGAATCTATATATGTTGTGGTGATTCAAAGACTAGAGGGAGGAGGAGGAGAGACACATGGAAGGATCTACTCATAGTGGAGTTGCATAGGCTAGACCGGGTGATGAGACAGTTTGAAGTGAGGCAGGATATTCTTGTAGGGCAAGTGACATTCCGACAATTAACACGAGAGCAGCCATGGGGGGATGAGTTCGATCTGGCAGTAGTGAGGGAGGATTTGTATACATTGTGATTGGTGTCATACCCAGGAAGGAGGGAGGGGTTGAGAGATGCAAGGATGAAAGATCAATATGATCAATGGTTTCAGTGATATCTGTCTCCATAGATTACACCAGTGGTGCCTATTGAGGAGGCACTAGGGTTTGAGTCAGAGGATGAGAGATGACTAAGGGCTGAGAGAGAGGGACAAGATCCATTAGGACAATGAAGAGGAGAATAAGGGAGAGGAGGATGACAAAGAGGAGGATAGGAGGTGGAAAAAGCAGCCAAGGAGCCAGTGAGGGTAGGCTGGAGGAGGAGATGGAGCAAAGGAGGGAAATGAGAAGGCCAGGGCTATAGCGTAGCAGGATAGGGGATAGGAGGCCTAGAGGGAGAGGAGACAATAGGCTCAGCCATACTAGGATGGTAGTAGGAGAGATAGGAGGCACATGCTGCCATAGGAGGGTAGCTACAACAGAGCTAGGAGGAGGGTGAGGCCAGTGGAGAGTAGGAGAGGATTATGGGGGGGAGGAGTAGGGGAGCCCCCATGGTGATTGATGTGGGTGAGATGAAGGAATTGACAAAGAGTGAGGGGTATGAGCCATAGGAGATGGAAATTGATATGGAGGTACATGACATCTTGCCACTATTAATGATGCCACCTAGAGGAGAGGATCCAACAGAGGTACTACGAAAGGCCCTAGAGAGGCTGCAACTCAGCGAGCAGTGGTTACAACAGTCAAAGGTTGAGCAGAGTAGATTAGAGGTAGAGACGAGTGAGCTACAAGTATTATTTTCTCAAAGTGAGAGGGACTATTTAGATCTAGCCATGATCATGATAGAGGTGGAGAGGAGGCTACAGAGTGAGAGGGATGAGGCATGAGATGAGGTGGTTGACCTGTAGGTAGAGGTAGAGAGGTTGCGAGTAGAGATGGCCAGAGAGCATGAGGAGGGGGATATGATGAGATGGGAGAGAGACCATTTGGTGGATGAGGAGGTGATACCATAGGATATTGGAAAAGGGACAAGGAAGGGGCCTATAGAGATTAGGGCAGGGACCACAAGAGATATAGAGGGTTTGCAAAGATAGATAGATTGGTTATGGATAGATAGAGAAGATCTGCATCAAGAGAAGGATGAGGTCAAGGATAGAGTGTATTATTTAGATAAAATAGTTGGAGATATGGGATTGATGTAGTGGAGAGATGAGGAGATGAGGGTGCAGATATGTGTGTTGTAAACAAAGAGAGATGTGGTATAGGCATAGGTGCAAGTTACGGAGGTAGAGAGAGATGTAGCTCTAGCATGAGTTCAAGTGTTGCAGAGTGAGCTAGAGGTGGTAGGGGTACAGTTATAGTCTCTTTAGAGATAGAGGGATGTGGCAGTGTCATAGGTATCAGCTCTTCAGAGAGAGTAAAATGTAGTTGTGTTGATACTTCAAGCACTGCAAAGGGATAGGGATGTAGTGATGGATCATGAACAAGCCGTGCATAGGGAGAGGGATGTCATAAAGTTTGCGAATACAGATGTAGTAGAGTGAGTGGTACATAGCATAGGCCCAGCTACAAGCAACATAGGTTGAGGAGGGGGATCCATGGGCAGAGGTACATGGATTGTAGGCATAGTTATAGACTACAAAGGCTGAGAGGGATAGGGCCACAAAGTAGGTACAACAGCTGATATTAGCATAAGAGGCTTGGGGCCAGGAGTGGAGAGCCATAGGTGTGGATCAAGATAGGTACAAGAATTAGAAAAATGCCACTAGATATCAGGCTAGGTAGAGAGATGATTATATGCAGGAGGCGAGCTACTAGAGGTGTGCCTATGAGTAGGCAGTTCCAGATCCAGCATAGCGCATAGCATGCTGCATTAGATAGGTACCTCAGATGCCAGTACCATCCTAGTCATTAGGGACATGTACTAGGGGGTATAGTGACTATCAGTAGACTCCTTCTCCCTACGGTGGTTACTAGGGGACTCCCATCCATGAGTACTATTGGACCCCCATGCACAGAGGGACAATGCCTCACTCTCCTCATAGATCAGATGTGGGAAGCTCACAGTAGAGCAGTCAGAGGGCAGATGACAGGATACCAGTTTTTTGATAGGTGTAGGATTAAGGTTTAGTACAGATTAACAAAGGGTAGATATGAGCGACATCTTTGGATCTTTTACTTTATTTGATGATATACGATGGAGATGTAGTTGATTATGTTTGATACATTATGATGAGATGTACATTGTATTATTTTGATTATAATATGCGATAGCCCTTATTGAAATTATGTGTTATGTTTTATGTGATGGATGATTTAGTTTATGTATACACATATATATGATATTTTAGGTTTATGTGGATGGATGATTTAGTTTATGTATGCTCCTATATATGATATTTTATGTTTATGTGGATGGATGTGATCATGCATGTATTAATGTTTTTAAAGTAGGATGAGATGAATATTTGGTATAAAATGTAATTAGGATGGATCTAACAATATGTTTTGTAGGTGGTAATGCATGTATTATGTGAATGTTAATATAGAAATGTATGGGTTAAATGAAACTATGATGCTTAATATAATCAATCTATGAAAGATTAAATATGTTGTATCTACAATGTAACATGCAATATGAATGAAATATGAATTCATATAATGCAAACCTAATTGTCAATGAGGACTTGCATAGGAATGCGGGTAGATAATAGGTGTAACGTGGGAGTGATACTGCACTTGTCAAGAACCATTAGTACCCTGAGGGGAAAACCAAGGGAAAAAAGAATCAAATTTTGCACAACCTAAATCATAAGTCATGGGTTACGAACAAGGTTGAATGAAGGGTACATGAAATGAAATGAACTCCAGTTAGGAATGCAATTTTCCATCTTCAGAGCATTGATTTTTGCTATAGCATAAGATGCGAACTTCCATGATATATAAAACTAAGGTAAGTTGGCATCAAATGCATGAAAAAAACACAACAAACAAGGTTATCCTAACACCCCAAAGTCATGAGGACCTTGGTCAGGCCAGGTATTACAATAACCATAAGCACAAAGGGATGTTCCCCAATGTAACACAGGATTCTAGGGATCCTAGTGAGTACTACGGGGGAATGACCTAGTAGAAAGCAACAATAAACAGTCAAGAGATGCTCCTAAATTAACTCATCAAAACCCATCATAATATGATGGATCATGGTAGTTTTGATTAGTGAGAATAGGGAGCTCAAATAATAAGAAAAATCCAAAAGTATGAAAAGATCATAATCAAAGTTAAACATCCTTTTCCATAGGATTATGAGGATGGATGGGTGATGATGAGGTCTATTTGGAAGGATGCATCTTGTTGAGACCAATGATGGATACTAAACTAAAATGACCCAGGTGATGCAATATATTTTTCATTAACTAGATCTCCTGACACTAGAGGATTTCATTTGTGAAGAACTAGCTAGATAAAGATACTCTTGATAACACGACACAAGAGACTAGACAAAAGACTGACACACCCTACAAACCTAGGGGCTCAAGGGTTGATTAGAGATTAGCCTTGCCTACGTGAAAGAACAAAGCCCTCATAGTTCTAGAAAAGACCATGGATAAAGCAGAAAAAGGACTATTGAAGACCGATGAGACAATGAAAAAATAAAGCCCCAGGGGTGGATCAAAAGATTGACCTTGCCTACATGCAAGCGCAGGGGCAACGTAGTTCAAAGAAAAAAAATGATGACTGACCATAGATAAAGGAAAACAGAGGAAAATGGGGAAAAATGATGGGGGACCATCATAGGATGATCGAAAGGCCCCGGGGGTAGATCAAATGATCAACCTTTCCTATGTAAAAGCACAAGGGTAACGTAGTTTGACAAAAACCAAAGAGATCATTATGACAGTATGAGGCCTAGGTGGAAATTGACACGATGGATGATCCTAGATGATGACACAAACTGTTAGATAGAAAAACTAACAAAAAAAGTTCAAATTAGGATAAAAAGCTCAAGAAGACAAATAGCATATAATCATGCAATGCTCAATCAAAATATACCAAGTGGCCAAGGATGGAATGGGAGAGGACGTCAGGATAGGACAAATGGAGTCACAAAGTAATTAGGATGAAAGGTAGATAATGATTAAGCTCTCTACGGATGATGCCTGTTACTAGGTTTTCACCATCCGTACCTATCCAAGTCACCACCAAAGGTGGTTTTCATCATAGGATGAATTTATTTTGCTTTACTATTTTTGGATTTTTTGTTGATTTTTTTATTTTTTTGTATTTTTGCAAGAAGGGTTACCAAGCAGAATTAGGTGGAAAACCTCTTCATATGCATGATATTGGTAGGCTCTTCGAGGGGATCTCCTTGAAGGGTAGCAAGTTTGTATGACCTAGATCCATATTTAGTGATTATGATATAAGGACCCAACCAGTTTGCTTCAAATTTTCCCTTTTTATCGTGGTCCTGCTGAGTACGTTGGTTCTCTTTAAGGACAAGATCACCAACCTAGAACTTTCAAAGTAGAACCTTCTTGTTGTAGTTATGCTTGAGGAAGTTTTGGTAAGCTTGCAGATGATCACAGGCTTTTATTCACCTTTCATCAAGTAATTCTAGTGGTTCAAGCTGTGTGACATGAGCATCTTCCTTGCTGATAAGGTTCTTCAAAGAAATCCTCAGTAATGGGACATCAACTTCAATTGGTAAGATGTATTTGGTACCGTACACTAAAGAATAGGGGGTGGTGCTTGTATGGGTACAGATGGAGGTATGATACACCTAGAGACCAAGATGAATATAGAGGTGCCAATCTCGATGAGTGTTATTGACAACCTTTTTGAGGATGTGGATAAGGGTCTTGTTGGTAGCTTATGTCTGACCATTACCCTAGGGTAATAAGGTGTTAACCAACGATGTTGGATATGAAAGGTGTCACAGAGGTGTCTCATGGCTTGGTTTTTGAAAGGTTTTCCATTATCTCAGAGGATGGTGGATGGAATACCATATCTGCAAAGAATATGGTAAAGGGTGAATTTTGAAATTTGAGTATCGGTGATTTGTGAGAGTGGCATTACTTCCACCCACTTGGTGAAGTACTCAGTGGTAGTAATTATGAATGTGTGGCTGTCAGAAGATGGTGGATAAATCTTTCCAATCAAGTCGAAAACCCATTGAAAGAAGGGTCGTGGTGCTTGAAGAGGTTGAAGGTCCTATGCCGGAGCATGAATCAAATCTGGGCAAGGAAGACATTTCTTCATGAATTTACAAGCATCATGTTCTAATGTAGGCCAATAATATCCATTTTGGAGAAACCTTTTGGCCAAGGCCATACCATTTGAATGGGCCCCACAAACACCACTATGTACCTCTGTTAGTGCAGTGTGGGCTTTAGTCTCATCCAGACACATAAGGAGGGTTCCATCATACCCACAACAATAAAGTGTATCACCAATGATGACATATTAGGTTGAATGTTGAATAAAGGATTATCATTGTTTTCATGTGAGGTCTAGGCATAGAATATTATCATGAAGATAAGTATATATGTCTTGGTACCATGGGGAAGTGGGACCAACATTGTCATATACCATGTCAGTCTCAAGGATATCATATGTTGGGATTAAAAGTTGTTCCACAAGGAACTCACATTCTATTCAATCTTTAGGCAAGTCAATCAGGGATCCAATAGTAGCCATAGCATCAACTACTTTGTTCTGCACCCTAGTAATTTGGTCAAATTGTATGAAGATGAAATATTTCTTGAAGTCATCCACCATGTGTTTGTAGGTGAAAAACTTGTCATATTTTGTTAGGAATTCATCATTAACTTGCTTAATGACCAACAATGAATCACCAAAGACTCTCAAGTGAGTTATGTGCCACTACTTTGCAATTTAGAGACCCGTGAGGAGGGCTTCGTACTCAGCTATGTTGTTGGTACATGAGAATGCTATCCTGAATGATTTTGGAATGTAGTCACCTTGAGGAGTAACAAATAGATTCCTGCTCTTAATCCATTATGAGTATATGAGCCATCAAAATACAATGTCCAAGTAGGTGCTTCTATTACTGTGAAAACTTCTTCATCTAGAAATTTAGTGACCAAAGGGTAAGCATCCACTTGTTGGTATGCGGTGACTGATCATGCTATATTGTATACCCTGGTATGCATCCTCCTACTCTTTTGCATCAACACTAAAAAAACAAAAATCAATGAAAAAAGGAAAAAACTGATTTTGTAGAACCCTAATCTAGAAGCTTCTAAGCTTGTTAAAAAGGGGTTTGGATGGGAGTTACATGATGATGAAAAATGCGATTATTCGCAAGATTGTAATAGGATTTTGTACTGGATAATAAAAGCATTGGATCGCTGCGGTTTGGTAGATGCAGCCCAGATTGGGTGAACCATGTTAAACTCTCTGTGCTATAATTTATTCTATGTGTGTGTTAGTTTCTCTATTTATTAATTAAATCTGCATTTAATTGTTAGATATCTGCCTTTCTAACCTAACACCACTAGGGGTGCCTCGACCAACTGATCAACTATGACTTGTCCTTTTATGGCTTTACAATCCACGTACTTGATGTCAAATTCACTTAGGAGCATGACCCACTTAGCCATGTGACTGGTTAAAGTGTTTCTGGATAATAGATACTTTAGTGGATCAATATTTGCTATTTATTTGACCAGATGGATGAGCATGTAATGTCATATTTTTTGTGTACTAAAGACCACTGGAAGGCAAGCTTTCTCCATGGATGAATAATTTAATTCACAGTCAACTAGTGTTCGAGTGATGTAGTAGATTTCTCTTTCTTTTGAGGACTCATCATGTTGTGCCAATAATTCCCCTCAGTGCGACGGAAGTGGCAGAGATGTAAATCAAGAGGGGTTTTCTTTGGATAGGTGGCATCAATATTAGTGGATGAGCCAAGTACTCCATGATCTTATCAAAACCTAGCTGATATTGTTGGTTCCATTTGAAGGTGGAGTCTTTTTTCAGAAGATGGGTGAATGAATGACACTTATCTACAAGTTGGGCTATGAACCAATAGATAGATTACAGCTTTTGTTGGAGACTTCTTAATTTTTTTAGATTGCGTGGGGGAGGCATATCCAGATAGTTTTCACCTTGGTAGAATCAAACTCAATGCCTCTTCGGGAGACTATGAAACCCAACAATTTCGCTGATGTGACACCAAAGATGCACCTTTTTGGATTTAGTCTTAACTTGTACTGTTCTAACTACTCAAAGATCTTTTTTAGGATGGTAGGGTGCTCTGCTCTGGCTCTGGATTTTCCTAGCAAGTCATCAACATAATCTTCCATGATAATATGGATGAGGTGATGGAAGATGATAGTCATTTCTCTATGATATATTACTCCCACATTCTTGACACCAAAGGGCATAACATTGTTGCAAAAAGTACCCCAAGGTGTTGTAAAAGTGGTCTTGTGTTGGTCTTCAGGTGAAATTTGAATTTGATTGTAACCAGAGAAACCATACATGAGGGACAACATCTCATCTCCTATAGTAAGGTCGACCAACATGTCAATATTGGGCAATGAGTAGTCATCTTTTAGACAAGATTTGTTAAGATCCTAGAAGTTTGTGCAAATATGAATGTCTCTGTTTGGTTTGGTAACAAGAACTATGTTGGAGATCTAATTAGATTAGTTAATGGGTCTGATAAAATCAATATCCAATAATTTCTCCAATTCCTTCTTGACTAATAATGCCACCTATGGATGCATTTTTCAAACTTTTTGTTTGACTGGCTTGGCATCTAAGCAAACATCCAGATGATGAACTACCAAATCAGGGTCTAAGACTAGCACATCTGAGTATGACCAAGAAAAGTTAACAATACCATATTGGAGTAGCTGAACAATGACTGAATATTCTTTCTTTGATAGTGATTTGGCTACATAGTGTTGTGCATGTTTTGCACACATGCCCTGCCGTAGGCAGGGACCCCCTCTTTTTTTCACTCTTGATAGGCTGCTTTGCTCCTATCTTGTTTTGCGTGCCCCATTTTCCAAGCCCAAATTGGTCATGTGCCTTCAAACAATCAAATCCCCTACCCAAATTCACCTACTTGGGGTATTCAAATTTGTGGAGAAATGAGGTCCACCATCCCCTTTTCTGCCTTTTGTCTTGTTCTTGCTATTTTGGAACATTTGTGGACCCCCATCACTCCCGTTTCCACAACTTTGACTTTGGGGACAACCTTTTTTGGATCTGGGATGTGTTTGAAGTGCGTAAATGAACTGCTAAGGTTTCATCAATGTTTCATTAAGTTTCGATGGTTTCAGAACTTTCCCTCCAAAATTCCCTTCCTCCTTGGCTGTTTGGAAACATCTGTGGACCCCTGTCGCTCCCGTTTCCACAATTTTGACTTTGGGGGCAACCTTTTTTTGGATCTGAGATGTGTTTGAAGTGCATAAATGAACTGTCAAGGTTTCGTCAATGTTCCGTTAAGTTTTGATGGTTTCAGAACTTTCCCTCTGGAATTCCCTTCCTCGGCTGTTTGGAAACATCTGTTGACCCCCGTCGCTCTTGTTTCCACAATTTTGACTTTGGGGGCAACCTTTTTTGGATCTGGGATGTGTTTGAAGTGTGTAAATGAATTGCCAAGGTTTCATCAATGTTTTGTTAAGTTTCAATGGTTTCAAAACTTTCCCTCTAGAATTCCCTTCCTTCTTGGTTGTTTAGAAACATCTGTGGACCCTCGTCGCTCCCGTTTCCACAATTTTAACTTTGGGGGCAACCTTTTTTGGATATGGGATGTGTTTGAAGTGCGTAAATGAACTACCAAAGTTTTGTCAATGTTCTGTTAAGTTTCGATGGTTTCAGAGGTTTCCCTCTAAAATTCCCTTCCTCCTTGGCTATTTGGAAACATCCGTGGACCCCTATCGCTCCCATTTCCACAATTTTGACTTTGGGGGCAACCTTTTTTGGGTCTGGGATGTGTTTGAAGTGTGTAAATGAACTTCCAAGGTTTCATCAATGTTCCGTTAAGTTTTGATGGTTTCAAAACTTTCCCTCCAAAATTCTCTTCCTCCTTGGCTGTTTGGAAACATCTGTGGACCCCCGTCGCTCCCGTTTCCACAATTTTGACTTTGGGGGCAACCTTTTTTGGATCTAGGATGTGTTTGAAGTACGTAAATGAACTGCTAAGGTTTTGTCAATGTTTCGTTAAGTTTAGATGGTTTCAGAACTTTCCCTCCGGAATTCCCTTCCTCCTTAGCTATTTGGAAACATTTGTGGACCCCTATCGCTCCCGTTTCCACAATTTTGACTTTGGGGGCAACCTTTTTTGGATTTGGGATGTGTTTGAAGTGTGTAAATGAACTGCCAAGGTTTCATCAACATTCTGTTAAGTTTTGATGGTTTCAAAACTTTCCCTTCGGAAGTCCCTTCCTCAGCTATTTAGAAACATCTATGGACCCCCGTCGCTCCCGTTTCCACAATTTTTACTTTGGGGGCGACTTTTTTTGGATCTAGGATGTGTTTGAAGTGTGTAAATGAACTGCTAAAGTCTTGTCAATATTTGGTTAAGTTTTGGTGGTTTCAGAGCTTCGTCCCCCTTATGCTGTTTTGGAACATTCGTTGGCCCAGGGCGACCCGGCCTCTGGAGCCCGGCCCCTCCGTGGCCTTTTTCGAGACTCCGTCCCTCCATAGCCATTTTGAACATCTGTTGGCCAAGGGTGACCTAGCCTCTGGAGCCTGGCCCCTCCGTGGCCATTTTGAACATTCGTCTGCCCAGGGTGACCCAGCCTCCGGAGCCTGACCCCTCTATGGCCATTTCCGGGACTCTGTCCCTTCGTGGTTGTTTTGAACATTTATCAGCCTAAGACGACTAGTCCTCCAGAGCCCGGCCCCTCCATGGCCATTTCTGGGACTTCATCCCTCTATGGCTGTTTTGAACATCCGTTGGCATAGGGCAACCCGGCCTCTAGAGCCCGGACCCTCCGTGGTCGTTTCCGGGACTCCGTCCCTCCGTGGCCGTTTTGAACATCCGTCGGCCCAGGGCAACCCAACCTCCGAAGCCTGGCCCCTCTGTGGTCGTTTCTGGGACTGCATCCCTTTGTGGCTATTTTGAAGATCCGTCGGCCCAGGGTGACCCGGCCTCTGGAGCCCAGCCCCTCCATGGTTGTTTCTGGGACTCTATCCCTCCGTGGCCATTTTGAGCTTCCAGTTTTTGTGAAATGAGTCCAATCTTAAGGAATTTTTTTGGGTACTCTTCCTCCCCCTTTTCCCATGTGCTATAATTGAAAAATCTTGATTTTTCTATGTTTTTTGGGGTCCGGGAACTTCGCTTCCGGTTAGCTGTCCCTTGTTCATTGCTTGCCCCCTTGGGCCTGCATTAATGTTTATGGTCCAAATGAGCTCGAAATATGAATATTATGATCTTTTGATGATGCATGGATGAATCTAACAAGGATTTTGCAAGATTTGACTTACATTTTCCTTGATTTTTGTATGAAATCACTTATGACGTTTCATGTATGCAGGATTCAAGAAGCCTACCGCAGGTCCGTCAGGAGACCCATCAAGAAAGTTGAACAAGGAATGCGCATAGCTCCTGTCACCATCTGTTTCATGCCCACCTTTCCTCGTAGCACCCATCAATAGGGTCAATGTTAGAAGAAGGCCCGTGCCAAGGAGGCCAAGGACAAAAATGCAAGGGGGTGGCCTTGAAGAAAGAATAAGGTAGTTGTCCGCTCGAATTGGGGGCAGCCAATCCATTGATGCCAATTGTCAATGGGCTCGTTTGATCGAAGGAAGAACACTACAAACACATCAAGTAAGAAGACAACTTTTAGGTAGTTTTTGCTACATTGAAAAGGGCAATCAACTAAATGACCAAATTGCTATAGTGACTGGCACTAGATGACAAAATAGAGAAAAGACAAGGAATGTATTTTTAATTGTTGAATATTGTGGGGTAGGTGAAACCCTATTGTAAACAAATCTGGGCCATTCCTTGTAAATTAATCCTAGCCATTCATTTGGACTTTATAAAACTATAAATAGGTGCTTGCCCCTCATTTGTAAGGGTTGGAGAGTTGTTGTAAAAAGCATTTTGCAGCAATAGAAGACAACATTGCATGATTTTATGTTTGTTCTCTTTGATTTTTCTCATCTTGCATGCATGGTTCTACTTCCATGTTAGTTTTAGTATTAGTTTATTGAATGGCTGTCATGATGGTGTTGTTATAGTATTTGATGAGCTTCCAGCCCATACTTTTAGCACTTGTTGATGACAAGTTGTTGTGCAAAGTTAGCCTGGGCTTCTTTCTATCATTGCTGCAACCTAGTTCAATTGCATGTTCATGATGTGTATGTGTAATTTGAAAATCAGTAGACCTTAGAAGATTGCACTAGTTTTGTGTAGCTATAGGTTTCTCTTGGTCAAGCAAAACTCAGTTTAGGAAGCATGTCTACTTTAGCAGCCACCATTGTTACTGTTCATTCGTAGCTTAGGATTAGAATAGATTTCTTAACCCTTCTTCTTTTGTTGTTTCTTTTAATCCTTGGTTAGAGTAGGACCAAAAGCATCACCATGAAGCTAAATCAGATGAACTTGATGAGTTTTAACTTGCTATTTTGAGTGGACAGCCATTGTTCATTCACTTTCAGCACTTTGAAACTGCATTTGCAAACCCAACTTCCCATGCTTTGTAACTCATCCATAAGTCCGCCTTGTGATTCCAACAAATCACATAAAAGAACTGAGATATTCCAAGCATTTTCAAGACCTGACATTAGAGACCTTGGGATAGTGTTCTGCAATCTGATTGTGGAAGATTTTCTTTCAAGAGAGGTAGTGCACCTACGCACTGCTTGTGTTGAAAAGTGCATAAAAAACACATCAACACATAGGTGATCTTAGGGTTTTTACTAGTACCAAGGTTAACTTCTTGAGTTTCTTCAATGAGGATGGATGACCATGTGGATAATTGAGTTCCCACGAGGGGAAGATGAACGTCTCCATCCTATAGCACCTCTTTAAGGTTTTCACTAGATGACCCATTTTTATTTTTATTTTTTTAATTTTTGTGACTAGAGCATTCATCCTCCCCCAATCCCATGAGGTTGACATACGTATCTAGGGAGACATTGGTAGGTGTGCTATCACATAGGTCCTAATTGATGAGTTCGGGATGGTGAAGAGAAAGGTTGATGCTAAAGATGGATAAACAGTCAAACATGGATGATAGGTCTGTATGATCAACATCATTGTATTCATGTATGATGGATTCTTCCTCGGGTATGTCTTCCAAGGGAACATTGTGCATAGTAACACTATTGGAGGTATTAGATGATGTTGCGGTGCCTTTTTGCTTTTTGTCATATCTGAGGCCTATATTCTATAGAAGCTTTGATACATCAATAGGTTGCAATCATTCATGTTCTTCCTTACCTATGCCCCCGCCTTGGTAGTTATGTTTTTTTACGAACTTAGCTGACCAAGGCTATACTTATTGAAAGTATTCCTTTAGAGGAGGATCTGGTTTGAGTTCTTCATGATATACCCACTGACTGATATCCTCTTCTAGCACATTTGTCTTTAAACTAGAAGACCAAAAAGTGGTAGTGGGACTATTTTTAGCACTAAAGGTGATGGTCTTGTCTTCTTTTGGTGTAGACTGTGAAGGTTGGTCCTATGTGTGTGGTGACGGTCACATGGTTGCCACATTTAGAGTTGTATGCATTTAATATTCACCACACCTTGATTTGGACTTTGGTGACTGTAGGATTGGTGATGGAAGATGGAGTGGCTATCGTGGTGGATGATGATTGAGATGCACCCATTTTGACCCCAGGATAATAATGTAAATGGGGAAATGATTCTTTTAGAGCATGATAGTATTCAAATGGTTGTGGGTCAGCATAAATGGTGATCTCTTTCCATTAACTGGGAACTTTAGGCATTGATGGTATGTAGAGGGGATAGCTTGCATGGCATGGAGCCATGGGCAGTTGAGGAGGAGATTATATGGTAAGTCCAAATCAAGGACATGACAGGTAGTGTATTGAACTATAGGTCCAATCTGGATAGGAAGACTGATAATCCCTTCAAGTTTTCTTTTTGCATTATCATAAGCCTTGATCATGATGATTTGATTACTCAAATTTTCTTGAGTATACCCTACCTATTTTATGAACTTCAGAGTGCATAGATTGAGGGAAGAGCCATTATCTACCAAGAAACTTTTTATTTTATGATGGGAAATCAGGACTTCAATGTGTAAGGGATGGTTGTGACTGGCATCAATATTTGGCATGTCATTCTAGTTGAAGTGTAGCTTGTAAGATAAAGCCAGGTGTCCTACTAAAGCTTGAAACTATGTGGAATCGATGTTGTTAGGTACATGAGTTTCTTATAAAGCTCTGTTGAGTATTTCTTGATGCACAAGAGAAGACTTAAGTAGATCCAAGATTGAGATCTGAGTAGGGGTCTTTCCTAAGTGATCAATAATGTTGTACTGAGAGTTTACAAGATTTGGTTGAGTAGGTGTGGAGGCTGCAAGGACAGTAATGTAGGATCATTCGGTAGCAACAACACATTGGGGATCTTTAGCTTTAACATGTATCATACACACACGAGGTTCTACCTACTCAATATAATGGAAAATGCCATCATAATTGAGGGGTACATTCTTATAGCTTATATTATTTGTGTTGTTGTCTTGGGGATTATTGTTGGAGGTGCTTGCGCCTTAATTATGGTTAGGGAAGGAATTTTGGTATATTTGCAATTGAGCATTAGATGTTGAAGCTTGACTGGTGTCGACTTTGATATCTCCTCGATCGATAAGATCTTGGACATAGTTTTTGAGCCCTTGACACTTATTCATAGTGTGGCCTTTAATCTTATGGAATTCACAATATTCATTCTCCCTAAACTAGGATGGTTTAGGCTTGGATTCATCAAGTGGTTTGGTGACAAGCTATGCTATTGGATAGTTGACCTGTAATAAATTATTGAAGATGACACTCAAAGGTTATCCTAATTGAGTATACTGGAATTTTTCATTCCCTTTACTATTCTGAGTCAATGTTGAGGATGAGATTCCCCCTGTGGCACAGATATGGTATTGGGTATAGAGGGTTGTTGTCTCTAGGATGTATTGGCCACCTGAACATATTTAGTGTCAGTGACACCATCATTCACTGCATTTTTGTTCTTATTCCAAAAGTGTGACTTATTGACAAATGGCCTTTCTTTTTCATGGTTGTGTATCTTGATTTTCCCTTTGGAAATAAGGGCGCATTCAAGGATGCTTCCTTTTTCCACTATTTTAGCAAAAGTGGTGACACAGTGTAACCTAAAATTATGAGCCATGTTGGGATGTGAGTTTTCCACAAAGAGGGTAACCATGTCTTTCTCCTTGAGAGGTTTTCTCATTCAGCTTTCCAATGCATGCCACCTTTGGAGGTAGCTGATAAAGGTTTCACCATAAGGTTGCTTCTCCATAAGAAGGTCCAAGGTATTGGTTCCTTTTTTCTAGATTGAAGGAGAAGTAAGAAACAATTTTTTCTGAAAGATCTACAAAGGATTTGATGGACCTCCATTTTAGACCCATGAACAAATCCAAGGCATATCCCATCAGGCTTCGTGGGAATAGGCATAAGAGGTAGTTGTCATTGTGCATAGCCTCCTAACACTAGGAGTAGAACTCTTGCAGGTGGGCTTTAGGATCCTTGTTTCCCTTGTATATTACAAACTTTAGTATCTGAAACTACTTCGAGAAGGGAATTAGTGAGATGGATGGATTGAATGGATAGAGACATATATCTTCAAATATGAAGATTTTTTACTAGTCCCAGCTTGGAGATCTTTCAAAGTAGCTTTGATTTCCAACAGGTCCACGTTGACCAGCAGTGTAGGAGTCAAGGAAGATGGGTTGGATGGATATGGGTGGTAGGTCAATGAAGGATCTTGTTGAGATAGTGTCTAAAGGTTGACATACAACTTTTGATAGTAGGATGATGATATCCCTTGTTCATATGCCGAGGGAGTTTTTTGGTACTTGGGTTGTTGTTGTGAGGTATAGTATAGATTTTTTTGATAAGAATGTGTTGTAAGATGCTAAGGAGCTTGAATCTGGTGTTAGAGATTGGTTTGTTGGTACTAAAGGTACTACTATGACTATTGGAAGGCCATATAGGGTGGTTGTTGTTGGAAATTTTGTTGGTTATGATAGTAATAGTGTTGGGGATGTTGCTGATGTGATGTAGGTTGTTGCATGTGTTGAGATGGGATGTTATGTTGTGGTTGAACTTGTGGACGTAAAATGGATGCAAGGAATGGGGATATGGTCTAGGTGAGAGGTCAAGATGGATTTCCTTGCGATTGGTGTGGTGGTTATTGTGAAGAGATTAAAGGATTATGCATGGGTTGTTGTTGATGAGGTAGCTAAGATAATGTAGAGGCATTCTACAAAGGAGGTTGTTGGGTACCAACAGGAAAATTTGGTTGGGATGTACCTTACAAAGGTAATTGAGGTGGTATGTTAGATTGAGGGGGCTGTTGAGATGTGTACGAAGGTAGTGGTAGATTTTTTTCCCCAAGAGGTGGAGGAAATGCGGTAAAAGGGTTGCCCCCAGAGTTGACTGGAGGTTGATTTGAAAGAGGCGGTGTTGTCAGCATTAATGGAAAAGTATGTAGAAAATTTTGCAGCATGTTGTGGGTGAAAGGATTATTGGGATCAGATACTTAAGGATCCCCCATGACTAAGATTATGGTGTGTGGGGGATTGTTATCACGATAAAGAATGGTGTTGTTGAATTTAGGTTGATGCCAACCCTCCACTAGAGGAACATTGGGGATGTATGAACTACTTGGTGCATTTTGTGAACCTTGGGGTATGTTAGATGTGGAACTGCTATACTTGGATAGGTCAACACATGATGGAGGTTTGACACCTTTTTCAATTAGGTGGGCCAATATTTCTTCCCCATGTTTTTCGAATAGGTGATCTATCATTTGCACATTGGTGGGATTACTAAAATATTCCTCAAGTGTGAGTTCAGGTTGATTGACCATGTTCTCATCTTCAGGTGGAGATGTGTTTTAACCATTAATGTTGGACTATGATGATGTACCATTCTAGGGATCTCAAGGGATATTCATACTATTATTGGGATCTTGAGGGATATTCGGTTGGGAACTTTGGGCTTGTTGTTTAGCCATTTTCCTTGTCTCTGACTAAGTTTGAATGGGCATGCAAGATGACATAATAGACTAGGATGCTAATATGATATGGATTGATCTGATTAGATGATGGATTAAATGACAAGGATGTGGCTCTATAATATTGGTTTTGATGATTGACAAAGGATTAAATTTTTTATTCAACCAAGGTGGATTGTTTGATGAGATCAGATTAGATTGATCAATAAAACAATTGGTCAAATTATATTAGATTGAATGGATTGAAAAGTCAATTGACGATCTAAGGATTAGATGGGATTGATGGATGATTGATAAAGTTGGATGATAGGATGAATAATGGTGCCTGGAATCCCAAACCCAGTTCAAGAGTAATCCTTGGTAACACAAGGTGTTGATTAATTGACTAAAAGATGGATGTATGATAATGACACTGAATCCAACTTGAGATAAAAGTGGATTGATTGGGCCAATGAGGATGACTTATCTAGGATAGCTATCAATCCTAAGTCAGTTTTTATGGATGATGATTAGAGATGAACACCTAGGTCAATTCAGATAACTACTTTAACAAAGTTTAACAGAATAATAGCGATCCGAAATAGAGGAACAATATCTAGAATGGGGAGAATGGTTAGGTGAATAGTGGTTTGAAATGGATGGATGATAACTCAAAATGGGTAAATGGATCCTCGATGGTGGAGGTTGACTTCAAGAATGAGGAAATGAATGTTCAAAACGGGCAAATGATTACTCAATAAAGAAGAATGACAATTCAAAATGAAGGAATGACTCCCATAATGGCTAGACGAAGGATCATAAAAGTTATCTAAGGGTCAGGTCTACCCTTAGAAAGGGGCAGGTCCACCCCTAGAGGTAAATTCTACCCCTACTAGGGTAGGTACACCCCCAAAATAGAAAATGGTCAAAAACAACTATTCGCCACTAAAATGGTAGAAAACAATTATTTGAGCTAGGTGAATGGGCATAGTGAATGGGGCAATGAATACTTGGATCAAGGGGAGGAATTCTTGGGATGATGAATAGATTCTCAAAATGGGTGTACAAACATTTGAAACGGGGAAATGAGTGATCAGAATGGCAAAATAGGCACTCAAAATGATGAAATAGATGATAAAATTGACTGATCAAGGGTTAGGTCCACCCTCAGATGGGTCAGATCCACCCCTAGAGGGAAATTCCACCCCTCAAAGAGGTTAACTTTTCCCCTAGAGGCCAATTACACCTGTCTAACAAAAGATGGTCAAAATTGGCTAAAACTGGCTAAAAGGGGGTCAATTTAGAGGTCAAGTCTACCCATGAAGGACAGGTCTAAACTTGATTTTTGAAAAGAAGAATAAGGAAAAGGACCCAAAACACAAGCATCAATCAAAGGATACAACTGACTCAACTGAATAGAAAATTATTGGTTTCACACAAAGAAAATAGTTCAAGTACAACAATCTTCAGACTATTAGAATGGGGTATGGCCAACAAAGTCTTCTATTCTAGGATGAACATGGTTGCTAAGGATTCCTTGATATACAGCCAATACGTGAGGCCCAAACCATGAACACCAACCCATTACAAGCATGAGTTGAGAACCTTAGCGAGATACTAGAGGCTTAGACAAAATCTCCACATCATTCTGAAGCTTTTCCTATTACAATGTGGTTGGATTGGGGTAAAACTTTTTCTCTCCCCCCTTTATATACCCCGCCTATACACATGGTTAGGATCATCCCTTGGGGTGATGAAATCCCCAAGTAGGTCCCCTAATAAAAAGAAAAAAGGGTGACACAAAGAATTGGTAAACTATGATTTCTCATCACCCAGTATCACCAAACGGCATAAGGGGATTGGATACGTTAATAGTTTACCAAAGACACAAAACACAAGGTTAATTAACACCCCTAGTTAAGCTATGTGCCTAAGTTATCAAGAAACAACAAGCAGCAATTGATAAAATAGCCCTACAAGGAAACTTGTTAGTGATTTTTCTTCTTGTTCCTTACCAAACACTAATTAGATGCTTGCACAGACATAATCAAAACACATTAGCAGGTCAGAAACACTTAAAACAACCAAAAAATATGTTGAAAACTCAAATTTCACCTTCTAAAAAAGGTTGTCCAGGTCAAGCTCGCCCCTCTATTGGGTCAAGTCCACCCTTGGAGGTTAGGTATGCCCCTGGAAGAGGTCACGTCTGCCTCTGAAGGTTAGGTTCACCCCTCTATGAGATTAGCAGTCTGTGGAGGGTAGGTCCACCCCTGGGTAAGGCTAGGTCTACCTGTTTGTCAGGTCAGGTCCACCCCTTTGTGAAAAATGTGCAAATTTTCAATTTTTGGAGTTGGTGGAGGGTAGGTCCACCCTTGGGCAAGGTCGGGTCCACCTCTGGAGGTTAGGTATGTTTGTCTATCAGGTTAGGTCCACCCCTCGAGGTCAAGTCCACCCCTCTGGTAGGTTGGATCTACCCCTCTATAACCTACACCTGCAAAAAGTGAAAAAAATAGCAAATGTGAAAAATACAGACCCGTCTATGGGTCCCATCGAGCATGCCAAAAATGTGACCAGGAAAAAATACTATTCCAGAAATGAGCAGTAACACAAAGGAGTGGAAGAAACAATAAAAAAACCTAACACCTCAAGATTAGCCTAGTTAGATTCAAAAACAAAGTTAAAATAACAAAAAGGAGCGAATTTACCTTGTCTTGAATCGATCCTTTGGTTGGCCCTTGATGGTTGATTTTGTGTATGCTCCTTGGATGACAAAAGATGTTGGTATGAGATTCAAGATGGATGAAAAGTGAATGAAAATGGTATGATGGATACAAGCAATGCAAGTTTTTAGCTAAGTATGGCTCAAGTGAAATTTTTTCAAAAGTTTGGTTAGCACAATGATCAAACCCCCAAATGAGAGAAAAGATGGGGTATTTATAGAGGAACTTGAATTCTCTAGAGAATTCAATGGTTGAGATTCATTCAACAAGGTCAAGATGAATGGATATGATGAGTTGAGGACTCACAAGCCCTCACATTTTGACATCTGGAATGTGGGATGGCTTAGGGATGGCGATGTGTAAATGAGGTGGAAGGACAAGTACTTTGAAAGTACCTTGGGGGATGAGAAGATTTCCTCAAAAAGGAACTTCTTGTCTCCAAGTGGGAATGAAAGTGACTTTTGAGGAATTTTAGAATTCCTCAAGAATTTCCATGTGAAAAGGGAAAGTAGTTGAAGAAATAAATGTGAATTAAAAATTCACATACTTACAGGAATCTTATGGACAAGACAAGGTTCCAAAAAGGGAAGTCTTTGTCCACATGTGACTTGATGTGACAAGTCAAAAGATTCTAGAAGATGCATGGGAAGAGGAGATTCTAGGAGAAATAAATGTGAATTTAAAATTAACATGGGAAAGATGGTCAATACCAAGAAAGACAAATGAAATTTTTTACTAAAAAGGCATGCTAAATGTGGCTAATAACCTTAATTAAGGTTGTGCAAATACATGATTAAGAAAATTAACTAAATATTAGAAGCAAGTGGTAAATGTTGGAGGATGTGACACATCCTAACCATAAATTAATTAAATTAATTATGATTAGAAGAGGGTTATATGGCTAAGAGGAATTAGAGACAAACTTGCAAAAGGTGGAGGATGTGACAATGAGAGAGAAAAAGAAGAAATAAAAATTGGCTTAAATTCAAAGAGGTTACATGACCAAATTAAATAAAGTGCTATACTTATTTAATTTAGACAGGAAAGAAGGTAAAAGTTTTTAATTATTCAATTAAATAATTTTGGAACCTTATGCAAATGATGAAATATTAACTAAATGAATGATTTAATTAATAATAGAAAAGTAGATGAGTAGAGGGATGAATAAGGAGACAACTTTGACCATATGGAATTGGTCAAATTTGGATGTCTACAACTACATTCATTTTTGGTTCGAAGTGCACACCCTAACAAGACATCTTGTTCTATCCTTTGTAGGTCTTGTCAATATCATAAAAAGGTAACTCAAATTCCTTTGATGAGCATAAGCCTTTATGTTCCCTATATTTTAATTCTTCTTTGCATAACACTATTCAATAGGTGACATTCATGAACGTGATAGATTTCAACATTTATTACAAATGTACTTTAAGCTTATGAAATGATATCATTCATTTCCCTATCTTAGTGATATTTCACCAAATTGGGAAACATTTATGGCCTAAAACTCTTTAAAATTCCCACAAATTATTTGCAAATATAATAATATTTCCTCAGATTCATGAGAATACTTGGAATTGCAGAGCAACTTTTCATCTTCGATCTTGAAGTATGTAGATCTAAAGCATTATCATATTCTTTATTAGGTTCATTAAGTCAGAGTCGACACCTCTTCTTTAGAGGATTATGTTTCAAACAAATTGAGACAACTTCAAGGTAAATCTAGTTTTTGGTTTGCTCCAACAACGAAGTCACCTTCTAGTTTTTGGTACTTTTCTGCTACAACACTCTCACTAGGTTCAAGAATTACATAGTATCTGAACTAAATGTCCATATTTATCACCATATGACTGTACTAAAACAATCTACAATTGGAGGCTGATAATTGTATGCCTAGGAGAGTCACCATTCTGTGGGTGATTTTTTCATCTAACCCCAGAATCTTCTAATATGTAGCCAACCTTTATATTCAAAAATCACCAAGGACTAGTGGCCAACATGATGAATAGAGAATTTTGAGGTCTATATTCCTTCACTTTAGGCTTTGTAGGAACAAGTAGGGTATTCCTCAATGTGTTCATTTGATACATTAACATTTTAAGAACACTTCAATACAGATCCATTCTTATTTGATGCAAACACACTAACTTCAATAAAGATTTGGCAGACCTTTGAGCGAGTTAATGTTCATTTTTCCAAGAATGTAGGTATAATTTTGTATACACCTAAAATTGGTCAAGCCATTTAATTAATTAAATACTAGTTATTTAATTAATATTCGACTATGTATAAATAAATTCTCAATTTATTTATATAGTTCACCCTTTTCTAATTCTCCAAATCTAAAATAATATTATTTTAATTTAATTAAATAAATAAATTTCCATAAGCTTGTTTTATTTAATTAAGTTTCATTAATCTCATATTAGGAATTCAAGCACATGTCTACAACTTTTTCATGCCACCTCACCAAGGTCACATGAAATTAAATAATTCTAATTTTTAAATTAGAATTATCTTCAAAAAAATTTCAAGCACATGGATTATTCCTTGTACACTTCTTCAACAAACTTTGAACACATGGTCTTTCTCTCACACACTTGATTCTTCCATCCATTTGGCATGTTGTCTTTGGTCAAGAGATTCCTCCATCCATTTGGCATGTTTTCTTTGGTCAAGGGAACACCTTCTTGATTCTCTCCATCTCCATTGTTCATCCCTCTTGTTTAAATCTGGACCATCAATCACTACCACATTACAAGATGCTTGGAAAAGCCTTTAAATATAACCCTTTGCTATTGTATTTTGCATCCAAATTTGAGTAGATTTATCAGCCAAGAATATCGTTTGAACATTGGATTATTTTGGAGTCTTATAGTTGCATTTCATATCATGTTTTGTTTCATAGTTGCATCATAGAATCACACTTTGCTTTATAGTTGCATTTTATACCATGCATTGCTCTATAGTTACATTTTAGATTAGCATATTCATAGTTAGCATTTGAGCATATGCAGAATCATCTTAGCTTCATATCATAGCATTTACATTGTATAATCTAACATCATTATCCATTCATCATAATATCCATTGTCATTTTCATCATATAGTTTCATGTAGGAACTCAATTGGCTTGCATGTTGAATATTATCTTGTTTCTCGAGTTGTGATTTTAACAACCATAGTACACATAAAAATCTAAGAGCCAAATGGTTTAATAAATCCATAAGAATAGAGGACAATGAAACATTCTTAAAGATTTGTTTGATTGCAAAATAGAGTAGTTTATTTGATTCAAATCTTTGATATAATTCATCTCATTGGTGTTTGTGTTGATTTATTAACTCCCACATTTCACATACACATAAAATGGCACCCACCATGGGGCAGGACCCATTTCTAACAAATTTCTAGAAAAGTTCATTTAAATAGGTTGGACGTGACATTTTAGTTCAACCGTGAATTTTTTTGGTGCATTCGACCAATATTTCAACACATCCAATGTTTGTTACGACATATATGATCACTCTTTCGGCACATACATCAAATATTCTAGCACAAACAGGGAGTATTTTAGCACATTTGGTCTTTTCTTTAGCACATTCAGTATTTCTTTTAGCGCATTGGGTTGTTCTTTTAGTGCATAGAGTAGTTGTTTTAGCACATTGGTTAGTTCTTATAGTGCATTTATGTTTTAGAGCATACAATGACTATTTTACTGCATCTGTTTAAATCTGTGAAATCCAAGAACTAATTAGCATTTTCTACTTGTAGGTACTTTTATATGCTGGTCAAAGATAAATTTATCAAACTATTGATGATTTATGCAAGGGCTAGAATTATTTAAATGCTTTTTTTTTCTTAAGATAGGAATCTATCTTAATTAGAAAGGACAAAAAACATCATGTCTTTCGTACTTGATAATGGTAGGCATATGCTGTCCCCTTAACTGGGTGACCAAAAACTAGACCCATTCACTTTTGTTTTATCCATAGAGGGTTTTCCTTGTGGGAAAAAGTAATCACCCAAGGGAATGACCCAACCAGTAACAAACTAAAGCCAAGTGACTTTCAACTGGGATATAAATGTGGGTACTTGGGGAAAGTTCAAGTATCACAAGGATTGTTCTCACAAGAAGGGAAGCAATGGTCTCTTGCCGCATCGATGATCCCTCATGAATGGAATGCCTATACTAGAACCCTTTGTTGGAGCAAGGCCAAAATCCTTATTCTATTTTTTGGTGCGAGAACAGTCATTTTGAATTCGTGCCACATTCGTGCAACTTTTAGTAGAGATGAGAAATATGCCATGGGAGATTCATGGGTATTTATGCTTGGTTGCCCCATAGAAGTGAGTGTCATGGATGGGAGCCAGTGGGGTCAAGCATCTAATCATCCACTATAAGTAAGTGCAGCTGGAGTAAAATCCAAGTGGGAATCCAAAAAATATTGTCCTACATAGCCTTAAGTTGTACATTCTTGATGTGTCTATACCAATTTGTTTTAAAAAACAAAAAAAACAAAATGTCATACATTGGAAGTGAAAACCTTGATTCAAAAAATAGTCCTTTGTAACAACTTGGAAAATTAGAAAATCAAACATTAACTTGCAAGAAACTACATCATTTTCCCAGTTTAGTGCATTTGGTGTATTCTCTAGCGCATCTATGTAATCATGTAGTGCATCCAACTATTGTTATAGTGCATCTGTGCATTTTTCCAGTGCATTCATCCTCTATTTTGGCGCATCCAGTCAATCTTTTAGTGCATCTGTGCATTTTTTTGGCACATCAACCCTCTATTCCAATGCATTCGGGCAATCTTATAGTGCATCTGTACACTTTTCTGGTGCATCTGTCCTCTATTTTACAGTTTGAACCAAAATTCAAAATCTTCTTCAAGTCCAAAATCATTCCTTAGGTACCATAGAGTTTAAACTTGTTAAACTTGACCTCTACAAGTGGAGTTCTCTAACCTAAACCAAGATCTAACATATCAAAGTGCCAAAATAATCAAAATTATCACACCTTTGATTAATAATCCTAGTTTCATCATCAGGATTTACCATCCTTTCATCATGAAACAAAGCTATATAGTTAAATAAAACTTAGTCTCATTAGAATTTGTGATTATATTTGACTTAGTTGTAATCCTTAGCACTCTTACAAGCTTAGATAAAAGTTTAGTCAAAATTATAACACTTGTATGCCCATTCAAACAAGGATACAAAAATAAAAAAATCAAGGAAAAAGGACTTAAAAATCAAAAAATTGAAGAGCCAACCCTTGGAACTCCAACCATTGAAACTCCAATCATTGAGACTCAAAACACCAAAACTCAAAATAGTGAAATGAAAAATACCATGGTGAAAGCTGAAGAGAATCCTTTCCATGGAATCCACAATATTGAAGGGGAAGAAATAACCAAGGAAGACATTCAACATGCTAAACAAGATCCCAACTTCCACAAATTCTTAGAAAATATCTTCAAAAGAAATGGGGAAAAGTACCTCCTTATTCTAGATAAACAAGGTGTCAAATTACCTGAGGACTTTGATGTGAATCAATTAAAAGTACCTCCCAAATAGCGTAAGAAATAAATAAAACAAGTGATTTTCCTAACTCATCAAATGAATAACCTTCAACAACAACTTCTTAACATGAAAATGGGACCATCAAAATGATATTTGATCCAAGACATTTGTCCATATCCTTTTGATCAAGATATCCATATAATCCCTTTTCCTAGACATTGTGAATTCCTGAAATATGAAAAATACAATCTGAAAATAGATCCAATTGATCATATGAGGGAATTTAGAACCATGAGTCTTGAATTTTCTCATGAAGAAACTTGTTTGATAAGGTTATTCCCAAGAAGTCTAGCTAGAAAATGCCTTGAATGGTTTTAAAAACTTGCACCCCCCATCAAAACCTTTGAAGAATTGGTCAACAAATTCATCACCCAATATTCTTATAACATTCAACATGACATAACAATGAAGGACCTTTGCAACTTGAAACAGAAAAAGTACGAATGTTCCTTGTGTTTTTGCAAAAATGGAGAAGGTTGTTCATAAGATATTCTCATCTTGTACCTAAAAAAGAGAAGATGGAAATCTTTATTGATAACCTAAACGATGAGATGAGCTACAAGTTGGAATTGCAATGTCCACCCAAATTTGAAAAATTGATTGAAAATGGGATTAAAATCGAAGAATCTTTTGTCAAAAGAGGAGTCATAAAACTTTATAGTGACAAAAACACATCAAAATCCTCTAAAACTTACAACAACAATGACAAACCAAAGTTTTGGAAATGAAACAAAAATGTGGGTAACAATGATGGTACAACTAAAAACCAAAATAAAAAACATGTATTCAACTTGATAGCAGTGGCCACCAAAACTAATAAGAACAACAATCCACCCAACAACCAAAATTTCAACCAAAGCAACAATCAAGGTAATTCTGGATCAAAAAGACCATCATATCGAACATCCTCAAATCAAAGAAGGTTCATACCTTTGGGACAATCTTCAGAATCAACATTGTAGGAACTTCTCAAAGCTAAGGTCATATCATTACTAGAGGCAAGAAATTGGGAGCCACAAGTCAAGCCTCCATGGTGGGATGATGCTCATTTTTGTGACTTCCATTGCAAAAAAGGACATAAAACCAATGAATGCATGCAATTGAAGCACTTGATACAAGACTTAATTGACAACAATAAAATATTTGTAGAAGGAATCCAAACAAACAATGATCATGGGGCATTCAAGAACCCTCAACCAAACAATGAAAAAGGGAAATCTTCTTCTTCAAATACCAAAGGAAAAAACATAAACTATGTATATGACACCACCATTCTACATATTGAGGTGAGTGATTATCAAACCCATGGAAAATCATATCTTATTGCAATTGATAACCCAACAAATGACAAAACCCTTGAACATGAACAAAACTTCATTGCAATTGAAAATCAACATCAAATCAATGAAATTGTGCCCATATATTTGTTCAACAAAATCATTGTAGATGAAAATAAAATAAATGTTATCAAAATTAGAGAAGGACAAAAAAGTTCACAGATCAATGCAATCACATGAGGACAAGCCAAGGTAACATTGAAAGGAGCTACCCCTTCCACATCCAAAGCAAATACTGCTATCCCTACAACCCAATATAACATAGTTGATTAGTTGTAGAAAATACCCGCCTGAATATCCATATTAGAACTTCTCAAGATTTCACCCACTCACAAGGGAATCTTGGAACAAGCTCTAGTCGCCACCATGGTACCAAACAATCTAGAGGTTTGTCAATTCCTGACTATGGTGGGACATTTGATTGCACCACACTACTTATCATTTTATGAATAAAATAATGTATCTATCAACCATCCACACAACACTACCCTCCACATTGAGGTCTTAATCCACAAACACTGTGTTAAATGTGTTCTAATAGATGGAGGAGCTATCTTCAATATTTGTACTTTGAAACTAATAGGGAGGGGGTTGGAGGAATCAATCACAAATTCCTACTCTAGATCTTTCTTGCAAGACCTCCTTGGTGTTTTGCTCCTCCACCTTAACCTATAGGTCCCTTTTCATGCTTAGGTACCCCTGGTTCTCCTGGCCAATCCCACTACTTTCAAAAATTAACCAACCAAGTCAATCTTGGTGCAATAACTCTAACTCTTCCTTAGCCTTTAATCTACCCTAAATACTAACTATACCTCCAAAGTTTGAAATTTGATTTGCAGGGGTGTGGAGGTGTTTCAACTCATTGCAATCCATCAAATTTTGGTTATTGGGTATCCTCCTATCTCCATTTCTTGGTCGCTTTCTTCAAACCCTCATTTAGGGTTAAAAAGGCTACTAGCCCAAGAGCCCCAATTAGGTATCCTTTGAGAAAACTAGTTGTCTTTCTCAATTTCTCCAAAGAACCACCAATATTTCTTTGAGGTTCTTGCTTCAAATGGAAACCTCTCAAGTATTTTCATGATCTCGAGTCTTCATTAGCCGTACAAGGCCTCAACCTTAAATTGGGCAAAATCTAGGGTTTTCAAGCCTTTTCTGGAAGTTTCCAATCTGCTAAGTCTTTCACCGACCTAATGTGTTGATGAAGCTTCCTCCTAATTACCAGACCTTGGTAAGACTTCCATCTACATTCTTGAAAAGGAAAAACAACAAAATTCAATCACCCCTGCAAGTTATGTGTTTTGCACTCCTGGTATTCCCTAGCCAGACTCTTCCTGGCTTGCCTAAGGCAAGAATTTTCCAATAGCTCCTGCACTCACAAAAACCCTAAGACCTACCATATGTACACACATGGATTCTAGTCTCTGTTCCCAAAGGGTCGTACAATTTGTACGGTGGGAAAGTGGTCTAGTACTCCATTTTCTCAAGACTGCTTGGTTCAGACCAGCAATAGAATGAAAGCAAATTATTTACAAACAATGATTGAAAATGAATCAAAAATTCTAATAGATGGAACAAAAAACTTTTATTCTAACAACACTACATCCTATGTACAAAATAGTAATTAATTCAATCCATTAAAGCTCTACTTTGAAGCAAAAATCAGAAAATAACCCTCAAAACATTATTTTTCCTTCAATTTCACAAATTTACACCACAGTGCCAATACTTCCAACCTTTCTCTCAAGTCAAGGCACACCTTATATAGGGTTCCTAAATCAGTTATCCCCCTTGGTCAGACATATTAGTGACCTAATGGCAAGAGTTGTAAAATGCACTGTGTTTTTCAACTTTTGCCAATTTTTAAAAACCTAAGTAAGATGAGTTTCTAAACTCAACCATCCTTTCAAAACTTCTATCCTAGAGATCAAACAAACCTCTAAGCTATCTCGTCAACTCAATGGTCAACATGACCTTCAAGATAAAAATCAAAACAAAAGATAAGCATCCTAGACTTCCTAAATGTCTAGTGTTTCCTAGGTGCTCTTGCACCATTCTCCCCCTCTCTGCACAAACACTAAGGAATGTGAGGAGAGATCAGTGACACATCAATGCCCTGCTTCTTAAACTGAGCTTCATCTACCCAAGTAGCCTTAGATTCATGTTTGTTCTTCCATTTGATAAGATGCTCCATGTACACCTTATGCCTTGTAGATTTCTTCACTCTTGACTCCAAGATCCTCTCTGCTGTAGCTTGTCTAGAGTATGTTATGAAATAACTTGCAAAATAGGAGAATATGATATGAAATATGCTACAAATACTTGATAATAACTAAGAATAACAAGCCACTTCAAGGGGGAAAACCTCCAAATATCTCTAATGAGAACACACTTCACAACTTGATGATGAAATAAGACTCACAACCTCCTATATATACCTATTTATCCCTAGGATATCACCTAGGCCGACTTAGACACACCTATATAAGTCTTAGGCTGACCTACACAACTAAATAACAATTATACTAATGATAATATGACTTAATAGAGAGTTAAGATAGCCATAAGCTGACTATTCATAACCCAATGTATAGTAATATTAAGGGCGTAGCATGCCCCCCTTCTTCAAATAAGGATTGTCCTCAATGCTAATCAAGTTTGGAAACTTTTGAAGGAACTCCTTGTCTTCCCATGTGGCATCTTCAACAGGTTAATTCTTCCATTAGATGAGATACTCAGTGATAGTTCTATTCCTCAGCTTCTTTGTGTGTGTTTGACGAATGCACTTTGGTTCCAAAATGATTCTTCCTTCTTCATCCAACTCAGGAAGAAGTGTTGTTTGAGTAGGAATATTATGCCCAATTACTTTCTTCAAACAGGAAACATGAAAAACTAGATAAATCTTTGTTTTTGGTGCAACTCAAGCTTATAGGCAACACTACCGATCTTCTGCATGATTTGGTATGGACCATAATACTTTGGAGACAACTTATTATTCTTTCTTTGCTGCTTTAGTGAGATTTTCTTATAAGGCTGCAATCACAAGAAGACCCAATCCCCAACTTCAAAACTTCTTTCACTACAATGTTGGTCTTCCTGTTGTTTCATTCGATTTTGTGCTATGGCTAAATTCTCCTTGATTCTTGAAAGTACTTGTTGTTGATGAAGCAAGTGGTCTTCTACTGCTTGAACTCTTGGGGATACCTTAATTGATGATGTGATGGAAGGAGGATGATATCCATAAAGTGCCAAGAATGGAGACATTTTTGATGAGCTATGAAAAGAAGTGTTATACCACCATTCTGCAAGTGGTAGCCAATATACCCACTGAGACTATTTCTCTAAAGTGAAACAACATAGATATCCTTCCAAACACTTATTAACAACCTCTATTTGCCCATCTGATTAAGGGTGGTATGAAGAGCTAAGAGCCAATTGAGTACCCAAACATGAGAATAAATCTTTCCAAAAGTGACCAGTGAAGATAGGATCATGATCACTAGCAATAACTTTAGGTGTATCATGTAGCTTTTGGATATTCTCCAAAAAGGCTTTAGCCACTGCACTTGTTGTAAAAGGATGTGCTAATGCAATGAAATGTGCATATTTAGTGAGTCGATCAACTACCACCATGATGACATTATGACCTTTAGATTTGGGAAGCCCTATGATGAATTCCATGGATACCTCTTCCCAACGCTGGCTAGGGAATAGATAAGGGTTGCAAGAGACCTGGTGTCTTAATTGTCTCCCCTTTATGCCTTTGACACACCAAACATTCAGCCACAAATTTTTGAACATCACCCTTTAGCCCTTCCCAAAAGAAATCTTGCTTGACTCTATGATATGTCTTCAAAAATCCTGAATGACCACCCACTGGAGACTCATGCAACTCTATGAGAATCTTGATTTTAAGGTTGGAATTCTTGCAGAGATACAAACACTCTTTATACCAAAGAGTATCTCCCTTCCAACAAAACTTATCTGAACTACTAGGATCACTTTTTAATTGCTCGATGAGATTACTTGTCGCAACATCATTTTTCCACTTTGCTTTGGCTTCCTCCACCCAATTTCTTGTAATATTGAAAGGGCACACAATAAGCTTCATCTTTCTCATCCTTCCTTGAGAGTGCATCTGCGACAATATTTTCTTTCCCTTTCTTATATACAATCTCAATGTCATATCCTAACATCTTAGTGACCCATTTTTGTTGCTCTTCAGAAGATAGTCATTGTTCCAAAAAATATTTTAGGATATCATGATCTATCTTAACCTTGAAATGTCTACCCAATAGATAAGGTTGCCATTGTTTCACTGCATGGAGTATTGCTAGCATTTCCTTCTCATAAATAGGTTTTAGTTGATTCTTACCTTTTAATTGATGACTCTGAAAAGCAATTGGTTGACCTTCTTGCATGAGCATTGCTCCTATCCCATTTCTAGAAGCATCACATTCCACAATGAATTCCTTGGTGAAGTCAAGGAGTGGCAAGTACTGGAGTTGTACACATAGCCTCCTTCAATCTCTCAAATGCTGTATTGGCAGACTCATTCCAATGAAAAGAATCCTTCTTCAATAGAGTGGTGAGAGGTGCTGCTATGCTACCATAATTCTTCACAAATCTTCTATAGTACCCTGTCAATCCCAAGAATCCTCTCAGTTTCTTAATGGTTTTTGGAATAGGCCATTCCATGATAGCCTTAATTTTGTTAGGGTCCACCTTTACTCCTTCATGTGAAACTATGTGTCCCAAATACTCCACCTTTGTAAGACCAAAAGCACACTTGGATGGCTTAGCATAGAGTTTATGATCTTCAAGTATTTGTAATGCTTGGTCCACATGTTGCAAATGTTCTTCCCAAGTCTTGCTATAAATAATATATCATCAAAGAATACTAACACAAACTTTCTCAAGAACTTCTTAAAAATGGAATTCATCAAACTTTGGAATGTAGATGGTGCATTGGTAAGACCAAATGGCATCACCAAAAATTCATAATGACCCTCATGAGTTTGAAATGTTTTCTTACAAATATCTTCCTCCTTAATCTGAATTTGGTGATAACCAGATCTAAGATATAACTTGGTAAAAAACATAGCTCCATTTAATTCATCTAGCAAATCATCAATGACTAGAATTGGAAACTTATCTTTAATGGTGTACATGTTGAGCACTCTATAATCTGGACACATGCACCAAGTATCATCTTTCTTACAAACCATCACCACAGGTGAGGAGTAAGCACTTTGGCTATGCCTGATGATTCTTGTATCTAGCATCTCTTCAATAATCTTTTCTATCTCACTCTTTTGTATGTGTGGATACCTGTAAGGCTTGATGTTTAGTGGTTGGCTCCCTCAGACTAATTGTATGGCATGATCATGATCCCTCTTAGGAGGAAGTCCTTTAGGCATATCTTCAAGAACAACTGAGTGACGATAAATTATAGCTTGCAAATCTGGATGAGTAGGAGTATTAGATTGAGAGACTTTTAATGAACATAGTTGGGACACAAATCCATCCACTCCTTTCTTAAGCAACTTTTGCATTTGATGAGAGCTTACCATTTGTGGAGATTTTTCCTTCAACCCACTTAGCTCTACTAGCCTTCCTTCTAATTGAAATCTCATGAATAGTTCTTGGAAGTTCATCTCAATTGTTCCTAATGTAGTAAGCCATTGTACTCCCAAAACAATATCTGCTACATCCATGGATATCGCATACATTGGGGTATCAATTTTATAATCTCCCATGGATAATTTAATGCTATGAAACTTCCCTGAACAACTAACTATAACACCATCTACAATCAAAACTTGAAACTCTGGAGATGGATATATGAAACAATTTAGACGAGTAGTTAATTTTTTGTTGATGAAATTATGAGTACTACCTGAGTTGATCAACATAGTTACCTTCTGCTTCTTTAGGAACCCCACCACCTTGAGAGTTTGTGAAGCACTGAAACCTAAGAGTGCATGACAAGAAATGATTGGTTGAGAATCATGTGATTCCTCATTTAACTCCCTTTCATCTTCTAGTATGGGTTCCTCCTCTTCTTCCTCATTGGGACCTTCAATATAAAATAATTTCTTTTCACTACATTTATGTTCTCGACTGTATTTGCTATCACAATTGAAACACAAGCTTTTTGCTCTTTTCTCCTCAATTTGTTGTGGAGTCAACTTAGTAGGTTGTGTTGAATATCCTTTCTCTCTTATCACATTAGCCCCTTGCTTCTTAGGAATCAAATACTTCTCCTCTACCCTACGTGCTAGGATAAAAGATTCATTTATGGAACTAGGGCTAAACATGCATACCTCATGTTGAATGTGATCCTTGAGACCACCCAAGAATAATTCATTCAATATTTCCTCCGTAATTGTATCCACCCTTAAGGATAGATTTTGGAATTGCTGAATATAACCCTTAACTGATCCTGTTTGTTGAAGTTTAGCTAGCTGGCTGAAGAAGTTTTCTGTGATGCTATTGCTATATTGTGCTTGGAGTTCCTCTATAAAAATTGACCATGAGATGGTGAGCCCCTTTTTACTCTAATGAGTGCAAAGCCAATGATACCAAATGAATTGATCTAGTTCTAGATATAAGGAAGCCATCGTGACCTTTTGTCCATTTGGGATTTGGTGTACTTCAAAAAAATTCTCCATTTGGTTTATCCATGTTAGAGGATCCTTACCATCGAAATTGTGCATATCCACCCTTGGAAATAAATTCCTAGATCCCATAGGAGTACTAAAGCTTGCGTCAGTAGTAGCTGACCTAGAATTTTCACCTTGGCCACTTGAGAACTCCTTTCTTGATTCCGCCATGTAGGTGCTTAACATGTTCTGTATGTCTGATATATCTCCTCTTAGGTCACACATATCTATCTTAATTGAGGAAATGTCTTCCTTGACCTTATTTATTTCCTCATTATGAGTAATATCCTTGATTGTTTCACCATCCTTATCAGGAGTCTTCCCCAGAGTGACATTCTTTTTACCCCTTGTTCCAGGCCCCGACATGATGGAAACCACTGAAGTTGAAATAAATCACACAAATGAAACTTAAATTCTCTCAAATTTTTACTGTAATCTCCTTTAGTATGTCTTCAAAAACCTAATAAAAATCAGACTCCAATTCAACAAGATGTGCGAGATATGTAGATTCCAAAAAAATAGTGTAGAAACCCTAATTCTGCAATAATTCACTTAATTCTACTCCAATTCTTCTAAAATCTTTACTGTAGCTTCTTCAATATTTTCTTAAAAAACCCTTTAAAAATTAGAAAAAAATTTACCAAAATTTGAAAGATATGCTCTTCCCAAAATCGCCTCCAAAATTGGGAAAAATGTTGCCTCTATGGTGCCAATATCATGCTCCGATACCACTTGTTATGAAATAACTTGCACAATAGGAGAATGTGATATGAAATATGCTACAAATACTTGATAATAACTGAAAATAACAAGCCACTTTGAGGGGGAAAACCTCCAAATATCTCTAATGAGAACACACTTCACAACTTGATGATGAAATAAGATTCACAACCTCCTATATATACCTATTTATGCCTAGGATATCACCTAGGCCAACTTAGACACACCTATATAAGTCTTAGGCTGACCTACACAATTGAATAACAATATACTAATGATAATATGACTTAATAGAGAGTTAAGATAGCCACAAGCCGACTATTCATAACCTGATGTACAATAATATTAAGGGCATAGCAGAGTAGGTAGAGCTATGTTGCTTACATCCTTGAAGATCTCCCTGCTATTCTGATCTAAGTCAATGACTGATTCCTTATATCTAATTAGATCAGCTACACTGAACACTGGTGAAATCCCTAAATCTGCAGGTAAGTCTACCTTGTATGCATTTTTCCCATACTTGGCTAAAATCCTTGCATGGTCCTACTCTATTCATCTACAATTTGGTTGATGTACCCTTCTGCAACCTAGATTTGTTGAGATGAACCATGACAGTCTCCTACTGCAAATTGAAAATCTTTTCTTAACAAATCTATCTTATCCTTCAAGTTTTGTGTAGCCTCGGTGAATATCTTCTTTACTTGCTCCTGAATCTCCTTCATGGTCTGAGAGAAATCCTCTGCATGCCCACTCCTATGCTCCATAGTTACTAGATCCATGAGCTCACATATTCCTCTTGGGTGCATCCCATACACTATTTCAAAAGGACTCTTCCCTATGGTCTGGTTCACACTGTCATTGTATGCATACTCAGCCTGTGAGATAACCATGTCCCATGTCTGTCCATACTCTTTGGTTAGGCATCTGAGAAGGTTACCTAACACTCTATTAACCACCTTAGTTTGTCCATCGGTCTGAGGATGGTAAGCTGATCCAAAAGACAAGTTGGTACCTAATCTGCTCCATAGAGTCTTCCAAAAATTACTCATGAACTTCATATCCCTGTCTAATACAATGCATAAAGGCAATCCATGGATCCTTACAATTTCTTTGAAAGAAAGGTGAGCAATGTAGCTAGCATCATGTGTGGTCTTGCAAGGGACAAAGTGACTCATCTTCCTAAACCTATCTACAACCACATAGACACTATCAAACCCTATCTTAGTCTTAGGGAGTCCTACCACAAAATCCATGCTAACACACTCCCATGGTATGTTTGGAATGGGTAGAGGTTGATACAAACCTGCATTACTAGCTCCCCCTTTGGCTTTCATACAAACTACACACTGCTCCACATATATTTTGACATCCCTTGCTAACTTGGGCCAATAGTAGAACCTTTGCACTAGTTCCATTGTCTTGCTGATACCAAAATGACCACTAAGACTACCATTGTGATTCTCTTGGATAAGATTCTCTCTCATAGAGCCTTTTGGAACACACAACTGATTTCCCTTGAATAACAATCCATTTTTTAATGTATACTCTGAGTATTGGCTATGAAAATGATTCTCAAAGTCAAAACATACCTTGTAGGCTTCTGAGAAGTCCTCATCTTCACCATAGAGATCCTTGAAACTCTCTATCCCAATTCTCTTGATCTGTATCTCTTGCACTATCGGCAATCTCCTGCTTAGTGCATCTACCACCTTGTTCATTTTTCCCTTTTTGTGCTTGATGGTAAATGTGAAAGCTTGAAGATACTCCATCCACTTCAAATGTCTATTGCTCAATTTCTCTTGAGTTATGATGTAGCTAAGTGCTTGATTGTCAATAAACACTACAAAATATTTGGGTAGGAGATAATGCCTCCACTTTCTAAGTGACTACACTAAGGCATACAGTTCTAGGTCATAGGTAGAGTACTTTGTCTTAGCTTTATTGAGATTTTCACTAAAGAAAGCCATAGGCCTGCCTTCTTGGATGAGTACTCCTCCTACTGCAACTCCACTAGCATCACATTCCATAGTAAACAACTTGTCAAAACTAGGTAACAAAAGTATAGGTTGAGTTGCCACTTCCTATTTCAGTTTCTCAAAACCTTTCTCAGCTTCTTGAGTCCACTTAAACTTAGTCTTTAAACCACCTTTGATTGTGTCTAGGACTGGTGCACATATGCCACTAAAGTTCCCTATGAATTTTCTATAGAATTGAGCCAATCCATGAAAACTTCTTACCTCTGTCCCTGTGGTTGGTGTAGGCCAGTTTAGGATTGCTCCCACCTTGCTTGGGTCCATTTTCAATGTTCCTTGGGATACTACAAACCCAAAATACACAAGCTCTTGTTTGAAAAACTTACATTTCTCTATGTTGATGGCTAACTTCTCCTCTTGTAATCTTCTAAGGACCAACTCCACATGATTTAGGTGTTCTTCTGCTATCTTGCTAAAGATGAGTATATCATCAAGGTATACTACCACAAATTTCCTTGTAAAGTCTTTGAGCACTTCATTCATGAGCCTCATGAATGTGCTAGGAGCATTAGAGAGGCCAAATAGAATAACTCTCCACTCATACAACCCATCATTTGTCTTAAAGGTTGTTTTCCACTCATCTCCATCCTTAATTATGATCTAATGGTATCCACTTTTGAGATCCAACTTGGTGAAGTACTGAGCTCCTCCAAGACAATCCATCAAGTCCTCAATCCTAGGAATAGGGAACCTATATTTGATTGTAATCCTATTTATAGCCCTATAATTAGTGCATAATCTCCACTTACCACCTTTCTTGGTTGCTAAGACCATTGGTACTACACATGGGCTGATGCTCTTCCTAATCAATCCTTGATCCAATAACTCCTACACTTGTCTAGCCACCTCTAGGTTTTGATCTTGTGTAAGCTTGTAAGCTGCTTTGTTTGGCAATGAAGCCCCTGGTATGAAGTCAATTTGATGACTAATAGCTCTCTTTGGAGGTAAAGTTGTTGGTGTCCCATCACTAACTATGTCCTTGTACCTCTCAAGTAACTTTTGGACTACTTATGGTATGACTATTTTCTTAGTCTTATCTTCCTCTTTGGATTACATCATGACCACATATCCTTCACCTCCTTGATGTAGGTTGTTAATGAACTATTTTCCACCGTTCAATAAGACACTAGGGGTCTTTGACTATCCTTCTTCCTCATCTGATAGTGACTACAACTTAAATTTCTTCCCATCCTTCTTGAAAGAAATGGTGTTCTCTTTCCCATCATATATGGCACTTCTATCATACTGCCATGGTCTTCCCAATAGGAGATGGCATGCATCCATGTGTAATACATCACAAATCAACCTATCCTTGTACCCTCCAATGGAGAACTCTACCATTATTTACTCATTGACAAGAGCACTCTGCCCTTTGTTCAACCATGTCACCTTGTAGGGATTAGTGCGGGGTACCTTTTTCAACTTCAATTTCATCACTGCCTCCTCTGAGACTATGTTGTTAGTAGACCTTGAGTCCACTATAACCTTACACACCTTTCCAAGTACTTTTCATCTTATTCTAAACAAGTCTCTTCTCTATTTTGGCTCTTCCTTGACTGGTTGTTTGATCAAAACTCTACTAAACATCATATTCTCCCCCACTTCTAATTCAGTGTGACTGACCTCTGGTGATTTAGCACTCAAGGTGTCCTCTTGAGCATATGCCACTCTCTTCTCAGTGCTTGATGAAGATGCTTTCTTCGGGCACCTATAAGCTGGATGACCTACTTGACCACAGTTATAACATTTCATATTGGAAAAGTATGAACTACTTTTTCTTGCTCCTCTTCCTCTATTTGAACCTCCTTGAGGTCCTCTACCTCTATTATATCCTCCTCTAGAAGTTTTTTCACCTCCATTCTCTATGAGTTTAGACTCTCCCCGATTTCTTTGTTCAGTCCGTCTACCTTGGTACCCACCTCTATGTCCTCTTTGATCTCTTCCTTTACCTCTACTCTTAGAAGCTTGATCTTGCTTCCTCTTGCTCCTTTCCCCAATCTTTATAGCTAATTGGTAACATTGGTGTACTGTCTTAGGACTTAGAAGAGTCATCTCCTCTTGGATGTTCCACTTCAAGCCATTAAGGTATCTAACTACCTTGAGAATTTCATCCTCTATCACATTAGACCTCATACAAATTTTTCGAAACTCCTCAGTATAAGTGTTCACATCTTGGTCTCTTTGCCTCAAGCTCTGTCTTTTCTTATGTAACTAAATCTCATAATCATCTCTCATGTATGCTTCCCTCACTTTGGCAGCCATTCCTTTCCAAGTAGAGATAGGTTGCTTGCCTTCCTTTTCCCACTCTGTCTGAATGAACTTCCACCATGTCAAGGAAAAACCTCTTAGTCTTGATTTTTCCACCTTTATCTTTTGTGATTTAGTGACTCCATCACACTCAAAATGGTTTTCCATTCCCTCTATCCAATCCATAACTAGATCAGCTTCCATTTTCCCACTAAACAGTGGTACACCTTCAAGTGATTTTCCACTCAAATCCTTCAATGCCTTCAAGAAGGGATCCTCTTACAAAACAAGGTCAGGTTTAGGGACCTTGTCTTCCTCTACAACCTCTTCTTTCTTTGGTTCCCTTCCTTCCAACTGCACATTACTCAATGCTTGCTCAAGTTGTTCTATTCTTTCCCTCAATAGCCTATTGTCTTCCTCCTATCCTTCAACCATCTTGGCCAATTCTTCATTTGTCACCATGATGGTAGAACCACTAGATTCAAGGTCTAACATACAAGGTTCTTCCCAAATCTTTTGCTCGCTCTGATACCAATCTGATAGGGAGGGGGTTGGAGGAATCAATCACAAATTCTTGCTCTAGGTCTTGCTTGCAACACCTCCTTGGTTTTTTTCTCCTCCACCTTAACCTATAGGTCCCTTTTCATGCTTAGGTACCCCTGGTTCTCCTGGCCAGCCCCACTACAATCACAAATTAACCAACCAAGTCAATCTTGGTGCAATAACTCTAACTCTTCCTTAGCCTTTAATCTACTCTAAATACTAACTATACCTCCAAAGTTTGAACTTTGATTTGCAAGGGTGTGGAGGTGTTTCAAATCATTGCAATCCATCAAATTATGGTTCTTTGGTATCATCCTATCTCCATTTCTTGGTCGCTTTCTTCAAACCCTCATTTAGGGTTAAAAAGGCTACTAGCCCAAGATCCCCAATTAGGTCTCCTTCTCCAAGAAAAATAGTTACCTTTCTCAATTTTTCCAAAGAACCACCAATATTTCTTTGAGGTTCTTTCTTCAAATGGACACCTCTCAAGGATTTTCATGGTCTTGAGTCTTCATCAGCCGTACAAGGCCTCAACTTGAAATTGGGCAAAATCTAGTGTTTTCAAGCCTTTTCTGGCTGTTTCCAATCTGCTAAATCTTTCACCGACCTAATGTGTTGATGGAGCTTCCTCCTGATTACCAAACCTTGGTAAGACTTCCATCTACCTTCTCAAAAAGGAAAAAACAACAAAATTCAATCACCCCTGCAAGTTATTTGTTCTGCACTCTTGGTCTTCCCTAGCTGGACTCTTCCTGGCTCACCCAGGGCAAGACTTTTCCAACAGCTCCTGCACTCACAAAAACCCTAAGACCTACCATATGTACACACATAGAGTCTAGTCACTATTCCTAAAGGGTCGTATAATTTGTACAATGGGAAAGTGGTCTAGCACTCCATTTTCTCAAGACTGTCTGGTTCAGACCAGCAACAAAATGAAAGAAAATTATTTACAAACAATGATTGAATACGATCAAAAAGTCTAAAATATGGCACATAGAAATTTTATTCTAACAAATCTACATCCTACGTACAAAATAGTAATTAATTCAATCCATTAAAGCTCTACTTTGAAGCAAAAATCAGAAAATAGCCCTCAAAACACTGTTTTTCCTTTAATTTCACAAATTTACACTACAATGCCAATACTTCCAATCTTTCTCTCAGGTCGAGGCACACCTTATATAGGGTTCCTAAATTAGTTATCCCCCTTGGTCAAACATATTAATGACCTAATGGAAAGATTTGTAAAATGCACTGTGTTTTTCAACTTTTGCCAATTTTTAAAAAACTAAGATGAGTTTCTAAACTCAACCATCCTTTCACAACTTCTATCCTAGAGATCAAACAAACCTCTAAGCTATCTCTTCAACTCAATGGTCAACATGAACTTCAAGATAAACATCAAAAGAAAAGATAAGCATCCTAGACTTCCTAAATGCCTAGTGTTTCCTAGGTGCTCATGCACCAGAAACTTGTTTGTGCACTAGGCTATTTAGAAAAATCTATTGATCCTATAAGGAAAATCATAGTACAAGCATATGATAATGAGGAGAGATCTTCACAAGGGCTGATAGTGCTACCTAGTCAAGTGGGACTAGTTGTCAGAGATATAGTATGCCAAGTGTTGGACAAAGAGTTAGCATAGAATATACTCTTGGGTAGACCTTGGATTCATGACATGCAAGCACTACCATCCGCATATCACAATTTTTTGAAGTTCCCTTTCAATAGGCAAGAAATCACTATTGCAGTTGGTTCAAACAACCCCCAATATTGTAGCACCTTCAAGACTACCCAAGATGCTTTTGTACCACACAACAAGGAAGCTCCAACTTGTGGTTCATCAAATGATGGGAAACAACTAAATGCCTTTTCAAAGTGGGTTGAGAAAAAGGACCAATCAAAGGATAAGGGTTTTAGTGATTTCAGTTCGTCGCGTAAAGAAAGTACATCAAATTCTTTATCAAACCAACCCGAGATAAAGGATCAATCAAAAGAAAAAGGTATCAGTAATTCTACTCCACAAGATCAAGAAAGTCAACTTGATTCCTTATCAAAACAAGTGGCCAAGATCCAATTAAAAGACAAAGGAATGGGGGAATACTCATTTGAGAAATCCTTATGTTTATCACAACTTTCTTCTTCTCCTAAATCACATGGGCATCCATCAACATCAAGATAGTTATCATCACAACCCACCACACTATTTGATGGCACTGTTGTAAGAGCGGGCACATTAGTGGATGAGTTAGATGACAAAGAGGTTTTAAAATAGTTATACAAAGATGAAGAATCATCACAATAATCCACCTCAAGTGTGTAAACAGAGCAATATGACAAAGGAAAGACAATCCTAGAAAAGATGGGACACAAAGGAAAAGGTCCTATTGGTAAAAGGAAAGAAGGCATCATAGAATCGATACAACCTATCACAATGCAATCCAAGGATAAAACAAGATTGGGGTATAGAGAAGAATCAAGAGAAGAAACTAGATAGCAAATTGTTGAAAGAATCGTACAAATACAAGCTAGTGATGATCATGAAGTTGATTCAAATGAATATGAGTGGGATTCACTATCTGAAGAGTCTTTTCATGATAAAAAAATTGATGTGGTACAAAAGTATACACCCATACATGAGGAGGGTCAAAGTTCAAGTTACAGACTACTTGAAATAGGATAGCAACATATTGATTATTCTAGTGAAGATGATTAGACTCAGAGAAAAATGGATAATTCGGAGGAGAGTTACCTTATATACATTTACTTTGCTATTGGAAAATCTAAAGACATTACCATCCGGACCCTTACTGCAGCTGAGCTTAACCAATCCAATGATCCCTTACCCCTAGTACATCTTGAACTCATAGATTGGGATCAAACTGAGTCATCTAATATCCCCATCTTTTCAAATGATGAGGCCATTGTCAACTTCCTCTATTCCACCAGTCCCAAAACAAATTCCACCATTGAACATCGTAACGAAACTTCCAAGTAGAAGAGTGTCAAATTTTCCAGTGACAAAATGAATAATATAGGGAATAGATATGATGGTGAAAACCATTCAATGGTAGTATTAGATATAGAAAAATTAAAAATAAAGAGTGTGTCCAATAGAAAAACCTCTCTAAGGGGCTAAAGGATGGAATATTTGACACACTCCCCAAACACTTTCAGGAACGATCTAAAGTATTGGTTAGACCCACTCAGTCTATCAATATTGGCAATGAAGAAACAATAAATACTATCCATCTTGTAGAATCCTTGACAGATCAAGAAAAACTAAACTTCATCAAATTATTCACAGAAAGACAAGTCAATTTTGCTTGGTTATATACTGACATGCCAGGGATTGATCAAAAACTCATCATCTACCACTTATCACTACTAGCAAGAGTAAAACCGGTCAAACAAAAGTTAAGGAAAATGCATTTGCATATTGCTATATTTGTAAAATTAGAACTAAAGAAGTTATTAGATGTAGGATTCATTAGACTGATTGACTATGTTGAATGGATATCAAATATTGTGCCTGTTTCAAAACTAGACAAAAGCATTAGGATCTACACAAATTTTAGGGATCTCAACAAGGCTTTTTTGAAAGATGACTTTCCCCTATGGAACATTGACATTATTGTGGACTCACAGTAGGACATGGCATGCTATCAATCATGGATGGTTTTTCTAGTGATAATCAAATCAAAATTGCACCAGAAGATCAAGACAAGACAACCTTCACATGTCCATGGGAAAAATTTCGTTGGAATGTCATGCCATTTGGGTTAAATAATGGAGGAGCAACTTATCAGCGTGACATGACAATATTTCATGATATGATGCACACCTTAATGGAAGACTATGTGGATGATTTTTTGGCCAAATAATACACCAAAGGAAAACTAGAGATCTTAGAAATCATAAATTTTTTACCATATTGGAAAAGTTCAATGTGGGACTAAACCCAAAGAAATGTGTGTTTGGAGTGACTATAGCCAAACTCTTGGGATATATAGTTTCAAAAAATAGCATTGAAGTAGATCCTACAAATTCAAAGCCATCATGGAGATGTCGCCACCCAAGAACATTAGTCATCTACGATCTCTACAAGGGAGATTCCAATCAATCTAAAGATTTATCTAACAACTAGTAGACAATACATGTCCTTTCACTCACTGCTACATAAGAATGTATCTTTCTGATGGGATGAGAAATGCAAAGGGTCCTTCAACCAATTAAAATAATATCTGATGAGTCCACTTGTATTAATACCATGAGAAAAAGGAAAATCACTTTTATTATACATAGCAACAACTAAGATATCATTAGGATCCTTGTTAGCACATGAGGATTCAATAGGAAAAGAAAGGGAGATTTATTGTATCAGCGGGACCTTAAATGGCTACGAGATCAACTACACATTCATTGAAAAGGCTTGTCTAGTAGTAGTGTTCACTACCCAACAATTATGACACTACATGCTAACTCATACCATCAAGTTACTAGCCAACATAGATCCACTGAAATACCTTCTTAGCAAAGCAAATCTAACTAGAAGACTAGCTAAGTGGGTCATGATGCTGAGTGAATTTGACATCCAATGTTTCAATAGGAAGGTAATCAAAGGACAAGCAATTGCAGAATAGTTAGCTAAAGCACCATTGCAAGACAATCATCCAATGAAGATTGAATTTATAGATGTTGATGTCCTAATGGTATCAACACAACAATGGGTCTTGTACTTTGATGGCTCTTGTACACATGGACTAGGTGTCAAAAAAATTTTATCTCACCACAAGGACATACCATTCCCAAATCTTATAGACTGATGTTTCCTTGCACCAACAACATAGACGAATATGAAGCATTGATCATTGGAATCAAAGTATCAGTTGAGTGGAAGATCACAGAGTTACATGTCTATGGGGATTCACAACTAGTCATTAATCTAGTAAATGATGATTATCAAACAAAGGATGAAAATTTGATTCCTTATAAAAGAATGGTTGATGAATTCAAAAAGTACTTTGTGGAAATAAGATCTAAGAAAATTTCTAGAAGTGACAAAAAAGTTGTTGATGCCATGGTGACCATTTCTTCTGTTACAGATTCTTGAGAAACGAGCCCGTTATGAGTTCATGGTGGAACAACTATTCAACCCATCCTATGACAACCCAAAATCCCAAGTCATCTACCATCTAGCCAAGGCTGACACTTTCATCTATGGAAAAATTTATAATTACCTAAAATAAAATACCCTCCCACCCAACCTATCCTAAACTAAAAAATGAAACCCCATTCATCAAGTCACTCGACATTCCCTTATCACAGATGTCCTTTATTGATGAGGTCTTGATGGAAATCTCCTCTGATGTTTGGAATGTGACAAGTCTAAAACAACTTTATGGGAGGTTCATGAAGGTGTTTGTGGAACTCATTCGAGTGGTTTAACCTTAGCCAAGAAACTCTTTTGTTTGGGATATTACTGGCTAACTATGGAGAGGGATTCTTTTTAGTTCATCAAGAAATGCCAAAAGTGTCAGATTCATGGCAATCTCATCCATACACTAGCACAAGAACTTTAACCTTTTGCATCAACATGGCCCTTTTGTTAATGGGGATTGGATCTCATAGGGAAAATTCATCCATCTTCATCAAATGGACACAAGTTCATTGCTACGCCCTTAATATTATTGTACATCGGGTTATGAATAGTCAGCTTGTGGCTATCTTAACTCTCTATTAAGTCATATTATCATTAGTATATTGTTATTCAATTGTGTAGGTCAGCCTAAGACTTATATAGGTGTGTCTAAGTTGGCCTAGGTGATATCCTAGGCATAAATAGGTATATATAGGAGGTTGTGAATCTTATTTCATCATCAAGTTGTGAAGTGTGTTCTCATTAGAGATATTTGGAGGTTTTCCCCCTCAAAGTGGCTTGTTATTTTCAGTTATTATCAAGTATTTGTAGCATATTTCATATCACATTCTCCTATTGTGCAAGTTATTTCATAACAAGTGGTATGGAGCATGATATTGGCACCATAGAGGCAACATTTTTCCCAATTTTGGAGGCGATTTTGGGAAGAGCATATCTTTCAATTTTGGTAAATTTTTTTCTAATTTTTAAAGGGTTTTTGAAGAACATATTGAAGAAGCTACAGTCCAGATTTTAGAAGAATTGGAGCAGAATTAAGTGAATTATTGTAGAATTAGGGTTTCTACACTATTTTTTTGGAATCTACATATCTCGTACATCTTGTTGAATTGGAGTCTGATTTTTATTAGGTTTTTGAAGACATACTAAAGGAGATTACAGTAAAAATTTGAGAGAATTTAAGTTTCATTTGTGTGATTTATTTCAACTTAGTGGTTTCCATCATGTCAGGGCCTGGAACAAGGGGTAAAAAGAATGTCACTCTGGGGAAGACTCCTGATAAGGATGGTGAAACAATCAAGGATATTACTCATAATGAGGAAATAAATAAGGTCAAGGAAGACATTTCCTCAATTAAGATAGATATGTGTGACCTAAGAGGAGATATATCAGACATACAGAACATGTTAAGCACCTACATGGCGGAATCAAGAAAGGAGTTCTCAAGTGGCCAAGGTGAAAATTCTAGGTCAGCTACTACTGACGCAAGCTTTAGTACTCCTATGGGATCTAGGAATTTATTTCCAAGGGTGGATATGCGCAATTTCGATGGTAAGGATCCTCTAACATGGATAAACCAAATGGAGAATTTTTTTGAAGTACACCAAATCCCAAATGGACAAAAGGTCACGATGGCTTCCTTATATCTAGAACTAGATCAATTCATTTGGTATCATTGGCTTTGCACTCATTAGAGTAAAAAGGGGCTCACCATCTCATGGTCAATTTTTATAGAGGAACTCCAAGCACAATATAGCAATAGCATCACAGAAAACTTCTTCAGCCAGCTAGCTAAACTTCAACAAACAGGATCAGTTAAGGGTTATATTCAGCAATTCCAAAATCTATCCTTAAGGGTGGATACAATTACGGAGGAAATATTGAATGAATTATTCTTGGGTGGTCTCAAGGATCACATTCAACATGAGGTATGCATGTTTAGCCCTAGTTCCATAAATGAATCTTTTATCCTAGCACGTAGGGTAGAGGAGAAGTATTTGATTCCTAAGAAGCAAGGGGCTAATGTGATAAGAGAGAAAGGATATTCAACACAACCTACTAAGTTGACTCCACAACAAATTGAGGAGAAAAGAGCAAAAAGCTTGTGTTTCAATTGTGATAGCAAATACAGTCGAGAACATAAATGTAGTGAAAAGAAATTATTTTATATTGAAGGTCCAATGAGGAAGAAGAGGAGGAACCCATACTAGAAGATGAAAGGGAGTCAAATGAGGAATCACATGATTCTCAACCAATCATTTATTGTCATGCACTCTTAGGTTTCAGTGCTTCACAAACTCTCAAGGTGGTGGGGTTCCTAAAGAAGCAGAAGGTAACTATGTTGATCAACTCAGGTAGTACTCATAATTTCATCAACAAAAAATTAACTACTCGTCTAAATTGTTTCATATATCCATCTCCAGAGTTTCAAGTTTTGATTGTAGATGGTGTTATAGTTAGTTGTTCAGGGAAGTTTCATAGCATTAAATTATCCATGGGAGATTATAAAATTGATACCCCAATGTATGCGATATCCATGGATGTAGCAGATATTGTTTTGGGAGTACAATGGCTTACTACATTAGGAACAATTGAGATGAACTTCCAAGAACTATTCATGAGATTTCAATAGAAGGAAGGCTAGTAGAGCTAAGGGGTTGAAGGAAAAATCTCCACAAATGGTAAGCTCTCATCAAATCAAAAGTTGCTTAAGAAAGGAGTGGATGGATTTGTGGCCCAACTATGTTCATTAGAAGTCTCTCAATCTAATACTCCTACTCATCCAGATTTGCAAGCTATAATTGATCGTCACTCAGTTGTTCTTGAAGATATGCCTAAAGGACTTCCTCCTAAGAGGGATCATGATCATGCCATACAATTAGTCTGAGGGAGCCAACCACTAAACATCAAGCCTTACAGGTATCCACACATACAAAAGAGTGAGATAGAAAAATTGTTGAAGAGATGCTAGAGACAAGAATCATCAGGCATAGCCAAAGTGCTTACTCCTCACCTGTGGTGATGGTTTGTAAGAAAGGATGATACTTGGTGCATGTGTCCAGATTATAGAGTGCTCAACATGTACACCATTAAAGATAAGTTTCCAATTCTAGTCATTGATGATTTGTTAGATGAATTAAATGGAGCTATGTTTTTTACCAAGTTAGATCTTAGATCTGGTTATCACCAAATTCGGATTAAGGAGGAGATATTTGTAAGACACATTTCAAACTCATGAGGGTCATTATGAATTTTTGGTGATGCCATTTGGTCTTACCAATGCACCATCTACATTCCAAAGTTTGATGAATTCCATTTTTAAGAAGTTCTTGAGAAAGTTTGTATTAGTATTCTTTGATGATATATTGATTTACAGCAAGACTTGGGAAGAACATTTGCAACATGTGGACCAAGCATTACAAATACTTGAAGATCATAAACTCTATGCTAAGCCATCCAAGTGTGCTTTTGGTCTTACAGAGGTGGAGTATTTGGGACACATAGTTTCACATGAAGGAGTAAAGGTGGACCCTAACAAAATTAAGGCTATCATGGAATGGCCTATTCCAAAAACCATTAAGAAACTGAGAGGATTCTTGGGATTGACAGGGTACTATAGAAGATTTGTGAAGAATTATGGTAGTATAGCAGCACCTCTCACCACTCTATTGAAGAAGGATTCTTTTCATTGGAATGAGTCTACCAATACAGCATTTGAGAGATTGAAGGAGGCTATGTGTTCAACTCCGGTACTTGCCACTCCTGACTTCACCAAGGAATTCATTGTGGAATGTGATGCTTCTGGAAATGGGATAGGAGCAGTGCTTATGCAAGAAGGTCGACCAATTGCTTTTGAGAGTCGTCAATTAAAAGGTAAGAATCTACTAAAACCTATTTATGAGAAGGAAATGCTAGCAATACTCCATGCAGTGAAACAATGGCGGCCTTATCTATTGGGTAGACATTTCAAGGTTAAGACAGATCATGATAGCCTAAAATATTTTTTGGAACAACGACTATCTTCTGAAGAGCAACAAAAATGGGTCACTAAGATGTTAGGATATGACTTTGAGATTGTATATAAGAAAGGGAAAGAAAATATTGTCAGATGCACTGTCAAGGAAGGATGAGAAAGATGAAGCCTTATTGTGTGCCCTTTCAATATTACAAGCAAATTAGGTGGAGGAAGCCAAAGTAGAGTGGAAAAATGATGTTGCGACAAGTAATCTCATCGAGCAATTAAAAAGTGATCCTAGTAGTTCAGATAAGTTTTGTTGGAAGGGAGATACTCTTTGGTATAAAGAGCGTTTGTATCTTTGCAAGAATTCCAACCTTAAAATCAAGATTCTCACAGAGTTGCATGAGTCTCCAGTGGGTGGTCATTCAGGATTTTTGAAGACATATCATCGAGTCAAGCAAGATTTCTTTTGGGAAGGGCTAAAGGGTGATGTTCAAAAATTTGTGGCTGAATGTTTGGTGTGTCAAAGGCATAAAGGGGAGACAATTAAGGCACCAGGTCTCTTGCAACCCTTATCTATTCCTAGCCAGCGTTGGGAAGAGATATCCATGGACTTCATCACAGGGCTTCCCAAATCTAAAGGTCATAATGTCATCATGGTGGTGGTTGATAGGCTCACTAAATATGCACATTTCATTGCATTAGCACATCCTTTTACAGCAAGTGCAGTGGCTAGAGCTTTTTTGGAGAATATCCAAAAGCTACATGGTACACCTAAAGTTATTGTTAGTGATCGTGATCCTATCTTCACTAGTCACTTTTGGAAAGATTTATTCTCATGTTTGGGTACTCAATTGGCTCTTAGCTCTTCATACCACCCTCAATCAGATGGGCAAACAGAGGTTGTTAATAAGTGTTTGGAAGGATATCTCGTTGTTTCACTTCAGAGAAACAGCCGGGTAGATTGGCTACCACTTGGAATGGTGGTATAACACTTCTTTTCATAGCTCATCAAAAATGTCTCCATTTTTGGCACTTTATGGATATCATCCTCCTTCCATCACATCATCAATTAAGGTGTCCCCAAGAGTTCAGGCAGTAGAAGACCACTTGCTTCATCAACAACAAGTACTTTCAGGACTCAAAGAGAATTTAGCCATGGCACAAAATCGAATGAAACAACAGGAAGACCAACATCGTAGTGAAAGAAGTTTTGAAGTTGGGGATTGGGTCTTCTTGCGATTGCAGCCTTATAAGCAAATCTCACTAAAGCAGCAAAGAAAGAATAATAAGTTGTCACCAAAGTATTATGGTCCATACCAAATCATGCAGAAGATCGGTAGTGTTGCCTACAAGCTTGAGTTGCCACCTACAACAAAGATACATCCAGTTTTTCATGTTTCCTGTTTGAAGAAGGTAATTGGGCATAATATTCCCACTCAAACAACACTTCCTCGAGCTGGATGAAGAAGGAGAATCATTTTGGAACCGAGTGCATTCGTCAAACACACAAAGAAAGGAATAGAACTATCAAGTATCTCATCCAATGGAAGAATTTACCAGTTGAAGATGCCACATGGGAAGACGAGGAGTTCATTCAAAAGTTTCCAAACTTGATTAGCATTGAGGACAATGCTTCTTTGAAGAAGGGGGGCATGCTATGCCCTTAATATTATTGTACATCGGGTTATGAATAGTCGGCTTGTGGCTATCTTAACTCTCTATTAAGTCATATTATCATTAGTATATTGTTATTTAGTTGTTTAGGTCGGCCTAAGTCTTATATAGGTGTGTCTAAGTCGGCCTAGGTGATATCCTTGGCATAAATAGGTATATATAGGAGGTTGTGAGTCTTATTTCATCATCAAGTTGTGAAGTGTGTTCTCATTAGAGATATTTGGAGGTTTGCTCCCTCGAAGTGGCTTGTTATTCTCAATTATTATCAAGTATTTGCAGCATATTTCTTATCATATTCTTCTATTGTGCAAGTTATTTCATAACATTCATTATCACAGCCACATAGTGTGTTACGAAGTGGATTGAAGTTGTTCTCCTAACCACCATCACAGGAAAACAAATCTCATCATTCATAATGAACTACATCATTTTTTAGTATGGCATCCCTCAATCCATTATCATTTACAACGACATACCTTTCAAAAATTAGGATGTTGAAGAACTTTGTGAGAAGTTTCACATCTAGCATTAATTTTCTACACCATACTATCTGCAAGGAAATGGCCAAGCAAAGGCCTCAAAAAAAACTATCTTGAAAATATTGAAGAAAACCATCAATAATGTTGGACATGATTGGCACATTCAACTAAATCCTACTCTATGGGCTTATAGAACTAACATCCACACCCTAACAAGATCCACACCTTATGCTCTAGTCTATGGATTAGAAGCCATTCTATCTATTGAGGTTGAACTACCATCACTCCATGTGTCACTAAAAGGGATCATTTTAGATGAGGATTATAGAGTGTCTAGGTTACAAGAATTGGAACTATTGGATGAGCATCATCAACATATAGTTGATCACTTGCAAGAAAATCAATAGAGGATATCCAGAAGCTACAATAACAGAGTCAAGCCTAGAACATTTCAAGTGGGTGATTTAGTCCTGAAAGAGAACACCCATAACCACCAAGATCAAGAGAAGAAGGGGAAATTTGAACCAAACTAGCTAGGTCCCTTTATCATTGTGCCAGTCTTCAGATCAGGATCATACCAATTGTCCACACTAGAAAGGGACTTGTTTGATGAACCCCTCAACAACTTTCATCTCAAAATGTTCTACACCTAAATCATCTAGTGCATTGGAAAGAGTCCTAAAAAATACAAAAACATTAGAAAATGTATGAAAAAATGGTTGCCTTGATGAAAACTTGGCAAATAGGCATCTTGGTAACAACAAAAAAATAAATAAATAAAAAGAAAAAAGAAAAAAGGAGAAAAATACAAAAAAGAGAAAAATTAAAAAATCAAAAAAATCATAAAATCTGAAAAAGTGCAATAAAAACTAGAGAAAACTTGGCAACAGATGCTATTTGTGTTAGGCTAGTTTTCCATATATTTGAGCATGTTGACCATTCACTTTTTCCATCCATCTACCTATCATCAAAAGGATTCATGTACATATCCTAGCATCGTGGTCGTGTTCAAACCTAGATTGGGGGAAAAAACCTGAACTCACTAGGGGTAGATAAATTTTGAGCTTGAACCAATAGAAAAACAACAGTAGGACAAACACAAAAAAACATGATCATAGTGCAAACCAAACATTGAACATCAATCACCATCAGTAACAAATCAACCATCCAAATCAAAAAGCCAAATCAATCAAACCAAAAGAAAACTTCAAATGGATGATGTTTCTTCTAAATCATGGGTTTATCACAACTAACATAAATGTTCAAATGGTTGTACTTTGATTTTTGTTATCATATCTCTAGAGAACCTCAATGATGTATTGAACTAGAGGATCCAAGGAGAAGTATTATTTTTCTTTGTCTATTATCTATGAGTTGATCATTATTACTGTGCAAATTGTCACAAGACATGTTTAACAAAGTATCGCTAATGACATTCCAAATTTGCATAGGAAAACAATTAACTCTTGTCTGTTTATACAAGAAATACTCAGGTCATCTCGATTTAATTATACTTAGATTCTTGTGTTAACTTGCACTATCAAACATCATGGAAGTAGTACTCAAGTAATCATGGTCTAAATATTCCATCAATGCTTGTACTCACTTTCAACATTTTAAAGGCTCAATGATGATAAAAAGCATGGAAAATTAGTTGTTACAAATGAAAACTTTTTAATATGGGATCTGCATGGTTGGAGTAGATTGCATCCATGTTATCTTGCATCTATATCTATAGGGTTTCCAAAGCTACAATAGTTTCACAATGATGTTATCTCTAACACTAATGGATTGAGTACACTTGACATTACCAAAAACACATCATTCTCATATAGAAATCACATCAGTTGCATCATCATTTGCATACATTAGAAAACATTATCACATCATAATATTTGCATTAGAAAACAAAAAATATGTGCATTGCATGTCATTTACATAATACAAATCATTTCATATAGTTTCCTTAAGAAAGTGGTCCACTAAGCTTAAATGAGTGAGTCTCTTCATATTTCCAAGAAAGTTGGGAAATATGTTAGGTTTTGTGAAGCTTAACTTAACAAATAATCAACTGATGACAACCTTCCCACAACTCTTGGAAGTTAGATATATTCACTCATTTAAGCTTAAGACCCTAGAGGTTTTGAAGTCTTGAAAACTCAATTAAGAATAATCATTTGCATCACATAATCATAATTCATCTTACAAAACATCATCTATAAGTCATCCCATAATCATTACATCCATACATAATCAGTATAAACAGCATATATCATCACACATCATTTCCATAATCAAATCCATCTCACATAGCATAAATAATCATTGCATACATCACATAATCATCACATAGGTATCATCATTGGATAATCATAATGATCACCATCATGTAAACATCATAAGCAAATAAAATTAGGAGCCATCATACAATCATTTTATCTAACATTCATCCATTCATTTGCATCATTAATTATTCATATGAGAAAAGTACAAAAACATCAAATACATCACATATCATTGGCATAATAAAGTCCATCACAGACATCATATAGGTATCATTCATAGATCATCATAGGATCATAACACATTAGTTGCATCATCATCATAAAATAGAAATTAAATGCATCCATAGCATATCATATCACATCAAGCATCATAAAATAGAAATAAAATGCATCCATCATGAAATCATATAAACACATAGATCATAATCATCGCCACATATCATATAACCTCAAAATCATAATGTCAAAATGTACAAAGATATACAAACGTATGAAGAGATACATCAATATCAAAAAAGGGAAATGTATCATAAAGTCTGAAAACAAAAGGTACATCATCAATATCTAATATACATCAATGTATACATCATGTCCAAAGTACATCAAAAAATCATAAACTGGAGCTATGTCATGCTCCCCCCAGATGGTGTTGGCATCATAGGACTATTACCTCCCCCTACACCTGACAAACCTGCACTAGGATCTCTTCGATCTCTAGGCAATGGCTATGTAACACCCACGCTAATAGTTTGAGGCTGAGACCTCCCTAATCAAGACTAGGCAAGGCTCTCCTACCACTCTAGAGGAATTGCATCATGATATCGACCTCTATAAAACTCAACCTCCTGTGTGGTATGGCAGACCTCTTTGAAGTAATCTAACGTACCCATAGCTATTGTAGCCTCTCAATGATGCCCTTGTCTTTCTCCAACCATTGTCTCACAACATCCCTCTTAGCAATCAATATGGTAATCTACCCTTGCATATGTCCCTACACCTATCCCTAGGCCTATACCTATGCAAGCTAGGCCTGTACCTATTGTACCTACTACCTAGCTACATCTCTCTCTACCATCAGCATATGTATCTACCCCTATGCCTATGTAAGCAAAGCTTGCATCTGCTCTAGCTGACCCTGTAAAGTCTCAACCTATACTTGAAATGCAACAATTTGTGTCTGCTACTATGGTGAGGGTAGTTGAACTTCCACATGTTACCTCTTGTGAGTCACTCTCATCTCTCCAACATCCAAACCTGGTCCTCCACCACCCCCATCATCTCCCCAATCACTCTCTACATCATCGCCATCATTGCTACTATCGCCCTCCTCACTACTCTCCTCCTCCTCCTCCCCCTACTCCTCCTCCTCACCTTTCTCCTCCTCCTCCACTCTTCATCGCCTCTACCCATGACCTCCTACCTCCTCTACTAACCAAGGTGTTGGCTCATCCAAAATCATAATTTGTGACAATGGATGCATAAACATATACTGGACATACTCTGTTGATATCGGTGCATTGGTGATCTCTAGATACACCTCCTAAGGGATGACCTATAATCCCTTAAAGTGCTCAACCACTGCATCATAAGACAAAACTGGCCCCCACTCTATAGCATCCTATCATCATTAGGCATAATGGGCCACTCCTTAGGGAATGCCCTAAACCCTACTATATTGTCTTAGTACTCTTAGTAGCATAAATCTCTCGATGATAAAATGTTTTTGGCCAATAAAATAAATTGGCTGACACAAATACGACATCTCAATCTCATCCTCAGGCCACTACTCACAATCAACATATGGTTGCCATACCATCGACTCTAGATCATCTAGCACTCTCCTCCAATGCTCGAGTTTTCCCAACCTTGATTGAGAAATTTGACTTGCATAGATGTGAACATAGGGCCTCATGGTTGGTTGTTTTATGTCTCCCATTGGCCAATTGACTTCTATATGCTCCTAGGCCTAGACCTTAGCAATGTGACCCCCTCCGATAAACTCACCCTGAGTAGATAGACAACCTAGTGTAGATCATGGTAAAGGTGTGCAAGCATACAACAAGCCCATGCATATTGAGTGTCATGAACAATCATGCTCTCCAATATCTTTCCCCATCGAACTGAGACTCCCTTTGACTTGTGGCTAGGACAAAGGAATCCTCCAATGAAACCAGCTAGAACAAAAGGAAAAGTGGTGTATGCATCAACCATGTCCCTCCACAGAATCTCATACCCGCATATATGGTCATCCTGAAATACTCTTTGCAGTGCATCGGTCCTACCTTGCTCATGTGAATCATATAAATAAAGCTCTCCAACCACGGGAATTTGTAGAATCTGGTAGACATCCTTAGGTGTAACTATAATTTCACCAGTGGGAAAATGGAAGGTGTTATGCTCATTGTGCCACCTCTCAGCTAAGGCTATCAACAAACCCCTATTAATCCTGATCTAGGGCATATTGATAAGAGATGAAAAACCACATTGTGCAATAATAGCTATCTCAGGTTGTGTCAGATGCTGAATCAAATCCCATGTCCTCGAGAACCTCTCTCTAATTGGAAAACTAGTCAATGGCTCCTATCATCACAAAATCTCAAATTCGTCACTCAATCAATCATAAATTAGTCAATTAATCAATCCAAATCAATCAACCTATCAATCTAAGCAAATATGGTGAGACTTTGATCAAATCTCGTGAACATCAATCTATCATTCAACCTCACATATCATGAGGTTTATCAAATCAATCAATTTTAACCTTGCCTATCATGATGTTTATCAAATCGATCAATTCACCTTGCTTATCGTGAGGTTTATCAAATCAATCAATTCACCTCTCCTATCATGAGATTCATCAAATTAATCAATGCACCTTTCCTATCATGAGGTTCATCAATCAACTCAACCTCACCTATCATGAGGTTTATTAGATTAATCAACCTATAATTGATCCTTTCCTATCATGAGGTAATTTATCATCATCCTATCATTGCATCTCACCTATCAACATCATCAATCATCATCAACACAAAGGCTGACAAGATTAAACATCAGGAAAATCATCAATCTAGTCTAAAACTTCACCAATGTGCTAGAATATTCTTTCTATGTGCTAAAAAATCCAATGTGCTAGAAAAATTCATCAATGCACTAAAATAGGCCTTCTATGCGCTGAAACACCTAATGCACCATTTCATTTGCTCAATGCATCGAAACAGGGTCATGATGCACCACTTCACTATATGTGCTTGTTCATCTCATCAATGCACTAATCTAAGTGCCCTAAGTGCTAATCTATTAGACATGCGATTATAGTTAACCAATGCGCTACTTCGGACACCCTAGGCACTAATCTATCAATGTGTTATTTCATTCACTCTATGTGCTAAGACTTTTATCCTATGCGCTAGACTATTCTATGTGCTATAATAGTATCCCTATGTGCTACTTCAATCTCTCTATGTGCTAAAGTAGTTAAAATGAAAAAAAATGGAGGGAAAACAAAAATGCATGAAATAGAAGGCAGTTTTTGGGGTACTCACTGGAGGTCCATACGCTTCTGGGCAGTTGTGCCACTTGACCCACTCAAACCGATGCATGTGGTAGGGGATCACCATTCTAATCCAAGTTTGCACAAACCACTCACAAGTTTTCAAATTGAAAAATTCTCGAATGAACTTTCCAATCAACTTTTTAACCTTTTAAGGTTAATTAAGTGGCATTTTTTGGGGATGTTTTATTTTTATTTTTCAAACGGGCCTTAATTAATCAGATCATCACCTGTTGGCTTATATATCATTTCTCAGGAGATAAATCATTGATAAGTAGGAGGATCAAATTATGATATTGCTATCCTCAAGTCAAACTGGACCCATGTTTTGAGTATCAACAAGAACCCATCTCTCATGATATCGAATGGTCCACTTAGGCATCTAGATAAATCATTTCTAAGGCATAAAATTTTGAGATCATCAAAAATTTCAAAAAATTCAAAAAATCCTAAAAATTCACCGATTTCTCTTGAGGGGGCATATATATGTCATCACCTAAAAATCAACATCTAGGGCATCAATTTTTTTTTTCTTGGTATTGGTATCAATTTTTTCTTTGAAGCAACATGTAAACACATTACTTCAAAGAGGGGAAAAAATGTATATACATAAAATCGGTCAAGATATTTAATTAATTAAATAATAGTTACTTAATTAATATTCGACTACATATAAATAAATTCTCAATTTATTTATATAGTTCACCCTTTTCTAATTCTCCAAATTTAAATTCCTATTCTTCTAATTTAATTAAATAAACACATTTCCATAAGATTGTTTTATTTAATTAAGTTTCATTAATCTCATATTAGGAATTCAAGCACATGTCTACAATTTTTTCATGCCACCTCACCAAGGTCACATGAAATTAAATAATTCTAATTTTTAAATTAGAATTATCTTCAAAAAAATTTCAAAAAAGTGGCTTATTCCTCACACACTTCTTCAACAAACTTTGAACACATGGTCTTTGTCTCACACACTTGATTCTTCCATCCATTTCATTTGGCATGTTGTCTTTGGTGAAGGGAACACCTTCTTGATTCTCTCCATCTCCACCGTTCATCCCTCTTGTTTGAATGTAGACCATCGATCACTGCCACATCACAAGATGCTTGGAAAAGCTTATAAATACAATCCTTTTTCCATTGTATTTTTCATCCACATTTAAGTATAGTTATCATGCAATAATAACGTTTCAACATTGGAGAATTTTGGACTCTTATAGTTGCATTTCATATCATGTTTTTTTTCATAGTTACATCCAAGAATCACACTTTGCTTTATAGTTGCATTTTAGATTAGCATATTCATAGTTAGCATTTGAGCATATGTAGAATCATCTTAGCTTCATATCATATCATTTACATTGTATAATCTAACATCATTATCCATTCATCATAATATCCATTATCATTTTCACCATATAGTTTCATGTAGGAACTTAATTGGCTTGCATATTGAATATTATCTCATTTCTCAAGTTGTCATTTTAACAACCATAGTGCGCATAAAAAATTGAGAGCCAAATGGTTTAATAAATCCTTGAGAATAGAGGAAAATGAAACGTTCTTAAAGATTTGTTTGAATACAAAATAGAGTAGTTTATTTGATTCAAATCTTTGATACAATTCATCTCATTGGTGTTTGTGTTGATTTATTAACTCTCCCACATTTCACACACACAAATTCAAACATGTGATTAAGATTTGATAGAATTTAATAAATGTTGTCCTGATCTTGAGTGCATAACCAGATATGTGATTCATTCATTTAATTGCTAAACAGTCAATAAACAAACAGTTCCTCATCAATTGGGTAAATGGAGTCAAATATGAAACAACCAGTAATACACTGATTGTCTAGTGCTCATATGCTTAAACTACCTATATAATGCTTCGCATTGCAAAGAATCATGTTATCCAAACATTAATTCTTACCAAATCCTTGTAAATTCTCACATATTCATGACTTTTCCTAAGCATTTTATTTAACCCCTTGTGTTAAAGCAAAGAAATCAAGCAATACATTCAATTGAACAATTAACGATAGATGAAATGATCTTTGATAATTCCATTTATAATCTGTAAAAAATATACAAAGGAGAGTATATGATTTGTATTTTGAATTCTGCTCTAATATCAGTAATCAATACAAAACTTATTAATATCATGACCTATATGACACATACCCAAGACAATTTTTTGGCGAATTCATCAAGCATTCAACATTATCATTACCTTCTATAATCAACTTCTACCTAAGACATACTGGACTCAAAAATTTCAGACCAGAGCCCCCTACATCAAGCCATGAAATTCCTTATATAACACAAGGGAGCAACAAAGCATCTAGCTCAAGATGTAATTACATTTCATGTTCATTTCAAAATTCATTTCACTAGGGTTAATTTCCAAAACCATTAGATTTAATCATTCCATGCTCATGGGAAAAGAAAAAGGAAAAAAAAGTGCCAACCCATTTATTGAAGCCACCATGTAAGCCTTCCAAAAAGCATCAATAAAATTGGCATGTTTACCAATACTAGAGTAACCACCATCACAATCATCAATATAAACCCATGAACTAGTAACCATCAAAAGAACTAAAAAAGCACACCATATGGAAGCCACATCACCATATCACCCCAAAACCCAACACGACGAGCAAATGTCATGAGGGTTATGTTGCCTTATCAGCTATTGAGTAACTAACCTCACAAGGTCTTATAACAGAGAGTGGAGTTGCAATCACAATTTCATCCTCTGAATCAGTGTAAGGCACTAGAGGAGTGAGACTTGAACCATGGCTAGGGCCAACCTCTCCTTCTTCTCTTGGAAAACTATTAGAAACCAAGATAGGAGCAATGGGTCTTGTCTGAACAAACCCCAAGACCTAAGCCAGACCTTGTTAATTCTTTTGCATACAATGGTCCCTTCTCTTTCTTTTCAGTCAGCTTTTGTGAGATAATCCTCCTTCTCAAAGTATAGGTGTTATGAATAGCCACCTTCTCATGTTCTCTGTGTATGCTCCTCTTCTTCTTTAGAACAATAGGTACCCTTGTGGAGAGAGGTTTGTCTTATAGCACGTATGCAATTGGTTCCTACATACTTATCCTTTAAGACATCTGAACTGGTGCAACAAGAGTGCTCATTTCGCTCATCCTCATGAGATATCACAACAACCAGTGCTGGTAATAAAGAGAAATAAAGACCACAATCACTAGAAAACCCACATGCTCATGCAACAAAAAAACCTCAAGACCCAAATTTTAGAAAAGGGTCGAGTTGCAACAAGCAATGCAGAATATATACAAACCTACGCACAAAAGATGCTATACCATCACCCTAGCAATGCTTGCAATCACAACTTCTACAATTATCTATCATCCAGCCAGAGTAGTTAATTCTACACTCTGGTAGATTCAAGAATGGTGTGGTTAAGCTACGGTCTATCCTCATTAAGTAGGAGAATGTAAGGCTCTCTACAATTAGTATCCATCTTGGCTCACTCATGTGAACAAAAACTCAATTACTTCATGTCATTTCTCCACCGTTGATTGCCACAAATTTAAAACTCAATCGACGAGGTACATTCAATGTCACCACTTGCTTTACAAACCATACCAAGAAACAACAAGTATATGCTTTAAAGCAATCATACATCCATCAACATCCTTGCCCAATCATCCCACCTTGTCTACCATCGATCATTTCAAATGTGGGACAATCCCACCCACATTTATAAGGCATCACCCATCATGGGTTTAAAACTTGTTTTGAAACATTATCACATGATAGCACAAGGGCTAGCGGTGAAATATTAGGCATTGATCTGACCATTGGAGGACCTTAACCAACATCTTCCTTTTACATTACCCATCGTGGGTCCCCCCCATGCTGAACTGCCCAAACTGGCGATATACTATACCCGCACAATGGGAAGGGTCATGTCCATCAACCATCGCGGGTTCCTCCCTAAAGAATAAGTGACAACCAAGGACAATGTAAGGGAAAGTGATGGGTTACAAGAAGTAACCGCATTTCCCATCATGAGTTGTGATCCTTTAGTAACAATAGAACACCCAACCAATGATTAACTTTACAACCAGCGATGGGTTAAAGATTCAATCACATCGCCCATCACGTGTTACCCTTCAAAATCAAGGGCACAACACACAATAAGCTATGAAATCCCATGGAGACCAAAAACATGCATCTCTCATCATTGGTTTCTTCATGGTAAATGAAGCATAACCCATGATGGGTGATGAGTCCATAGTAATAGACCTTGACGGTGGTGTGGTGGAAGGGGATCACTCATCATGTGTTAAGTATGATATTATAGAACAAATCATGTCATGAGTGATGAACCATGAGCGAAATTTTCACCAAGTATAAAAACACACATTCAAATAGGTCGTTCATAAAGAAGAGGCCATCCTAGGCACAGTAGGTAACTTTGGAAGACAGGGCTGGTAAAGCAGGATAACAAGGGTCATAAAACACCACTTATTTCAAATAGTGGTTGGATGCAGTAGGTCAAGGAGCAACATAAGCCAATAAATAGATTAGGGGGTATAGAGAATAAATCATAAAACCATAAACCCTAATGATGCTAAGGAATAAAATTTCATAGGCGTGCACATAGCATTAGTGGGATGATAAAATTTCAAGAGTTCCACCAAGGCCAGCTCTACCATCTATTAGAACATGTTTGACCCAATGTTTGTGAATTAAAACCTCATTGTGGAGGCTAGCATTATGTGGATAGGTGAGTGATACATCACCTTTTTTTAGAAAATGATAGGGAATGAGGTGTGGTCAAGTGTCCCACCATAGCTTGGAATTAGAAAACTTCCAAATTATTTGGTATTGTGGTGGCTACTAGAGATTGTTCTAGAATTTCTTTGTGAGCTGGTGAAATTTTTAGCAGTTCCAATATAGATATTTGAGCTAGGATTTTCTGCAATTAGTCAACTATGTTGTACTGAGGTGAAGCAGTTGTAGTAGGTGTTTTAGATGCAACTCCTTTCAATATTACATTGGCCTACCCTCTTGTGGTTGCATTGGTTGGTTGGAAATCTTGTTTATCTTTGATTTTAATGACATTAATCTAATAATCAGTTGTAGCAATGTTTGTGATCAGATTTAGTGGTATGATGTCAATGATTTGATGTGATTTGGTGTTGATGTCATGAAGATGATTTTCAGCTATAACAATGTTTTGTTCATGCTCAATTGTGAGGTCATTAATTGGATTATCAACTGTAATAAGGTCTTTCTTGTCATCGATTTGATCATCAACTACCTCAATATGAAGAATGATAGAATCATAGACATAGTTCACATTTTTTCTTTTGGTTTTTGATGAAAAGGATTCCCCTTTTTCGTAGTTTGGTAAAGGATTCTTGAAAGCTCCATGATCATTATTTTTTTGAGGTCCTTCTAAAAATATTTATTTCCTATCAATCAAATGTTGTACCAAATGTTTTAGTTGAATGCAATCACTCATTTTATGTCCCTTGTTTTTGTGAAAGTCACAATAATGTGCATCATTCCATCATGAAGGTTTAACTCATGGTTCCCAATCTTGTGCCTCTGGTAATATTATAACTTTGGCTGCAAGAAGCTCCTTTAATGTTGATTCAAGTAACTATCCCAAAGGTGTAAATCTTCTTCGATTTTATGATGTTCAATATGGTGGTGGTTTAGATTCATGATTGCTTGGATTGTTGTTTTCATTGGTGTTTTGATTATTTTTAGAAGAAACAACTATCAAGTTAAAGACTAGTTTTGCATTTTATGTTTCAGCTACAACATCATTGTTACCAACATTTTTATTTCTTTGCTAAAATTTTGGTTTGTCACTAATGTTATAATTATTGGAAGAATTTGTTGAGTTCTTTCCTTCATTATAAATTTTCAAGACTACTCACTTGACCAACGCTTCTTCAATTTTGATTCCATTTTCAATCATCTTTTCAAAGGTGGGTGGACATTGCAATTCAAGTCTCTAGCTCATCTCATCATTTAGATTGTCAATGAAGATTTCCATCTTTTCTTTTTTTTGGTATGGGATGAGTATATCTAACAAACAATCTTCTCCATCTTTGTAAAAATATCAGGAATGATTCACCCTTTTTTTGTTTTCTGTTGAAAAGGTCTTTCATGGTTATCTCATGTTGGATGTTGTATGAGTATTGGGTGATGAATTTATTGACCAGCTCTTCAAATGATCTAATTCCTGATGGTAATTTTGAAAACCATTCCATGCAATGGCCACCCAAACTTCATGGAAACAATCTCATCAAATAAGTCTCTTCCTATGCAAATTCAAGACTCATGGTTTGAAATTCCCTTCCATTATCTATAGGATTAGTTTTACCATTATATTTATCATATTTTAGAAACTCACAATGTTTGGGAAAGGGTATCATCTTGACAACTTGATCAAAAGAATATGGGCAGATGTCTTGTATCAAGTATCTTTTTGTGGTTCCTCTTTGCATGTCTTGAATCTTCTATTGGAGATTTTTCATTTGATGAGTTAATTCAACCATGGGATATGTGTTTGATGGATCAATTTTAGTCCTTTTGGGTGCTCCTTTCAGTTGATTAACATCAAAGTCATTAGGAAATTTCAAACCTTTATTAGCCAGCATTAAAAAGTATTTTTCCCCATCTTTTTCAAAAATCTTTTCCATGAACTTGTGGAATTTGGGATCTTGTTGAGCAGTTTGGATGTCTTCCTTAGTGATTTCATCATTTTTAGGTTGGTGGAATCTATGGAATGGATTTTCTTCACCTTCAGCCATGGTGTTCTGAGTTTCAATTTCTTTTTCCTTGATATTTTGCTTTTGGGATCTTGTTAAAATGGGCATACAAATGTGAAAGTTTTAACTAGACTTTGATCTTTGTTGGTGAGTGCCAAGGATAATAACTAAGTCAAATAGAATGACAAATTCTATTGATGAGACTAAGTTTAATCTAATTATATAGCATTATTTCATGATGAAGGATGATAGATCCTAATAATGAAACTTAGCTTAACAATCAGAGGTGTGATGGATGTTTAGGTACTTTAAGGTGTTAAATCTTAGTTTAGTTTGAAGAATTTCACTTGAAAAGCTCAATTTCAAGAAGTTTAAGACATTATTGTGACTAAGGAATTATTTTGTTCTAGAAAGGATCCCTAAATGTGGTTCAAACAATCAAGCAGATGGTGAATTTAGCTCTCTATTTTTATCTTAAATGGATGCACTAAAATAGGGTATATATGTGCTAAAATATGGAGTAGATGTGCTAATAAATAGCCTGGATGTGCTAGACTGTCCCCTAGATGTGCCAGAAAATGGACTAAATGCCTTGCAAAATTAATCAAATGTGCCAAAGGATGCACTAAATGCACGAAAAGATGGACTCAATGCATTGGAAAATGACTCAGATGCGCTAGAAAATGGACTACCTATGCTAAAATAAGCCAGTGATGCATTAGAATGCCCCTAGAGGTGATTCAACTTGGTACTTTGTAAGTGAATGCACTGAACAATTTTGCAAATGTGCTCGAAGATGTAACAAATGTTCCAGAAAGTGAACTAAACGCACTACAGAATTGGTCAAATGTGCTAAAACAAACCAGTGATGTGCTAGACTGCCCCTAGAGGTGATTTCAACTAGGTACTCTATAGCTAAATGTGCTAAACAGTTTTGCAAATGTGCTAGAAAATGTAATAAATGCACCAGAAAATGACCTAGATGCACTAGAAAATGGACCAGATGCATTGGAAAATGACTCATATGTGCTAAAAGATGGGTTATATGCAACAAAAAATGACCTATATGCACTAAATGCATTAGAAAATGACTCATATGAACTAGTATATGAGCTCAATGCACTGAAACAAGGAATGCATGCACTAAACTAGAGGCGTTCGGTATTTTTGAAATTTTTTTTGGTTATTTTGTTTTTAATGAGTGAAATGGATATTTTCATGGGATTCGTTTCTGAACAATTATTTTTATCTAGTTTCTTTTCCTTCTGAATTATGGAAATTAAGTGTTCTTAAATGGATGATTTCTTAAAAAATGATTCCATACACAACAACAAGTTGTAAAATAATTGTTTCTAGCCTAGGAACTAAACATTAACTATATGTTCAAGAATCTGGTTTGATTCCTTTGATTTCCACAGGTATAGCATAAGAGCAATCATATCAAACACTCTTCTAATGTAAAGGGTCATTTAAAATACCATAGCCCACATCTTAGAACTATGTCAGCTCACACAATTGTGTCACCCCCTAGAGGGCGCCCATGTTTTTTCCTTTCCTAGGTCTTAACCAAAGTTGAATCATCCACTTTTGGCCAATAATCCTTGATATTTATATGGTGAGTATCTTGGGGGTAGATTCTTCCCTCCCCTTACACTGTGACATTAGAAATGTTTGGAGACTAACTCGGTTGGCTCCTACACTTAAAGTTCATAGTAAGGTTTCCATTTGTTGCAGAAAATGATAAAATCTCATAGGAGACCTCCCAACCTTTAGAACAAAGGCTTTGGGATTGGTTATCAATGCACACTACTATTGAATTGTGAGTTTCCTCAAATTCACTTTTGATTATAGTGGGTTAGAAAACTTGGCTTTAGTTGTTCCCACTTAGGTCGTTCCTATAGGGTGAGTACTTTTTCCCACTATGGAAGGCCTTCTACAAGTGTTATCAAAACATGAAAGAGTGAATTTGGAATTTTGGTCACCCAATGAAGGGGAGAGCATAGGCTTATCACTTTACAAGCATCGTAGATAGGGTGTTCATTAACCTCTTAATTAAAGTAGATGCCTAATTTAATCAAAATAAAGCAAGAATAACTCCAACCCCTACAAACACCACTAGTAGTATGATATAATTTTCTTTGAAATCATTTAAAAGTACCTACAAAATAGAAAGTATTGATCAATTCTTATAATTTCAAGGTTCTCCAAAGAAAACTAGATGCACTAAAACAAAAGCCATATGCACTAAAATATCACATAGATGTGCTAAAATAAATATTTTGTGTCCTAGAGAAACTACTGAATGCACTAAAATATCAAGTAAATGTGCTAAAATAACCCTTGAATGCACTAAAATATGAGCTAGATGCACTAAAAGATGCTCTAGATGCATCGTAATAGGAATTGGATGCATTAAAAGATGTTTTGTATGTGCCAAAAGAAACCATGGGTGTGCCACATAGAAGTTCATATCCAGATCTGTAAACAAACTTTCTAGAAAACGTTAATAAAAATGGGGCTAAGCCCCATAGTGGGTGCCAAAATGTATTGTGAAGTATTGAAATGTGTATATGAAAAAGCAATAGATACAACACAATCAATGAGACATTGTATTATAGAATTCAAATCACAAATCTAATAAAATTGAAACAAAGGAAATTCCCTAAATTCATCCCATTGTTTCCTATCTTCAAGGATTCATGAAATCATAATGGATCTCAGATTGTTTATGCACTTATGACCTTTATAATGACAACCTGAAAAATGGAATGCTAGAAAATGCAAGAAATCTATTCCTACATGATTGATTGATCTACATGATAATGTTGCTATAATCCTAATGTTGTGATAAAGATATGATGCTAAATGTTGTATGGAAACTACTATGATAACTAAAATGTAACTAATAACTAAGCCATGATCATAAACTAATATGCTTCTAAATGCTAAATGCTAAATGCTAAGTGCTCAAAATGCTCTAATGAAAATTCTATAGAGTAAGATTGTTCAAAGTTGAGATATGAAATGTTGTAGAATGAGGCTGCATGTATAGATTTTTGGTAGCAACCGATGGTCAGAATTTCAACTGGAGAGATGAACGGTGGAGGATGAAGAAGTTAGAAAGAATCAAGGAGAGTGTTCCCTTTACTAAACCATTCTACCAAGTGTGAGAGAGAATAAATGGAGGAAGAGAGCCAAGTGTCTCAAGTTTGTTTCAAAATTTGTTGAAGATAATTCCAACTTAAATATTAAAGATATTTAAATTCATGAGACACATGATGAGGTGGCAAGAGGGAAAGTTGTAGACATGTGACTAAATTCAAATTTAGAATTATTCAAATTTAGTAAGAATATATTAATTAAATAAAACAAATTATTGACATTTGTTTATTTAATTAAGATAATAGGAATATGATTTAAGATAAGAAGAATTAGAAAATGTGAACTATATAAATAAATTTAGAATTTATTTATAAGTAGACGAATTAAGAGGTTTATTAATTAAATAACTTGTATTTAATTAATTAATTATCCAGACTGATTATAGGTGTATACACTTTGCAATGCAATCCTCAATGATTTCTAAGCCTCCATGATGTCTAAATCTACAAACACATAAGACAAGAAAGAGAAATGTTGGATGTTAGGGCATGGGGGTTTTCCTTGGTCAAACCCCTTTTAGGTAATTAAACCAAAATGACAAAAGAATGTAATAATTAATGAAACAATGAAGTCAATACCTTGCCCTGTTGTTTGATCTTGAATTTCTCTAGCAAAACATGAAGAATTTTCCCTTGAATGTCTTAGGAAGCAATCTTAATGACTTGCAATGATGAAAACCTAACTTGGTTGACTTGATAGAGAAGATAGATGATGAATGAATGATGAGAGATGTGTGAATGAGTTAGGAGATTATGAATTAGGGATTAGAAGGTTTTATTTATAGGCATTCCACCTTAGTTACCTTTTAATTGGATCCCTAAGGCTGACATGAAAGAATAACAAACTTAAATTCCAAAATTTCTCACTCAAAAGTCAAAAATCGCCCAAATGGGACTCATTCACCACCTTGGGTGAATCAGTCCCACCTGGTAGAGACTAATTCACCACAGATGGTGAATTAGTTCCAGAGGGGTCCATTTGCTAGCTAGGTTCTTGGGGAATGAGGAAATCAGGTTTATATGGTGACTTTGTCGGTTATTTCATCAAATATTGCCTTGGGATGCACAATATGAGCTAATAGGGGTCTATTACTAATGATGTGAAGGTCAATTAGTGATTAGGACACAAAATTCAATGTGAAAGTGTGATTGAATGCACTTTATAACACTAAAATGAGGTCCACATAGCCTAAGAAGGCACAATATCCAATGTGAATGTGTAAAACACATTACAATAGTAGGTTAAAGTTAAATTTATTTTACAAGCCTTCTAGATTAATGTGATGATGTATTAAAATATATTTTATAATGTTGAATTAAGGGAAAATGGGTTTATTAAGTCTAGAGAGGTGTGAAATTCTTTTACAACTCTTTACAACACCTTTACAAGACATCATTAAATGCATTTGAAAGGGACCAAGACCTAGTGTGGATGTGAAAAACACCTCACAACACCAAATCAAGGCTTTATCAAGTCCAATTTATCATCAATTATTCCCCAAATCAAGAAAGTTTCCTTTTTTCTATGGTACAATATCCTTGTGATTCACTTGAAATGAAAGAAATTGGAATAACAACAATTTTGCAAACTGTAATAGAAAACTAAAAGAAACAAATAGAAGCATGGAAGAGAAATTTCAAACCCTAAAAACTAGAAATTCTTGGTCCTACTAGTGATATTTTGAGGTTCTAGGGACTAGAACAAACAAAAAATAATAGAGAGAGGGTTATGAGCCAGAAACCTACAGCAGGACTAAGACACTAAGAAGGGAATTTTAGTCCTAGCAGAGGTTTTTCTTAGAAAAACAACAAAATGTGGATTTTCTATAGTGTTCATATGTTGCCTATTTAGGGATCTAATGTTTAGAAACAAAAAAAATTGCAAGTGAAGGCAAGAAAAATTGACTAGTGACAAGCAATTTAATGCAAAGTTGAATGCATTTTTTCCAATTTTGAATGCAATAACAATGTTCTTAAATGTAATTAGGATGATGAACAATGCACTTTTCAATTTTTCAATGACATAAGATGATGCAAGAAAGTAAAAATGCAACCTATATGCACTTTCACTAATGAAAATATGAGAAACCCTAGATGCACCTTCACTAAATACAAGAAACCTTAGATGCATTTTCACTAATACAATATGCAATCCAAGAATGAATACAACCTAGATATAGGACTTTAATTAACTTCAAATCATAAAATGAATGCTCTAAAATTTCAGGTTCACCAAAATGAATAATGGAGAAATGGATGCTTTATAACCTAGGTCATAGAACACCACTTTTCTCCAATTGTCAATCAAGTATGTCCTAGGAATCCAAATTGGATTGACTATCAACCTCAAAGGTGAGTCAATTCTCAACAAGGAAGACCTAGGAATGGGTTCTTTAAGCTTTGAGGGGTTCACCACCAAGAAAAAGCTTGGAAAAGACAAGTAAATATTCAACTCACAAAACCTAATAATGTAAGCTAAATGATGAGTGAAAATGATGAAATAATGCCACAAGTTAGGATATGTGTACTTGGGAAGTCTAGAAATGTGATGAGAATTTTGGAAATGAAAATAAGTTGTCAAAATATGCTATGGAGGACTTTCGAGGACTAAGATGCCCTTACTGTCTTATTAGTTCCACTATTGTTTTTAGGGGAAAATGTGGAATCTTTGGATGCCAAAACAAGATCCGAAAGAATTTCTACAAAACTTCACTTGGAGGACTAATATACTATTACTACCATCTTATTCCCTATTTGAATTTTTGGAATCTCTGAATGTGGTCCTGAGGCTTGATATCCGCATTTCCTTCTTCCCTAATCTTATGTTCTAAAATATCTAGATCTGGCTTGTGGATGAGTTTCTATGAAGATGAAAACTTTGCAATGCAACTTTATAACTTTTCACTTCAAATTATCTTCAAGTATTCAACCTAAATTTTCAATCATAAACACACGAGAGAGAGAGAGAAAAAACTTGTTGATTGTTAGTGAATGGGGTTTTTCCTTGGTCTAAACCCCTTTTTGGTAATAAACCTTGAAATGAAATAGAATAATAAAGGTAAATGATGAATGAACAAAGTACTATGTTGCAGCTCACCAAACCCTTTCTATGAAGTCTACAAACTTGTGTGAGATGGCTAGCTTGGATATGGATCTTGAATAAAAGGAATTCTTAATAGATATGGACTTGAATTACTTGCTTGAATCAAAAACCTACATCACAAATGTTAGCTCAATAACACACATGATGCAAGAAGATCTTTGATATGATGATTAAATATTGATGGTGACTCCAAATGCTTGATGAATTTCTCTTGAATTCTTGAATACTTGAATGCGTGTATGCTCAAATTGCTTGGATTTCTTAGAGTGCTTGGATTGCTTAGATTTCTTAGATATAAAAATTAGAGAAAGAAACCTTTTATTTATACTTATCCATGCTTAATATCTCAAAATTACACCACAACAAGCTGACATATGAATTTATTAATTAAAGGAGGCTAAATCCAACCAAGATTTGAAATTAAATCTCAAAAATACCTTAAGGGGAACTAAGATTCCCTAGGTGGCATCTTAGTCCTGAGGCATGAAACTCGAGGCATAAACTCCAAAAAGGGGCCCGTTTAAGGTGCCACTAAAATTAGGGTCCCAACACCTTTGGGGGACAAAGATTCCCTAAGTGGCATCTTAGTCCCAACCCAAAAAATAGGGACACATAGCTAAAATCATTAAATTATCATTTCCCCTTTGATGTTTGTTAGGATTAGCTAAAAAAATATGTAGTTTATTAAGATTTTGGATGCAAAATAGGACCAATTAAGACATAAATAAGGAGAAACAAAGCAAGATGAGCCCAAACAAGTGTGAAAATATAAGGGTATGAATTTTCATACACTATAGCAAGAAGAAAGAAAATCACACAATGAAACATGAGTGTCGATGTATTCCCCCACTTTAAAGTAGTTGCTAACACCATTATTGTGAGAAATTGCTTTAAAGTAGAAGAAAACATGAGAGCTTACTCGAAAAGCCCTATTCCAATTCATATGTTTCCAATAAGTTACATCATAAGAAGGGAAGCAGTTTCCCCCAAAATACATAACTTAGTATGTCACATGCAAGCCAACTCAAGGCATGTTTTCCACATCCCAAGCTTGCTCTTATATGTACATGAAAGGTGATCAACTAGCCAAAAGAGACAACGACAATTGACATCTAAGGACAAGGCTAACTAACCCCTTACCCCCACTTAGTGTAGGACAAGGATGAGCCGAATAGGATGAAAATAAGTTTCAATTAGAGGAACTAGGTGTTTCAACACAAGGGAGAGAACCACAATCCCTAAGATGTTGAATTTTATTACTTAAAGCCTTACATTCATTAGTAGAATGGTCATGAACTCTATGATATTTACAAAATTAATTCTTGTAGTAAAATTTATTTCATGTTCTTGGAGGAGTCCCATCAATATACTCTCTTGATCAAAAGTAGAGGATGTTGCTTTATTTGGCAACAAAGATATCTCTTGCTTAGTACAAGATGTCATACCTACACAAGACTCTTTGGATTGCGAAATTTTGTTCTCTCCTTTACTGGAGGGTGTAAAATATAACAAATTCAAATCATAAGTTTTTTGTGTGATGATATTAATGTTAAGAAAGGACTTCTCTGTTTCATTCAAAGCATAGCAATCAAGACCACTAGTGTCTATCAATTCAGGATGCACTAATGTTAAAGTTGGTTTAGAGGAATATTTTGTTAGACTATTGATATTGAGTGAATGTTTTTTGATGGTTTTATTTTTATCAAAGGACAATAACCAAGACCACAATTTGTTTCTTGTGTGTTAGGCTCTATAGGGATATAGATACCTTGTTCTCTAGCACCACATCCGTTTCCACTATAACCAAGTTATTTCATCATTTCATAACCTTTTCCATAAATATTCTTCATTTCTTTTGGATTTGGTTGTTGCTCTTGATTAATTTCATCAACTTTTGTTGTGTAATTTGTTTTCATTTGTTCAAAAGTGGTTGAGGTTGATGCTTTTGAAGGGTCTTCCTAATTTTGTGTTGATATTACCACCTTTTTTTCCCTTGTCTAATTTTTGTTTATGATCTTGTATTGTCCCATGAATGTCAGTTTGAAATTCAACGATCCAAAATTATCTAGTGATATCATTGTGAAAGGCTTAGGACATCTATCTTTTTGTTTTTCTTGCATGGGTTCTACTTGTGTAGTTGGTGTCAATGTGTTAAAAGGATTCTCTTTATTTTTCTCAATGTTTAAACAAATTTTTGGTTAAGGTTCAACTTTGAGTGTGTACAATTTGTTGTTGTATACATAATTCATGTTACAATGATGAATGGAACGAACCCCATTCATTGCATGAATGCACAGTCTAACTAAAAGAAGATTATATGAAAGATCATGAGGCATAACATGGATCAATGTTTCTAATGTGGCCTTTCTAGCTTTAATAGGTAAAGTGATTACACCAAGCAATTTTTTTCGTACATTATCAAAGCCATTAATAAATAAAGAGGTGGGTAGTATTTTTGATTTATCAACACCAATATTATCCAAAAGGTTTGCACTACACACATTTAAGGCTAAGCCATTGTCAACAAGGGTTCATTTTATCCTTGTGCTATTGTATTGAGCTATGATCATGAAGGAATCATTTTGTTTTTTCACTTCCAAGGGAGGGTGCTCACTTTGGTGGAAAATAATCTCAACATTTAATCCTTGAATCATGGATGCTGTCATTTGGGTTTTCATTAGAGGGAACCACAACTTGTTGCAAGGCTATTTGAAGCATAGTGTGATAATTAGGTGAATTCTAAATTAGGTCCCATAGGGATATCTTTTCAGGAGTATTCTTTAGTTGTTCAACATGATTATACTCCTTTCCACTTTGTGAAGGAAAATGAGGGGCATTAGGAAAGATAGGATTAGGCAATGGGAGGGATGTTGAAGGTGTTTTTCTTGGTTATATATTTTTCATAGTGTTGTATGTATGAGCAATGGTATTGTAACTCAGTTGATGTGAAACATTGTTCTTAAGTGGTTTGAGGATAAGCACGGGTTTTTTCTGAACATGTATTTTTTGAGAGGGTGGATAAATGATAATTTTAGGCTCAAGAGAGTACTTAAATGGGTATCTAATGTGCATAATCTTAGAAAACTTATGTTTTATTTTGTGATCTCTTAGTGAAGAGGAGTCTAATGTTCCTTCATCATCTTCATCTAAGGAATTACTATTGTCAATGTTCTCATTTTCTTCCACTATTATACCTTCCCTAGTAGGAGAGATTTTAGGAGAACTACAAACCAATTGTTCTTGACATTCAAGGATGACTTCATTGCAAGTAGGGGAATGATAAATGATTGAATTTTCTTGATTATCAATTATTTCATTATCTTGTTCAAGAATGTTTTTCTCATGACTTTCATCGATCAAAGTATCTTCTTCACAACTAGGAGAGATACTAGGAGAAGGACAAGTATTATTTTCATTATCATTTATGATTTCATTTCTTTTTCCTATAATATCCTCCAAAATAGGAGAGGAAACATAAAGAAGGTTGTCATAAATCTTAATTTTTTTATCATCCAACACCAACATATCTTCACTTACACTTTCATCCTCTAGAACATTGCCACAAGAGGGGAAGATGTTGGGAGAAAAATGTAGACTAGTTGAAGTTTCAATGGTCTCTTGTTGTATCATGTGATTTATGATGATTTTCTATGGTTGTATCCTCTTGTTCATCAATGTATTTTTCACTAAGAGAGGAAAGAGGAGAGAAACAACTAGGACTCTCAAGAATCTCATTGATTGGTTCTTCTAATGCCAAAATATCTTCTTCACAAATAGGAGAGATATTGGGAGAAGAATAAATATGATTATTAAGATTGTCCAAGGTTATATTCTCTTTCACCAAAACACTCTCATAGGGAGGGGATATGAACTCCTTCTTAGCGTTCTTAGAAAGGTAAGGTACTAGCATTGTTTGACCAAAAATGAAAATCATTTTTAACCATATCATGCAATGCTGTAATAATGTAAACAATGTATATCCAAAGATGAAAACACATTTATCCAATGTATGCAAAATTTTAAGAATGCAAACAATCTATACCCAAAAATGAAAAGCACTTTTATCAAACTCATGCAAAGTTTTATCAATGTAAACATTGTATATGAAAAAGTGAAAATCACTTTTATCCATATTATGAAATGTTTCATAAATGTGAGCATTTCAAATCTAATGATTCTTGTAATTGAAATGATTTCAAAAATGAGATCCCTAAATTGATGTTTTTGACCTAGATGCATAAAATAGATGCTCATGAAACTTTCTGGGCTTATAGTATATGTTACCAAGAGGCTTAGGAAGCACAAAAAAGAAATTTCAAACCCTGAAAAACTACAATGTCAAAGTCAACATGGACTAAGATGCTAGTAAGAGCATCTTGGTCATACTAGAGGAATTCTAAGGTTCTAGAAGTTAGAACAGAAAGTAAACAACGGAGACAAGATTCTGAGCTAGAAACCCTAAGAGGGACTAATACACTAGGAAGGGCATTTTTGTCCTATTTGAGTTTTTTTCAGAAAAATAGAAAATTCTAAGTTTTTTACAATGTTCCCAGGTTGCCTACCCAAGGACTTAATGTTTAGAAATAGAGAAGTGTGCAAACAAATGCAAGAAAAAGTAACTAATGAGAAGCAATTGGATGCAAAGTTGAGTGCAATTTTTTTCAGTTTCAAATGCAATAATAATGTTTCTAAATGCAATTAGGATGATTGAAAATGCACTTTTAATTTTTTCAATGAGATAAAAAGATAAAAGAAAGCAAAAATGCAGCCTATTTGCACTTTCGCTAAAGCAAATATGAGAAACCCTAGATGCACTTTCACTAATGCAAGATACAATGAAAGAATGAATGCAACCTAGATCTAGGACCTTAATGAACTCCAAATCAGAAAATGAATGCTCTAAAATGTCAAGTTCACCAAAATGAACCATTAAGAAAATAGGGTGGGGGATGCACCACTATTCTCCTTCAGTCATTCAATAATGTTCTAGGAACCCAAATTGGATTGACTATCAACCTCAAAGGTGAATCAATTATCAACAAGGAAGACCTAGGAGGGGGTTCTTTGAGCTTTGAGGGGTCCACCACCAAGCAAAATCTTGGAAAAGACATCTTGACATTCAAATCAAAAAACCTAGTAATGAAATCCAAATAATGAATCCAAATGATGAAATTATGTAACAAGTTAGGATGTGTATACCTAGGAAGCTTGGAAATGTGATGAGGATTTTGGAAATGCAAAGAAGTTATCAAAATATGCCATGGAGGACTAAGATTCCCTTACCATCTTATTAGTCTTGCTACTATTTTTTAGGGTAGATACATAATCGTCAGATGCAAGAATAAGATCCAAAATAATCTATGCAAAATTCCACTTGGAGGACTAAGATGCCCTTACTACCATATTAGTCTTTATCTAAATTTCTAGAATCTACAAATGTGGTCTTGAGGCTTGATTTTTGCACTTCGTTCTCAAATCCCAGGTCCTAAAACTTCTAGATCTAGCCTGTAGGTTATTTTCTATGAAGATGACAACTTTGTAATGCAACTTTGAACCTTTGCACTTCAAATGATCTTCAATTCTTCAACCTAAATCAAAACCTTGCTATCAAGTCTGAAAACTTGTGTGAGATGGATAGCTTGGATGTAGATATTGAATCAAAAGAATTATTGATAGATATGGACTTGAATTGCTTGCTTCAATCAAAACCCTACATCACAAATGTTAGCTAAAAAAGACATATGATGTAAGAAGATCTTTGATATGATGCTTGAATCTTGAAGATGGCTCCAAATGCTTGATGAATTGCTCTTGAATGCTTGAATACTTGAATGATTGGATGCTTAGAGTGCTTAGATTGCTTATATTTCTTAGATTGCTTAGATATGAAAATGAGAGAAAGGAACCTTGTATTTATACTTATCCATGCTTAATATCCCAAAATTACACCACAACAAGCTGACGTATGAATTTATTAATTAAAGGAGGCTAAATCCTACCAAGATTTGAAATTAAATCCTAAAAATAACCTCATGAGGACTAAGATTCGCTAGGTGGTGTCTTAGTCTCGAGGCATGAAACTTGGGTCCCAGAGTCCAAAAAGGGCCCCATTTAAGGTTCACTTGAAATCAAGGTCCCAAGACCTTCAGAGGACGAAGATTCCCTAGGTGGCATCCTAGTCTTGACTCAAAAATTAGGGACACACAACCAGAATCATCAAATTATCATTTATCCTTTGATGTTTGTTAGGATTAGCTAGAAAATAATATAGTTCATTAGGCTTTTGGATGCAAAATAGGACCAATTAAGACATAGATAAGGATAAAAAAGCAAGGCAGGACCAAACAAGTGTAAAAATTCAAGGATATGCATTTTCTTACACTTCACTTATTTTCAAAAATACTGGCCAACTTCTTGCACTTGCAATTAATCTTCTTTTGGTGACAATGTGGCTAGTATTTTGTTAGGGAAAATTCTAATTCTTACTTCTTGATATGGAGGGTATCCAATTGTAGAATATTTCTTAGTTCCACCCTTAAGACTCCATTGGATAATTTGTTGAGAGAAGAGGTCATACCTCCCTTGGTCTTCTTGATGAATGACCTAGAATAGTTTCTACATACTTTACAAATATCATCAAAGGGTAACTACAAGATGTACCCTTCCCCAATGAGTTTTAAGGAATCCATACAGTCTTCATGAAATCCCCTTAAGAATACTAGTTGCAAAGATTCATGAAAATTCTATTTTGATGGGATTTCTTGAGGTAGAATTGGAATCTTTGAACATAATATTCTAATGGTTCATATTCATTTTGAGGAATCCTAAAGATTTCATACCTCTTTCTATATATGCCTCTATAATAATCTTGATATTTCTCCAAGAATTTTTTCTTTGTTGCATTTTAACTAGGAACAATATCTCTTCCCAACCCCATGAACCATCTTAGAGCAACATCTTTATGTTTCGCTGGAAATAATTTGAGTCTACTATCATCTGTGGTGTAGTCATTGTTGACAACACAAGGGAAGACAACTAAGAGGGGGGGTGAATCAATTGTCATAGAATTTAAAACTCGTTCAACTCATTAACATTATTCTTTAATCTTATTAATAACCATGAAAGCATAAATCATCAACACATCAAAAACACACATAACACTAAGATTTTTTTTATGTGGAAACCCTATTATGGGAAAAACCATGGTGGAGATTAGTCCACAAGATTAGACCTCATTAAAATTATAAGAAATGAAAATATGGGGAATGCACTTGCATTCAGGCACACTACCTAGAGCTCACTACTCAATTACAATAGGGATAACCTCCCAAAGGAAGACACACTGTCTTATAGAAAGAATTAGATTACATGCACATGGATTTGAACTAATAGAATAGCATCTGCTAATGCTTGATCATAGTTTCAGTTAAGTGCATGAACACTTCTTTACTCTTCTTCACTCTTCTTCACACTCTGCTTTTCCTTTGAATGATTTAGATCAATATTTTCAAATATACACATAGAAGAACACCACAATTTGAATAAGCAATCACTCTTATATATCCACAGCAAGAAATTTCATCCCTACATGTCAGCTTCAACAAAATAATAAAATGAATATAAAATGTCGGCCCAAAATACTACATATTATTAATGAAAATCAACCAAGGTTGGCCACAACTTAGTGAAGACCCAAATCAACATATCCAACATGAAAACACTTCAATTAATTACTCCTCAAAGATCCACAACATACTACAACCATCATGTCGACCAAGAACAAGAAAACATGAACACGCAAGAGAAAATCGCCAGCCACAAGCACACCAATCAATGCAGACATGTAACAAAGATAGAGCATGATCTAGAAGCATCCAAAAACATCTTGAATCACTAGAGAAGCATCCACAACAACTGAACTAACTAAAATCACATCATCTTCAATTAGGAACATAAACTAAAGCAACAAAAAAATTGTCAAAATATAAATTTTCATAACTCGATCAAATCTTCATGCGAATCTCTAAAACTTGACATGGATAAACTAGATAGATACACTTAGAAACAAACCCTTTATTCCAAAACCTTTGATCATCAATGTGTAGAACTTTCCAACATACTAAACTTCACTTTACCACTGACAACCTGTAACTCATCTCATTACAATTTTCTCAATATCCTCAACGTATACAACTTCTAATGAATTAATGCTAATAGTGTTGACATCAATGACAACCACATATCAACAACACAACCACAATATCCAACAATATCCCCATTTGGCATTGATGGAAACACATGATGTGAAAAACACCATCAATGCAGCTAACTCTTGACACTTACTCCCCCTTAGATTCTGACTCATTTTCTCCTCAATTCTTTCACATGATCTTCTCCCCCTTTGACATCAATAACATTTTTTTCTTCTATTTAAGATCTAAACCACATATCTGAGCATCTAAAGATCTGACTACTCCCCCTAAGTAGTAGCCACCACAACATCAAGCTGGATCAATATATGACTTTGAAATGCACAGACTGATGCAATGCAATGCATCCTTAGTTCTGATTAGGAGGGGTAATCACCCTTAACTTCCCTTTGAGATACTAAAAATTATCCTTAGGAAATGACTTGGTAAAGATTTCTACAATTTTCTCCTTAGTAGGCACATACTCCAGTCTAACTTCCTTTTCACTCACCTTTTCTCTCAAAAAGTGAAACTTAATAGATATATGCTTTGTATTTGAATGTAGCACTAAATTCTTAGATATGTTAATAGCACTTGAATTATCACATAATATAGCAATAGGCTCATTATACACAACTCTGATATCCTTCAACATCTGTTTCATCCATAGGACTTGAGTATAATTTTTAGCAACAATAATGTATTTGGCCGCTATAGTAGATAATGAAATGGCATTCTACTTCTTACTTAACCATGAAATCAACTTCTTACCCAAGAAAAATGCTCCACCACAAGTAATTTTCCTATCATTTGCATCTCCTGCCCAATCAACATTAGTAAAGGCACTCAATGTAAGATCATCATCTTTAGGATACCATAGGCCAAAGTCAATTGTCCCCTTCAAGTATTTTAAAATTCTCTTCACAATAGTCACATGAGATTCCTTCGGATCAACTTAAAATCTTGCAACAATACATACAACATCCATGATATCAGGCCTAGTTTGAGTTAAATACAACAATCCACCTATCATTGATCTATATCTAGTCTAATTTTCCTTTGGAGAATCATCTTTTTTTGTCAACTTGCATCCTATCATCATGGGTGTACCAACTGGGTTTGAATCTTCCATACTGAACTTCTTCAGTAATTCCTTCACATACTTGGACTAGGATATAAAAATCCCCTTGTCTAACTGAGTAATTTGCAATCCCAAAAATAATTTCATCTCACCAATCATTGACATTTCAAATTCACTCTTCATCTCATTAGAAAACTTCATGCACAAACCATCATCTCCTTCAAAAATGATATCATCAACAAAGACTTCAATAATCAAATATTTATTACCATTCTTGAAATATAGATTACTATCAGCAGTACCTTTGTTAAATCCAAGCTTCAACAAATACTTTTCTAATCTAGCATACCATTCTCTAGGGGTTGCTTGAGTCCATAAAATTCTTTCTTCAACCGACACACCATATCTCCCTTATTAGTCAACTGAAATCCATCAAGTTTCTCAACATACACCTCTTCTTCCAATTCACCATTTAGAAAAGTTGACTTGACATCCATCTGATAAACCTTTTAGTTCTTGTAGGAAGCATAGGAAAGAAATAATCATATAGCTTCAATTCTAGCAACAATGGAAAAAGTCTCTTCAAAATCAATTCCTTCCCTTTATGAATATCCTTTGCATACCAGTCTCGCTTTGTTTCTAACCACTTCTCCTTGCTCATTCAATTTTTTTCTAAAGACCCATTTAGTTCCAATGACATTCTTATCCTTAAGTCTGGGAACAAGAATCCATTTATCATTCTTCTTAATCTGTTTTAGTTCCTCTTTCATTCCTTCAACCCAGTGCTCATCTCTACATGCTTCATTCACACTAGTAGGCTTAGTCTTTGAAATCAAGCAATATTCTTTTGCAATGTTTCTCCTAGTCTGGACACCTTTTTTCTTATCACCTATAATTTTATCTTTTGAATCATTCAAGCTTGCATACCTCAGAGTCTTCTTAGGTTGTTCTTCAACTTTAGGCTCTTGTGTTCTCTCTTCCACAACTTCACTAGTTTCTTCTTCCTCTTGATTTTCTAGATCCACCAAAATGATTTATACTTGATTTGTAATCTAAAATTTATTTCCTTTGTTTGTACTAACATTCTAATCATTGGAATCACATCCACAGGTTCTAGATGGTGTACCTAAGTCTTCATCAACCTTGACATTTTCACTTTCAACCATTTTCCTCAATATTTTATTGTAACACTAGTAGGCCTTGCTATTAGTAGAATAACCCAGAAAGATACCTTCATCACTCCTAGTATCAAAATTTCCTATGTCTTCATCTCTCTTGATATAACATTTGTTTCCAAATATCTTGAAATATTTAACAGTAGGCTTTTGACTAGTCCATAGCTCAAAAGGGGTCTTACTAGTATCACCTTTGATTTGTACTCGGTTGAGTGTGTACATATTAGTACTCACAACTTCTCTCGAATAGGTATGAGGGACATTTCCTTCCACTATCATAGTTCTAGCAACATCTTCAATTGTTTTGTTCTTCCTTTCCACAACTCCATTTTGTTGATGGGTATGTAGTGCAGATAATTGTCTCTTTATTCCATGTTCTTCACAAAAAGAATTAAATTCATCAGAAGTGAATTCACCACATCTTTCTTATCTTAAACATTTAATCTTCAACCCTATCTCTATCTCAACCATAGCCTTAAAGGTCTTGAATTTTTCTAGTGTTTCAGATTTCTCCCTCAAGCAGGTAACCTACACCATTCTTGAATAATCGTCAATGAGTAACATGAAATACCTGTAACCTTGTAAACTTCTAACCTTAGAGGGACCACACAGATCAACATGCACAAGTTCCAACAATTCATTTGAACAATTTTTTTTCTTTGAAATGAAATTCTACTTTGCTTTCCTAATTGACATTCCTTGCATATGGCATTAGTAGGTTTCACCAACTTAGGTAGATCTCTCATAGCCTTAGTAGAACTTATCTTGACAATATTATCAAAGTTAACATGACACATTCTCCTATGCCATAACCAACTTTCATCAAGTTGAGCAATCAAACAACTTTTACTAGTAGAACTCAAGTGAAATATATTACCTTTTGTTTTTGTACCTAATGCAATTAAATTTCTAGAACTTACTCTTTTGTACTTTCCATCCTTGAATTGAAGATTGTATCCCTTATCAACCATCTGACCAACACTTAAAAGATTATGCTTCAAGCCTTCCACATACAAGACATCATCAGTATTATGATTACCATCAAGATAAATGCATCCTCTGCTATGAATCACACCAGCTGTATTATCACCAAATCTCACAACACCACCATCATACTTTTCCAAGCTCACAAATTTACTTGTATCTTGTGTCATATGATGTGAACATCCACTGTCAATCACCCATTCATCTTTCTCTTCAACTCGAGCAGCTAGGGCTTTCTCCACATTTGTACAACTAGCAAATTTAGTAGATACAAGATTGTTTTCCTTGATCACAATAAATACCCATTCATCATCACTTCTATTTCCTTTATCAAATTCATCATCTATCACACTTTCATCAATAACATGGTAACACTTGTTTTAAAATCTAGGCTTGTTCTATCTTGGATTAGGAGTTCTTTCCAGACACCTTGATGCAAAATGACCTATCTTATTGCAAGAAAAAAATTTAAGAAGAAATTTTCCTTCATACTTACCTTTTCCTCTTAGTACTCTTTTGACAATAAGTGCTTCCAACTCTTCCAACTCTCTTTCTTCTTCTTCAAACTGTCTGATTTCATCCTAATACTTGAATGTCTTTCTAGATGAACTCTCACTCAGATCATATTTGTGTCTATCTCTTTTGGAAGTAGTAGCCTTAAATGAAGATTCAACTTTAGGAAGGGAATCACCAAATTCACTCAACTCAAAAGTAGTAAGATTACAAACCAACATGTCTCTGGTTACATTTGTTATAGTCTGGAGCTCTTCAATAACACTAGCTTTGACTTTGTAAGAATTAGGCAAGGATATAAGCACTTTAGCAACAATCTCTAGTTTGTCTATCTGTCCACCAACACATATGATACCACACACGAGTTCATTCACTCTTTGCATAAAAATAGTAATGTTCTCATCATCACCCATTCTCAACTTTTCATATTTTCCTTTTAGACTCTACAAATTAGCAATCTTTACATTAGCATCACCTTCATACAAGGTTTCCAACTTTTTCCATATCTCATAAGTAGTCTTCAGATCCATAACATTTTTCATCTCAAAATTAGTCAAGGAACTCAATAATGCTTCCTTAGCCCTGATATTATACTCAACATCTCTAATCTTAGCAATAGTCGTAGGACCATTCTAAGGAATAACATACCTATTACATGTAATGTTCCAAAAGGGTTCACCAATGCATCTCAAATGACACTCCATTCGAGTCTTCCACAAAAAATAATTTGTTCCATCAAATCTCAAACTATCCTTCTTGTAAGTCACCATCCTGGATCACCTCAAGCTATTAAAATTCTTCCAAAGAACCTACTCTAATGCCAATTGTTGACAACACAAGGGAAAACAACTAAGAGGGGCAGTGAATCAGTTGTCACAAAATTTAAAACTTATTCAACTAATTAACATTATTCTTTGATCTAATTAATAACCATGAAAGCATAAATCATCAACACATCAAAAACACACATAACACCAAGATTTTTTCTTATGTGGAAACCCTGTTAGGGGAAAAACCATAGTGGAGGTCAGTCCACAAGATTATACCTTATTAAAAGTGTTAGAATTGGCTATGGATGCCAAGATCTATGGACCAAATGGAAAGTACAAAAAGAGAGAAATAATATGACAAGAATAAACTATATTCAATGTCAATGATATGATATGATTCTTATTGATTACAATGAGAGACAACTAGGAATAGCTATCACTCCACTTAAGGTGGAGAGATAATCACATGATTTGTCAACAAAAGGTGGAAGTGATAAAGTAATGACATGTCAAGTCCACCAAAAGTGGAAATTATCCAACAACCTCCTATGTGGTCCCTAAGTAAACTTAACTAAGGTGTAATTATGACCTAGGACAAGGTACAACACATTTAATTACACCAACACCCCCCTTAAGTGCAACTTAGGGAGAATGTACACAAATGCAAACAATGTAAAATGGGTCTCAGCTACTAGGCCATGTTAGGTACCCATGTACAAATGCAATGTAATCTCTCACAAACGAGGAAAGGGAGAAAACCTCATGGGAAAAACTCCCCCTCAAAAGAGAAATGAAATACAAAAACTAAATGCTCTCAATGAAGAATTAGAAGGTGAAATCCCCATATGAGGAAAAAGACCCGCCCATAAGAGAGAAGTAGAAGAGAGGCAAGGTATCCTCCCCTCAATGTTAAGTCTCCTGCAATGATGGTAGAAGCTCAACATTGAATGTTGCAGATGATCCAATCTCACGAACAACGTTCCTCCCCTTAGGAAGAAACAAAACCAAGGATGTATGCAGGATATCATGAAGATGGATGATGGATGATGATGTCTCTGAAGCATGCTCAAGTGTCTCCATGTCGATGCCGAAAGCTGACACACTCCAAATAGGTGTTCTAGGCCACAACTGCTAAAGATGACAATCCAACATCTAGTAGAGATGAATGTAGAACATAATCAAAAGACAAGGATATCCCCTCTAAAGACAAAAAAGCCTCCTCCAAATTTTGTCCAAAACTATCCACACTCACGCCAATCTATGAAGAATGATCATGTAGAGAATGAACAAGAGGTTCAAGGTGTTCCCTCACAACAACTAAACAAGTTGTATCTTCATCAAAGAGAAGATGAATGCTATCAATGGTGTCCTCCAAATCTACAAGATGTGACTCCACAAAAAGGTCTAAAATACCTGTCACAAAGCCATACAAAGTAGTCATATTTGGAAGACAATGAGGATCTTATTGCACTGAATCACTAGGAGCCAAAATTGTAGCAACACAAGTATCATCAAGTACAACAGTAGACGGAGGAGATGAAATGCATGGCTCAAGTACTGAATCTGATGTGAGAACTCCCAAGTTTAAAAAGCCATATGCCTCCTCTGAATCATGGTTCATATGATCAATAGTCAAAGGAAAAAATTCATCATCAGAAGCAAACTGTGCAAAGGAATACAATTGAGATGAATGATCAACCACCCCAGTAGCAATGATATCTCTAGTCTCCAAGTTGTGAATGATAACCGAATCAGGAGTGAACTCCACAATTCTCCCATCTCCACCATGTGTAATTTGATATATGGAAAGTAGATTGTTCATCAAATGAGGAACACACAAGACATCCTGAAAAGTGTTTTCCCCAATGCTAATAGATCCCTTCCCTATTACACTCATGTAGGTATTGTTTCCCATCAATATAGGAGACATACTATAAGGCTGAAATGAAGAGAAGATAGTCTATGAAGATGCCATATGATGTGATGCTCTTGAATCTAGAAGCCATCTCCCTAATCCTGGACCTGAATGAGCACAAAGAGCTTCTCCTTTATATCCTGATGTTTGACCTTTTTCATTTTTAGACTATTTTTAAGTAGAAGGAGAAGAAGATTCAAACATTCTAGAAGGCAAATCAATATGATTCTTTTTTAGAAGATTCTTCAACTCATCAATATCCTTCTTATAACAATAGTGTTCTTCATGTCCATCCTTCTTGCAATATGCACAAAAAGGTCTCTCCTTAGATGTTTCTCCTTTTGATGATGAGGATTCTGATTCTTTATGTGGCTTGTTCTTTTTCTTCTTTTGCTTCTTATCAAGATTCACCAATTCTTTCTATACCTTAGACTCATTTTCCACCAATGCTTGTGGTTTGGAAGACTTGATTAGACACATGCTCATTAACTTAGCTTCCTCTTGGATTGGGAGATTTGCAAATTCATCAAACTTAGGATCAACATAGGATGCTCCCATAGAAAGTCGATGGGTATGAAAGCCAAAAATAAACACTGAATACTTAGGACCAAGCTTGGATAACACATTTAGAATCAATTGTAAATCCTCTTTTCAATAGTGCATTCTTTCAATTGTGTTCTTAGTTGCTTGATTTTGGAGATGTAGTCCTAGATGTGGTCAAAACTTTTAGGATCAAGATTCATCAAATCATTATCGATATGATAACCTCTAATCTTATTTTTTTTACCATACAATTTCTCAAAATTATCCCATGCTTCTTTAGGTGTATTACATGATTCAATATGAAATTGCAAATCAAATGAGACTAATGAACATATGCATCCAAGTGTTTTCTCACAATCAATCTCCCACCTTTCCAATTCTTTAGCATCAGTAGGTTTTTGAATTGTGTCCTTTAGATGACCTATTAGGCCTTTCATCATGAGATAGTTCGATACTGATTTTCTCCATGTAGCATAATTATGTGGATTTAGGTGTTCAATTTGAGATCTCCCCATTGCAAGAACACAAACCAAGCAAAATAATGCAAACAATCACTGCAAGATTAACCCCCCCAAGCAATATCTGATTGGGCACTTTATATTTAGTGCGTTTACAATTGCCACTTGCCAAAAACAACAAAGTGGTCTTTGATCTTGGTACATGAAAATGCCAAAATAGTCCACAGAATCAAGTACAATTTTTGGTAAAAAATGAGATCAATATAATCCTACCACTAAGAATTACATGAAAAATCATGCACTTTCAAAAAAAATTGCACCAAAGTAGCAACACCTGTGAGAATTTGAAATTTATGGAAAAAATAGACATCAAAACAAAAAAAATATTGCACCACTGTGTAAAGCACAAAATTCTAGCCCAAATAAAAAAAAATTACTTAAAAAAAGGAGTCAGAATGAGCAAGATATTAAGCTTCAAAGTTGGACTAAAAAATAAAAACTACCAACCGTGAGGGGGGCAAAAAAATTTTGAATCTGCTGACGCGGTGCTGACATCAGCATTCTGCGTGATTAAAATTGATGTCTTCGAGCCCTTCAAAAAAATTATTTCCTGCCTACGGAATATGCTGATTTTTGGTGCTTAATTTTGAAGGCTATCTGCACGTCATGTTGAGAAATGCCAATTGTTAGAATATGCTATGGCCTAATGGAATAGTCTAAAGGAATCTCGGTCCACCAGAATCTAGAGTTGACGCCAAGATTTTGAATAAATTGCCAGAGTTTTTGATTTGTACCTGCCGCTGGTTTTTGAATTTTGTCAAAAAAATTCTCACTGACCACCGGTAGAGAGGGCCCTGTGGAGGATGTGCGGACCGTTGTTCAAAGAGGTAGTGAATGATTTATTGCTGCATGGTGGCAGATGGAAGATGGGGTATAGGTTGTACTCTATCACATGCTTGTACCAGTCTACATACCACAGACTTGTGATTTTTCAAAAAAAAAACTTTTACAAAAATTTTGATCGGTATTTTTTACAATAAAAATTTTAGAAAAATCAAATCTGATTTTTTTCTATAAGATTTTCAAAAAAAATTCGATGAAATAAAAAATATTTTATTTTCAAAATTGTACCGTTGACAATTATGATGACCTGGGGGCCATACGGCTCTTAGGAAAAATGTTTTTTCCTCACCGGATGACTTGCTCCAAAATGGATGAATTGACAATTGATCTTAGGGTTTTTGGCCCTTCTGGACACGATGGCAGGGTTGGATTTGACCCAAAATGCTCCAAAATTCAGCTACCTTCTAGATCTAGCAACCACACTTCAACTTCAAACCCACATAGATTTGGCTTCATATGTCCGATTTGGACGAAACAAAAGGAAAAATCGACTTTCTCGAACCTTCTGGATGCAATGGTGAGCTTAGATTTGCACTAGCAAGCTCCGATATGGACCTGCAACAAAGAGCCACAAATGGAACCTCCTCAGATCTAGTATCTCTCTTCAGAAAAAGACTCTCCAATGGCACCCAACCTGCTTTGATACCATGTTAGAATTGGCTATGGATGCCAAGATCTATGGACCAAATGGAAAGCACAAAAAGAGAGAGAATGAATATGACAATAATAAATTGTATTCAATGTCAATGATATGATGTGATTCTTATTGATTACAATGAGAGAGACCCCTTGGTTATATAGCCAAGGTGAGAACATAGAAGGGCATAAGATTATGACAAGTGTTGTAATCTTATGACATGAGACAACTAGGAAGAGCTATCACTCCACCTAAGGTGGAGAGATAATCACATGATGTGTCCACAAAAGGTGGAAGTGATAAAGTAATGACATGTCAAGTCCACCAAAAGTGGAAATTCTCCAACAACCTCCTATGTGGTCCCTAAGTAAACTTAATTAAGGTGTAATTATGACCTAGGACAACGTACAACACATTGAATTACACCAACAAAAAGTATAAGAAATGAAAATATGGGGAATTCACTTGCATTCATGCACACTTCCTAGAGCTCACTGCTCAATTACAATAGGGCTAAATTCCCAAAGGAAGAAACACTATCTTACAAAAAAATTGGATTACATTTGCAAGGATTTGAACTAATAGAATAACATATGCTAATGCCTGATCACAGTTCCAGTTAAGCGCATGAAAACTTCTTTACTTTTCTTCACTCTTCTTGACACTCTGCTCTTCCTTCGAATGATTTAGAACAATATTTGCACATATACACACAAAAGCACACCACAATTCGAATACGAAATTGCTCTTATATATCTATAACAAGATATTTCATCCCTACATGTCAACTTCAACAAAATAATAAAATGAATATAAACTATCAGCCCAAAATACTCAAGATTATTAATGTGAATCAACCAATGTTGGCCACAACTTAGTGAAGACCCAAATCAACATCTCCAATGTGAAAAAACTTCAATTAATTAATCCTCAAAGATCCACAACATGCTACAACCACCATGTCATCCAATAATAAGAAAAACATTAACATGCAAGAGAAAATCACCAACCATGAGCACAACGATCAATGCAGACATGCAAAAAGATAGAGCATGATCTAGAAGCATCCACAAACATCTCGAATCACTAGAGAAGCACCCGCAACAACTATACTAACTAAAATCACATCATCTTCAATCATGAACACAAACTAAAGGAATAGAAAAACTATTAGAATATAAATCTTTATAACTTGATCAAATCTTAACGTGGATCTCTAAAACTTGATGTGGATAAACTAGATACACTCAACAAAAAACCCTTTATTCCAAAACCTCTCATCATCAACGTATAGAAATTTCCAACATACTAAACTTCACTTTACCACTAACAACCTGCAATTCATCTCATTACAATTTTCTCAATATCCTCAACACATAGAACTTCTAATGAATTAATGCTAACAGTGTTGACATCAATGACAACCACATATCAACAACACAACCACAATATCCAACAATCATAACTTTGGCATAACACAACAAACTCAAAAATAAAGATGTTTGTATCCTCTATGACCATCCCATAGAAGATAGGGAGTTTCGAAGGAAGTATGTTCTTTAGAACAACTACCCTTTCCTAGTTGGTAATAGGGAATTCAAATGTTACATGCTCAGGTGGATATTTTGTTGCTACATCACCCATGATGCTTAATATATGTAGGAAGTGATGAAGGGTACCCCCCTTACGTTAACAACCTAACAATGACAACTTAGGTTTGCATAGAAAAATTGCAAGAGAATGCAAGAGATTGGGCATGTGCAAGATCATCATGGAAAAAATAGGCCCTTATGTGGCAAAAAATTCAAAAAAAATAGAGTTAGGTAACTTGACATAAAAAATTGAATAAGTTATCTATATTATTTCAAAAATATGTAAGAATAGAATCTATAGAAAATTGAATGTAGTTTCTAAACTACTAGGTTTATTTAAAAAAAATTATTTGGTGAAAATTTGAAATTTCAATGCAATAGTACTTAAATTTCAAGGGAAAAATAAGAAGTAGGTGTCTGTCGACCACCCTAACCACAAAAAAATGATAATATTTTTTTATAAAATTTCAAATATAAGTAGAGGACTCATGTCCCGAGGTGATGCATATTTTTTTGTAATTTTTTTCCAAGTAAATAATTAATTATGAATTTTTTATTACAACTTTTAAAAAATATAAAAAGTCATATGTATGACCACCTTAACTTGGTCAAAACTTCAAGAAAATCAGTTTTTTTTAATTGTATAGCACGTGAAGCATAGAATGTGATGCATGTTTGGATTCAAAAAATGTGATACCATTTGAAAGCTATAGATTTTTTTCAATCAGCCTATCAATTAGGACTTTAGTCATAATTCAAATAAAAAATGAATAATAATTATTTATTAAATTCAAAGTAAAGCATAATTTATATTGGTGGAAAGCTGAGAATCTCCTTTAAAAACTCTTTTCATTTTATCAATTTTGGGTAAAAAAAATGTAATCAGCCACATACCCTACACATACCCATCATATTGCCACTTTTTGGCCCATCATGATCTTGCACATACCCGATTGTATTATTTAGAAATGGAAATACATATTATAGTCTTGCATGCCTACTTATGGGCTACTTATTACAATCATCTATTAAATTTCAGATTTGAGTATTCACCCTCAGTTCTTTATTCACCAGCAAGCAATCGACCTTCACTTTCTGCCACCTTATCTCTTCACTGTAGGTCACTCTATCTCTTCTCTAGATGCCCCCCCTTCATGTTTCCCTTCAACATTGCTATATATTTCTTATCTTTCAAGTCATCCTTGTCATTCTTTCTCTCTCTATGTTGTGGTACCACTTTTCACCCAATGGGCATCAAGAACTCACTGGTAGTTACCATCATCTTCCAATCATTGGATCCTATGGAAATTGTTAACCAATCACATTGTTTTACAACAAGGATGTAAAAATAATGAGTAACCTTTCGCCACCCTACTTGTTCATTCACTGACTTAGTTATTCTTACGTTTCTACCATCTCCCACCATTAGAATATTGCTATGACCTTAAACCTTCTTGCTTCAAAACCCGTAGGTCCCAATGATTCTTCCATTGGAATATCAGGCAGATTCCACAAGAACTTCCACCAAAACACTCATTCCTCTCCAATGGTTCTCTATCATCTGCACATCATTGGCCCATTGAAGAGACTAGGATTCATGTTAGCCTAAGGTATCAACGTCACTTTGATATGCCATATCACCTCGTCAAATGGACTCGTGAATGGCTTTGATCGATAGCTCAAAGTCTCCTCAACTACATGTTAGATGTCTATAGTTCGTTAGAAGTTGGAGTTCATTCCTCCTTCAAGCCACTTACCATCTACCATACTCATGGGTATCGAGGTTCACAATTATCAAATACATCATACATATTTAGTAGTTAAGTCAAGGCATAAGGCTTAATGCTGAAACCTGAAGTTTGATAAGACTGTGTAGAAAAATGGCTAAGTCCAACTTCTTTGGCAAGTGATAATAGATACACCTAAGGCCCAAAGCTTGAATTTCTAGAAATCTTCTTACTTAGAAACTCAATCCAATTCAAACCTTATTCATAAGAAACATTAAAAATATTTTTTTTGGTTGATGCAAGATTTCTCTTACACCCTAGATGCTCCTACATCAGACACCTGGGGTAGTTTGAAAAATGACTTTGTCACTCTTTAGAAGTTAGAGGAAAGCCAAGATTGCTAGCCTTTTATTTAGAAAAACATGTTGAATCTTCAATAGGTCTCCCTTTCCACTTCACCAAATATTCTCTATAGTTCTAGTTCCTTGTGCTCCTTCCCACACAACTATCCAAAATTTCTTCAATTTCTTCTTTCTCCGATGCAAGTGTTGGAATGCTCCACTATGCTTATGTCAACTCATTTTTCATATCCCCTTCATGATATTCTACCAAATCAGAAATGTTAAACATAGGTGAGACATGAATCTCACTCGACAACTCCACCTCATACACATTTCTTGAATCATCCTTCTTCAGAATCTTGCACGATCTGAATTTCTTCATCTTCAGCTTCTTATGTGCCAACTAGAAACCTCTCCTTTTGCAAATGGACCATGACTTCGTCACCTACCTGGAACTCCTTATGCCTTCTTTTCTAATCTTCCTTAGCCCTATACTATGTATTCATCCTATTGATATGCTTCTTAAATTCTCCATGCACATTCCTCATTTATTCAACAAAATATTTGGCTTTAGTACTATGATTTTCTTCTTTATCCATCCTCCTTAATTCAGTAGCTTTCCTAGGACTACTACCATACACAATTTGGAATGGTGATTTACTAGTGCTCCTATTGACTAAATTATTGTACATGAATTCTTCATGTGGTATAATTAGATCCCATCCCTTGGGTTTTTCACCTATTAAGCATCTCAACAAGTTACCCAAGCTTCTATTCACTACCTCTATTTGTCCATTCGCTTTCGGATGATGGGCTAAGCTAAATTTTAAGTCTATTTTCATATTTTTGAACAACCTCATCCAAAAATACCCTATGAACTTGGTATCTCGATCTAAAACTATGCTCTTGCATAGACCATGTAGTTGTACCACCTCTCTGAAAAATAATTCTACAATATGGACATCACTTGTCTTATGACAAGGAATGAAATGTGCCATATTCAAAAATATTTCCACCACCACAAATATGGAGTCATGACCTCTCTGTTTCCTTAGCAAACCAAGAACAAAATCCATGTTGATATCCTCCCATGGCTTCTCTAGTATAGGTAATGGCTGATACAATCCAATATTTTGATTGGTGCCTTTCATCATTTGAAATAGCCTGCAACCCTATAAAAATTTCTTCACATCCCGCTACAACTATGACCAATAGTAATGCTCACTCATGACAACAATTGTCTTATCCCAACCAAAATGTCCTACCAACCCGCCACTATGATTTTCCTTGATCAAGTTCTCCCTCATGGAACTCCTAAAAATGCATAATTGATTCATTCTAAATAGCATATTGTCTTAGATTGTGAAGTCCAACCATTTCATCCTATCTAATTTGATAGGCCCCTTACAAGCTTTCCAAGCTTCTACGAAATCAAGATCTTCTAGATACAAATTCTTCAATTCATCAAACCCAACCACTTTGATCTGTAGTTCAATTAACAAGTTTTTCCTCTTGCTAAAGGCATTTATGATTCAATTTGATTTTCCACTCCTATGTTTCAAAACAAATGTGTAGCTTTGCAAAAATTCTACCCATTTCAAATGCCTTTGATTCAATTTTCCTTGATTGTTTAAATACTATAAAGCCTAATGATTAGTAAATAAATTAAAAAAAATTGCAACAAGTAATGTCCCCATTTCATCAAAGCATGAACTATAGTGTAGAACTCTTGGTCATAAACAAAATATATTTTCTTTGTATTGTTCAAATTTTCACTAAATTAGGCAACAAATTTACCTTCTTGACTCAAAAAAGCTCCAATGGAATTGCCACTAGTAGCACAGTCTATTTGAAATACTTTATTGAAATCTGGGAGTGCCAAAATAGGTTGTTGTGTGACTCTCTTCTTGAGAAAATCAAAACTTCATTTTGCTCATGTACATTTGAATTTTTTCTATCCCCTCTCATTGTTTCAATCAAGGGCACACAAATACTACTAAATACTTTAATGAACTTTCAGTAAAAAATTTCTAGACCATAAAAAGATCTTACCTCAGTAGTGTTTCTTGGCGTTGGCCACTCCACAATGGCTTCCACCTTTTTGGGTTCATTTTTAGACCCTTTGCTAAGATAAAAAATACCAAGTACACCAATTCACATTTCACAAAAATGTATTTCTTCAAGTTGATCAACAACTTCTCCTCTCTTAGCTTCTCAAAAAATTCTTTGATATGCATCAAGTGCTCCTCCAATGTCTTACTGAAAATCAAAATGTTATCCAAGTAAACAATGACAAACTTACCCAGAAACTCTTTGAGAACCTCATTCATGAGCCACATAAATGTGTTGGGTGCATTGGTTAGCAAAAAAGGCATGACTAACCACTCATATGTAGTCCTTATTTGGTCTTGAATGTCATATTCTACTCATCTCCTTCTCGAATTCAAATCTAGTAATAACCACTCTTCATATTGATCTTTGTGAAGTACTCAGCACCACTCAAGCAATCCATTATGTTATCCATCCTTGGCAAGGGAAACAAATAGTTGATGTGATCTTGTTTATGGATTTTGAATTAGTACACATTCACCATTCACCATCCCTCTTAGGTGCTAATACTACGGTTAGTATAAACAAACTTAAACTCTCTTTGATCAATCCTTTTTGCAATAGTTCTTGCACTTGTCTATTCAATTCTTTATTTTCTATTGGAATCATCCAATGGGATACCTTATTTGGTAAATTTTCTCTAGTAATCAAATCCATTTGATGACTGATTTTCCTAACTGGCGGCAATCCTTCAGGTACATTATAAAAAACAATACTCTAAAATTCATCCAGAAAATCACACACTTCTACAGGTACTTTTCTACTGAATTCCCTTTTAGCTTGAGGGATTAATGCAAAACATATATGTTTGTGCCTCATACCTTCTACCAATTTCCTTCCATCGACCAAACAAATTTGTGCATTGTTGCATACCTTTTCTCATGTATCTTGCAGAGGTTTTAGCTTATGTAAAATACCATCCTTTGTTAATGAATAGGTGTTAGCATGCCCATCATGTACTACTCACTAATCAAATTTACATGGTCAGCCTAACAACATGTGTGCTATGCCCTTAATATTAGTGTACATCAGGTTATGAATAGTCAGCTTGTGGCTATCTTAACTCTCTATTAAGTCATATTATCATTAGTATATTGTTATTTATTTGTTTAGGTTAGCCTAAGACTTATATAGGTGTGTCTAAGTCGGCCTAGGTGATATCCTAGGCATAAATAGGTATATATAGGAGGTTGTGAGTCTTGTTTCATCATCAAGTTGTGAACTGTGTTCTCATTGGAGATATTTGGAGGATTTCCCCCTCGAAGTGGCTTGTTATTCTTAGTTATTATCAAGTATTTGCAACATATTTCATATCATATTCTTCTATTGTGCAAGTTATTAAGTCATATTATCATTAGTATATTGTTATTTAGTTGTTTAGGTCGACCTAAGACTTATATAGGTGTGTCTAAGTCGGCCTAGGTGATAACCTAGGAATAAATAGGTATATATAGGAGGTTGTGAGTCTTGTTCCATCATCAAGTTGTGAAGTGTGCTCTCATTGGAGATATTTGGAGGTTTCCCCCCTCGAAGTGGCTTGTTATTCTTAGTTATTATCAAGTATTTGCAACATATTTCATATCATATTCTTCTATTGTGCAAGTTATTTCATAACAATGTGACAAGCATCTATTGGTATTATATCACACAAAACTTCATCCTTGTAGTTATCGATCTTGAACTTTATTAGGCGTTTCTCATTGACCAAAACCCTTTGTTCCTTCTATAACCATGCAATCTAATATGGACTTGGATGTCTTCTCCTCTCTAACTGCAACTTGGTGACCATTTCTTCTGACACATGATTTTTAGTGCTACCTCCATCAATGATCACATTGCACACCTTGCCTTCATACTTGCACTGAGTGTGGAACAAATTATTCCTCTGATCTAGTTCCTTCTCTTCATTCAACAAAGTTCTCCTAGAAATAAGGGTCTCACCCCATTTAGCATCTTTTGACTATGAAGATCAAGCATCTTTATCCACATGAATAACTCTCGCATTTTGTTTAGGCCTTCTATTTGTCTTCCCTTGGTGTTGCGAGCACTCATATGTTATATTCCCTACTTCACTGCATTGGAAATGTGTCCCTCTAAAACCTACCCTTCTTGGTTCACATCCAGAACTTCCTCTACCTCATCGTCCTCCATTGTTCTAATCACAAGGCTGATATGAGTCATATAGTTTTTTATCTTGACTAGAGCTAGTTCCTTCACCTTTTCTTTGGTCGTCACTTTGACCTCCATATGGATGTCCACTAGTCCTTCCTCCACCACCTTCACCTCTTTTTTTTCTTTCAAACCTCTTGTTTAGTCATTCTTCAACCTTTAGATAGAACCGATAAGCATCCTCAATGGTAGTCATTCTTACCAGTGCCAATTCTTCATGTATGCTTGGCTTCAACCTATTAATATAATGATAAAATTTCTCTTTGTTCACCTCAAAATGTCCCATATGAATCAGGACCTTGTGAAATTCCTTTGTGTATTCTTTCACTATCCTCATTCCTTGTCTTAGACTCTACATCTTCTTGAGTAGTTCCAATTCATAATTCACTAGAATAAATTATTTCTTCAACTTTGATACCATTATGTCCCATCTAGAAATTTTATCTTTCCATTGTCTTCCTCTTTCTAGATGGAAATATTTTCACCATATACTAGCATGAACTTTTATCTTTTTTTTTGCAAACCTTATTCTGTGAGGATCTTCAATCTCAAATTCAAAAAATTCTTCCTTGTCATTGATCCAATTTGATCAATTCTTTAGAATTTAGACTTCCATTGAGAGTTGAAACCTCCATTTTGGGCCTCTTCCCAATGCTTGAGATCACTCTCAACAATCTCTTTTCTTTGGCATCCATTTGATCCTATTCTTCTTCCATTTCTTCTCTAGTGTCATATTCACTATCATCTCTTTCTCAATGCACATCTCCCTTTGAACCTCTTGGTGCAAGGTTTCTAATTGCTTTCAGAGGGCTCTAATTAATATAAAAATGGGGGTGAGATGATGTCACCCTTCTTTCCACTAATCACTCAAAAATTCACTAGGAGTCATTGGATTCACTATCAACCTCACAAGCTGAGTCAATTCTCAATGAGGAAGAACTAGGAGGGAGTTTCTTTCAACTTTAAGGGGTTCACCACCAAGAAAATGCTTAGAAAAGACAAATGAATATTCAACTCACAAAACCTAGTTATACAAGCTAAATGAGAGATGCAAATGATGAAATTATGCACTAGGGAGATATGATATGTGTACATGCGAAGTTTGAATATGTTGTGAGGAGTCCAGAAATGAAAAGAAGTTGTCCAAATATGCCAAGGAGGACAAATATGCCTTTATTGTTGACTTAGTCCTACTATTGTTTTTCAAGGAAGATGCATAATCTTCAGATGTTGGAACTAGATCTAAAAAAAAAATTAAAATATGTTTTGGAGGACTAAGATGCCTAAGGTGGTGTATTAGTCCCATTATGAATTTCTAAAAACTTTGAATGTGGTCTTGAGCTCCAAGGTCTGTACTTGCTTCTTCTCAAATCTCATGTTCTAAAGCTTCTATATTCATCTTGTAGGTGAGTTTCTGTGAAGATGACAACTTTTTCATGCAACTTTGCAACCTTGCAATCTTGCACTTCAAATGATCTTCAAGTCTTCAACCTAAATCTGCAATCACAAATATGCAAGAAGGAAGAAACTTGTTGTTTGTTAGTGAATGGGAGTTTTCCTTGGTCAAACCATTGTTGTTAATTAAACCTTGAAATTAAATAGAATAATGAAGGGAAATGGTGAATGAGCAGTGGTACAACTCACTAAACCCTTGTTATAAACTTTGCAAACTTGTGTGAAATGGATGCAATGGATATGGATCTTGAATCAAAGATATGGACTTGAATTGCTTGCTTAAATCAAAACCCTACATCACAAATGTTAGCACAACACAGATGATGCAATAAGCTCTTTGATATGATACTTGAATTTGGGTATGTGCAGGATCATCATGGAAAAAATAGGCCCTTAAGTTGCAAAAAATTTAGAAAAATTAGAGTTAGGCAACTTGACATAAAAATTTGAATAAGTTATCTATATTATTTCAAAAATAAGTAAGAATAGAAACTATATCAAATTGAATGTAGTTTCTAAACTACTAGGTTTGTTTAAAAGAAAAAAATCTATTTGGTAAAAATTTGAAATTTCAATGCAGTAGTACTTAAATTTCAAGGCAAAAATAATTAGGTGTCTATTTGACCACCCTAACTACAATAAAATGATAATATTTTTTATAATATTTTAGATATAAGTAGATGACTCATGTCCCAATGTGATGCATATTTTTTGTAATTTTTTTCCAAGTAAATAATTAATTATGAATTTTTATTACAATTTTTAAAAAATATAAAAACTTGTATGTCTAACCACCTTAACATGGTCAAAACTTCATGAATTTAATTTTTTTTTTTTTAATCCTATATTATGCGAAGCACAGAATGTGACACATATTTTGTATTCAAAAAATGTGATATTGTTTGAAAGCTATAGATGTTTTTCAATCAGCCTATCAATCAGGAATTTAGTTATAATTCGAATAGAAAATAAATAATAATTACTTATTAAATTCAAAGTAAAGCATAATTTATATTGGTGGAAAGCTGAGAATCTCCTTTAGAAAACCTTTTCCTTTCATCAATTTTGGGTATAAAAAAAGTCGTTAGCCACATACCCATCATATTGCCACTTTTTGGCCCATCATGATCCTACACATACCCATCTTAATGATGGCTCCAAATGCTTGATATAAATGCTCTTAAATGTTCTTGTGAACTCAATTTTCCATTATGAATGCTCTTACAAAGGACTTGGATTAGAATGAATGAATGAACCTTGTATTTATACTTATATATGCTTAATACCTCGAAATTACATCACACCAAGCCGATATATGAATTCATTAAATAAAGGAGGCTGAATCTTGCCAAAATTTGAAATTAAATCCTAAAAATAACTCAAGGAGGACTAAGACACCCTAGGTGGCATCTTAGTCCCAAGCCATGAAACTTGGGGCATAGACACCAAAAAGGGGCCCAATTAAGATGCCTCAAAATCAGGGTCCTGAGACCTTTGGGGGACAAAGATGCCCTAGGTGGCATTTTATTCCTAACCAAAAAATAAAGGACACAAATAAAATAATTAAATTATTATTTATGCATTGGAGAATTTTGGGATTAGCCAAAAAAAAAGATATAATTCATAGGGATTATGGATGCAAAATAGGACCAATTAAGACATAAATAGTGATTAATAAAGCAAGGAAAGCCCAAAATAGTGTGAAAATGAAAGGGTATGCATTTTACTACACTACATTTAGCCCCCACTTTAGTGAGGATGAACTTGCTTCAAACTCACACTAAAGTAGCCAATCACGCACTCAAGAGGGGTTCAAATGTACAAATGTTAGTAAGATAGGATGCCAATAACCAAGAGGGCGGCCAAACCCCCAAGATCAAGATTCTATGGTAAACCAGTATAAGCACAAAGGAACACATTTATATATGAAATATGAAGCCATAACCAGATCTCAAACATACACCATCAAAGACAGGAAAAAGGAAAACTGTAATGGATCAGGCTTCGATTGGTCATCCAACGTGGCATACCAACTCTAGGATGAATATTTACAAGTGGAATGCATTTTCCACTATGCAAAAAAAACACATGCTCACAAGGGCTAGTGAAGCTAGGTGTCCACTAGGTGAGCCCCAGGGGACCATATCAAAGCCATACCTCCATGAATTTAATAAGGTACAAAAATGCATTCTCACAAGGGCTAGTGAAGCTAGTTGTTCACTAGGTGAGCCCCATGAAGTCCATATCAAATCCATACCTCCATGAATTTAATAAGGACAACAGGAAAATGCATGCTCATAAGGGCTAGTGAAGCTAGTTGTTCACTAGGTGAGCCCTAGGAAGTTCATATCAAAGCCATACCTCTATGAATTTAATAAGGAAAAAAGGAAAATGCACACTCACAAGGGCTAGTGAAGCTAGTTGTTCACTAGGTGAGCCCCAAGAAGTCCATATAAGAGCCATACCTCCATGACTTTAATAAGTAAAAAAGGAAAATGCAACAAGAAAGAGGGATGTTCAAAGGGATTTTTCTTAGGTCATGTGAGGTCTTACTCTTAGGGGACATCATTCTTAATGACTCCAAGTTAGGACCAATCAAAGAATAAATGATTCACCACTTAGGGGATGAAGTGTGTTGCATCACCAATAAGGGGAATATAATATGCTAAGATAGGTCACACTCTTGAAGGACATTAGTCCCAATGTCACCACAAAGAGGAAAACACATTGCATGAAATAAGAAAATTGTATCAAAGAACATGAAAAAGGAAAAAAAATGCAATCATGCCTAAATAATGCCAATGTATGCCCCCACTTTAAAGAAATTTCTAACATGTTGTGAGAAATTACTTTAAAGTAGCCAAAAGGTGAAAAAGGGAAAAGAGGATTTCCCCCCATAAACACATAAAGGATCTATGGATTTGGGGTCAGTATTTGTCTTTGTTGCAATGAAATTAGAGAGCTTGGAACTGTCATCATTCCCCAAATACACATAGAACTGGAAGAATGATGCAAAGAGAGTGAAAAAAAAAGAAAAGCCTTTTGGGTCAACATGGAAGAGACACAGGATGTCTCAATGCCTTGCATCATCCCCAAAGGGAAAACACAAGGAAAAAAGGAAAATGAAAAGTAAAGAAAAGTAAAAATCTTTTGGGTCAACATGGAAGAGACATAGGATGTCTCAATTCCTTGCATCATCCCCAAAAGGAAAACACAAGACAAAAAGGAAAATGAAAAGAAAAGATAAAAGATCAATGAAAGGGGAAAAGTATATGACATATAGAAGAATGAAGGTACAAATAGAGGAATTCACATAGAGAGAGAAACATCAAATAGAACATCATGGGGGATCATGGTACACACATGTAATCAAACAAAAATAAAATGAAAAAGGCTAGTAAGCAATAGGCAAGTCAACCTAAAGCAAGTCATTTTCCTCCCAATGTTAGTCTGTATAAGCGGAAGGTAGATAACAAACCTAAGGGACAACAACAAATTACTTACTAGGACAAGGCCATCTACTTCTTCCCCCCATTGAGTGCAAGACAAGAATTAGCCGAAGTAGGTGATGAGAAAGATAATGTAATAGTGAGAATAGAATATTCTACAACTATTACATGACAAGTGGTCAAAAAAGGATAAGCTATGCAATCACTTGATGGAAATCATTTCCATCAAAGTGAAAGTTTTGAAATACTAACTTGAATGCATGAAACTCAAAGTGAAAGTTTTGAAATACTAACTTGAATGCATCTTTAGGATAAAGCACTAGTATATTCATAGGTGGTGATTTTATGAGTCCTTTGTTTAGAAATAGTTGTAGTTTCCTTTCACTTTCAGGTGGTGGACATGGAGGTTGTAACTTTTGCAATTTGTAAGGTCTTTTGTGTTTTCTAGATTCACCAACTTCTCTAGCTGAAGGTTTAGGAGGAGGACCTAAGGTGATCCTATAATCCTTGTCATTGTTATGAGTCATTGGTTGTTCTTTAGGAAGAAGGATACTCATATCAAGAGGAGAATCAAAGATTACCATACCATCAATATGAAGTATTAGGTATTCTCAAGGAGGTCATGTAGTGTGAGGGGGATCTTGATATCCTAACCCTGTTGTGTTTTCATTGGTTGATAGGTGTTCTAGGACTTGGTGAATTTTATTTTCATTTGTTTTATTGCATCCTTGTCTACTTAAGATTGTGAATCCTTTTCCACATGTTTCTTCTATATTGATTGGAGTGTTTGTTACTTTATTATCATAAAATGGTTGGGTATTTGCTTATTTAGAGGAACTAGATGCACCTATTGTAAGGAACTTAGGTTCAACTTCTGCTTTGGTTTCAGGATGTAAGTAACCAAACATCTCAAGAGGTGGTATTGTGGGAGGATCTAGTTGTTTCATGGATGGATAGAAGGATGAATTAGCTTCAAGGTTATCAAGACAATCATTTAGGAGCTTATTCATGTTGTCATCATCTTCTCCAATGATGTCAACATCATGAGGACATGCATTAGGAGTTGAGTGAGCATGAGTGAGTTCAATTTCATTAGGGTCATTACCAAAGGCACAATTTGAGACATCTACTAAAGATTTCAAAGATATCAAAAGCTTTCCAAACCACATATCCATGATGCAAGATTGGAAAAATGTACTTGAAATGAAAGAAATTGAGATAACAACTATTCTACAAACTAAAATAGAAAACCGAAGGAAGTCCACAAAAGCACAAAAAAGAAATTTTATATCCTAAAACTTGGAAAGTCAAAGTCAACAGGGACTAAGATGCCAGTAAGGGTGTCTTGGTCCTACTGCTGAGATTTTAAAGTTCCAGAGGTTGAAATAGATAGAAAACAGCAAAGAGAGACTTCTAGAGCAAAAACCTTGAGAGGGACTAAGATGTCAAGAAGGGCATTTTAGTCCTAATAGTAGTTTTCTTAGAAAAAAAAAATTGGATTGTCTATAGTGTTTGCAGATTGTCTATTTAGGATGTTGATGCTTAGAAACAAAAAATTATGCCAATGAAAGAAAGGAAAAGTAAGTAGTAACAAGTAGTTGAATGTAATGTTGAATGAATTTTTTCAATTTTCAATGCAATAATAATGTTTCTAAATGAAATTAAGATGATGAAAAACACACTTTTCAATTTTTGAATGAACTAAAATGACGTAAGAAAGAAAAAATGCAACCTATATGCACTTTCACTAATGAAAACATAAGAAACCCTAGATGCAATTTCACTAATGGAAGGTGAAATGAAAGAATGAATTCAACCTAGATCTAACAATTTAATGGAATCCAAGTCAGAAAATGAATGCTCAAGAAGGTCGGGTTCACCAAAATGATTAAAAATGGGGGTGAGATGATGTCACCCTTCTTTCCACTAATCACTCAAAAATGTTCTAGGAGTCCTAATTGGATTGACTATCAACCTCACAAGGTGAATCAATCCTCAATGAGGAGCACATAGGAGGGGGGTTCTTTCTACTTTAAGGGGCTCACAACCAAGCAAATTCTTGGAAAAGAAAAATTAACATTCAACTCACAAAACCTAGTTATGTAAGCTAAATGAGAGATGCAAATGATGAAATTATGAAACATGGAGATAGGGGGTTCTAGAGTTGTGAGGATTTTGAAAATGCAAAGAAGTTGTCCAAATATGCCAAGGAGGAAAAATACACCTTTACTGTTGTCTTAGTACCATTGTTGTTTTTCAAGGAAGATGCACAATCTTTAGATGTTGGAACTGGATCTAAAAGAATTTCTAAAAAATATGTTCAAGAGGACTAAGATGCCCAAGGTGGCATATTAGTCCTATTCTGAATTTCTAGAAACTCTAAATGTGGTCCTGAGCTCTAAGTTCTGTGCTTGTTTCTTCTCAAATCTCAGGTTTTGAAGCTTTCAGATTTGGCCTGTAGGTGAGTTTCTGTGAAGATGACAAATTTTTAATGCAACTTTGCAACCTTTCAATCTTGCACTTCAAATGATCTTCAAGTCTTCAACCTAAATCTGCAATCACAAATACATAAGAAGGGAAAAACTTATTGTTTTTTAGTGAATGGGGGTTTGCCTTGGTCAAACCCCTTGTTGGTAATTAAACCTTGAAATGAAATAGAATAATGAAGGGAAATGGTGAATGAACAACATGCAACACTACAACTCACCAAACCCTTGTTATAAAGTCTGCAAACTTATGTGAAATTGCTGCAATGGATATGGATCTTGAATCAAAGATTTGGACTTGAATTGCTTGCTTAAATCAAAACCCTACATCACAAATGTTAGCACAACAACACATATGATGCAAGAAGCTCTTTGATATGATGCTTTAATCTTGATGATGGCTCCAAATGCTTGATAGAAATGATCTTGAATGCTCTTATGAACTCAAATTTATATTATGAATGCTCTCACAAAAGACTTGGATTAGAATGAATGAATGAACCTTGTATTTATACTTATCTATGCTTAATATCTATAAATTACATCACACCAAGCTGAAATATGAATTCATTAAATAAAGGAAGGTAAATCCCACCAGAATTTGAAATTATATCCCAAAAATAACTCAAGGAGGACTAAGATGTCGTAGGTGGATTCTTAGTCCCAAGTCATGAAACTTGGGGCATAGACACCAAAAAGGGGCCCAATTAAGATGCCTCAAAATCAAGGTATTGACACCTTTGGGGGACAAAGATTCCCTAGGTGGTGTTTTAGTCCTAACCCAAAAATCAAGGACATAAAGATGAAATCATGAAATTATCATTTATGCATTGGAGAATGTCTAGATTAGATAGAAAAAGATATAATTCATAGGGCTTGTGGATGAAAAATAGGACCAATTAAGACATAAATAGGGATAAATAAAGCAAGGTAGACCCAAATAAGTGTGAAAATGCAAGGGTATGCATTTTACTACACTACAGGCTTTGATTTCATCTCTAGGTGGATCTCCTCCTCCACCACCTTAGGCTCTACCTCTACCATGTTGGGAATTTCTTGAAGGCATCTTGATCTCAAGCCACACTCATAGGTCATGTTGTAATTTTTTCACATTTGGCACTTTGTTACAAACTTAGGAACTCCTGCTTTGATACCACTTGATGAAGGGTACTCCCCTTATGGTAACAACCTCACAATGACCACTTAGGTTTGCATAGAAAATTTGCAAGAGAATGCAAGAGATTTTCAAAAATGAAAGATACATATTATAATCTTACATGCCTACTTATGGGATACTTATTACATTCATCTACCCAATTGTAGATCTGAGTATTCACCCTCAGTTCTTTATTCACTAGCAAGAAATTGACCTTCACTTTCTGCCACCTTCCTATCTCTTCTCTAGATGGCCTCCCTTCATGTTTCCCTTCAACGTTGATATATATCTCTCAACTTCCAAGTCAGCCTTGACATTCTTTTTCTCTCTATTTCGTAGTACTACTTTGCACCCAATGGGCATTAAGAATTCACTGGTAGTTACCATCATCTTCCAATCATTGGCTCATGTGGAAATCATTAACCAATCACATTGTTTTACAACAATGATGTAAAAACATCAAGTAAGCTTTAACCATGCATTGCCACCCTACTTATTCATTCCATCCTCAATTCTCCTTGTGCTTTCACCGTCTTCTTCCATTGGAATATTTTTATGACCTTAAACCTTCTTTCTTTGAAACCTTCAGGTCCCAACGATGATTCTTCCATCGAAATATCAAGCAAACTCCACAAGACCTTCCACCAAAACACTCATGCCTCTCCGATGGTTCTTTATCATCAACACATCATAAACCCATTAAAAGGACTTGGATTCATGTCAGCCTGAGGTATGAATGTCACTTTGATATGCCATATCACCTCATTGAATGGACTCATGAATGACTCCCACCAATAGCTCAAAGTCTCCTCAACTGCATGTCTGATGTCTATAGTTCGACAAAAGTTGGATTTCATTCCTCCTTTAAGTCACTTACCATCATCCATCCTCATGGGTATCAAGGTTTACAATTCTTGAATACATCAAACATCTTTAGTAGTTAATTTAATGCATAAGGATTAATGCAAAAAACCCAAAGTCTGATAAGATTGTGCAAAAAAATAGCTAAGTTCAACTTCTCTAGAAAGTGATAAGAGATACACCCAAGGCCCGAAGCCCGACTACTAGAAATATTCTTAATTAGAAACTCAATCCAATTCAAACCTTATTTAGAAGAAACATTACAAATCTTTTTTTTGGTTGATGAAATATTTCTCTTACACCTTGGATGCTCTTGCATCAAGAAGTATCCTCTATGATTGGTTTAGGTACTGGTATAAGGTATAATTCTTCTTTAGGGTTTCCCTCATTCTACTCACTATGTTCACTAGTATCTTCTAATGCTTTGTGTGCTAAGGAGATAAATCTTCCCAAAGTTTCTCACTACCTCTGCATGCAATGGTTTTGACTCTTTAGATCAGTACTTTTTGCACATGTTAATAACTCGTGTTGATATTGATGGCTAAAACCTAATTACCCTAATTCTGAAAATATAATTGCTAAACTATGAAAGCTTGAAAGGAATTGAAATTACATAGGAGAATCCTAAACTCAACACCATCCTCAGCAATGGTGCTAAAAATGTGTAGCCTCTCTAATGTCTAATAAACTTGGTGTTTACTAGGTCTACACACAACTTGAAGGATGAATTCCTAACTAAATAGTTCATCTTTCATAAGAGGTTACATTTAATTATCAACTAGTGACTCATAAACTTTAGATAGTGCTAACACAATATATGTGTTCATAGACACTAGAAACATCCTATATCAATGATTATAGGAAATTATGCATGTATAGGAGGCTACAAAAGTTGGAAAGTGAAATTAATTGCTAATTCATAAAACTAGGGAAATAAATATAAATTGCTACCTTATGTTGTGGGTACCTAACACTTAATACTATAACTATCAACTATTTAAATACTTCAATTTCCTAATCTAACTAATTCCTTTGGATTATAAAATCAACATGAAGCTACATGATTCTTGATTCACAATGTTCTACTTAATGGAATTCATGAATTACACATGCATATAACTAGAAACTTAACTAATTTCAACAATGCATCATTTAATCTAACAACAGGAAATAAAGTGGATTAGTAGTACCTCAAGTTTCCCTTGCTTGAGTTGCTACTTCTAGAGAAGTTTTCAACACCTACTTAGTTACTCAGAAATTCATGATATCAAACCAATTTCCTTTATTTCATATAAAAATTAAACTCTTATATACAATCCAAGAAGAATCTACTGAATATTTCTTATTCAATAACACATCTATTGCTACAACTAATAACAGATAAAAACTAACTTATCAGCTTGATCAACTAACAACTAGAACAACTACTAGCAACTAGAATTACTCCTCAATAATAGATCCTTGTGAGGATTTTTATTCTTCTAAGACTAAAAACAACCTCATAAAGTAACCACCCACTCTCCCTCAAAGATAGGAAGGGGACTTAGTTTGAAACAAAAAAAATTATGAAACATGAGTAGAGAAACCAATTTAGAACTCTATGCCTAATGATTAATTGCTATGACAAAGACATTTCCCTAAGAACAGTCACGTCATAAATCAATCCCAACAAGAATATACTCCTACTCCTAGAGGTCTTATTTGGTGAGTAAGAGTATGATGTAGTGACTCATGACTAATCAATAAATGATCACCTTTGTTCTCTTTTGGAATTTTCATGCCTTGATAGTCTTGACTTCTCCCATGCAACCATCTGTAGTCCTTATGTTATGGTCTATAAAACTTTTTGTGGGTTAATAGTCTTTCTTGGTATAAAATTTTAGTTTCATTCCCAAGGCATCCACATTATTAACAATCATAATTTAACACATAGAATCATACTAAATTTTGTAGAAATTCATACATTCATATATAGACATATATCAATATAACACATTTTCATTTCCACATACTTGAAATTGCTTAAAAAGTGTATGAAAAGCATACAAAAGATATATAAGGCCATGGGACTATCTTTGAAACTTAGTAGATAAAATTATAAAAGCATAAAATGGTAAAGGAAAACTAGCCATTAGTTGAGCCCATCATTTTGATATTTCTCTTCCCTCACATACATCGACTTCTATCATGATAGATTGTGTAGACATTCATGATTTGACCTCTCTAATTTAGTTATCATCATTTGTAGTAGTAACAGATTCACATCGATCCAGACATAACCATACATCCATGGTCCCTATTCTAGAATCTTTTATGGTACCTGATCCATCTTATCAACATTTTCCACACATCAACATTGTATTGGAGATCTTTGAGCATCATTTGAAGGCATCATTAGCATATTTTCAGTCTTTGGATCATGTGCATCATTTAAAGTCATTCCCCTTACTTCCTATATATTCCTATATGAAATGGGAAGTTATTTTTCACAAATTTTTGGTGTTGTTTCTTCCTAAGGGGAGAAATGTTGTTTAACATTTGTGGGTCATCTTCAACATCTAGTGTTAAGCATCTACCAACACTACAAGCTTAATTTTTAGGGGAGGCTACATGGTTTCTCTTCTACTATCATTTTTGGGAGGAAGCATTTCCTCAGATGGAGTTCTTCACTTTACATTTTTTGGGGGTTCGCATGATCTCCTCTCTTTTCTCTCCTATGGGGGAACATCTATTGTAATTTTTCACATAAGTAGTCCATAGGGGGTCATTACAAGTCATTTTATCTTCTTCACTTGTACATTTCATTTCATTACATTATTTCTCTTTTGGAGAGAGGTTTTTATTTCCCACTAGTTTTTTCTCCTTTACTCCACTTTATGAGATATTTTGACATGAGTACCTAACATGGTCTAGTAGTCGATACTCATCATTAGTGCATACATTACTCCCTAATTTGTACTTAAGGGGGGGTGTTAGTATAAATAGAGTCATTATCATACCTAGTTAGCTAATCACCTTTGTATGATTGACCTATTCACACCTAGCTTAAGTTTACTTAGGTTTCTTTTTTTTTTTGTCTCACTTCATATGCTTGATACACGTGTCGTTATGACTTGAGAAACTTGTTGAGACATTCTCATAGACTTGTCAAGTGAGCTCATAAGTGTTCCACCTTTGGAGCCTAGATAGTTATATTTTCACTCCTACCTTTTCTCTTCCTCATCCTTGCCTATATATGCAAGGCTTGATCATTGTATTATACACTCTTCATATTATATTGATAGGCATACTATTGTGATTATTTTATTCACTTTTGGAAGTCTATTTTGAGCTCTATAAACTTGGAATTCTCCAACATATAAAATTATAGGCTTGAGTTTTAAGTTCTTATTTTGTTTCTTTGTTTCCTCCGCTCAGTCCTTCAATTGAAAAATTCTTACATTCTTGAGGAAATAATTTTTTAGGTTCAAGACTCAAGGGCTTAGGGAGCATTGAATTCAAAAGAAACAATAATCAAGAGATCAATCTACACATTACTTTTTTCTTTATCAAGCACAACAAATGTCTTAAATTTCCTCTTCCAATTTAATTATTTTACTTGTTAATCTAATCAATTTGACTTGGTCAAGAATGGTTTTCTCATGAAAGGTATAGATAGCAGTAGTAGATTTGAGAAATTATTTTCAATTTTTCCTCTTGCTCCTTAGTTGTTTTCAACTCTTCCTACAATTAGCATATATGACTAAATATTTTTTTAATTTCATCTTTTATTTAGTACAAATATAATAAAATCAACCTAATAGTACTTGCTTTAAATTTAATGTTTTTTGAGGTAGTTGTCTCATTGTACATGATTAAGAAACATGTCATGATCGTGTATAATCTTATCTCACAACTTTCCTTTATAAGAAAGGAATCATATGTACAATAAAATTCAATCTGACAATCTTGCATCCATAGTCATAACATGATATTTCTATCATTTCTCTCTTGTGGAAGTTATTTTTTTCTTGTAGGTGATCTTGGGGCATTGAGTAGTTCACCATAAACTCCTACAAAAACTATTGGTTTCCTAAATATTTCGCAAATAGATTGAAAAGTTAAAATGTTTGGAAATGACATAATAGGAATTGGTGAGGGATTTTAATTGAGTATAGGCATTTTTGTTGGTGATGTATAATTGCAACTATTTTCTATTTTCCAATTTCTAACATTCTTGTAATTATTTTTGTGTGAGTTGACATATGAACTAAATATTGACTTTTTCATTTTTTATTAATTCTTATTCTATACACAACAATGCTTAAAGCTTATTTTGGATTTTTATGTATATCACAATTCGCATTGTCAAGTTGATTTCTAAAGAAACTTTCTCAAATCACAATCATACTTTAAACCTATTCTATATTATTATTTGTATCATCAATCCTAAATTCATTCATAAGGTTATATGTTCATTTCAAGGTATCTATGCCAAATTTCCATTTCTATTGTAATTATCTTTGTGTATTCATGTTCTTTATTTGATAATTCTAATAAAATATTGGAATAGAGAGGGGTTTATGCCTTTGATACCTAGAGCATAGGGGCATCAATATAGTGACAAGGATGTCATTTCAAATCAAACTATAGGAGAACATGAATTAGATTATGGTTATATTTTATATAATTATACTTGCAAAACACATGGGTACATTAATTTCATCCCTCTTCTTATTCTAAAATATTCTAGTGACTAAGGTTCCAATCACAATGTGCCCAATTCATAGGTGACACAAGCAAACAAAAAATGAACACATGGTAGGAATTATTGTCTTTTAACATCAAAACAAACCCAAAACTTCAAAGATGTAAAAAATAAATTCAACCATCACATGGTGTTAATCCTAGGGTGGCTTAAAAGTTTAGAGAAGAAAGAGATATCAAAATTCATGTTGTCATCCCATAAGATTTCTAAATATGAGCAACCAAAGGGTGCCAAAATCATGGCAAGTTTACAACAAGCAATAATCATTTTAGGACATAATCATTAAATGCCAAAAGATAAGATAAAATCTAGTGATAACTAATAGTAACTAGGAAGATTGTCTCCTAGGAACTAAGTGGACTTAACATGTAAATAAGACCTAGATATGTAAAACACCTATTTACACCAATAATATTTTATTGTCTAACTTATCCTAAAAAAAAATTTATCCAAATTGAAGTCTATGTAGATAGTATCCAAATTTAAACATCTAATGAATTTGGAATAAAATAAAATAAAATAGAAATTCTGATAAAATAAGGCTTGATTCAACAGTCTTACCTATTGTCTTGAAAAATTTGTTGCACATGTTCTTCCTTTGAATTGTTGATAACATTATTTTCCCTTTCATCCTGGTTTACAACTAGTAATATGCCTTCAAATTCTTTGGAAAAAGATGAAATGGATTCTTTAGTTGCAAAATGTACAAACCCCCTTGAGGAAATAAAAATAAAAATTAATATTCATAATGATTGAACCTGCCAAAAAATAATTAGGAATTACTAAGAAAAATGGCTCACAAATCATAACGAATTAAAAAATAAAATGAGGATAGAGAATTAGATATGCTACATTATTTAATTACACTACCTAGAACTTTTGTCAAACCACCCAAATCAACTTTGAATGCCGTTTTCACTAGCAGCCATGAGAATCCACTATTATACATAGGTATATCAACAAAGATCATATTAGATAGCCATTTGAATCCATAGAGCAAGAGATTTTTGCATAAATAATTCATATGCACAACCTATGGATATTTATATATATTTGTGAATGCAAGATGTACCTATGCTAAACATGAATGAAACACAAAAGTATTAGTCATATTAGCATATACAAATCACATTCCCTATGAGATACTTGGAAATACAAAGAAATGAAGACAAACTATATAAAAGAATGAAACAATATGAAATATAAGCACGAAATACTATCTAAGTACTCCAAACCTCATCCCATAGGGGGATTGGTACCAAATTGATGTGGAATATGGCCCTTTCCCAACCCCTTGTTGGATAAGATTCAAGATTTTGATGCAAAGTGATGGATTTGATGTAATAAGATAGTGGAATCAAGCTTAAAAGATGCAAATATATGTAGGTGTGTGTGAAAAATTTGAATAGTAAGTTTGCATGAAAAGATGGATCCATTTCCCATAGAAGTGCCTTCTATTTATAGGAAGCAAGGGTTAGAAAAAGGGTGAAAACTAAGCAATATGGGATTAAATGGAGGATCATTAGCCTTGTGACAAGTATTGAACAAGGCTAAGAGAAGCAATGGGGATATGTGCCCACACATGTGTGTGCACATTTTGGGAAGAGAGATGTAAAAGGGATAAGACATATGGTTGGAAAAATTTAAGGAATGTGGGTGAGGATGTAAGGGTATGGGTGATCCCACAATACTGGTTTACAATTTCTGGCCAAACTAAACATTGAAATGATTTTTTCTAATTAAATCTTCACTTTCAGACATCTATAGCAGATAAACCGTGAGGAATTTGAAAATGATGCAAAATAGTGATTTGTGACATTTTGTCTATAGATTTTAAGTATATTTTTTTCAAATTTTTTGGAATTAGATTGCACTTCTTTTTCCATCTCCTTCGAAAACTAGTTTTTTTCAGTAAACACCATTTTAAGGAGTGACGCTCATTGTATAACACAACTTTTTTTCCATGAAGGATAAAATTCCTTTTTTTTTTAATTTAGATTTGTAACTACAATATCTAGTGCTTCCCATTAGTTTCATAGTGTTTTATTGAATATTTTTTCCTTAATCAAGTTTTGAAGTCAAACCAATTACAATTCAAACATAGGCAAACCATATACCACAACTTTTTTTGTATGTATCAAAATTCAATTTTTTATTTTTTTGTTGGATCAAGGAATTCAATATCTGGTGCACAGTTCATATTTAAAAAAAAAAATGATAATCTTCTATTTTTCCACATGTGCAGAACAAAAAGCTTGATTTTTGGTGAAAAACCTACATTCACAAGAAATAAATAAAAAATATAATAATCAAATTAAATTTAATTAAAATTATACTTTTTTGGAAGATTATAATAAGGACTACATACTTATAAAAAATAAATTTTAAATGAATTCATTTGATCCCCCAAAAGGTAAATCAAAAGTGGTTTTTTATCAGCATTTCTATAGGTGTAAATGAGACTATGTTATAGGTATGGTTTAAAATTAGTGGGGTTCTACCCAAGGGGACTTGGTCTAAGGTGGTTTGATCAAACCCTCTTCAATTGGAATTCTTTAAATGCAAATTTTTAAGGCTTAAATCATTATATTTTCTAAAAATATGTGATTTCAGCAAATATCAAGATCTCCCAGAAAGTGTAAACCACTATTGTGGCCGCACCCATATGTAAGAAGTAAATTCCCTTGTAAGAGACACAATGGCTCTTGTAAGAGGCAACAAAAGCCTTTGTAAGAGCCTTATAGGTTTGGAGTGTGGAGAAAGAAAGAGGGAATATTCCTTTGTGAGGAGAAATAGCTCATTTAATTAATTTGTAAAAATTAATTAGTTGTGCAAGTTGGAAAGGGAAAGAATATTCCTTGAGAATATTCCCTTGTGAGGGAAATATGCAATTAATTAATTTGAGAAAATTAGTTATTGGTGCAAGTGGGGTAAAATAAACCATAGGTTTATTTAACCTTGGTGAGGTTAAAATCTAGAGGATTGGCTAATGGAGATTATTAGGTGGTTTCAGGTTAATTAAATCTAGAATTAATTATCTTAGGAGGGTGGGGATTTAGAAGAATATGATATTTGATTAGATTTATTTAAGGGTGATCCCACAAAGCTGGTTTATAATTTCTAGGAGGAACTATTTTTTGCTAAAATCACATATTTTTAGAAAATATAATGATTTAATCCTTAAAAGGTTGCATTTAAAGAATTCAAATTGAAGAGGGTTTGATCAAACTACCTTAAATCAAACCCCCTTGGATAGAACCCCGCTATTTTTAGACCGTACCTATAATAGAGTCTCCTTTACACCTATCAAAATGCTGATAAAAACCACTTTTGATTTACCTTTTGGGGATCAAATGAATTCATTTAAAATTTATTTTTTGCAAGCATGTAGTCCATTTTATAAGCTTCCCAAAAAGTATAATTTTAAATAAATTTAATTTTATTATTATATTTATTTTTTATTTCTCATGAATGTAGGGTTTTCACCAAAAATTAAGATCTTTGTCCTGCACATGTGGAAAAATAGCAGATTATTAAAAAAATTTAAAATATTAGTGCACCATATATTGAAGTCCTTGATCCTGTTGCATATATTTCACCTACAGTTTAAATCAAGCAGGATAATCATATGTTAGATCTTCAAAGGCCAATGTAACATTCACAGGAGGGAAAAGATACTACATCTATTGCTAGGTCACGGGGAACTCAGTGGGAGAACCTGCCCTAGGAAGGTTCAGCATAAAATCATCTAAGGAGAATGTCGGTAGGACCTTCCAGAGGTCTCGCTAACTAGCAGGGGTTCCATCAAGTCCGAGTGCTTCAAACTAGGGATCTTATTGGTGTGAGTTGTCTTTTGGTAGATAGTCTTAGTGACCAGTGAGGTCTCCCCAACAACGATAAGGTTTCAGCATGAGTTAGCAATTGGAGAGAAGTCTCGGTGACCTGTAAAGTTTTGCTAACAATCGTCAGGTTGATGCACTGTTGGCATAAGGAGAAAGCATCGAAGAAGGGTCTCCCTGACTCATAATGTCTTGCCAACAATAGAGCTCGGCAAAAGGTGAAGGACAACAGCATCGGAAAAATGTCTCCCCGAACATAGAATGTCTTTCCAAATTAATGGAGCTCGCTCAAAGATTTAGGTGCCTTCGGCACTACCTCTCACCAACTAGCAAAAGGTCCCCCTGACATGAATGACATTGATGTAGTGCCCGACTATCGGCATGATGTCTCACCGATGTGGTATGGTCTCAGCGATAGAAGCGGGTATCAGTGCAACATTGATCCTCGCTATGGTGTCTTCCTGACTTGATGATGTCTTGGTGAGAGGAATACGGAGCTCGGTAAGCTAAAATGCATTTGGGGAGACACTAATAGTCTCTTGCCGATAGATGAAATGAGGCCTTTCCAAGCTAAGGTGCCTTTGGCACAACCTCTTGCCGACCAATGGATGTCTCCCAGATAAGGCGATCTTGATAATTGAAGTGAACAAGCAGGGGTCCCGCCAAGGAAACATCTGGTCTCGCTAGAAGTTGGGGCTTTCGCCATAAGGTCCTGGCAACTATTTGAGGTCTCGCCAAAGTGAAATGGCTTCGGCATAATCTTTTGAATTTGCTATGAAGTCTTCTCGACCCGGGGAAGTCTCGCCGACTCTAGAGCATAGTCATAGGTGATGAAGCTTTGGTAAGATGTCTCACCGACGCGCAAATGTCTTACTGAATGGGATACTGGGAGCTTGAATCAAAAGCGAAGAGCTCACCAAAGGTCTCATCGACTCATGATCTCTCACTGACAGTGATGGAATTTCCCAATAAAGTGGCGTCGGTATAACTCAGTGGTGCCCACTATGACTTCTCCCCGATGTTGATTGTCTTGTCGATGTTCTGGCAATATCAACAGGATTCCTAAAGTTTGCTGGAACCTCTTGCCAATGCTCACATGCTATGCCAATAACTTCAAGTGTCTCATTGAGATGCAATTCTGATCAAAGGAGCTTTTGACCACCCAAAGAATCTATGTGTAGTATACTTGACCAATCAGAGGAGGCCAAAAAATGAGTCGTGGCAGTCCGACTAGGAGGAAGAAGATCAACCGAATGAAAATCAATGTGTATCTGTTCTAAATTCAGGGATATTCAATGCAGCTCTTCAGTAGAGGATTCAAAGATGGACACAAGGCTCAGAAATGAATGCAGTAGTTGCCAAAGATCAAAGGGGTTTCTCCAAGGGGTTTCCTCACCAATATAGACAACAGGACACACAAGGTGCTACATTAACTACGTCAAAAGATCTAGGGAGAGATCTATCCCGAGGCCCTAATTTTTATAAGCCCTAAGGGGCCAACATAGTGTGATATATAAGGCATTTTTTGCCTTTTTAAAAAAATAGTTTGGATATACACTAAAAAGGAGTTAGTGTTTTTCATGAATCTTTCTCATCTGATGTATGTTTTTGTAACTCAACTGGATCTTGGAATATAAAGAATAGGGTTGCCTTGGCCCCTTGTTAATGCTTCAGTTTTCTATCACTATCCTTGCGGAGTGTTGTGCGTTTCAGGTTAAAATCAAGTTATTTTGTGAATTCTGCTATTCCTTTATGACTTTATTTGATATTCATTCCTTCCTTTGTAAAAGAGCACCATTATATGAATCATAAGTAGTGTTATTATAATCACACATAGTTTTTATTTTGTGAAAGTATTTTCCTTCATTCAAATGTGTGTATTAAGCCTATTCGTGATTTATTAATGTGTAGCTCAATAGAATTTGATATGCATTCTTCTAACCATCAACAATTTTCAAATGCAATCCAAGTATTCCTTTGATCTTATCAAGCTCGGTGTATCACCATAGGAATAGGCTAGTTTAGTTTCATTTGTACGCACTCCTCCTTTTACCTCACAGTGATCAACAGTTTAGGTGATACCCAAAGGAAGTTGGCCTTCTCTGGAGGTTCACTCCAATCTCAAGTGACCCATAGCGTTGGAGTGATCCAATGTTTCACCAAAAAGCTTATTTTTACAACTGTGCATAGGGTGCATTTCTGGGTGACAACAGTTTCTGGTACGCCTGGTGGGACTAAAATTAGATTGAACTGCTGGTTTAGTATGCAACCAGTGAATTCTAGACTTTATACAAGTCTTTTTGCATACTTGGCAACTCCACAAAGAGGAAGAACTTCATAAATTAGCACCTTCTATAGTTTATGAAAAGAGTTCGAACAAGAAGCAGCTCAGGCCATTTTGAATATCTACAACTGTCACCACCAAGAAGACCAGGCAGAGCAAAAAAGAGGAAAGAAACAACAGTTATTTATCATAGAAGAACTCAGTCCACTCCTCCATCTGTAAGGTCTCATTTTGCTACACCAACAAATCCACTTCAGATACCTCCAATGGTCGCTCCAAGGAATCAACCCTTTGTTGCTTTCAATGGATGGATTCCTTTGAACTTGGAACAACACAATGATATTTCGATGGCAGCCCTAAAGATCCTTCCAACTTTTATAGGAGAAGATCAAACTACTCTGATTGAACACATGCGAGATATGGCTTCGTTATGTGGAGTCCATCACATAACCCAAGAGGACGTTGCAATGAGATTACTAGCTACTTCTCTGAAAGGAAGAGTTGTGCAATGGTATAGGAGCCTACCAGTCAATTCGATTGCAACGTGGGACGAATTTGGAGACAAGTTACATAAACAATTTCAAGATAGGTTTGGCAACTTGTCTCTATTGGAGCAATTGACTACAATTAAGAGGGCTCCACAAGAACAGATGAATGACTTCAACTTTAGATTTCAGAGAACTTGGGATAGGATCCTTGCAATGGTGAAGCCACCTCCAGAATATGCATTTTTATATTTTTTGAGGGCTCTAAACAGCAATATAGCTGTAATGATATAGTCAATGGGAGGAGTGTCCTTGCCAGATGCTTTCGAAATAGCAATCAGAGCTAAGAATAGCTTAATGCAAGCTGGAAAAATTTCCCCTAGGCCTCCATTTCCTATATTCCCAAAAGTTCACTCAAACATCCCTTTGCAAATACCTCCTTTCACACCTCTACCAACTGTACCAATGCTACCCTCTACTGTTCCAACCATTGATAAACAAGAAAGTGTTGCTTCAAGCTCATCACAGGAGTTACAAGAGATCAAAAGTCTTTTACAAACTTTTGGTAACAAGTTGGTGCACTTGGAGAAACAACAGTCCTATTCTAGGCCTTATCAACAGTAGAGTCAGGCTTCAAGTCAGCCCTTCCAAGGTCAATAGCAGCAATTCCAAGGGAATAGATAGTAGTATCAGGGAAATTATCAGGGCCCAAGACAAAATGTGAATACAAGGCCTTTTCAAGCCTATGCTCCAACCCTTGTTAGTGTGACCAAGGAGTTGGTTCTTATTCAAAACAACCTCGCAATAGACTATGAGTGGTGTTACCCTTGTAACCAACCTCATAATCAAGCCACTTGCTCAAATGGACTGATTAATCAAGCACTTATGGTACAAAATGCTTCAAGTTCGTAGCAGAGTGCATGCAATGATGCATCTCCACAACACCATGACCAATTTAGCAATGATACAACCATACTTAACTGGAAAGGTCAATAATTATGTGGGTTGAATGAAGATAGTTCTCCAGTTGCAGCTAACACCAGAGAAAAGAAGAGAGATTTTGAGCTTGTTCAAGTGGCTGACAAAGGAAAGGTAGTGACTACAAAACCATCTACATCTCGAGTGGCTCCTGTCTAGCAAAGAAATCAGTAGCTCCCAGACAAGGAACAGCCACACCTGCAAGCTGATCATACTAGCATAAAGGTACATCCTAAAGTAAATCCAATTGTACCTTATAATATCCTTGATAGTATGAGAAAAATGAATGTTACGATGTCCATGTGGGACTCATTAGCCATCCTAGGTCAAAAGGACATGTTATAGTCAGCCCTTTCAAGTTTGAAAATGTCTGATGAATCTGAGCCCCCAATAGGTCAGGTTAGAGCTATGTTAACAAATAATCCTCAAGGAAATGATCAGCAACCTTGCATAGAGACTGAAAAAGGAGTTAAACCACCTTTTTTCCATGTGTTAGTGATTATTGGTGATAACTTAGTTCATAACTATATGGTAGATAGTGGAGCTAGCAGCTCCGTGATGCCAAAACAGATTGCTGACAAACTTGGACTAAAATACCAGCCTTTAGAGAAGGGAGTGATCCAATTGGATGGTACTTTGGTTAATACTTTGGGTATTATCAAGGATTTAAATCTCACCCTCCATGCTTGTCCAAATTTTTTAGTTCCTCAAAACATATGTGTCGTAGACCTTCCACCTTTCTTTTCCTTGTGTTTATCTAGAGACTTTACAGCCAAGATAGGTGGTTATGTATCAGCTAATTGGTCACATACGTTATTTAAAACAAGATATGGAACCAAGGTTACTATTAAATCTAAAAGATTGGCTAAAGATCACATTAAGCCATATAACCCAAGTCCCATTAATGTTGTTCCTATTGCTGCAGACACAAATTGTATCATTCTTTCTGACAATGAACTAGCTATTGCTCAAGAACTCCAATCAGAAGCTATTCTTGATGTGCTGCTGCATGAATGGGTAGTTGAAAATGTATTGGACAGTCCTGAGGACCTCATTCAAGATGTTCGTATGGGCAACTATGTCATTCTTGAGCCTAACACAGAGATTCCAAACTTGGAGAAAGATGCAGATCAGTTGTTGCAACCACTAAGTGGACTTTGGGAGATGTTCTTCGATGGTTCCAGAAGTAAGAATGGAGTAGGAGAAGGTGCAATGTTGATTTCTCCACAAGGTGATAGGTACTACTCTACATTCCGTTTTGCTTTTGCATGCTCCAATAACACTACTGAATATGAGGGCCTTGTTCTAGGTCTAGAGTGGGAAAGGAAGAGAGGAATAACCAGCTTGAAAGTCTATGGGGACAACAAATTAATTGTTAATCAAATAAGGGGCCTGAATGTTGCTAAAAATGACACATTAAAGTCTTATAGAAATAGAGTGTGGGACATGTTCGAAGATTTTGATGCCTTTAACTTAGTGTCTATTCCAAGAAATTAGAACAAGCATATTAACAGGCTTGCAGCCATTGGAGCACAGTTTGATATTCCAAATGACATTAGAAAAGAAAAAGTGCAGCAGTATGTGAAGGTTGTAGTTAGACCATCAATTCCTGGACATTCACTGGAAATTTTTTGACAGTGATGAATAGATTATTTCCTTTTTTCTCCAAGAAGATCAGTTCTCCATGGTGAACCAAGCAAAACTTAAGTAGCAGTATGGTGATCAAGTCATCCATCTGAGGACAAATAAGTTTCCCGAAGGCCTTGTTACCTTAGAGTCAATTTTTAGTACTGATGATCAGCTTAAAAGGGGTAAAGCTGGCTTGCAAATCAAAGAACATTATGAAGAACTGGAGATTTTCAAAGGTAAACTTCTTAAGATAGGAAAAAATTGTTCACATGAAGATAAACAAGCTTTTGTTGCTTTATGTCAAGAATTTCATGATGTCTTTGCTTGGGAATACTCAGATTTGAAAGGGTTTGATCCCCACATCGCTCAGTATACAATTGAGTTTGAACCTAATGCCAAGCTAGTAAGGCAAAAACAAAGGCCCTTGAATCCTAAGCTTGAGCCCTTGATGATTAAAGAGTTGATTAAACTAGTTGAGGGGGGTATTTTCTTTCCTATCAAACACACTTCATGCGTTTCTAACCTTGTGTCAATTAGGAAGAAAAGTGGTGAAATAAGACTTTGTGTAGATTTTAGGGACCTTAACTGATCATCTTTGAAAGACCACTACCCACTACCCTCCATGGATCAAATTTTACAAGAAGTTGTTGGGTCTGAAAGATTTTCCTTGTTGGATGGCTTTTCGGGCTATAATCAAGTGCTGGTTAGAGAGGAGGATCAGTTCAAAACCACTTTTACAACTAAGTGGGGCACCATGGCATACAAAAGTATTCCTTTTGGTCTATCTAACGTTGGTGCCATGTTTCAGAGGGCCATGGACATGGCATTTCAAAATTTGATCAACGAGATTATGCTGATTTATTTGGATGACATTACAGTTTATTCTAAGAATGCTGATGAACATCTGTCACACCTTAAGCAAGTTTTTGACAAATGCAAACAGTTTGGTATCTCTCTCAATCCAAAAAAGAGCTTCTTTGCTATTCATGAAGGGAAATTATTAGGACACATAGTGTCAAAGAGAGGAATTACTATTGATCCTGAGAGAGTTAAAGCCATACTTGAGTTGCCATTACCTAATCACAAGAAAGGTCTGCAAAGCTTTTGGGGCCAAATCAACTTTCTGAGAAGGTTCATATCTAATGTCGCAAACCTGTTACAACCTTTAATAGCTATGTTAAAGAAAAGTGCAACTTTCAGTTGGACAAAATATGCCAAGAACAATTTCGAGGAAACTAAGGAGGCTTTAGCAGCAACTCCTATGCTGGTAAATCCTAATTTTTCTAAAGATTTTATTTTGTATGCTTATGGTAGCACAAGTAAAATTTCCACAATGTTGGTTCAAAAAAATGAAGAAAATTTAGAACAACCAATAGCCTTTTTTAGTCAAGGCTTGGTTGATTATGAACAAAAATACTCCTTTGTGGAGAGGCAAGTTCTTGCTACGATCAAAAGCCTGAAGAAATTCAAGCCTTTAATCTCTCATAATAAAATTCATGTCATGGTGGCACACTCAAGTGTGAAGGAATTCTTATAGAATAAAGATCTGAATGAAAAAAGAGCAGGATGGATCACCAAAGTCATGGAGTATGATGTAGATATTAAGATTACCATACTGGTTAGAGGGAAAGGTATTTTTGAACAGCTTGTTATAGGGTCAAGCAGTGAAAATGAATTAGGAGAAGAGGTTGTGCTTACTAATATAGATGAGTTTCAGAATGCTAAAGATGATGTGCCAATAGGGACAACCAATTGGGTTCAAGTTATGACCCAATTTTTACAAATTGGTGAAAACCCATTAAGATTAAATAGAGCTAAAAAAAGATACTTCAGATTGCAGTCCATACCATGTGTGCTGGTAAATGATGTTCTCTTCATAAAGGATCTGAACGGTGTCTTATTAAGATGCATTCACAGTCACCAAATCAAGAGGGTATTTCATGAGTTTCATGATGGAGCTATGGGAGGTCATTTTTCCCCAAGAGCTATTGCTTGGAAAATCATGAGAGCCGGTTATTACTGACCTAGCTTGTTCAAAGATGTGTATGCTTGGTCAAGAAAGTGTGTCAAATGTGCTCTGTTTTCAGGGAAGGAAAAGTTTCCAGCTATGCCTCTACACCCAATTCAAGTGGAGCAGCCCTTCATGAGATGGGGCATTGATTTCATTGGGCCAATAAATCCACCTTCTAGTGCTGGTCGCAAGTGGGTACTTACAACCACTGACTATTTTACAAGGTGGACATAAGCTGTTGCATTGAAAGAAGCAAAGGAATCTTTAGTTTTGAGCTTCTACGAAGATATAGTCACCAGATTTGGAGTCCCTGACTCTATCATATTTGATAATGCCCTTGTATTTGTAGGATTAAGACTAACTGATTGGGCTGTTAAACATGGCATTCATTTGAACACCTCCTCAAATTATTATCCTCAGGGTAATGGTTTAGCTGAAAGCACAAATAAGAATCTCATCAAGATTATTAAAAGAACCATAGAGGATAATCAAAGGACCAGGCACAACAGTTTAAAGAATGCACTTTGGGAAGACAGAGTGACCCCTAAGAGGTTTGTTGGTAATTCACCATATATGTTGGTCTATGAAAAAGAGGCAAGATTACCCCTATTTGTGGAGCTTCTAGCTCTGGACATTGTTCACCAGTTGGAGATGGTTGACGAACAGGACCCAATGTCTGTAAGGTATGTGGAGCTCATGGAGCTCAAAGAATCAAAGGACAGAGCAATGAAAACTCTGGAGTATCATCAACTCCAAACAAAAAGAGCATTCGACAAGAAAGCTATAGCCAAGAATTTCAAAGAGGGCGACATTGTTCTCAAATGGGATGTTCTAAAAAGTAGGCTAGGCCATCACACCAAGTTCAAAAATATGTGGATTGGTCCATTTATTGTCACAGACTGTAAGGAACACAATGCTTATCAACTAGCTACAACATAAGGGGAAGTACTTCCTATCCCAATCAATGGGATACACCTTAAGCCATGTTTTCAAGCCTGATGGAGTTCCTCTTTTGTATATATTAGTTAAGTGTTATGTTTTCAATAAGTGCTTTTGCACTGTGGCTCATTTGTTTTTCTATTTTTTTCTCCTTTCCCTAGGTGTTGTTTAGCACAGTAAATAGTTTATTTTCCTTTTCTCCTATTTTTTTGTTTTAGCAACTTGTTGTGTTCTATAAGTCTCATGCGAATTGCAACCATGTGTTGAATGAAATTTTTATTTGTTCTCTAAGCTTTCTAATGACTCCATACCCAATGGACAAGTTGTAGCCACTAGTTCTCATGTTTAGCAGGAAAACATCTCGCAAAGGTCGCCATAATAGTTGCCTATATTTCACCTACAATTTAAATCAGGCAGGATAATCATATGTTAGATCTTCAAAGGCCAATGTAACATTCACATGAGGGCAAAGATACTACATCTATTGCTAGGTCATGGGGAACTTAGTGGGAGAACCTACCCTAGGAAGGTTCGGCATGAAATCATCTAAGGAGAATGTCGGCAAGACCTTCTAGAGGTCTCGCTGACTAGCAAGGGTTCCATCAAGTCTGAGTGCTTCAAACTAGGGATCCTATCAGTGTGAGTTGTCTTTTGGCAGATAGTCTCGGCAACCAGTGAGGTCTCCCCGACAACGATAAGGTTTCAGTGTGAGTTGGCAATCGGAGAGAAGTCTTGGTGACCCATAAAGTTTTGCCGACAATCGTTAGGTTGATGCACTATCGGCATAAGGAGCAAGCATCGAAGAAGGGTCTCCCTAACTCGTAATGTCTTACTGACAACAGAGCTCAGAAAAAGGTCTCCCTAAACATAGAATGTCTTGTCGAATTAATGGAGCTCGCTAAAAGATTTAGGTGCCTTTGGCACTACCTCTCATCGACTAGCAAAAGGTCCCCCTGACATGAATGACATCGATGTAGTGCCTGATTGTAGGCGTGATGTCTCACCAACGTGGTATGGTCTCATCGATAGAAGTGGGTATCGGTGCAACATTGATCCTCACTATGGTTGATGATGTCTTGGCGAGAGGAATACGAAGCTTAGTATGGTAAAATGCATTTAGAGAGACACTAATAGTCTCTTGCCAACAGATGAAATGAAGCCTCACCAAGCTAAGGTGCATTTGGCACAACCTCTTGCCAACCAATGGATGTCTCCCCGATCAGGGGGTCTTGATAACTGAAGCAAACAAATGGGGGTCCCACCTAGGAAACATCTGGTCTTGCTAGAAGTTGGAACTTTCGCCATAAGGTCTTGGCGACTGTCCGAGGTCTCGTTGAAGTGAAATGGCTTTGGCATAATCTTTTGAATTCGCTATGAAGTCTCCCCGACCTAGGGAAGTCTCGTTGACTCTAGAGCATAGTGATAGGTGATGAAGCTTCGGTAAGATGTCTCACCGATGTGCAAATGTCTTACCAAATGGGATTTTGGGAGCTCGAATCAAAAGCGACAAGCTCGCCATAAGGTCTCATCGACCCGTGATCTCTCGTCGACAGCGATGGAACTGCCCAATAAAGTGACATTGGTATAACTCAGTGGTGCCCGCTATGACTTCTCCCCGATGTCGATTATCTTGCCAATGTTCTGGCGATATCAACAGGATTCCTAAAGTTCATTGGAACCTCTTTCCAATGCTCACATGCTATGCTGATAACTTCAAGTGTCTCACCGAGATGCGATTCTGATCAAAGGAGCTTTTGACCACCTAAAGAATTTGTGTGTAGTATACTTGACCAATCAGAGGAGGCCAAAAAATGAGTCGTGGCAGTTTTACCAAGAGGAAGAAGATCAACCGAATGAAAATCAATGTGTATCTGTTCTGAACTCAGGGATATTCAATGCAGCTCTTTGGTAGAGGATTCAAAGATGGACACGAGGCTTAGAAATGAATGTGGTAGCTGCCAAAGATCAAAGGGGTTTCTCCAAGGGGTTTCCTCACCGACATAGACAATAGGACACACAAGGTGCTACATTAACTACGTCAAAAGATCTAGGGAGAGATCTATCCTGAGGCCATGATTTTTGTAAGCCCTAAGGGGCCGACACAGTGTGATATATAAGGCATTTTTTTCCTTTTTTGAAAAATAGTTCAGATATACACTAAAAAGGAGTTAGTGTTTTTCATGAATCTTTCTCATCTGATGTATGTTTTTGTAACTCAACTGGATCTTGGAATATAAAGAATAGGGTTGCCTTGGCCCCTTGTTAATGCTTCAGTTTTGTCACTATCCTCGCAGAGTGTTGTGTGTTTCACGTTAAAATCAAGTTATTTTGTGAATTTTGCTATTCCTTTATGACTTTATCTGATATTCATGCCTTCCTTTGTAAAAGAGCACCATTATATGAATCATAAATTGTGTTTTTATAATCACACATAGTTTTTATTTTGTGAAAGTATTTTCCTTTATTCAAACGTGTGTGTATCAAGCCTATTCGTGATTTATTAATGTGTAGCTCAATAGAATTTGATATGCGTTCTTCTAACCATCAACAATTTTTAAGTGCATTCCCAGTACATTCCTTTGATCTTATCAAGCTTGGTGTATCACCATAGGAATAGGCTAGTTTAGTTTCATTTGTACACACTCCTTCTCTTTTTACCTCACAGTGATCAATAGTTTAGGTGATACCCAAAGGAAGTCGGCCTTCTTCGGAGGTTCACTCCAATCTCAGGTGACCCATAGCCTTGGAGTGATCCAATGTTTCACTAGAAAGCTTAGTTTTACAACTATGCATAGGGTGCATTTCTGGGTGACAACAGATCCAACAAAGAAAAAAATTGAATTTTGATACATACAAAAAAAGTTACGCACTATACGGTTGCGCTATGTCTGAATTATAATTGGTTTGAATTTGAAACTTGATTAAAGAAAAAATATTCAATAAAAAACTATCTAACAAAGTGGAAGCACTAGATATCAGCGTTACGAATCTAAATTCAAAAGAATTAGAATTTTATCCTTCATGGAAAAAGAGTTATGCGTTATACGATGAGCGTCACTTTTTAAAAATGTTGTTTTATGAAAAAAACTAGTTTTCGAGGGAGATGGAAAAAAAGTGCAATCTGATTCCAAAAATTTTGAAAAAAATATATTTAGAATCTATAGACAAAATGTCATGAAACTCTAGTTTGCATCATCTTCAGAATCCTCACACTTTAGCCACTATAGGTGCCTAAAAGTGAAAATTTAGTTAAAAAAAATTATTTTAGTGTCTACTTTGGCCAAAAATTGTAAACTACTATTATGGGATCACCCTTAATTAAATGGGAAGATATAGGGGTTTTAATTAAATGATTTGTATTATTTAATTAAATGGGATGAAAATTAGTAAGAAGGGGATTAATTAATCCAATAAAATTAATTATTTGATTAATAGGAGAAAATGATGAATTTAATTAAACAATATAGATTATTTAATTAAATAGTTAGTAAGAGGTGATTTAAGATGAAATGATGTTAATAATTAGATTCAGATGCGTAATATTGATCAAAACTATTTAAGTGTCTACAATATTATAAATTAAGTAATTCATTTACAAAGACTATATATATTAAATAATTCATTTGTAGATGCAACAAAAAACTTGTAGATAACACAACAAACAAAAAAAACGGAAGCTTATTTTACCAACACAACATTGTGTACCACCTTCACTATAGCCTTTGCAATTATTCAAGGAGAAGATTTATCACAACAAGAAGAAGATTTATCACTCATCACAACATAATTGCAATCAACATTTGTACCTTACACTTATTTGGTGAGTGTGTATAATGTTACAATGTCTATTTATGACACTTGTTTATTGAGTGTAGAAAATGTTACCATGATAGCAATATTTGTATTATTTATTGAGTGTGGAAAATGTTACCACAACACTAAATGTTTGTACTTATTTATTAAGCGTGGAAAATGTTACCATGCCTACTCAATGCAATAGAATCTTATTCAATGTTTCTACTTAATAGATATTTATTAAGCATAAAATGTTTTACCAACTATTTACCTACCCCATAAATACTTTTTGTAAACTAAATTTCAGTTATAATATTAAACATGTTACAACTGTTTATTTGTCCCTATTCAATCTACATTGAAGACTTAAATGAAAGAAGTTCGACACAGGTAAATGTGGCAAATTCATTGTCATATTAATAATATGAAATAAAAATAATAGACTTTGAAAACAATAATTTAATACCATAGAATAAATGTATATATAAAAATAAAATAATTTAATTGTGACTAATCTGAAAAATAAATAAATAATATTTTAAAATTATTAAATCATGAAATAATTTAAATCATGGAAATAGTTTAAATCACGAGAATAGTTTTAAACTATAAAATTGTAGCTTTATTTATAAATTTTGTATTATTATTGATTTGCTAGTCAAGCAAAACAAAACAAAACAAAAAAAGAAGTCAAGTCAAGCTGCATAATGACTTGGAAATAGTCGGTTGCCAGCATTGTATCAGGCATCGTGGCTCTGGACATTTGTTCTCGATTTTTCTAACGTAACAACCACGGCGTGGGTCCCACATCGGCCGAAACTTCCCCTGTGAGAGCATTGACACGGCGATAGACAATATCCGCTTTAATGGCGGGAAAATAATAACAACGAGCGGGACATTGGAAGCTTCCTGAGTGAGGTTTCCGAGGAACTCCTCTAAACTGTTTTCGGATTTGTTCCCCTTCGAAAAATCTTTGGAAATGGGAGGGGAAACTAATCAGTCACATATTCAATAGTACTTGAGCGTCTTAATTAGTCATTTTTCATTGAGGTTTAAGTATCTTCCAACAAGATATTAAATATGGCATGAGCTCTCTCCTTAGATCTTTCCTATTCTCTTTAATAAACCAATTCTCAAATTCTTTAATAATTAGAAGTTTAGTTATCTTATCAACTCCAATCTTAAAATATATATAATCATATTGTCATTTTGTTGGTTATTCTTAAACATCAAATGATTTAACAATCAAAAATATTTTTTTATAATAAAAATAGGATAATTATTCATAACTTTTTGATATGGATGAGATGTAAAATTACTATAAAATGAATATTTGATATTTAAGAAGAGTATGTATCTTAGTTTTGATATTAGTAAAATGGGGGATTAAAGGGCTTGAACACTATTTAACAAATAGGTCATAAAGGTAGATAGTTCGAGTCTTATAAGGAATGAGACTAAAGTCAAAGAAGCAAACATAAACATAGTCTAAAACAAAGGACTAGAGATTAATACAAAGCACAATAAGTAGACAACTTAGAGTCACGATAATAGAACAATACAAAAGATAAAGAGGCTAGTGGTCTACTAACTTCTATAGACTACTAGTTGTTTACCATTTAATTCTAATAAATCAAGTTTCACCATGAAGGAGACCTACTTAAAACCTTTGTCCTTGTCATTAAATTTTTTCGTTCAAAATATTGGCCTTTTTCTCTATGTATTTATCCCAAGTTCTTTTGGTTAGACCTTCTAGCACTTTCCCCCCCCTTTTTTTTTTCCTGAAGCTCAAGCTATAGGACATAAATTATAGTGGCCAAATTTTTAACCATTTCTCTATTGAATGTCATAGCTTCATTAAAGTTATTTCTCATTTCTTGATGATTTTTTCTTAATTCCTCCATACTCTATTCAAGATTCTCTCAATTTTTGAACTTTGCAACAAACTTTACCACCTCCTCCAAACTTCCTTTGCCCACCTTATCACTTTCTAGCATCTAGTATATTTGTGCGCTTTCGTTTATATCTTGTATATTTAATTGGTTGTTAGTTGTTGGGTGGGCACTCATCTTAGAACATTATTGTGCAGTTAGAGGTTTTCTTATAGTTTACCCAATTTCTCCTTCATGAGAGAACAATCCTAGTAATTTTCTTTTAAAGGTTCTTTTAAATTTTGGGGATTTAGAGCCTCCCATAAGATAGAACTTGGGGTCCATTTTTTCAAGGGTGTTAGAAGTAGAATGGTCCACTTAAGATATGTCTACTTTATCAAGGGGCATGGAAGAGGTGGGGCTCAAGGTAACCCATCCTTTTTTGGCTTAACCATGGGGTTGATTGTATGAGTCTCCTTGAAACTATTAGGAGATGTATCAGTGTGGCTAGATGTTCCAAAGCTCGCCCTGCCAATGTTTTTTCCTTATCTAAATGAATTTGAGGACAAGAAAAGTGTGAGGGTTCCAACTACAAATAGGACATAATAATATTCACCACCTAGATGGTATGCTTTTCCAAGTCACTAAGACCTTAGGTTTAATTTTTGAAGGGCCCATAAAACACTCATGGGGGGACCAAAGAGGGACCATAAATTATAACAATAAAAGAGATGGGAAGGGCTTAAGCTTTAATTGAAATCTATATAAATATTATATAAGCCCTTGGTGAATAGGGAAATCATTTTTCCCATTAAAACCTTGTCAATTGACTCAAAGGAACTGTAAATCCAAAATGGAAAGTTCATTTTAATGCCATGTCTTAAGTTATTTAACATGGGAAATAAGTAAGAATAGAACCTTTTAAATTCTCCTTCTAGCATGATATAGCACATTAGGGTCCTTGTGACATATTTCCAACACCTAAGATGATCACCTATTTTGAAGCCATTTTGGATTCTATTGAATTTCTCTCTTGGCCTCAAGAATTTGTTAATCTCCTCATGGTATTGGTTCTTGATCATCTTTTGAATTTTCCTCCCTTCATCTTGATCCCAAAAAACAAAGTTATTAGGTCCTACAAGACTCTAAATGAGAAGCTTATGATGAAAACCAAACTAGCTTTCCATGTGGAGGAAAATTCCTTGGATAAAATAGGATTATGATCATTGATGGCTTCAAGGTAGCATGAGATATTTCTACTACAAAAGATATCCCACACCTCCACATTATTTTTTATTTTATTATAGTTTTTGGGCTCAACTATATTGAGGTCTCCTCCCATGGCTAGATTTTTAGGTCTTTAGAAACACACAACAAAACTATTGCAAAAATTAGAGGCCAAGATTTTTTTTGTTCTTTCAAAACCCCCTCTAATTCTAGTAGGTTGTGTTTTGGAACCAGTGGTGTTTATTATTATGCACATATAGATAGATTGGGCATGAAACTTAATATATTTTTCCTTAAATCCATTTGTGTTAGCAGTTTAACAATTTAATGGTAGCAGTCGAGGCTCAATCATTATCCCTCACTTCTTCATTGAGACTATTTATAATCTTTTAAGGGAGGGTACTCTCAATATGCCAATATTTTAAACCTTTTACAATTCCCCCCAAATTGGTTAGTGAATCTAGTAAGGTATTTCCTTCTCTAAATATGTGATTAAATTTTAAATTCTCAACTGAATACCCTTTACCTCCATGTTGACCATGGCTAATATGATTTTGGAGTCACCTTCAAACATTAGGTTCCTAGTGCCCATGTCTCTAACAAGGGTTGTGCCTCTTGAAGTGGCCATGGCTTTAGCAAAGTCATTAGTTTGACTCCCTAGATTCTCAACATAAGCATAGATCAAATGAACTTTACAATCTATGATTAACCCCCTCTCCGTACCCCCCCACCCGCCACCGCCCCCCCCTCCCCTCCTCTCCCCTCCCCTAAGACCTAGGTTACCTTTCAATGAACTATCAAAGTTTAGCTTGATCCATCCAAAATCAAGAGGTCCACTTGGTTTTATTTCTATTGAGTATTTTGGCTATGTCTACACTCCAATTTTTCCACCCAATTCTAGTTGATGGTTATAAGGATTTCAATTTTAGTAAGCGAGCACTTGGGTTTCTTTATTTTAACCACATAAATATTCTTAGATGGTTTTGGATAATCATCTTTGCTACGCATACTAGGTTTTAGAATAGTTTCTGATTTTTTTGTTATTCCTTTCATTCTAATTATGAAGGTCTTCTCATGACACGTGGTCCACTAGAAGAAATTATTATGTAGAAGAGTACATCTTGTTGCTACTTGAATCAATTTCTATTTTTTCTGATGAACTTATTATTCTCATTATGCTCTAACAAGTATATTTTTTAATATTTTATATATCAATACAACATGAAAAATATAAATATTACTTGAATAATAAAATAAAACTAATTAAAACTTCAAATCTTAGCAAATGAATTCTATTAACTGTAATATATATACTTGAATACAAAATGATTTCATAGTTATTAGTAATTTTGCATCTGGCCTAAATCCAAAAATATAATATTAGCAAAATTCACCCCTTTAATATCTAAACAACCAGTGGATTCTTTGGTCAACGATATTTGATGTTCTTAAGCCAAACTTCGTTGAAGCTGCTTTATTTCCTCAAGACGAGTTGCAACTTCCATCATGTCTGGTCGAACATCCCTGTCTGTTGCCAGACATCTGAACGCCAATTCGGCAACTGCAGAAACTACGAGCTTTACCTCCTGCTTCATTTCAATCTTCAAATCTGGATCCAAGATTTCATCCAAAACTCCTCTTCTAATTTTGTCTGATGCCATAATAGCGAGGATGATTTCATTTCTGTTTCGGCTTGTATCGACAGCTACTTTAGCAGAGATTATTTCCATTAAAACGACCCCAAAGCTGTAAACATCAGACTTATCTGTGAGTTGAAAGCATTCATGATAATGTGGGTCTATGTAGCCTGGCGTACCTTGCGGCGTCGTCGTGACGTGCGAGACATTTACAGGCAACAGCCTGGAAAGCCCCAAATCTGCAACTTTTGCCCCGAAATTTTCATCTAGAAGAATATTGGTGGATTTTACGTCTCTGTGTAGTATGGGTGGATCTAAACCATGCAGGAACGCCAAAGCCTGAGCAGTTTCTATGGCAATGTTTAAACGAGTTTCCCAAGGCAAACCTTTTGGGGTTCTTCGACTCCCGTGAAGATGATCGGCCAAGGTCCCATTTGCCACGAATTCATAAACCAGCAGCAGCACTGGACTCTCTGGACTGCTGCACCCATAAAGATCCACAAGATTTGGATGTTTTAGACAGGAGAATATCTGAATCTCGTTAATGAACTGCTCGACGCTCTTCCAATTTTGGTGGTAAAACCTTTTTACTGCCACACTGCGTCCGTTCTTAAGCTTGCCCAAATACACCGACCCAAACCCTCCATCTCCAAGTTTGTTTCTCTCATCGAAGAAATTTGTTGCCGATTTAAGTTCTTCATAAGAAAATATGGACAAATTAACATACTGCTGCCGACATGCTTCTAATTCATTTCTTTCATAATCTCCGAGATCTCCAGCGAGGCCTCGCCTTGGATACGGCCTCTTCTTCATATAAATTAGAAATAGTACTCCTGCTGCTACCAGGGCAACGCCTGCAATGGAGTAACCTGTAGAACAATTGCAGAAAGAAATGAATTTTTACTAGTTTAGTCTGAGATGGATTGTAGAGAAGAAACAAAATTCATTTTTGGGTCCATAGAAATTTCTACAAAATTTAAGCGAACTAAAGAGAACACATATGTATACACACCTAGAGGTAGAATAATGGAACTCTTATTCTTGGACTTGTCTGCAACGATTCAGTCACAAATTCAATAAGTAACAGTTTCTACATCCAATTTCAAGAAAATCGTATCACAGTATTAAGTTTAACAAATCCAATTCAGAGATCTAACCCTTTCACTCTGTTCATCTTACAAAGAACAACATTTCACGATTTGTAAATTAATTTGGAGAAATCGGAAGCAAGAATTTTACCAGCAGGGCATCTGTCAGGATATAGGGTGTGCGTGAACCCGCACCCGCAATGAAACTGCATCGAACTAATGTTATAACCACAAAACCCACCACTTGACTGGCAATCTCTGCAACGTTTGCTGACATTCCATTGAATTGGGAAACCTTCATGTCTAATTTGATGGTCATCTACGGGTCCTCCTGAGTTATTGACCGGTAAATCAACTTGTGCTTTACATACTTCAGACCAACTAAAGCCTGCTGTCAAATTGTAGTGCCAATCAGGGTTACAATTTAAGCTCGCCGTATGATCGGGCAAGTCTGTCCATCCTGTGGCGCACCAGCCCCCTAGGCTTATGTTTATGTGTGTATCGGCAATATGAAATTGAGAGCTAGCCCTTAATTCCGTGTAGTTATTGGAAGATGGATCGCAATTATCTCTTAGCTTCTTGTCGATTATTGTCATGGTACCTCCACTAAAGTTGTAATGGACTTTGGGAAGCAATATGTAGTATTTCTTACCACTGATATCAAGTACAGGCTTTGGCCTTCTATGACGATAATCACATTCGACCTGAAGGCTTAAGTCCCCGAGGCCGCTATTCTTACATCCGAAAGGGTAATGCAAAACATGTTCACCACAGATGAAGTGTAGATAAGCTACAGAGAGATGAGCGAACCATGCTGTGAATAGTGTGAACAATAGGAGGAGATGGCCTCGACATGCGATGAAGGAAGGGAGCAAAAGTGGAGGTTGATGGAGAGTCATGGCTGCGATCTCCCAACTAGTTTGGAGAAGTGGTAGTGGAATTGCAGTTTCAAATAATAAGCGAGAGACGAGAGGGCTTGGATGAAGGAAACCGTGGCAAACCAAAGCCATACGCAATGGTAGACTCGCATTCATTTCCTATTCATAGTCAATGCATATTTTATATTTTATTTAAGACGTAGTTGACCCGTTCATGGGGTATCGCTATGATTTGCACGTATTACCTTTGTTTTTTTTTTTTTGGTTTGTTTGGTGAGTTTAGGTAGTTGAGGGAAGCTCTATTTAATCATGTAGTCTAGTGTACATTTTAGTCATGGTTATGGTGTTAATTTAATTCACCATGGGTCACTGTTTTTACGAAAGTTTATGTGCTTCTTTACGAGTATTATTTTAATGTAATGAGTATTTAGTGGATTATATATAATTGATTTGGGATATCGAATTCAATAGGTGTATAAAGCTTTGGGATCATGTCATTCTCATTTGTAAAAATGTGATTGGGATATATAAGTGAATTTGTCATTAAACTAGTAAATAGAGAATGTGATAAGGATTGGTGCAAGTTAGAGAAGATATAGGACTCTTTTGAAATGTATTTGTTTATAATTGTAAACCAGAAAGTATTTAGAAAATGCAAGAATAATAATTTGTTGAATATTTAGTTAGTGAGCATGTATTTGTCATTGATAAAATTATCATTGATCTTGATGAACATGTCATAAATTAATGAATGATTTATTAATAAAGTAATGAACACATCTTTGTGTGGGTAGTGAGAAAGATTTGAAATGTTGGCATTTGAACTTCCGCCATGTTGTTTGATTGTTCATTGTGTCATATTTGGGAGGTTATTGGAAGATTACATATTATCTTTATGTATATAGTAAAGGGGGTTTTAGTCTATCTTAGAATTGTTGCAAGTGTAATGCAACAATTTTCTATGTAGAAAGAAATAAAAGTACAAGGGAAGCTCTAGAAATGTGAGGGCTCCATTGAAGCCAAGAGGGCTTGCTATATAATTATGTGTAACCTTATGTTAGGTTTGTCTCATTTGTAATGGAGGATGTGGGTGTTTGGTGCTATCGAGTTGGTGGTACAAATTCATCTTTCAAACCTATAAAGTTTATAGTCCTTAGTTAATGTAGTAAAAGTTGATGCAAATAATTATATCACTATCAAGACAATGTGCACAAGTTTGTGGTTGATCCATAAAAATCTAGATTAATAATCCTTGTGTTGCATCAACAATGAATTTTTTAAGTTATATTATTCACCACTGGTAATAATATGACCTAATAAATTTAATCAACTTGGAATAGCATTGAATGTTTGAAAATACTACGGGATTAAAAAAAATAGGACACAAAATAAGAAAAACACATAAAGATAAACTTGAATTTAGGAAAAACCCATATGGATATATAGTTTTACCAAGTTAATGATCTTATTGAAACTATATTCTATCTTTATGTTGAGAGGCATAATCACAATGACAACCTAGGTGGAATGTACTGGTGTGAATGTGCTAACAAAGATACTATTAAAGAGCCAATATATAAAAATATTACAATACAAAACAAATAAAATATATGAGTGACATAAAAAGGTTTCATAACTCTATAAAATAATTTTACTAAAATAACTATGCACTTTAGTAAATAAAATAGTAATTAACTACGTGTTTTATTAAATAAACTAGTAGATCATTATTTTAAATTATTTTTTTTGAAATTGCTATAGAATATTTCTTAAATAATAAATGTCATGTAAATAAAATAACTCAAGATTGATATCTCTATATGTGCTTTAGATAGATGCATTTAAGATATATTTGTAGTAGTTATAGTCTTCTCTACCTCTATTTTTCCATCTATAACTCACATGAATTGATAAACCAAAAATCTGTTTACATTTTTTCCCAAAATACCTCTTTCATGCCAAGTTTATGTACCCAATTTCCCACCCAATTTCCCATTTTGACATTTATTAGCTATATAAAATGAAGGTTATTTAATATGTTTTGAAGAATGATAAATTATGCTTAAGGTTATTGGTTTGTGAATTCCTAATCTAATTGGTTGAAATTGGATGAACAAGAATTCTTGTAGTTCGGCATAAAGGGGAATAGTGTGAAGAAAACTATTGAGAATCTTTTTGTTATGATAAGAGATTTGTGGCTAGGGCCCATAATTCAGTTTTATGTAGTAAATATAAATTATTTTATAAAGTTTTTTATTTTTGTTGTTAAAAATCAACAAGAATTCTTTCATAGTTATGGGTCGTAGGCCAACAAAACTAAAAACTAGCTATGTATCACTCTATATATGTACTATTATTCGATGTGGACATCCTCTCTCTTTTTTTGAATAAACATACTTAATATTATCTCGATGTATCATATTACATAGCAACATTCTAATTCACCTCACAAACCAAGAAGAAGGGACCACTCTTCAGGAAGCCTAGTGAAGTTTTCACTATGTTTGTTTAAGCATTATTGTTGGTGTGATTTCAATTCAGTTCTTTAGTAAGGATAATATGATTATGAATGGGATTTTGTTAATAAGTGAAAATATAAAGTGTTACAAAATTTTATTTTGTTGATACAAGAAGTATTTGTAATTGTGTGGAAATCTTTAATGCTTTAAAAGTAGTTGTTAAAATAGAACAATTTTCGATTTGTTCCTGTCAATATGTTCCTGTAGTAGAATATGTAGATTTAGTATTTGATTAATTTTGTGTGTTAAATATTATTTTCTAAGGTTTTGATTTCTCTACACTTCATTATACTTAGCTTGTTATCTACAACCCTTAGGCATATAGTTGTTATGCCTTTCATAATTTTACGCCCCAAATTTCCATAGGTACAAACTAAAATTTATGAACCAAAATTGTAGACACAATCTTGAATTAGTCTTCTTATCTTTGTCCTAACATTTTGGCATTGTTATTGAGGAAATGTGTTAAAGTCCTGGAAGCCTAGTAAGTTGAGTTAGGACTAGTGCGTCAAGGAGAAAGTCTACATAATTGTCAAACTTTCCTAGGAAATTATCCTTGGTTTGCACTATATTAAGTCATATAGATGCACGAGTTATGTTAGAGATGAAAAAGGTAGATTTGTCAAATAAATTGGAAGTAGCTCTGTAAAACAAGAAAACCCAAAAAAGGATTAAAGCCACTATTTGTGAACAAACCATCAAAAAGGAACTAGTTGAACCCAATCTTGAGAAGTGTGTGATTGAATCCATTGTTGTTGACTTTAATCTTGAATCACCATCTAGTACACAACATGAATTACCTGAGACCTCAAAATATTTATTTATCACTCTTGAGCTTACCAAACAATTTAAAGAATCTTACGAGCTTTGAAGTGATAAGCCTCTTAGAAATAAGCACCCTAAAGTATTTTCATCTTTATGTACACCTTGGGCATTTGAAATTATGGTTGATAATAATAACAATGAGAACAACAATGATCAATCTCTGACCAATAATAATCTTGTTACTTTTGAATTTCCTATCGCTCATCCTACAAAAGAAGCTCCTATGAAAAATATACCTTATTCTTCCTTACAAATTTTTAGAGAACTTTCTATGGAGGATCCTAATATGTTTTCATTTGACTTTTATGTCTTATGTCACAATTATGACTACTAAAGTGATGCTCAAAATATTAAGTTTCTTCAAACTACATTGAAGGATGCATCATTACGATAGTTTATGGGATTAGGACCACAAACTATTTGCACATGGGAAGATGTGAAGGAAAGATTATTAACAAAGTATCAGGAATATTGCAAGATAAAAGAGGTTTGATATGAGATCTTTCGTATGATAAAACCAGAAGAAGACACTTTGGAAGATTACCTAAGTGAATTATTTTCATTTTATCTCTAGAGAATGAGACAAACATGATTAATAGTGAGGCTATTAAGATGCTTTTTCTTAGAATAATTCATGATGAATGCATTGATGTTTTAAATCTTATAGGCAGTGGAGATATTTCTAAATTAAGATTCGATGAAATTTATGATATTTATAGGAATTACTCAAGATCTACATGATCTATAAGGGGATATCTTAGAAAGCATGTCTTCTATGGAAACTGTACACTAGGTATCACTAAGCATGAGTTAGGTACGTTACTTGACTTAAAAAATTATCATCTTTTGTCATATGGGAAAACAAATTGATACCTTATATACACGTAAAAAGTAGGAAGAAGTTGAAAAAGCACTTGTCATTTTCTATCCTATATGTCGTAAGAAACATACCAGTGAAGAATTTCCTTATAATAAAACAAAAAATTCTTCCTTAGTGGATGCTAGTAGAAATACTTCCTTACAACCACTTTCGGTAGATATGGAAAATGTTGAATATAATGAAGAACATGTTTATTATATGGCTCAAAGAAGGTCTTGGCCTCTACGAGCTATGCCCCAAAGAATGATGAATGAATTTTATGCACCTCACAATATAGGGCCTAGTAGTCAACCTAGTCCATTTTAAAACCAATATGGATGGTATGGAGGTCGAAAGTAGCCTACACCTTATCCACAGTGTCTAAACTCATACCAACATGCTCCACAACCATGGCAACAAGAATGGAGGACATCACCACCACAATTTTTAGAATATCTATCATATCCCACACTACCTATGGTCCAACAACCACAATATTTTTTACCACCAATACCACCCACATCTAATAATCCACCATCTAATACATCACAACCACGAAAGGAAACACCAATTCCTACTCAACCATCACCAAATCCAAAAAATATAAGGTGACACAACTTGTCTACAATAATGAGGTGGTAATATATCCAAAGTATGCTATTAATACATTAGATATTAATGAATTATAATTAAGGTCAATAAAATCCCTTTAGGGACCTACAATTACTGAAGTAGATGATTCACAAGAAGAGTTTGAAGAAATCCAAGATAAGCAAACTATCCCACCAAATTTTCCCTTATATCCTAATCAATTTCAGTCTCCACCAATACAAAAGGAAATACCTCAACTTGAAGCTAATGTTGTTAATGAGTTAAGGAATTTCAATATTAAAATTCCTCTTTTGTAAGCAATCAAGGATATTCCTATATACACAAAGATAGTTTGAGAGTTACATGTACTCAAAAGCAAATGAAGGAACAAGATCAAAAAATTGTTCAAGTTATTGGACAACATGTTGATCTTATGTTAGGAAATATCTCAATTCCCAAATATTCAGATCTAGGGAGTCTCATGACACAAGTATGTATTGGTCATATTCTTATTCCAAATATATTGATTGATTTAGGTGCTTTTATAAATGTTATGACAAATGAAACCTATGAAAAATTATGTCTCCAAGGACTTAGGCCCACACCTATAGTCCTACATTTATGTCAAATCATTATTAGTTAAGCCTAAAGGTATGATTGAAGATGTAATTATTTCTATTCATTCTTGGGAATATCCAACTGACTTTATGATTTTGCAGCCTAAAATAAAGCTAGGGGGATACTCTTTGATTTTAGGAAGACCTTGGTTAGTTGTAGCAGATGCTTTCATTAATTTTTGATCAAGTAACATGGTCATCTCTAATGGTGAACAAACAAAGAAATTAACAATGTACCCATTAGCACAACCTTTGTTGGAGACTAAGGATCCTTTATGGGTTGATAGTGACTTATATGAATCACTTCCCATTTTAATAATCAATCAAATTCTTGATATTGATGAATCATATGAAGATACCATCCTTGCTAATTTCTTCCAAAATCAGTATTCATATAATGATATTTTGGAAATATGAGCCATTCATTCATGTGTAGGAGATAATTATCCATTTGGAAATTTTCCTTTGCTAAGGGATTCATAGTCTTTTCAACATTTTATCACATTGTACCAATTATTACCACATGATTATTTGTATAGCCTATTTTTGTTCACTGAAAAATCCCTACCATCCACTTCATAAATACTTTCTATAAATTTACTAGCACAATCACAAGCAATGCAATTTTTTCTAGGTTGTATACTTAATATCAACTAAGACTAGAGCACTACACAAATTTAGGACCTAACTGCCATGTTATGAATTCATAAAAATGCATTTGCATGTGAATACCAAGAAATGTGTCATATACATCTAGAAAATTACACACACCACATATATATAGAAGATGGGATTCATCTAGTCAGATAACCACAAAGATGGTTAAATCCCAATTTGCATGAAATTGTTAAAGAGGAATTGCAAAAATTGTTAAATGGCTTTATTTACCCAATCTCAGATAGACAATGCATCTCTCCTTTAGTTTTGGTGCCTAAAAATAATGGTAACTGGTGAATCCATGTCAATTATAGAGTTCTTAATAAATCAACTAAAAAGGATCATTTTCCACTTCCATTTATTGATCAAGTTCTTAACATGCTTGCTAGTAAAATATCCTTTTTCCTTTTTGGATGGTTTTTACATATACAATTAGATTCAAATAGCACCAGAAGATTAGGATAAAACTAATTTTACTTGTCCTTCGGGAATATTTGCATATTTAACATTCTACCTTTTGGTTTATGCAATGCCTAAGGTTGTTACCTTTTAGAAGGTAATTTTGATTATTTTTGCAAATCTTATTCATGATTGTGTAGACGTTTATATGAATGATTTTACTGTATATGGTACCACTTATGAGGAAGCTAAAGGAAAAATTGAAATTTTTTTGCAACAATGTGAAGACACTAATCTATCCCTCAGTCATGAAAATGCCATATTTTAATTAAAAAGGTATAGTGTTAGGTCAATACATTTCTTCCAAAGCAATTCAGGTTGATCCTAAAAAGGTACAAATAATTCAAGTTGGGATAGGGAAGGATGAGTTAGAGAGGTGATGACATAGAAAGTGGAAGGAAATTGAAGAGGAGAGAGAGAAGAATGAAGAGTTGGAGATGGATAAGGATGGATGGAGATGTTGGCAAAGCAAGACTCAAAAACTTAGAGACGAGAGAGGTAGAGAGGTGAGGGGAGAGAGAAAAAATGAGAGAGAGTTCATAAAGAGGGAAAGAGGGGTAAGTAGGAGGGAGAGAGGTGGAGAGGGAGGGAAATAACTAGAGATACCTAAGAGATATAGAGGTGAGATACCTACAGTCTAGGGAGAGCAGGGTGAGAGACATAAGGGGAGAGATGGAGGTGAGAGATATAGAGGGGGGAGAGGGGTGGGTAATGAGAAAATGAGTGAGAGACCTAGAGATGGCTAACAAGGGATGGAGAGGCAGAGAAGGAGTGACTAAAATATCTAGAGAGGGGAGAGGTAGAGAGCTGAAGATGAGATAAAGGTGAGATATAGAAGAGATAGAGAGAGAGAAAGGGAAGTATTTGTAGAGGAGTAAGAAGGGTTGTCCAGGGAGAGGCATACATGGAGGGAGTGAGAGGTATAGGGAAGGAAGAGTTAGAGATGTTATGATGTAGAGATGGGAGGGAAATTGAAGAGGAGAGAGAGAAGAAAAAAGAGGTAGAGATGGCTAAGGAGGGATGGAGAGATTGGAAAAGGAGTGACTCAAATAATAGAGAGGGGAGAGGTAGAGAGGTAAGGGGAGAGAAAGAATAAAATGAGAGAGACATTCACAACTTGAGGAAAAGAGTGGTAAGGAGGAGGGAGAGAGGTGGAGAGAAAGGGAAATAACTATAGAGTCCTTAGAGATATAGAGGTGAGAGACCTAAAGCCTATGGAGAGAGGGGTGAGAGACATATGGGAGAGAGATAGGGGTGAAAAAGATAGAGAGGGGAGAGGGGTGGGTATTGAGATAAAGATTGAGAGACCTATATATGCCTAAGGAGGGATGGAGAGGTAGACAAGGAGTGACTGAGAGACCTAGAGAGGGGAGAGATAGAGAGGTTCAAGGGGGAGAGAGAGGTGAGAGATAGAAGAGAGGGAGAGAGGAAGGGAAGTATTTGTAGAGGAGTAAGAAGGGATGGAGGGAGTGAGAGGCATAGGGAAGCAGTTAGACAGGTGATGATGTATAGAGGGGAGGGAAACTGAAGAGGAGAGAGAGAAGAATTAAGAGGTAGATATAGCTAAGGAGGGATGAAGAGGTTGGAAAGGAGTGACTTAGATACTTAGAGAGGGGAGAGGTTGAGAGGTGAGGGGAGATATAGAAGAAAATTAGAGATAGATGTTCACAACTTGAAAAAAAGAGGGGTAAGGATGAAGGAGAGAGGTGCAAAGGGAGGGAAATAACTAGAGATCCCTAAAATATATAGAGGTGAGATACCTACAACCTAGGGAGAGAGGGGTGAGAGACATAGGGGGAGAGATAGGGGTGAGAGAGATAGAGGGGGGAGAGGGTGAGTAATGATACAAGGAGTGAGAGACCTATAGATGGATAAGGAGGGATGGAGAGGTAGAAAAGGAGTGGTTGAGAGACCTAGAGAGGAGAGAGGTAGAGAGGTGAGGGGGAGAGAGATTTGAGAGATAGAAGAGAGGGAGAGAGAAAGGGAAGTATTGGTATAGGATTAAAAAGGGATAGAGGGAGTGAGAGGCATAGGATAGAAGGAGTTGGAGAGGTGATGATGTAGAGAGGGGATGGAAATCAAAGAGGGGAGAGAGAAGAAAGAAGAGGTAGAGATGGCTAAGGAGGGATGGAGAGGTTGGCAAGGAGTGACTTAGATACTTAGAGGTGAGAGACCTACAACCTAGGGAGAGAGGGGTGAGAGAAATAGGGGAGATATGTGGTGCAGGAGCACCAACACCTTTTAGTGTCAATAATATGATTTCAAAAGTTTTAGAAGGTCATTTTAATGTGATTTCATCTTTGTTCCATGAAGACATTGAAAAGTGTGTGAAAACTTGAAAAATTGTCAAAATTGTCAAAGATGTCAAATTGGGTAAATGAAGGGATTTTGTTGTTTTGAGTCTAGAAGTCTTAATAAGAATTAAATAAGGTCTAAATGACCATATTTCAGGTATCTAAAGGTATTTAGAGTCTTAAAAGTTCAATAATGGCAAAAATGCAAAATATTGCAAATGTTGTCAAAATTGTGTTGATTTGCAAAATTAGTCATTTAAAGGGTGATTAGGTGAAAGTTGGTTGTTTTGGAGGTGGTTATGGCTTGAAAATGTTATAAGAGGCCTTCTAAGGCTCGAATCAAGGTTGATGGAGGTGTAAAAATCCACACAACAAGAATACCACATTTTTTGGTGCATTTTCTGTGTTTTTTTCACTATTTTCCATAATTCTTTACTGTTGTACAGACCTATACAGTCTCATAATGTTTTGAAAACTTCATTAAACGTGTGTATATGTGTTTACTTTCATATGATTTTGATTTTGAGTTCTCATTCATTGTTTTGTGAGAGAAATTGAAAATTTGCTGCAAGTACCCTGTTTTCCTTGCATTAAGGGCTTTGAAGGCAAAAAAATGAGATTTTGACCAATCCACCCACTGTTTTCTCCTGTAACTCAGTGGATTGGTTCAAAATGTATTAGGTTAGATGTTACAATTAATTTTTCATCAAAATAAATCATTTTTGTGGTGAATGTGTGATGCCCTAGGGCTGAAAATGCAATTTTTCCCTTGAAAAGTGATGGTTTTGAAGTGTTTTTCAATGAATTATTGATGGAGTTGAGTTTTTAAGTATTTAAAATTTCAAGGTAGACCCTATGAAAGGTTTTTGGACCATTTATTTGTTTATTCAAGTCTTGGAATGAAGATTTTGACAAAACCCTTGTTTTTGCATTAGAAAAGGAGGTTTTTTGAGTTGGGAGTGTTTCTAGCCGTACAGGTTCAAACCAATTGTGGATTATGTGGTTTTGGGACATTTAATTTTCTGTCCCAAGGTTTCAAGGTGATTGGATAAGTTTGAAGGGTACTTCCTTTGTTAAATTGACCTCTTTTCCTTGTTTTTCCCATGGTGAGTGTATTGAAAGTCTAAATTGGTCCAAAGGAGTTATATATGATATTGAAGTATGTTGTGTAAGTCCTTAATGGGTGTCTAAATCCATTATTTATTTGGAAATTATTTTGGGAAAGTTGGGTGAAAAGTCCCTTGAAGCTGTTTGGCTGTGTTGGTGGAAAGAATACATCTAACAAGTGGATTTGTGAAGTTATTTTGATTTTCCTTGAAATTTGGGTTGGACATCTATTATTTGTAATTTCAAGTTGATTTCCACCTTGGTTCTGCATCAAAGTGGTATCAAAGCATTAGACACAAGATCTTGTTGTTGGTTGTTTGATTTTGTAGGTTGTGAAGCATGCCTCCAAAGGCTAGTGCAATGGCTAAAGAAATACAAGAGTTGAAGGAGCAATTGGCAAGGAAGGAGAGGATATAGAAAGAATATCAATATGCTACTATAGCAAGGATAGCTGCTTTGGAGAAGAATCAAAGTAGAGGAGTTGTAGATGAAGAGCAAAGTGATGAAGAGGCTGAAGGGGATCCTCTAGTTCCAGATGAAGAAGATGAACTAGATCTTGATGAAAGAAGAATGCTTAGGATGCTGAAAGTGGTCAAGGGTGACAATAATCCTAAGGTAAAAGTTGATGTGCCCATGTATGGAGGTAAGATGGATAGTGAAGAAGTTATAGCATGGATTGATGCTTTGGATAACTTTTTTGAGTTTGAAGATATTGATGACAACAAGAAGCTTAAGTATGCAAAGACAAAGTTGAAAGGACCAGCTCTTACATGGTGGAATTTTGTGCAAGAGGATAGAGTTAAGAAAGGTAAGCCTAAAATATGTTCTTGGGATAGAATGGTAGCAAAATTTAATTCTCAATTCTTACCAGCAGATTATGCTATTCAAACTTTCATGAAATTGCAAGAATTAAAGCAAAGAGAAATGGATGTGATGTCTTACACTAAAGAGTTTCATAGATTGTGTATAAGAGCAGGTCATAATGAAGATGAAGTGGAGATAGTGGCTAGATACTTGACTGGTTTGAGGTTGAATATAAGGGATGAGATCATCCTCAATCCACCTAAAATAGTTGAAGAATGCTTTCAAATGGCAATGAGGGCAGAAGATAGAATCAAGAGGAGACAAGAGAGACAAGCAAGGGGTAGAGGTGGTGTGAATAGAGGAAGAGGTTCAAGGCAATCCAAGGAAGGACATGAAGAGGTTGATAAAAGCAAGGAACAAGCTCCTGAATCAAGAGGTGGATGGAGAGGTGGAAGAACAAACTTCAATTCAAAGAGGGATTTCAATGAGTTTTCAGATAGATGTTTCAAGTGTAATGAATTTGGACACCCCTTCTTTAAGTGTCCTCAAAATCAAGGTGCAACTTCAAGTGGTGATAGGAGGAATGAGAGAAGAACACAATTGATTCAAGAGGAAGAGTATGAAAGTTCTACAAGTATAAGTAGGCCTGCAGATCCAGAAGTAGAAGAGGCACTCATGATGAGGACATTGCTGCAAACACCAAAGGAAGAAGACATGAGCCAAAGAAGGAGTTTATTCAGAACCTCATGCAAATGCAAAGGTAAAGTGTGTCAAGTTGTTATTGATTCAGGTTCTCAAGATAACATGGTGTCTAGGGAAATGGTAGATAAGTTGAGTTTAGAAAAGATACCTCATGTAGCACCCTACAAGGTTTCTTGGGTGAATAATAGTCAAACTTTAGTGGTGAATGAGCAAGCTTATGTAGATTTCCAGATTGGGGAGTACAAGGATAGAATCTTGTGTGATATATTGCCAATGGATTGTTGCCATCTTCTCTTGGGGAGGCCATGGCAATATGATAGAAGGTCTATGTATGATGGTTGGGCTAATACTTACACAATATGGAAGGATGATCAAAGCTATAAGTTAACTCCTTTGCAGGAAAGAGAATAGATCAAAGGTAAGTCAAAAGTGATTATGTTTGGTAGAAATCAGTCCTTAAGGCTTGAAGACAAAAGGGACAATGCATTTTCTGATTTGCAGCATGGTACTAATGTTAGGACAGTGATTGGAACACCTTCAAATGGTGTTAAGGTAGTGAACAATCTAATTTTGCAAAGGACAATAGCAAAACTCATGTCAAAGTCTGATTTTAACACAATAAATGCTAACAAATCTGTAGGGATGTATGAGAAACAGGGTGGCATACTTAAGGAGTTCAATGAGCAGGGTGTAGTGATTGTTGGGACCATAGTGTGTCCTATTGTTGAATGTAAAGTCACAAAGATAGTGGGAGGTGCTGATGTAAAGGTAAATATAGTTTCTAATAATTGGGAATATGTTGATAGAGGTGTGAAAGGTTTGAGGATAGTAAGGAGTGCACACAATCCTTCAAGGAACACAAAACTGATCACAAGGCAGAGCATGCATAAAATGAAGAACAATTGCAAGTATATGAATGAAAAAAAGGAAAGTGCAGGGTTATTTCTTGCTAATGAATTTTTGTGTGTAGGTATGAGGTCTGGAGAAGTGGTATCAAAACATGATTTAAGGACAAGAAGGCAGCAAACACAACTGAAGAAGCATGGAGCAGCAAGGTCAATGCTTGGAGCATATTCTACCACTTGGGACAAGGGTCTTTTTCTTGGTGGGGTGTATGGTGTAGGAGTGCCAACACCTTTTAGTGTCAATAATATGAGTTCAAAAGGTTTAGAATGTCATTTTAATGTGATTTCATCTTTGTTCCATGAAGACATTGGAAAGTGTGAAAACTTGAAAAATTGTCAAAATTGTCAAAGATGTCAAATTGGGTAAATGAAAGGATTTTGTTGTTTTGAGTCTAGAAGTCTTAATAAGAGTTAAATAAGGTCTAAATGACCATATTTCAGGTGTCTAAAGGTATTTAGAGTCTTAAAAGTTCAATAATGGCAAAAATGCAAAATATTGCAAATATTGTCAAAATTGTGTTGATTTGCAAAATTAGTCATTTAAAGGGTGATTAGGTGAAAGTTGGTTGTTTTGGAGGTGGTTATGGCTTGTAAATGTTATAATATGCCTTCTAAGGCTCGAATCAAGGTTGATGGAGGTGTAAAAAACCCACACAACAAGAATACCACATTTTTTGGTGCATTTTCTGTGTTTTTTTCACTATTTTCCATAATTATTTACTACCGTACGGACTTGTACAGTCTCATAATGCTCTAAAAACTTCATTGAATGTGTGTATATGTGTTTAATTTCATCTGATTTTGATTTTGAGTTTTCATTCATTGTTTTGTGAGAGAAATTGAAAATTTGCTGCAAGTACCCTATTTTCCTTGCATTAAGAGCTTTGAAGGCAAAAAAATGAGATTTTGACCAATCCACCCACTTTTTTCTCCTGTAACTCGGTGGATTGGTTCAAAATGTATTAGGTTAGATGTTAAAATTAATTTTTCATCAAAATAAATCATTTTTGTGGTGAATGTGTGATGCCCTAGGGCTGAAAATATAATTTTTCCCATGAAAAGTGATGGTTTTGGAGTGCTTTTCAATGAATTATTGATGGAGTTGAGTTTGTAAGAATTTAAAATGTCAAGGAAGACCCTATGAAAGGTTTTTGTACTATTTATTTGTTTATTCAAGTCTTGGAATGAAGATTTTGACAAAACCCTTGTTTTTGCATTAGAAAAGGAGGTTTTTTGAGTTGGGAGTGTTTCTAGCTGTACAGGTGCAAACCAATTGTTGATTATGTGGTTTTGGGACATTTAATTTTCTTCCCCAAGGTTTCAAAGTGATTGGATAAGTTTGAAGGGTACTTCCTTTGTTAAATTGACCTCTTTTCCTTTTTTCTTTCCCATGGTGAGTGTATTGGAAGTCTAAACTGGTCCAAAGGAGTTATATCTGATATTGAAGTATGTTGTGTAAGTCCTTAATGGGTGTCTAAATCCATTATTTATTTGGAAAGTATTTTGAAAAAGTTGGGTGAAAAGTCCCTTGAAGCTGTTTGGCTGTGTTGGTGGAAAGAATGCATCTAACAAGTGGATTTGTGAAGTTATTTTGATTTTCCTTGAAATTTGGGTTGAACATCTATTATTTGTAATTTCAAGTTGATTTCCACCTTGGTTAAACATCAATATGGGGGTGAGAGACATAAAGGGGGGAGAGGGGTGGCTAATGAGACAAGGAGTGAGATACCTAGAGATGGCTAAAGAGTGATGGAGAGGCAGAGGAGTGACTAAAAGACCTAGAAATGGGAGAGGTAGAGAGGTGAGGAGGAGATAGAGGTGAGAGATAGAAGATAGGAGGAGAGAAAGGGAAGTAATTTTAGAGGAGTATGAAGGGTTGGAGGGAGAGGCAAACATGGAGAGATTGAGAGGCATACATAAGGAGTTAGAGAGGTGATGATGTAGAGAGGGGATGCAAACTAGAGAGAGAGAGAAGAATGAAGAGGCAAAGATGGATAAGGAGGAATGGAGAAGTTAGCAAGGAGTGACTCAGATACTTAGAGAGGTGAGGGGGAGATATAAGAAAATGAGAGAGAGAAGTTCACAACTTGAGGGAAAGAGGGGTAAGGCGAAGGGAGAAAGGGAAATAACTAGTCTTAAGACATATAGAGGTGAGAGACCTACAACCTAGGGAGAGAGGTGTGTGATACATAAGGGGAGAGATAGGGGTGAGAGAGATATAGGGGGGAGGGGTAGGTAATGATACAAGGAGTGAGAGACCTATATATGGATAAGGAGGGATGGAGAGGTAGAAATGGAGTGACTAATAGACCTAGAGAGGGGAGTGGTAGAGAGGTAAAGGGGGGAGAGAGGTGAGAGATAGAAGAGAGGGAGAGAGAAAGGGAAGTATTGGTAGAGGAGTAAGAATGATTGGAGGGAGAGGCAGACATGGAGGGAGTGAGAGGCATAGGGAAGGAGTTAGAGAGAAGATGATGTAGAGAGGGGAGGGACAAAGACGCAAGGAGGAGTGAGAGATAGAAGAGAGGGTGATAGAAAAAAGGAGGTTGAGAGGTGAGGGGGAGAGAGAGGTGAGAGATAGAAAAGAGGGAGACAGAAAGGGAAGTATTGGTAGAGGAATAAGAAGGAATGTAGGGAGAGGTAGACATTGAGGTAGTGAGAAGCACAAAGGAGGAGATAGAGATGGGGAGAGAGAGAGGGTGGGAGGAAGAGGTAGTGATCAAGAGAAAGGAGATAGATGAGAAAGAAATAATAATAGAGGGAGAGAGAAGAAGAGAGAGGTAGGGAGGCAAGGCAAGGTAGAGAGGGAGATAGGGAGAGAGTGTGGGAGAGACTTATAGAGGGGGAGAAAGAGAGAGAGAAGAGAAGTCTAGAGAGAAAGGGAAGTAAAGGTAGAGGAGTAATAAGGGATGAAGGGAGAGATACACATGGAGGGAGTGAGAGACATAGGGAGGAGGAGATAAAGAGGTGTTGACCTAGAGAGGGGAGGGAGAGAGAAAATGAGATAGAGAAGAATGAGGTGAGAGATAGAGGGGGAGAGATGTGGGTAATGAGAAAATGAGGGAGACTTGGAGATAGGGAGAGAGAGAGGTTGGGAGGGAGAGGCAGTGATTGAGAGAAAGGAGAGAGATGGGTGAGAAATAGTAACAAAGGGAGATAAAAGAAGAGAGATAAAGGGAGGCAAGGATGGATATGGGGTTAAGGAGGGAAGGTAAGGTAGAGAGGGTGGGAGAGACTTACAATCATCAAACCTTATCAAAGGGGAGAGAGAGAGAGAGAGACAAAGAGAAACCAAAGTTAGGTTTTTTGTCAATGCAATCAAATTTGTGTGTCCCAAATTGATTGGTTTGGGAAATACCAATCCAAAGGGTTGGATTTTTCCTTGGGCATCAAACCAAAAAGGTTGGACAACCATTTCATGCCAAGGACATGATTTTGTGAAAGTGTAATAAAATTTATTTTTTGGTTGTGCTAACCGTCAGGTTTGCACGTCTTTCAATGCAAGTTTATATAAAAACTATGATGATGTTAGAATCTCTCTTACCTATTGTAGACACCTAAATTTGGACACTTACATTGGTCCAAATTTATCCCTTTTTTTTTAAACATCATCTTGATTGCGCTAATTAGGTAATATCACTATTATCTAATTAATACCCTTAATTCTGCCAAATCCCTAAGGTATTTAGTTAATAATTAAATACTTTATCTATTTAATCCTCCTTTCATCAAATGAATTAAATAAATATTACATTTATTTAATTCCTCACATGTCACATCCTTTTCTTAATCTTAATCAACCTCTTAATCTTATCATTAGAAATGTGCACATGCCTAATCCTTGATTAGGATGTGTCACATCCTCCAACTTTTGCAAGTTGGATTCTAATCCTTATTAACCACTAATTATCTTCTAATCACTAATCAACTAATCCAATCAACATCTTGCTCAACTCTCCCCATCCCACAAGGAATTTTTAATTCCTTTTTATTCACCCAAGACTTGTCTCTTCCCCATGTGAATTTTAATTCACATTTATCTTTCCAAGGAATCTTCTCTTCCCCATGCAAGTTCTAGAACTTCTAACTTATCACATCACTCACATGTGCCAAAGTCTTCTAAAACCTTTGACTTGTTACATCAGTCACATGTGGGTAAGTACTTACCTTTATAAGGACCTTGTCTTATCCAAGGTACTCTTTTTTTGGGAACATTGTCTTATCCATAAGATCTCCCAATCATTGCAAATTTTAAATTCACTTTTATCTTTCCAAGATTCTCCTCTCCCCCATCTGATCATTGAGAGGTCACATAATCCTTATTCCAAGGTACTTACAAGTACCTTCCTGTCACATGCCATTTTCCACCTCATGTTTCCTTGTGACACATCATTCGCCACATGACAAGATGTGAGCACTTGTGAGTCCTCAACTCACCTCAACCCTTCATCTTTGCCATGTTAGATAAATCTCAACTGTTCTTCTATAAATACCTCCTCTTCTCATTCATTCTAGGACCTTATGCATTTGTAGAAAACTTATGATCTTAAGCCATTTGAACATTTTTACTTGCATCCTATAGCATATTTAGTTCATAACATACCTAGCTCTCATTAATTTCTCTTGCATTTATCCCACATCCACTATAATCATTTGCACCTCTACTTGCATTTTTATCACTTTGCATCACTTGCCATCCAAGGAGCACACAAGTCAACAACATTAAGGGCCAACCAAGGAGTTGCACAAAAGGTATAATCAATGTTTTCCTTTATCATCTTTCTTTTGTGTTTTATTCCTTAGGCTAATCATTTGAAGTGATTCTTGTGTTTTCCTTATCTGCATTTTAGTTATTTTGCATACTTAAGTTAGGGTAAAATACTAGGCTCACATTTTTGGCATGCTCGGTGGGACCCACAAATGGGTCCCTATCTTTTATGTTTGTTGTTGTTTTGTTTTTGCAGGCTCAGGTTATAGAGGGGCGAACCTACCCTACAAAACCCTATAGAAGGGCGAACCTACCCTACAGAACCCTCAGAAGGGCGAACCTACCCAAAACACTAAGTTTTCTAAGATTTTGTTTTCTAACTGTTTGCTACAAAAGGGCGAACCTGCCCAAAAAACTAAATTTTTTGAGATTATGTTTTCTAACTGTTTCATACAGAAGGGCGAACCCGCCCAAAAACTAAGTTTTTTTAATAATTTGTTTGCTAATTGTTTGTTGCAGAAGGGAGAACCTGCCCTACAAAACCTTACACAAGGGAAAACCTTCCTTGCAGAACCTTACGGAAGGGTGAACCTACCTTGTAGAACCCTATAGAAGGGAAAACCTACCCTAGAGGGGTGAACCTGCCTTAAACAAAGCACTTTGGGAGGTAAAATGGTTGTTTTACTTCATTTTTTTGCTTTAATTTTTTGTCATTTTCATATTCTAACCCCCTAACATCGTCTATTTGTGAGGGTATTTGTGTTTTTTTCTAAAATTTATGTATCTTTTCTTGTGATTAATGGAGGGAAAAAAAAACTAACATTTTCTTGCAGGACCATCCAGTTATTTAGTTGTTTAAACTTTTCTTTATCATTTTTGTTAATGAATCTAGGCACATAGTTTAATTAGGGGGAGTCAAATCTATTGTTTGCAGTGTTTGTAAGTCCATTATGTAACCCAAGAAGGCACAACATCGTCCAAGCTTTCCCCTTGCACTTCATGTGAGCCTGGGGAGTAGCCAAAAATGATTAGTGCTCTCTTTCTAGCGAGACCTGCTTGGGGATTTCATTACCCTGAGGGACGATTCCAACCATATGTATCGGTGGGGTATACAAAGGGGGGAGAGCTAAAGTTGTACCCCAATCTAGTCATGCCGTGTCTAGTGGAGCGTCAAAGCTAGGGTGATACCTAGATAGATGTGAAGAGTTGGTCTGATCCCTTCAGTATCTCGTTGGGGTTCCCGACTCACACTTGTGATGGGCTGGTGTTCACGGTTTGTGCCTCATGTACCGAGAGTATATCGAGGACTCCCTAGACACCTTATTCATCCTAGATTAAGGACTGGGTCAACCATACCTTTTACACTAATCTTAGGATTATGTTGCTTGAACTATCTTCTTCGTACGAAACTAGTGCATATATTATTAGTCAAGTCAGTCTTTACCTCGTACTTGCTATTTGTTATATTTTAAGTCCTTTCCATAGTCATTTCTATCCAAGTCAAGTTCTAGTTTTCTACAGAGGGGCATACCTGCCCAAGAGAGGCGAACCTGCCCTGTAGAAGGGTGAACTTGCCCTACAAAGGGATGAACTTGCCCTACACAGGGGTGATCCTGCCCTACAGAGGGGTGAACCTACCCTCCAAGCAGACAATTTTACCTTCTATTCAATCAAATAGCTTGTCTTAGCAGTTGGGCGAACCTGCCCTACAGACAATCATTTTCACCTTTTGTTCAGTCATTTCTGGCACTCGTTCACCTGTTTTGAAGGCCCGTCTCTACAATTCAACCAACCACCTCCTCATTTCAAGCCTCTATCTCCTAGTTTTGAGCATCCATTCCCCATCCTAAACATTCATCCCCTTGATCTGAGCATTCATCTCCTCATTTCAAGTAGTTGTTCGTCCAATCCGATCAATCATTTACTCATTTTGAGTAATCATTCATCCATTTCAAACTTTCATCTCCTCATTTTGAGAGTCTTTCTCCCCTCTCAATTAATCGTTTACTCATTCTGAGTATTTATTCATCCACTCCAATCATTCATTTTCTTGTTTTGATCATTCATCTCCTCGATCTGATCATCTGTCTCCCCATTTTGAAAGTCCATCTATCCATTCTGAGAGTTTGTTTCTTTGTTTCAAGAGTCTGAAAGAAGAGGGGAAAACATGCCCTGTAGAGGGGCGAACATGCCCCATAGAGGGGCGAACTTGCCCCACATAGGGTCGAACTTGCCCCACAGAGGGGCGAACCTGACTTTCATCCATCTTCCCTTCATCATTGTTTCCATTCATCAACACTTTTTGAAATTCATCGTTTCATCAAAAAAATCACATAGGTGCATCTTAGAACATCATTAGATTCCATATCCATCATCAAATCATCCATCCCAATCACCTAGACTTCATTTTAAGGGTTTTGACTTTTATGCATAAACTTTTAGAGGCCATAATTTTTGAATTAGGTGTCTAATTGGGCTGAAATTTTATGGGTGGTTGTGTTATGAGATGGCATGTGGATTCCCAACAAACTTTGAGTCAGTTGGCCCCCATTTTGACACTTTTTTGGGGCTTCAAACTTTCATCTTGACCCTCAAAATCGCAATTTAGTGTTTTATTTCAATTTTTTTAAAATCATTTTCATTAATAACTCGAAATGCATGTCTCAGATTTGGGATGTTAGTTGGAAATTCATCTTAACTTAGTTTTAAGTTTTTTGGGGGAAAAGTTAGACTCTCAAAGGTATGCCTATGAAGTTTTCTAAAATGAAAAAAATTGACAATTTTTGAAAACTGCCAAATGTAAAAAAATCTGATTGTCAACATCTTACGTCATCTAGTTAAAACCCCTAAACTTGGTTTAGAATCAATCCTATCATATCCTCTAATCTAGTCCCAATATGAGCTTTGGTCCATCCACATTCTCCCATGGTCATTTGTTCATCATCCAAATCATATAGGCACATCTAGAAACATCTCTAGGTTACACATCCCTTGTCATTTTCTCAATCCAAATCCTCTAAACTTCGTTTGAAGTTATTATCCAAATTTACATAGGTGTTTGAATCTGATCATCATTGTCAATATCTTCTTAGGATTGTCATTTGTCCTAAGTTAGTCAATCATCATCGTCAGCGCAATCAATCTGCTTTCAATCTTTAGGTGGATTTGGTGCTGCAATCATCCATTTATCCTTTAATCTAATCAATGAGTATCCTAAATCACCTAGGGTAATCTCTAAACGGGGTTTAGAATCCCTCTCATCATCTTATATGATCTATCATTTGATCTCATCAATAGTCTCATCAATTGATCTTATCCAATCTAATCTAATCACATCCTTATCCAATCACCTTCGACCCAATCAATATGCTTCCATCTCGAGGTAGATTCAATGTCATAATCATCCTTTGATAATCAAATCCAATCATCAATCATCCTAATCTAAGCTTCAATCCTATCTTAATCTGAGCTTCAATCTAATCCCAATATGAGCTCTATTCCATCTACATCCAAGATTTGTTGATATCGAAATAAACCTTAGGACCCCTTCTTCCATCTTCTTCTTATCCATCCTATTTATCCTTTCATCATCATGAATCCTTATCCTCCATCGATAGTGGTCAAGGGAAACCCTAATTATGTTGATGATAATGAGAGTCTTGTTGATCAAGAGGTACATGACATCAATCAACTTGATGCTATCATTGCTAGTAAGCTTTCCCCAACCACTTTCCAAAATCCAATCCCCCCTCTGAGCTATCCCATTACGTCTCCATCCACACCTAATAATGCTCCTTATGCTACTTTTGAGAAGGGATATCCATTATCTTGCTCACCTCCATCATATCCTCTCTCTATATCATCTTCTTATCCTAATTCAGTATTCCAACAACCCTATTATAATCCCCCATCCACATCTTCCTACATCAATCCTTCATCCACATATGCCCGCTATCTTAATCCTCCATACCATTCTACCTATCCCAGTCCTCCTAATCAGTCTGCCCATCCTAATTCTACATCAACACCTTTTTATCTTAATCCTACACCCTCATCAACCTATCCTAATCTAATATCCACATCCTCTTGCCCTAATACACCACCCACATCCTCTTTTCCTAATGTACCGCCCACGTCCTTTTGTCCTAATCCACCGTCCATATCCTCTTCTCCAAATTCATCATTCGAATATCCCTACCTTAACCCTCCATCCAATCCTAATCCTCCATCTACTCCTAGTCTTCCATCCAATCTCATTCCTCAATCTAATCCTAATCCACCAATCCATAGTCCTAATCCCCCACCCATCCATAATCCCTCATCCACTCCTACCTCGCCATCTAAACCTCGAGCATGGAAATTTCTCACTCCAAAAGTTCTCTAAGGACTCATGACAAAGAAGACATTCCCCACTCCACATCTTGAAGTTGTGGAACCATGCCATCCCAATCCATCATCCATGGTAACTAATGATGAGACCCTTCTTCATATCACACCTATCATTGATGTTACAACCCCTAGCATCACTCAAACCACTGAAATCATTAAACCCAATGAATCCATTGAACTCCCATCTCCTACTCCAAGATCTGCCAAGTCCATTGAATATAGTCAAATCCAATTCACTCCTTCTACTCCTAGATCCTCCCAACCCATTGCACATCTACAAATCCAATCCAATCCTCCCACTCCTAGTATTATCAAAATCCATTCCCATGAACTTCACAAATCTTCCATCCTTCCATCTCCCCCACTTGAAGAGTCCCTTCAAGACTCCATCATCATACCACCCACACAAGAAGAGTCATGCCAGCATATCCCCTTTTCCAAATCATGATCTTGTCATCCCACCTAGTTCCACTCAAGATCATAGTCCTCCATCCACTCCATCTCATGACTACCTTGACATTGAAAATTCCACCGCTCCATCTCATGATCATGTATCTCCATCTCCATTGCATGATCCATTATCACCTGCCATCACAAATCCAGATCCTACCATATCACCTAATCCCTCTCCTAATACCATCGATCAAGATGCTATTATCCCCTCATCTCCATCTGATGATCCTCCACCATCACCTAACAATACCATCCCAACACCACTTTTATATCCCCTTGGTACTCTCACATTCTTCCATGGTGGTCTCCTTACAGAAGAAAAACAAAGTATATATACCACCCATCATCCTCTACCTAATAATGGACTCGCATCATTCTTCCAAAATAACAAGAATCCTACCATAGATCGAATGCTCAAGAGTATGAACTATCAAGGAAAAGGTTTAGGCCTTCATGAGCAAGGTATTTTAGAGCCCATCCAAGTCAAAGGGCACGATTACACATGTGGTCTTGGTTATACTTCTCAAGACTCACAATCCAAAGATTTTAGTACAACCTCTACTCATCCTCGACAAGTCTCCTCCAAAAGCATAAGAGGCTCTTCCCATCACTCCACCAAATCATTCACTACCATCCCCCCTCCTCTATCATATCGCCTCAAAACAACCATCCATATTCCTCCTTCATCTTCTCCATCCATTTTGGGTCCTTACATCCCTCCATCCACCATCTCCCATCCTCCATCTACTTTGTCCATGTCTCCTCTAGGCCCTACGTCTATTTTGGGCCCTTATATCCCACAATCACCTCCTCCATCTCATCCTATTCATCCTTTCATCCATCTATCACCTATCCATGTCACCCATCATAAAAATATCACTCCCATATCCCATAATTAGGATCAACAAAAGCACATACCCCCACATCCTCCATCCACATATCATCCCCAAAATCCTACCCCCATCACCCCACTTATGCTTCCTCCACATCATCCATCTCCTCGCACTTGCCCTACTGCTATTAAAAGCACTTTGGATGCTAAAGTAAAAATGCATGAATCTAAACATCGACATGAATCTAAAGCTCCTCATGTCCCCTTTAAATGACATGTTGACAAAAAGAAAAATCAAATCCAAAATCCAAATCAAATCCATAGGCCACAAAGGCCCATCAAAGAAAAGATCAAAACCATGTGGAACCCAAAGGAAAAAGATGCCATGCCTTCAAATAAAAAATTTGTAACAATATCTAAAGTTGCTAATACCAATGCTACACATTCTCATCTTCCATGTCCTAAATTCTTTTTGGGTCCTTATGTCCCAAAATTCACTATCCTATCTCCTCCATTATCCCCACATCATCCATCCATTAATCCTCCTATCATTTGACATCCACCACCATATGTTCCAATGTTGATCATGAAAACATCCCCCCATCATTCCATCCATACACTTTCCAACATCCCATCTATTATCCCTCGTACTTCCCCATCAAATCCATCTAATTCATCCTCTTGCATAATCCATTTATCCTAATAAGGTTGTACCAACATCAAATAGTTGCTTCACACATGGGCTCTTAATACCTCATATGGAACTTGATGCTTGAGTCCTTCATCCATATCCTTATCATGTATCTGCTTATCCACATCCCTCTATCCTTGTCTATTTCCATCCAGCTTCTATCCAAAAAATCCAAAAAAGTCAAAAAGTAAAAAAAAATTCAAAACAATAAAAAAAAAAGAAGAAGAAAAAGTAAAGAGAAATAATTTGTCCAATGGTGAAAACTTGGCAAACAAGCACCTTGGATAAGTACCATGATGAAAACCTGGCAAACAGGCGTCATGAGTAAATCCCCATCCATCCTTTTCCACACTTGGGGGAAGCTTCCTGATATACATCCCCTTCATCCTTTCCTTCATCCTACCTATCTTCGACATCCTAACATCATATCCCATTTATCTCCAACCCCGCCATCCTCCGTGTGATTTTGATACAGACAGGGGCACCTATCTATGCATGCTTTGGATACCTCTTGGCATACATTCCCCTCATCCATGCCCTATTGTGTTCCTTATTCACATCCATATACTTTGTCCACTTGTCATGCTACCATTAATCTCCCTTCCTTATCCATGCATCCTATCCATGTCCATCTCACTCCCTTATTTTCCCGTCCTTCTATCTTCCATCCTTCATGCCTCATCACATAGGACATATCTAGAGTGGGGGCATATTCTTCCTTTGTGCAATAATTCCTTGGAGCCATCCTATTCATCATAAAAATCTCTTCCATCTACCCATCATTATCTTCTTGTCCATTCAAACAATCCCCTCCATCTCCCAATCCTTGTCTTCATATCCATCCAAACGATTATTCCCATATCCTCATCCTTATCCCTCTATTCATCCATCATAACATCTCTTCCATCTACCCATCATTATCTTCCTATCCATTTAAACAATCCCCTATGTCTCCCAATCCTTATCTTCATATCCATCCAAACAATTCTTTTCATCTTCTCATCCTTATCCCTCTATTCATCCATCATAGCATCTCTTTCATATCCCCATCCTTATCTTCCTATCCATCATAACAATCCCCTTTGTCTCCCAATCCTTATCTTCCTATCCATCCAAACAATTATTTCCATCTCCTCATCCCTATCCCTCTATTCATCCATCATAGCATCCCTTTCATCTCCCCATCTTTATCTTCCTATCCATCATAGCATCCCTTTCATCTCCTCATTCTTATCATCCAAATGATCCCTTTCATCTCCCCATCCTACTCTTCCTATCCACCCATCTTTCTCTTCTTATCTGTTCATCCCTACACTCATCTCATCTTGTAATCCCTTGTCATTGGTATCTAGCTATAGGCCACTCCTCATGTAATCCAATGTCATCTATCTCATCGTTGTCACTCCTACTTCCTTTGCGCATCTTTCCAATCTCCTATCGCTTCTCATCATTCATCTCTCCACCATATCATTCTCCCAATTCATCTTTTGATGATTTGTATAACTATTCCATCCCTGAGCTTTGTTTGATCACCATCATCCTATCCAATCCAACATGTCTATCCTGACTCATCATTTCAGTTTCATCATTTTATCCCCTTATCAAGGTTATTTCATCATCCCTTATCCATTGTTTGTCTTTGGTCTTCTAGTCGAACTACATTGCCCTTGCACTTTCACGTAGGCAAGGTCAATCATTTGATCTACCCTAGGGGCTTTTATCCATCCTTCCTTGGTCATCCATTGAGGTCTTCATTATCCTCTTTCTACCTTTACCCATGGTCAATCGTCTGTCTTTTATCGAATTACGAGGGCTCTGTGCTTTCACGTAGGCAAGGCTAATCTTAGATCGGCCCCTGAGCTCCTAGGTCTTTAGGGTGTGTTAGTCTCACGTCTTGTCTCTCTTGTGTTGTGTCGTCAAGCTATGCCCTTATTTAGCTAGTTCTTAGCAAACAAAATCCATTCGTATCATGAAGTCCAATCAATTTCAAATATCTTGTGCCATATCGATCTTTTAGTTTAGTATCCATCATCAGTCTCAACAAGATGCATCCTTCCTAATAGACCTCATCAACCCCATCCATCCTTTTGATCCTATGGAAAAGGATGTTTGAACTTGATTGTGGTCTTTTGATGCTTTTGGATTTTGTTTATCATTTGAGCTCCCTATCATCTATCATCACTAGTCATGGTTGCCTTGATCCATCATATCATCGTGTGCTTTGACTGGTAAACATACGGGCATATCTTGATCTTTTGGCTTTGTTGTTGTCTTATGGGTTGTCCCACGTTGTACCCACCAAGACCCCTGAGGTCTTGTGTTACATTGAGGAAAACTTTTGTGCTTGTGGTTATCCCAATACCTGGCTCGACCAAGGTCTTCATGACTTTGGGGTATTGGGATAGCCTTTTTGTTTATTGTGTTTGTATTATGCATTAGACATGAATCAACCTTGGTTCTCCATACCCTGGTATCTTGTGTCTTATGCTAGAGCAAAAATCAGTGCTCCAAAAATGGAAAATTACATTAGGATTGCATTTCATCTTCCCCGCCCATCCATTCATCCTTCATCAATCTCCCTCCCCTATCCATCCAATCTCTTATCATCATTTCTTTAATCTTTTTAGAATAATATAGATTGGTTATTCTAAACATCTTGTCCCCCATCATTTTTATTCCTTTCATCTATCTCCCATCCCAATCCTATCCTCATCAACTCAATCTAGCACAAATCATCTAATCGCATCCTTGGTCTTGTCCCCATCCTTGTTATAAGCCTTGATCCAATTATCCTCGTCATTGTCAGGATGTATCCTTCCCTATTCTCATGTTGTTTTGGGATGTATCCTTCCCTTATCAACAACACTTTCATCATCATCATCGAGATGTATCCTTCCCTATCCTTGTGTTGTTTCAAGACATATTGTTCCCTTATTGACAACACTTCATCCATCATCAACCCATTTTGGCTTGTAGCTTGACTGGGGCAACATCACCTTTATCCTTAAATCCATTTGTGCTTCTTAATCTCCTCTCGCTTATCATCCTCTCTTATCCATCACTTTGCATCCTCTTCCTCATCTCCCATTTCATCATCTCATCCATTTCAAGAGCACACCCGTGTTCTCATCAACCTGCATGTCCTCTCGAGGGGGCATCCTCAATCCCTAATCTTCATCATTTTTTCCTTCCTAGTCAATCCTTTAAATGACTGGGGCATCTTTCCAATCTAACCATCTTCTTCTAGGTTCTATGTTTTAATATTTTTTGAAATGATGCTACTTCATAACACCAACTCAAAGAGGGGAAAAATGTAGACACCTAAATTTAGACACTTACATTGGTCCAAATTTATCCCTTTTTGTTTAAACATCATCTTGATTGTGCTAATTAGGTAATATCACTATTATCTAATTAATACCCTCAATTTTGCCAAATCCCTAACGTATTTAGTTAATAATTAAATACTTTATCTCTTTAATCCTCCTTTCATCAAATGAATTAAATAAATATTACATTTATTTAATTCCTCACATGTCACATCCTTTTCTTAATCTTAATCAACCTCTTAATCTCATCATTAGAAATATGCACATGCCTAATCCTTGATTATGATGTGTCATATCCTCCAACTTTTGCAAGTTGGCTTCTAATCCTTATTAACCACATATTATCTTCTAGTCACTAATCAACTAATTGAATCAACATCTTGGTTAACTCTCCCTATCCCCCAATGAACTTTTAATTCATTTTTATTCATCCAAGACTCCTCTCTTCTCCATGTGAATTTTTTAATTCACATTTATCTTTCTAAGTAATTTTATCTTCCCCATGCAAGTTCTAGAACCTTTGACTTGTCACATCACTCACATGTGTCAAAGTCTTCTAGAACCTTTGACTTGTCACATCAGTCACATGTGGGTAAGTACTTACCTTTATAAGGACCTTGTCTTATCCAAAGTACTTCTCACCTCTCTTTTTGGGAACATTGTCTTATCCATAAGATCTCCCAATCATTGTAAATTTTAAATTCACTTTTATCTTTCCAAGATTCTCCTCCCCCACATGTGATCATTGAGAGGTCACATCATCCTTATTCCAAGGTACTTACAAGTACCTTCCCATCACATGTCATTCTCTAGCTCATGTGTCCTTGTGACACATCATCTGCCACATGGCAAGATGTGAGGACTTGTGAGTCCTCAACTCACCTCAACCCTTCATCTTTGCCATGTTCGCTCAATCTCAACCATTGAATTCTCTACACAATTCAACTTCTTCTATAAATACCCCCTCTTCTCATTCATTCTAGGACTTTATGCATTTGTAGCAAATTTATGATCTTAAGCCTTTTGAGCATTTTTATTTAGTTCATAGCATACCTAGTTCTCATCAATTTCTCTTACATTCATCCCACATCTGCTATAATCATTTGCATCCCCACTTGCATTTTTATCACTTTGCACCACTTTACATCCAAGGAGCACACAAGTCAACAACATCAAGGGCCAACCAAGGAGTTGCACAAAAGGTATAATCATTGTTTTCCGTTATCATCTTTCTTTTGTGTTTTATTCCTTAGGCTAATCATTTGAAGTGATTCTTGTGTTTTCCTTTTTTGCATTTTAGTTATTTTGCATACTTAGGTTAGGGTAAAACACTAGGCTCACACCTATATAACCATATAATTTTTTAACATTTTGATTATGTTAAGGTTTTCATCTATAATTTCTCTTGTTAGTGCCTCTATTTTTTGTCAAAAACTAACATGTCCTAGTTTTGGTATAGATTTTTGCTCATTCATCAAATTTTGAAACAAATTACATCTTTATAAACTAGACTTCATTCTACACATAATGAAAAAAAATATTTTTGATTAATTTTCAAAAAATTTAGGGGGGGCACGCTCAAATTTTAGCTTTTCAAGATGTGTCCATTTTGAAAATTCATAAAATATTATTTATTAATTAAAAAATTAGCAAAAAGAACCAATATAAACTAAATGGTGTTAGCTAATTTCTCACCATTCAATTTTTTGAAATTCTAAAAAAAGTTAACTTTTAAGGGAGAACCCCACATATGCTATGTTGCTTTTTTTAATAAAAAATAGGGCCACTTTCCCCCACACCCCTACCCCTCCCCTTGCCCCTCCCTTTTCAAACCCTTAATATAAAAAAATAATATATTAGAAAGTAGATTTAGATCACTACAACTCTTATTCTTGTTGCATCTTTAAATTTATAGTGTAACTATCTTCATTTTCTCATGAACATCAGACTTTGCTAATTTAAAAAAAAAGTGGCATGTTAAGATCCATTTTTGTGTCACAACTTGGTGCAATTACCCAGTTGCTCAATCAAGGTGTGTGGTGCATGAGTTGATGATCTGATAATCAAATTTTCATAAGGGCCATCTAAGGAGTAGGATATTTGAATTTTAAATTTGGTAGACTAAGTCATGATGCATGGTCTAGTCCATAGATAAGATTGTTGAATGTGGCATAGTCTACATTAGTAGAAGACCTATGGAAGTGGAATGGTCATATGGTGAAGGATAAATATGTTTAGTTGATGGTTTTAGGACTATGATAGGTTTGTACACCAAAAAAGTCAAATTGACAATAGATTTACAATAATGCCCAACAAAGTGGTATAAAAAAGAGGGTGTAAAAGTGTAAGGTATACATTTCATACTTTATAGTGTACTCCCTCTTTGGTTTACATGTGAATCTACATGCACATCATAAATACTAAAGTAAAATGTACAATCAATGAAATAACAAGTAGACATAGGATATATAATATTAGGCAATCCAATGATATCTTCATGTAGATGTAGCAATGACATCCTCCATGCCTACAAATAAAAGCTATTAGTTTTATTTGCATCACATTGTTACAAAAAACATTAAGTAATCATTAATAATGCATTTTTAACATTAAGTGAAAAATTGTGTTACACAAAGTGATCTATTGTATACCATATGGTATAAGGCATTGTGGAGTTTATGATAGATTTGGCCCCACAAAGTTTACACATGGTGTGAGTTGTAAGAAAGGGCCATGATTCATAGTGGAAGTATAGAGTTGTGAAGTCAAGTAGCCCTCACAATGTACACAAGCATGATCCTCTTACAAAGAGAAGACTAGACAAAACCATGGATTTGTGATCAATATGCCCCCCATAAAACCATGTAAAAGATGAGACTAAAAGGAATCGAGTTGTGATCAAGTTGCCCCATATGAAGCTATCTAAAAGTTGATAATAAACCAAAATTCAATAGATTTTTATGATAGATTTAACTCCCATGAAATCATCTAAAAGATAATTCGAAAAGAAACTATGGATTTGTGACCAACTTAGTCTTCATAAAGCCATATAAAAATGAGATAAAGATTGCATCCCTCCTCTCAAATTAAGTACATAAATAAATGATTGACCAACCTCCTTCCAAAAACAACTTACAATATATACCAATAATCCATAATTAAATAATTAACCAACCAAAATAATAAACCTCTTCCTCCTAATTTAATTAAATGATTGACCAATTACTAACGTGTTCAGAGGGTTAAATCGCAAAACGTTAAATTTGACGATTACTTCTGTAATCTTTTAAATTTGAAGGTCTATATATTAAAATTCATAACTAAATTGTCGCATATCTCATGGTCGGCACGAGAGAGGACTTTCTAAACAACGACCATTCAAAATACCGTGTATAAGAAGTTCCTCCCCACGAGGGAATAATTTAGACGAGATTTTTTATTTTTAATGAATTAGTATTTTATATCATTTTTTTTATCTTATATTTTAAGAAAATTGGATGGAATAAATTATAACCAAGTTGACATGAGGTCATATTTAAAATAATAGATTTAAAGAGGAATAAAATATGTGATAAGATTTGTCAAAATTAACATATTTATTTAAGACTTAATATGTATGAGTTAATAAAAAGTCTAGATGAATAAAACAAAAATATTTAATATTCAATATAATGGAATATTAATTACAAAGAGTAACATACAAATACATAGCTTTCTTGGATGTATGAATCAAGGAGATGATACCTTCAAGATGTATAAGTCTAGTTGAGATCTAGATGTGGCCTTGGCTAAATAGAGGTGGTAACTATTTATCACCAATCAAGGATTGATGAGGTAGTGATGGCATTTGTTTGTGTCAAGTCAAGATGTACACGTCATTATTAACTATGTTTAGATGAGGAAAATTGGTTATTCTCAATATCCTAAGTAAAGTTATTAAATGTGTGCAATATCACACTTAAGATAGAATAAATCTAAGGTGAAGAAAATATTACACCAACACTGAGCAACAAGAATTATGTATTTAGTAGGAAGAGGAGGATCATAGTCATTAGATTTTCTCCAACAATCAGGAAGGCCTTGGTTGTTTAGAGTTGGCTCCTAGCCAATATTATGACCTTCATTAGCCTTTTCAGTATGAGGAGGTAAACTAGCTAGAGCAAGGTAAGGAAGTTTATCATTATCTAGCTCACTAGGAGTACACTTGTCATGGGCTTGAGAGGAAATTGAAGGTAGATTAGAATGTTGGGATCCACCACAATAATTATGGCCAAAATCTTTGCACTAAGGTGGTGGAGAAGAATTTGAATCATGCCCGTTCACATCCTTGAGGAGGATATTGACTCTTGTTGGAAGGGCAAGTTGAAAATGCTCTAGTAACCACGTAAGGTGCATTATCCTCTAGTAACCATGTAAGGTGCATTATCCTAGAGGTTAAGAAGCACCTATAGGTGAACAAATTCATGTGAAAATTTATCAACTTGATCTTGTATGTGCATGAAAATATTGGAGCAAATCATGCCTTCAATATACATAGAGAAATGAATATCAATACAAGATCCTAAAAAGATATAAGTTTCCATCTTTCTAAATGATGAACAATATTTCCACTCTATAAACATGTATATTTTGGTTAAAATTGTAGGAATTTAGGGCCAATCCCCTAAAAGAATCACATGTTAGAAAAATTCTTGAACAAATCACATATATAGTTCCAAGAAGCTTGGGATTTGGTGTAAAACTAGAAAGATATAAGGTCCCCATGAAAAAGGATAATAGGCATTGAAAATTCCCATTGAGTGAATCAACCTAGAACTCAAAGTAAGACCTTGCTAGATAATACATAAAGAAAACTTAGAAGCAAGCTTGAGATCAAGAATGACCAACCAAATAGTATAGAATTAGTTCTACCACTTGATTTAATTGAAGACTATAATGCCCATTTATCATTAAGATTTTGTACCATATACAAATGAGGGAAAGCCAAATATATCCTTTGTAAGACCTTTGTAATTGTAAAATGGGGTATCAAGATACCATTTCCAATATTTCCATAGTCTAAAACTCCTTACCCCAACATTGCATAACATATATATTGGAATTTACCATTAAAAATAGTTTAAAAGGATTCAAAATACTAGTTAACGAGTCTATGCTTCAAATTGGCCTTAGTCTAAGATAATATATTTATGGTGATCCTTGAAAAAATATCTTAAAGAGTTCTATTCCCTCTAATGTAAAACTTCAAATAAAAACCCAAGGAACCTTAGCAAGAGCTCTATCCTTGCAAGTGATTAAAGGAGACCACCAAATAGAATATTGATTGATAGTTAAACCATTATGGAAATAATTTCCATTTCATAGGAGCCATAACTGAATAACTTCATATAGCTTTTTATATTATTTTGTCACAAACATACCTTGGATTTGAACAAGTTCCTTCATGATGAGGATAAAATGAAAACATAGCCTTACCAACATTTATAATTATTAAAAACACTAGAAGACATACAATGTTCAAGAAATATTTCCTAGGCTTCATTCATCTCAAGGATTCTAATAATTCATTTAGCACATATAAATTTACCTTGGTATTGAATCTCTATAAGGCCAAGACCATTAGATCCATGAGGGAGACAACTTAAATCCCAAGAAAATTTGTGAAAACCTTTATCTTACTCAAAAAAATCCCATAAGGAATATCTTCCATTTTTTTCAAGAATTTGATGAAAGGATTTAGAAGGCATCCAATAAGATGAATAATAGACATGGGCATTTGTAAGTGCCTAAAACTGGATAGGCACACATGGGGGTGAAATTTCAAAGTTGTGTCCCACTTTTATAAAGGAAATGACCAACATTGATAAAATATGTACCACAAAGGGGAGAATGTGAGAACAAGGGTCACTAAAGATGATTTGTCCAAAGAATTGAATAGATGAATGAGAGGATGATGAGATATAATAAGATATATGTGACAATGGAAAAGATAATAAAGGGTGTGTGATCATCATTTGTTAACTGGCCCCTTGGTTCTAATTCACTACCTAAGCCCCTAAGCTAAATCAATCCTTATTTGCCTAAGTATTTGCTCGAGCCTTTATTAAAATTTGGCCCCCCTTTTCCTAGTAACATAAAGTTGTTTTGAAACCATGTTCTTGTGTATAGCACTTAAATTATCCATAGGATAAATCTCAAGGTGACAAGTGACTTCATTCTGATTGGTTTTTGTCATTCCACATATAATATTTTATTAAGGCTTTATCTATCTATGGAACCACAAAAAGGTGACATGTGGTGATCCCCTTGTGTCACATCCAACATGATCCAAAGGGTTTCCCCCATTCCATAGGCCTTCATCTACAACTTGATCTTATGACCGTGAAAGCACAGGAGGACACCATGTGGATGATGTTGAATCATTCTTTTAATGGCCTATGCCTTTGAGCTAAGCTGTAAAAGTGACTCTAAGTGGAATGTTCCTATTGGCCCAAAATATTTTCAAGGCAAGTCAAATATTTTTAAATTTGGCTAACCAATCAATGTTGGATCAATTATTTTCCTATAGATCAATAACCCACATTCAAACTCACAAAACAGGTAGTTACATGCTTTGGCTTGTGCAGTTTGAGAGTAATCATGGACAAGATAGCTTTTAGCCTTGAAAATTAATGATTTTTTTCATAAAATCCTCATTATGAGCACTTGAACACTTTACCTGAGCATTCGAAGTGTCAAGAAAGGAGAATTTGAAGCAATCAAAATCTTTTCTATGTCAAATTACAGTTTTCGTGGAAAAAATAGAAAGTTCATTTGCTATCTTGAATTCTACTTAATTGTTTGTCAAATTGCTTGTTTAATTTGTGCAATTACATTATAGAGTTTTATTTTGAGTTAGGGTGTCCTTGTCTACTTTCAATTATCTAGAAATCACCATAGCCATCATTTGAATTTGCAAAAAATACCCTAGTACCTATCATAAAACCCTAATTTCCCTAATTTACATTGCAAAATGACTCCTTCACAAGCCCAAGATACTTCCTCCTCCCAAAATTGAGCTATTCATGATGACCTACTAGCCCAACTTCTTGGTTGTTCAACTCAAAAAATTAAAGTTCAAGGCCATGGGTTTGTCGAGGGTTTGGTGGATGAATTCCACAAATACAAAATTTTTGAAATCACTGTTTCAAGTTGGTCACTATTTTTCCATTAGTACGAAAAAAAGTGCATTTGCTCCCATGTCAAACATTTGGAGGTATGACTTGGGGAAATTGGTGGTCCCAAACATTTTCATGGATGTTGATTTTTTGAAAGCCATTGTTGCCAATTATGATGAGGCAATCAGGGTAGTGAGGATTGCAGGTGGCAATGACATGGTTATGATTGATAAGCAATCAATATCATATATTTTTAAGCTCAATTTGACTGCTACCAAGCCCATTTATTTTGAAGATTTCAAACACAAGTATCAACAAAATAAGAGTACTTATAGGGAACCTTGCTACCAGGGTATAGGGTGAATGGCCATAATAGAAAATGTGGCAAAATTTCACTAAATGAATTAGAGCCCTTCAAGTTGGATAGTTTTGAAAAATACTTTTCTAACTTATTTTGCATTCTACCAAGTCCTTGTGGTAGACAAGATAGAAATAATCCCCATATCTCTCATGTACATGGCTATTGATATTTAGAATGTGATGGTAAATGAGGAGTTTCACTATGCAACTTAAATCTCCAATTCCATACAGAAAGGACTAATGGAAATCAAGAAGGGTAAATAGATGATCATATTTTGGTGGTACCCTCTTTTATGCCACATGTTTCTCTATAGAGGAAAAATGAAGATGATTCCATCACTCAAGATTTGTGATAAGGATAAAGAAGGGTATGGACTTCTTACCCAATGTTGGACATGTTTCTAGGAAATGAACTGCAATCAAGCCAACTATATCACATTCAAAAACCACTTTGTTGCTAGGGTCTTGTCATTATTCCAAGGTCTAGTGCCTAGAGTGCCTACATAAATATTAGAATTTTTGAGGCCTATGAAGAGAAGGCTTGACTTAGGCATCCAACATAATTGGGGAGATTTCATTCTCTGCTCTGACTATAATATCTTAAGAATATAAGGAAGCTTGATAGGACCTCATGTCCTACCTGAATTTTTGCCATTGAGAATTGGTTTCTTGGAATTCATTTGGTAGTTAGTTGAGTCAAAGGAGTCAAATTTGGAAAATTAGAAGAAAAGCTCTTTCTTCCCTTTCCTGACAGTGTTCAAATTTTAGGATGAACAGGGAGGGTATGAAGAAGATATATGATAAGTTTAAAACATTCAAAATTACTCAAGGATTAGTAAGGAACTTTGGCCTAGAGGGTTTCATTAATACCCTCAAGAAAAATATCAAGAGATCCAAGTTCTACCACTAGAATAATTTTAGAGAAGATGTAATAAGAAATTGCTTGGATGCTAATGAAGTTAATGAGAGGAAGGTAAAGTGGACAACCTTCCAAAGGATTGAGGAAGTTAAGAAGAGAAAGGATGCCTCCTATAAAGGATCATATATAGAGATTTGTGATCCTATTATGAGGATTTAAGTAGTATGGGAGGATATTGATAGGTTAAATGGGGAAGCTCCTTCAATTGAGGAGATAGAAAAAGGTAAGGCTTCAATCTTAGAGGAGAAGTCATCCTATCAGCCACAAAATGTCAAGCCCTATGTTTATGCTTTTAGGAGAAATACTAAAGGTGTTGTGATCAAGTAACAAGCACAACAATCCCCACCTCATGCACAAATAACTCCATCTCCTCCACTAATGTAGCACACACACTCTCCTCCACTAACTAATAGTATTGATCTTGACTCTCCTCCAAGAGAGCCATCCCCAAAGAGAAGAAGAGGAGAGAATTCCCCATTAGTTGACTACCCAATTCACCCTAATGAGGAAGATGATTATGAGATCACAAAGGATGATGTACTTAGAATAATGTCTTCCCCTTGAAAATGTATGAGAATGTGCAACCACCAATGAATATAATAACTAAAAAAATTCTTGAAGGGAGAGACAATATGGAGGACATAAGGTATTTTTCTTGCAACACGTTCATGAATGATGATGCATTTGTGAAATCCAAATAGTTTACTGATTTCATATGGAGCTACAAAAGAGAGGACTATGTCAAGAGATTGGAGGAGGAAATGGCCAAATCTCCACAAGAAACAAGAGAACAAGTCTCTAAAAGAGTAATGACACAAATGAGATCAGAAGCCAAAGATATAACTCTTAAGGATGGTAGGTGTTTGGTGAGAGAAAGTGGCATTCTATTGCTCCCTGAGTGGGATATTGCATAAGCCATTGTCTTGGACACAATAAAGGGACAAGATCAGGAGATATTTTCTTAAGAAGATAATGTTGCAACAACACTTTATGGATCTGAATTCAATCCAAGGTGGGAGACCTTGGCTATTTTGGCTCTAGTCCCAAATACTGACCAACCATTAGATGCTAATATAATAGGAGATTTAATGGGAGGATTGATTATCAAGAGAGTATGTGATACTCTGACAGTTGAAGTATCAACTCTAGCAATGAATGTTGCACAATTCAATAAAGCCACCACAAAAGCACTACAGGAAAAGTATGATAAATTGCTATAAGATTACATTAATTATTAAATAAATACAACAAGTTGAGGGAAATGGAAGCTCAATGAAAGCTATAGACACTAAAAAATGTCTTGGATGATATCATGCACTCGAATAAGGATACTAACATCATTTCCTCCTAAAAACCATCCTCTTTTTGGTTAATTAATTAAATTATCCTAGCTATCTTAATTAATTATGTCATTTGCATCTATTAACCTAATTAATTTAATAGGGTTGATTCACCTCCTTTCATGCAAACATTTCATCTTATTAAATTAAATACATCAAGTTATTTAATTTAAATCCCTAAATTTCCTTATTTAATTAAATAACCCTAAGTTATTTAATTAAATATCATTCCACCTTTCCTCCTTTTCATTAAATCTCTTTATTTAATGAAAATCATTTAATTCCCCTAATTGCATAATTAATATTGTTTTAATTATCAGTTACTAATAAATCTAATTCCCCCCACTTGCAAGGGAATATTCCAAGGGAATATTCCTCTTTTGCACATCCCTCCAAAAAGGAATATTCCTATGGAATATTCCTTCTCCTTTTGCACAATTAAACTTTGTTTTAATTTGCTAATTATCTAATTTTCCCTCATCCATAAGAATATTCCAAAAAACATTCTCTCTCCTCACTCATTTGAAAAAGGGGAATATTCCTTTTTTGTAAGAAACTTACAAGACTTCATGTGCAAGTTAACTTATTTGACTTCTTGTGGCACAAGTTAAAAGTGTGTTTGTTTGGATAAAGGTGAACTCTTGATTAAATCTCATCATTGATTCTCATCTGTTGATGAGAATCCATGATCCATGCCTCCAACTTCTTCCATCCTTGACCATTGATTAAACTTTTTAATCTTGAACCTTCATTTCTCATATTCTTTCCTAAAAATAGATCACTATTTGTAGACAAAGGGATCCATCTTTTTTAGAGAAAACTCATTCTATTGAAATCACTCACACTCACACTCATATTTAGCATATTTAGCATCTTTATAGCTTAATTCACTTGCATATTATCTTAGCTTCCATTAATGGCTTCCATGGTAACATAGATGAATTCATTTAGCTTATTTGTTAATTAGGGCTTAAATCTTATAGTTTAAAATCCATTTAAAGATTATCTTTGCATTCAAACATATTAATCATCTTAGCATAAATCATGTTAAAATAGCTTGCATCAAGTTAGTTTAGCATTTAAATCATGTTTCATCACACATCTCACAATAGTTTCATTAGTTTTCTTCAATAAAACTTATTGAAACAAGCTCATTATCCATAGGATTGGGAAAGGGTTGTTGTTCCACATCAACACGACACTACTCTCCCAATAGGATAAGTTTCAATGGATTAGAGTAGGCATTTAAAAGCTTTCGTAGGTTAACTTTAGTGTTTATTTGAATGATCTCAATTGGATTGATGTTTAGTGGCACGATTATGCTTCGTATCCTCATGGATCAAGTGTAGCCAGCCCATACTAATCTATTAGTCACATTTTGGTGCTAGGAGGGCATAACTGATCACATTTAACAATTTTTTCTCTTGAAGTCTATTTTTTGGTTTTTGTAGATACAACAATGCTCCAGGAGATTTCAATGACACTTTTGTAATGCATCACCATATAGCGATGCTATTTCCATTTGATACAGTGATGCCTAATTAATATATTGGTTTTGATTAAAATAAACGATGATGCTAATGCTTTTTAGAGGTATCAAGAATTTGAAAATGGCGACACCACCCAAATAGCAACACTATCGTCATCACTGCCTTTTTGTAGAGCGACACTATTTTTCACTAGAGAAACACTCATTTGATTTATGGAAAAACTATTGTAAATAGCGACACTTTTAGTCTAGTAAGCAAAAATAGTATGATTTTTAGTGTGTTCTTTAATTTTTTTACTTCATCTGATCACTAACATGTCTTTGACTTTTTGTTTTGGTTTTTAGGCTAACTAGGTTTTGGAGGTTGGATGATAAAAGTTGAAGTGAATAAGCATTCTTATCTCTAAATATTATAATTGTAACAAGTGTTTGGACACTTTTGGGACAATTATAACCCATTTATCATGCTTTTCACTTTATGCTTCAGGATCACACTATCTTTCAATTGGTTTTTAAAATGAACACTCAAACGGGATTAAAATGAACCCTCACTCCATTATGATACTTTGGGTTTAAAATTGAACAATACAACTTAACACTTCATTTGGTTCTTAAAATAAACTTACCTTTTCTTTAAGGGTTAACATTAAACAAGTGTTTGCTATGTCTTGTGATTTACATTTTCGTCATTGAATCTGTATGCTCTTCTCACGCACCACTCAACGATCTTGGGAATAAAAAGAATTCCTTTGAAATTTTGTATAATCACCCCCATATTTCAATTTGGATTAAAATGAGCCCCATGATAGTGTGAGGAAAAGGCATTTTGAATTCTCTCTCCTTGCGTCATGCGACCAAGGAGATCAAACAATAAATGTACTTCCTTGCTTTTGTAAACCTTTAGAGGGCCTGCCACCTTGCTTTGAAAGGTGCAAATGACCCAAGCTATAATGAGGTAAAGCAAAGCTCTTTCAAACCGCTATATAAAAAATGTGTTTGTGACGAAAGTCATAAGCAACATGTGCAGATGTGTCATATCAAAAAGTGCCACCCTTAGTGTCTATGTGACACGTCAAAATCCTTTCTTACGAAGGGACCGAGAGGCCTCTTGATTGAAATAACCTTGAGCTAATCTTGTTGCATGCATGGCCACTTTGAACGCAAGTCTTTACTAAGAACCAATTGTTTAGAAGCCAAGAAATTTTATGCTTGCTAGTGCAGGAAAGGTCATTCCGAAGCCGCCCCACATTTTACTATTCATTCTCAAAATAGAAAAATCCTTAGGATCTTTGAATCTTTAGGATTTGATATTTGGTGGTCCTAAGAAGTGTGTGCCATGTAAGGGGGAGCTAGTGTCACCAAATCTCTAGTTGTTCGCATTGTCTTAGTGTTTGGAGAAATCCAAGTGGGGATTCAAAAAGTAGTATCTTCTAAACCTAAGGTGGTAAATGCTTGTCAATCAGTTTAATACTTTGCTTGGTTCCAAAACATTACAAACATTCACAATCTTCCTCAAAATTTCAAACCCTTTGGTCTAACTATGGATACCCTTTGAAATAACCTTGATATTAATGCTTGTCCTAAGGATTTCTAAATATCTTGGCTTATATCTCAATCCATATTTCCCAAAGTTAACATAAGAAACTATGGCTTCAAACCTCATGATTTTCACAGAATGGACCTTGTGAAATTTATGATGTTTTTGACATAGACATTTAGCTTGAACTTAATCAAGACATGTGTTTGTAAAATAAACTCATTTAAGCAAGATAACTTGACAAATTGAACCCCACATGACCATTTTGCGTCCAATCACTCCAGTTGAACAACCCAATCTTACACCGCTATCATTCAACTAAACATTGAACTCATTGAGGGAGAACAAACTGATATAATTAGTAGTTTGAGAAGCTTCACTTTTGAAACAAAGGAAACACCAAACCAATGGAGAAACACAACATACATCATAGATGAAGAAGAGGAACAAGCTGATATTATGGCTAGAAGGCCCATATTACCACCACCTGCATGACAATAAATATACTTTTCTTTTCCATAAACTTGAACTTTTCTAAATGATCTCATGCAAAATCAAAATCCCCAAGAAAAGTTCTACATTTTGTCACTTCAAAATTAGGTGCCATAGACAAAAATCTATCAAACAACACCTTTTAGCACTTTACCAAAATAGAAACAGGTTGGTATACAACTTCTATAAACATGCTTCAAGGAACAATCCAAATTTGTATGCATTCTTTTGGAGTCAAAATCTTATTCTTTTTCATGATCTTAAACTTCTCTAAATCACTGGGTCTTTAGGATTTGAAAACTTTAGAGGTCTAGCATGTGTCTCACCACTGTGGTCTTTGCAAAAAAGGTTCACTCTAGGTCAATATTGGGTCAAACATTTCATCCATCCCTTTCATCAAAATCCAAATTTCACTTCACTAAACTTTGCAAATTTTTTGAATATACCAACACTTTTTGGGCTTAAACATCTATCAACCAATCCCTAACTTAGCTACTTTGTATGTGAAATGAATCCTTTTCCATGCATTTGGCTAAGTTAGTTATCATCTTTGAACAAGTTTATCTTGAAGGTCACAAGTCTACCCTAAAGGTTCACAAGTTCATAAACATCCTTTATCCAAACATCCAAACATCAAACTCAAGTCAAAACTATTGACCAAAAATGTTTGCAAAAATCACTTCCCATATCATTCATCTTTTTATCTCCCACTAACATCATTGCTCCAAAAATACTTAGAGTATTCCTTTTACATTTATTTGAGTCAACTAGAGAGTTTAAACATTACAAATATCAACAAAACTCTCCAAAAGGTGACCCAAAATTTATGATAAAAACAAGATCACAACACAAGAGAATCATGGAGAAAACCAAAGTCACATTTACCTCAAGTGATCCAAATCCTCTGGAATTTGATCTAAGAAGTCATGTTACCCCATCAAAGTAACCTTCATCACCATCAAGGCCATATGTGATAGAAGACATCATGAACAATCCATTTGAACTTACTAGGGAAGAAATCATGGAGCATCAAGCCTTAAAAAATATAGTTCCTAATTCCCCATCTTTTGTTGCACAATCATTAACACAAAGCTTGACTTCATCCACTATTCAAACAAATCCATCACTAGAGCTTAATCAAACATCAACACCTAGTATTGCAGCTAGTCTTGCTAAGGACTTTGACCATACTCTTCCATTTGAAAGTAGTAAACTTATGGGTACCCTTGATGCCAATCCTCCATCCCAGACAACCACTTGGACACCAACATTTGGCACTTCTCCCATTCCCAAGGATCCCCAACATTCATATTAATCACTTACACTTCATTACTCCACAACAAACCCAACATATCGAAGAAACCCCTCTTCATCCATACCCATGAGTGCCACAAGTGTGCTCAACATAATGCAAAGTAGTGTGGACCAAATATCACAAGTGGAACCAAAAGGGAAAGGGAATACCCTCATGCAAAATCATCCTTTAATGCAACATGTAACATCTTCATCCAATCCTATCGTTGATACATCAAACCTAGCAGTTGCCCAAAACATATCTATTCCATCCATCATCAACCCACATCAAAACAATCCCTTGATCACAAACCAAATCAACCATGGAAATACCTTGACCACATCCCAAACACAAGGGAATCTCCAAAACATCAGTCAAGGGAATCCTTTCAATCAATGGACCCAAGGTCTTAATATGCCCTTAAAATTGCAATATTTAATGATGCCATCCTCATCTTTACCATTTGTCCCCCAAGTCATGCAAAATCAAATGGGACCTCAAACTTATATTCCTCCACCCCATTCCACTATCTTACAAGGAATATTAAACCAAGGGAATCCACAACCTCTCATCAACAATGTGAAATCCACACAAAACATCAATACCCAAAACCCATCACAAATGTCCCAACCACTGATTGATCCTACATTGCAAGCACATACACTAGCTTTATAGAAAGAACAACAAGCATATCAACTAGATATCCAACAAAAACAAGCATAACAAGCAGCCCTAGTAGCACTACAGCAACATCAAGCACAACAAGCAGCCTTAGTCGCACAACAACAACAACAACAACAAATAGCCCTAGCAGCACAACAACAAGAACAAGAACAAGTAGCCTTAGTATCCCAACAACAATAACAACAACATCAAGCAACCTTAGTAGCACAACAAGTAGCCTTAGTTTCCCAACAAAAACAACAACAACAAGCAACCTTAGCAGCACAACAAGTAGCCCCAATAGCTCAACAACAAGAACAAGCTCAATAGTATTCCCAACAACAAAAATTGCTCACACAACAATAGAAACAACAAGGTTTATACTATAACCCTCAACAAAACATCATCAACTCGAACACGTTAGGAACATATACACCTACACCATCATCACCTTATCCTACACCACCATACACCCATACAACACATCATCATATTAGAATCCCATGTACACTTCATCCACCATCCCATAATATGCAACATATGTTCCTCCATCTAGTCCACTAGATGATATGGCATCGCAACTCAAGGCATTAACACAAGAAATGTAGGATATCTGGATGGGAAAAATGAAGAAACTCCATACATGGAACCTATTCCATATCCATTTGATCAAAACATCACAATGGTGCCATTCCCTCTCAATTTTGAAATCCCAAAATTTGACAAATACAAAGGGATAGGAAGTCCTGTGGATCATATCAAAGAGTTTAACATCATGTGTATGGAGGTCGCCTAAAATGAGTCCTATTTGATATGCCTCTTTCCACAAATTTTAACAGGTCCTGCCATGGACTAGTTTTCTCAATTTCCTCCAAGCATCAAAACTTTCTGAGAAATCATTGATAAATTCATAGATAACTTATCCTTTCAACTTTATATGGACTTAAGCTTAGAAGAGTTATATACTCTTAGAAAAAACAAGGGAGAATATTTCACCAATTTCTTGAAAAGATGGAGAGAAAGAGCAAGTAAAAGCAAATGGCCAATCCTTGATGAACAAGAAGTGGGCATCATCATAGAAAATCTCAATTCAAATCTATCCTTTCACTTAAATATGTAGTGTATCACATCTTACTATGAGCTTGTCCCTAGAGCCATTAACATCGAGAGAGCTCTAAACTCATAGGGAAATAATCAAGGTTACAAAGACAACTGACCATCAACCAATTCAAACAATAATTCTTGTGTCTAGGCTAAACCATAGATTTTTTGCACCACAAGACTCTAACTCTTCTAGGGTTTTGCACCTAAAAGGAGAGAGGTAGGCCAAAAATGCTAGCTAGGCTCACTCAAATTATGCAATGTCTGATGTTGTTTAGACTAAATGGAAAGAAATAGGTGTAATTAGATGATCTATATGACTGATTATGTGTGCAAGAGCTAAGATTTATATAATGTTGGAAAACATAATGATGTTTGCAAACAATGAACTATGAATGAATAAGTGCAAAATAAAATAGAAAGAGACTGAATCAGAGTGCACCTGGGAAGAAATTGGAGAAACTGGAATCTTCTAACTACTGTCTAGAATCACAAAAAATACCAGTGGGACTCATTTGCCACTGATGGTGAATTAGTCTCACTTCTAATGAAAATTGTCAAGAACGGGTTTCTAAGTGTCGGGATCCAAAATTTGAGAAAGCTTAGATTTCCAGCCTTAAGGTGGGACTCATTCGCCACTGATAGCGAATCAGTCCTCTTCCAAAATTCTAAGAAATCAGGGGACAATTATGTAGCACCAGATCTGAGGTTGTCTACTTGTCATGTTAACAAAGTCAAATCTGCAGAAAATGGACATAATGTCTTCTCCAAGCTTGAAATAAGATGTTGACTTGAAACAATTTGTTGACTTTTTGTCCACTTTTCAACACCTAAATGCTTGTCAAATCTGCATATAAAATTTTGCAAACACATATGCAAGAGGGGGAAAATGGTTAAGGGTTAGGTTATAGGGATTTTCCTTGGTCGAATCCCACTTTGGTAATCAAACCCTTTATGAAATAATGAAATGAAAGAGAATGATAAACAAATAACATGCAAATGCTATCAACTTACCAAACCCTTGTTGAAGAAAATATGAAGATATGTCAATGGATGCTCTTGAATGTTTGATTGATTCTTGATTATAGGATGCAAAGTGCTAAAATGCTAGTTGAATGCTTGAATGAGTTAGAAGATTGTAGATGTAAAATGAGAAGAAAAAAACTTATTTATACACACTTGTGCCTTAGTGACTCATTGATACCTCATCACAGGCTAACATAAAGTAATTTTGAATAAAAAATTGAAAGGAAATTTGAAATATTTTGAATTTGGAGCCAAGAGGGACTCATTCACCACCCATGGAAAATGGGTCCCACCTTAGGCTTGAAAATGGGTGTCAGGAATTAAGTCACATTTAATGTTATTTGTCAGGTTTACATCCAAAAATACACTTAATTAAGCCTTATAAGGGCATAAAGGGGTCAAATAAAGCATAAGAAAGGTGTAAATAGTGAAATTATGCCTAGAAAAGTGTGAAATCTTGTTACAAGACTTTACAGAAATTTGAAATAGGACTTGATAATGAATAAAAAGGTGATTATTAGGTGAATTGTAATGAGTAGAGTCTAGAAAAGTGTAGAAATTTTTTACAACACTTCACAACACCTTCACAAGATGCCATTATTTGAATTTTAAGAAATTAAATGTGCATATTCAAGTCACATTACATCAATAAATCAAGGAAAAATGGACCAAGCATCATGAAACAAGGCCTAAAAGACAATGAAAATGATAAGGGGCCATTTTTCTATGACACATTTAGCCCCCACTTTAGTGAGAGGATAAACTTGCTTCAAACTCACACTAAAGTAGCCATGCATATTGAGATAGAGGTCCTAGTGCACTTATGTTAGCAACATAGAATAACAACAATCAAGAGGGATGATCAAGCTCCTAGGATGAAGATACCATGACAAACTAAACATAAGAACAAAGGAACACAAATGTTGAAAGGGAAATTCAAATGAGCTTCGATCATCTATCCAACTAGTTGTGGATTAGATCTAGGATGATTGTTTGAAAAAGAGAACGAATACTCACTCTGGGGTGATAAAACTCATGGTGGTCCACCGAGTGAGAAGACCCAAAAATTGAAGTACATACGCTAGTTGGTATGTGTAACTAAGGGAAATTTTCCTAGGGTTAATAGATTAAAGCATTAACAGAAAAACCCAAAGCAATAATGAAGTGGAAAGGAAAAACATGAAAACAAATGAAACAATCTCACCAAAATGTCTTCATTCTCTATGGTTGACCTCCATTATAACTTCTCAAATTGCTGCAAATATGATGTTTCCCTTAGATTTGTGAAGAGAAATCAAATGACAATGACAAGCCCTAAGCAAATGTTGAAGGATTTGAGATGACAATATGCAATACTAAGCTACAATGCAACTAGTAAGCATCTAAACTATGTCTAAATTATGCCAAATGAGATGTAAGTATGCCTATGAAAAAATGAAAAGAGTGCATGAGGTTGCAAGATGACATGAGATGAAAAAACAAGATTGCATGAGATCTAGATAGCATGAGGTGACAAAATGAGACCAAAATTGCCATTTTATAGAAAATACAATTTTGAGTGAATGGCCAAGATTGAAGATTGACAAGTGTCATAGAATCAATGGAAAGATTCAATTTGACAACCCAAAATTAGGGTTAGGGAAACATTAGGTCAAATTCAAAAATGAATGGACATGATTTATTTTTAGAAAATCAAATCAAGGGTTGACAATGCATGTGACAAGAGATAAGACTGGCACAAAAAAAGAGGTGGCTAGAAAATCAAATAATAAATGGAAATTCTTTAATTTATGAGGAAAAAGACTATTTTGAATTAAAAAATATTTTAATTCAAAAGGTGGGACCACATGATAGTAAATAATTATTTCAAATTATTTACTAAAAGAGTGAAATGTCAAATTAAATAGTTAAAGATAATTATTTAATTAGAGAAGGTGACCAATAATTAGATAAATTAAATAATTTATTTAATTATAAGAAGACCTAAGAATTAGTGACATATTAAATAAATAAACTTTATTTATTTATTTAATAATTAGGAAGACATAAAGAATAAATATATTTATATAAATTAAGAAATTTATTTAATTATGGGAAGATTTTAGACAATTAGTGACGTATTAAATAAATAAATAAAATTTATTTATTTAATAATCATGAAGAATAAAAAGACATGAATTAATTAAATAATTATAAATTATTTAATTAATAGATGAAGGTGGACCAATGCCATAATTAAAATGTCTTAATTATGCTAGGAAGAAGAAGGAGAAAAATAGAGTTTGCAGGCCTAGGTCATTTTTAAGTGTCTACATTTTTCCCCTATTTGTCATAATGCAGCCTGTCGTATTGTGGCAAAGAAAATAAGTCAAATTCATGCCTCAGCGAAGGTATGGAGTATGTATGCCCCCTCAGATTTTTTTTGAAATTTTGGCCTGGCGACAGAAAAATTTGGAAAGTGTCTTGATAAGTTCATTTGGTGACCAGAAAGACAATGGCACAGTCGATCTAGGATTTCAAGGAGTTTAAAGTAGCCAAAAAGGGCGATCAATGTCGGTCAAAAGACCCTCTAGTAATACAAGGTTTAACAAATGCCATTTTGACCCTATAAATAGGTTGACAATGGGGTAACAGTCAATTCATTTTCTCTTTTCACCTTAGTAAATTTGAGAGCTCAGAGCAAGGAGGACTTTGGCGAAGATGGTGATTCCAGTGATTGAGCATCGTGGGGAGATCGTGCAGACCTACAAGCAACCAGAGGGCTCAGAGCCAGTGGTACATACCCCTAACTTGCTTTGTCATTTTATCATTTAAAGTGCCAGCTTTAGGGTTTTAGGCCAAGTAATGAATACGCTGCAATGCAAGTGCGTGTGTGTAAGCCACATTTGCATGCACATTCGATGCATTTGATGCGTCATGATGCAAACACGAAAGGTCATTAGGTCGGGGCTTGGAAGTGTGATGCATTTGCAGAAAACCATGATGCATTTTCCAATTTATGCCACAATCGAAGGATGTAATGCCACATTCAAAATATTGTGATGCATTTGTGGACTCAAGCAACACATTTGAACTGAGTGATGTAAGTGATGAAAGTCGTGAAACAATTGCTCTGTTGTGATGCAAATGCAAGAAGGAATGATGAATCACTGGATCAAGACGCAATTGAAGTATGGAGTGATGCAAACACCTAATTGCAACGCAAATGAAGTCAACATGATGCATTTGACTTTGACTTTTTCCAAGGCTGACTTTGTTTGACTTCAAATTTTGAATGCTTTTGAATTAAACAAATGATAATGATGATTTTTAATAAGATGTTGATGCATATTTTTCAATGTGTAGAGATGGTTATTTCCTATCTATATGCATGAGAGCAGGCCATCGACTTATTGATTTTGAGATTAGCTGAATGAGAGGGAGCAATGATGATTGATGTGACTAAGTCTCTATTATGTCACCTATATGCCCATTATCTAGGAAAATAGGGGACTACTAACTACACTTTGTGAGATATGGCATTCAAAGACCTACTCCTTCCACTTGTTGATGGGGGACATGGCTGTTATGCTTGAGGACATGTATCAAATCCTTCATCTACTGATCTAGGGAGAGTAGATAGTCTACGATCCACAACACGATTATCAAACTTTCACAACATACTATCATGATCAGGGTACAGGGCTGGGTATTGAGGGTTATGAGATCCGCTGGGAGTTTATGGTGGAGTATTACGGGTGATTTGATGCTCTATCAGCGACATTGATTGGGGGCATACTAATTCCAGATTGCCAAGGACATAGATTTCCCATTGGCTAGGGAGATGTACTTGTTGGAATGAGACGGGATAGGACCGTGTCTGCCTGGGGGCCTTGCTTATTAGGTATCTTATATCATTAGCTCCATGAGGTGGCCTATGGGAGAGCATAGAGCATTGGGTGCTGAACGACACTCCTAATGATTTGGGCATGGGAGTATGTAGCGATTTTCCATCCACCTATCCAAAGACCACAGCTGGCAGATGGCATGCCATACGTCTATTATTATGCGGGTGCTTCATAGCAGACTCAAGTCAATGAGATAGGTTGGTGGTGTCATTGGATTGATACCATGATGTATTTCATTTGGAGACCATACAAGGATTGTGGAAAGTGGGAGGATGAGGTTGACCACCTTAATTTTTGTAGATAGTTCCAATACTTGATTGGCAAGACTGTATAGAGCCAGTTGATTATTGAGATGTACCTTCCATAGAGGGTCTTACGACAGGTTGGCGAGAAATAGAGTGTTCTAGTAGGTACAACCAAGTATGCCAGGTCTCCTAGAGAGTTAGCCTGGGGTCCATCGATATCTATGCCATTTGTAGAGTAGCAAATCAAGGGGCTGGTGGTGCAACAATGGGGATGGAAAGGTGGGGTTGTAGATCCAGGGACTATGACCGATTATGATTTGTGGTGGTAGACTTATCGTTCAGTCCCTTTGAAAAATCTGGATGGACCAACACTTATTGACAGGAGAGCAGTCACACCGCAGGTATTGCGAGGTGGTCAGGGAGGTAGAGCTAGAGATAGGGGTAGAGGCAGAGGCCGAAAGAGAGACAGAGGCAGGGGTGGAGGGAGAGATGGAGATGAAGGAGATGATGGGGGAGATGGCAGGAGGAGGAGGAGAGAAGGAGACAGTGGGAGGTAGGGGAGGAGTGTGAGACAATGTGTGGTGAGAGCGGCACTAGATGCTATCCCAAAGGAAGCCGAGGAGGAGAGAGAGGAGGAGCTAAGGTAGGAGCAGGAGGGGGGAGACAGGAGGAGCATGTGGTAGAGGAGGAGGCTAGAGAGGAGTGTGAGGAGGAGGTCAGAAAGGAGATGGAGATGGAGGTTGAGATGCCATGAGATGAGGGAGTTGAAGGAGGGGAGGACATGGGAGAGGATGATGATGTCGGGGATGATGATGATTTCATTGATAAGATGGAGTGGCTATTGAGGTGGAGGATGGTTGAGGGGGAGGAGGAGCTACCTTCAGGATCACCACTGCCACATGATGCGATGATAGATTAGTAGGTGGAAAATTTATAGTGGAGGCTAGATGAGAGTACAATGTAGGTCAAGGCTTTGTAGGCTGAGTTAGAGGCGGTTAGAGTGGAGTGGGATCAGGCATGATCCGCCAGTAGGAGTCAGCTCAGTGGTGCACAAAGTTTGCATGGTTATGTTTAGGACCATTAGCAGACATGGCACAAGAGTTTTCCAGGGTTAGTGCATGTCTTGGATGATACAAGCTGCTATATGAGTAGGAAGTGCCACTAGAGAGGAGAGATCCTACTTTGACACAGACACAGACAAGGATAGGTAGCGGTAGTAGGTCAGGGAGTGGCAATAGTAGCAGGAGCCAAAGCAGTGCAAGGGGATCCACTTCCTCAGGGCAGCCATCAGGGCACAGGTCTAGCCACTGTCAACAGGCATGGCTTGAATCACAGGTTAGGGCATAGTCACAAATCATCTGGATCAGAGCACATGTCCTCACACAACCAACCTTCTATGATAGATCCATTAGTTTTAGTGTCTGTGCAACCTCATGTTTCCACAGAGATGATGTCATTAGTAGTCATTCCATTGGTGTCACAGGTACAGGCCACAATGATAGATCCTTCACATCCCAAGCATAGGTTACAGTGACCATGATGGCATCTGTTCCTTTGAAAAAGCATTAGTCTCCTAGATCTTCTCCTCGAGGGGATGAAGAGAGCTCAACATAGCCATATGTATTGTTACTTTTCTTTAGGACATTTTAGACATTTATATTATGACATTTTTACTTGATCATCAACCCTGTGAGCTCTATTTTTTTTGGATATCTTGTGACTCTATCATGTGACATTATTTTTGAGGTGATACATATGATGCAGTTTTGATGCAACCTATATGTGTTATGTGATGTGATATGATTTTATGCATTATAATGTATGTTTATGTGATGATTATTATGATGATGCAGTTATTATGGTCATGTGATGCCTATGTGAATTATGCATTTATGATTCCTATGATAATGATGTTATTTATATGCCATGCTATTTATGCATTTATGATGTGATGTCATGTTGATGTGATGTTTATTTATATGTCATGATGATGATATGCCTAATGTATTTATTTAAATGGATGCCATGTTTATGATTATGTTAATGCATGATGCAATATGTGATGCAATGTATATGGTTTTTGATGATATAAATGATGATGTATGGATCTAATGCAATGCCTATATGATCATGTATGCACTTATGTTTTTTTATGTCATAGGATATCATTGTGAGATGGACGAGACAAGATGACAAGACATAAGGAGATGAATGTTAGCGCATAGACCAAATCCTTCAACATATTACTATAGGACTTCAGTAATTTTTCCTCTTAATCATCATTGGATGGATTATTGTAATGGCCAACAAACACCATGATATGACATAGATCAAGGTGTGCAAGGTCATACCATCACATAAGACAAGCAGTTATAGACAAGGATGATCATGACTCATACGAAGAGTGCGATTGCCCCAGTCTTTTTGTCACAATCAACCACAAGCATGAAAAGATCAAAAGGACAAGTCATGAAACATCATTGCTCCTCTAAATCTTGTTGTCAGGACATCCTCGAGGAACTAGCAACATGACTACCAAAAAGACAAATCAAGACAATCATCATGATATGTCGCTACTTCTCTAGATGTTGTTGTGAGGACATCGCTGAGAAACTAGTATCATGACTGCTAAAAAGACAAGACAAGATAATCGTCATGATATGTCACTACTTTTCTAAATCCTATTGTCATGACATCACTGAGAAACTAGTAACATGATGAAAGAGCCAAAGACAAATGCCAAGTGTTTACCAAGTGTGTTTGAATGCCAAGTGTTTTGATGTCAAGGTGTCAAGTTTGACGATGTCAAAGTGTCGAAAGGTGCCAAATTTGTTGAATGTCAAGGATGTCATGTTTGACAATGTCAAAGTGTTGGATTTCAAAGGTGTCATGTTTGATGATGTTTGAATGTTAGAGTTCAGGAAGGACACATCCTGAATAATGTTGATGTCAAGAGGATCAATCCTCAAATGTCACGAGGATCCCCCGAAATGCCAAATGATAGTGATAGTACCTAGGAAGGACACATCCTAAGGTACAAATGATAGAGGTTGTTCTTTAGAAGGACTCATCTAAAGAATAACCAAGAGTTGACTATTTGACTGATTTTGATTGAGTTTGATTTGTGTTGACAGAAATAGACCAAAGTTTGACTAAATTCTTGATAGAAGATTGAACGTTGCTAACTAAAGTTTGACTATTGTTGACTACATGTCCATGTTAACATGCTGATGTGTTTGTCATGTTTATCCAAGAATTTCCACAGTTTGGTTATAGGAGTGTCATGTTTTGAGATGACTTGTTTGACTTAAATACTTTTGATGTGTGTGCCAGTGTAATGTCATGAACTCTAATGGACTTACCTAGTGAGGCCTCGGGGGCTCATCGATTGATGACCTTGCCTACATCATACACTTAGAGACCTCGTAGTTCGACATGACTAATGAATTTGTTTTGATGACCAAAGATAGAGTCATGATTTTATTTTGACAACCTAAAAGGACTGACCTAATGTCTCAAGGGCTCCAATGTGAGCCTTGCCTATGTAGCAAATGTGCAAAGACAACGTAGTTCAGAAAAGTGACTAAGATTGACTAACTCGACGGACAAGAAATGATTCTATTTTCAAGTTTTTGAGATATTTTGATTTTTGTGGATTTCTTAGGACATTTTATGATTTTTAGGCAAGAAATGACTCTATTTTTTGAGTTTTTGAGATATTTTGATTTTTTGGATTTCTTCAGGACATTCTTCAATTTTTAGGTCTTTTTTTAGGACTTTTTATGATTTTTAGGCTTTTTTTAGGACTTTTTATGATTTTTAGGCTTTTTAAGGACTTTTTATAATTTTTAGGCTTTTTTTAGGACTTTTTTTTATGATTTTTAGGCTTTTTTTAGGACTTTTTATGATTTTTAGGCTTTTTTCAAGACTTTTTTGATTATTGAGACCATGTGCGATAGCAACTGTAGTTCACACGATAACAATTTTCTCCTAGTTAGGTCCAAGACTATCCAACTAGATGGATGCAAAAAGGACGTGTGCGGGTGCTGAATGGGTGGTATGCAAGACTTAATGTCAATCATTATTAGCCATGGAAGGAAATGACAGGGGTTTTGTGATGGGTGTCAAGGTGGTGTTGGAAAGGTGATTATTTATTATGGACTAGGGTAGATAGAGTGATAGTAGATGGGAGAGCAATGACTGACTATGCATGACACTTGTTTGCCAGGTTTTCACCATGGTACTTATCCAAAGTGTCTATTTACCAAGTTTTCACTTTTGGATGAATTATTTCTCTTTACTATTTTGTCATTTTTTCATTTTTTTGGTGTCACCAAGACATCTGTTTGCTAGGTTTTCATTAGGGAGATGATTTTTTATGTTTTTCCATTTTTTTGTATTTTTAAGGTTTTTAACTCGACTTTTTGATGCTATGCATAGAACTTACGAAGGTGTAGACTGTTGATAGGTTCTGTCAAATTTTCACCATCTGGAGTAGCCAATTGATATTCTCTAGAATTAGAAGAGGATATGATGACATAAAGACCTAGCCAATTTGGTTCGAACTTTCTAGGTTTTTCTCTGTCATCTTGATTCTTAGGATTTTGCATGAGGACTAAATCACCAATGTCAAACTTCCTAACCATGACTTTCTTGTTATAACTACAACAAAGTTGATTCTAATATGCCTGTAGATGATTTAGGAAATTATGTCTTCTTTCATCTAACATCTCTAGCTCATGTAGTAGTGATTGTTTGTATTCTTCACCATCTATTGGACCCTTCATGGAGACTCTTAAGGATGGAATTTCAGCCTTGATGGGAAATATGGCTTCAGCTCTGAAGACTATGGTGAATGGAGTGGCTCCTATAGGTGTGCAGGTACTGGTGCGATAAGTCCATAGAGCAGGGTTAAGTTGGATGTGCTAGTCATGACCAACATCATTTATAGTCTTTTTGAGAATTTTAAGGATGGTTTTGTTGGACACCTCAGCTTGACCATTTCCTTGTGGATAATATGGTGTTGAGAAATGATGTTGAATATGGAATCACTCACATAACTCACGAACGTCTTATTTTTTGAATAGGCATCTGTTGTCTGTGATGATGGACTGTGGTATACTATACTGACAAATGATGTAGTTAAGAATAAATTTGGAAATTTGTTTGTCGGTTATGTATGTAAAGGGGATGGCTTTGATCTACTTAGTAAATTACTCAGTGGTGGTGATAATGAATTTATGGCCATTGGAGGAGGTAGGGTGGATTTTTCCCATGAGGTCAAGTCCCCACTGTGCGAAGGGCCATGGAGATGTAATCGGCTGAAGCTCTTGTGCTGGAGCATGAATTAAATCACTATGTATTCAACATTGATGACAAGTCCTGACAAACTCAAGTGCATCTTTTTCAATGGTCGGCCAATAATACCCAAGTCTCATTATCTTTTTGGCTAGAGTAGGACCACTTGAATGAGACCTGCATATACCCTCATGTACTTCATGTAAGGTTGTGTGTGCTTTGTTAGTGTTGATACATCAAAAAAGGGTGTTGTCAAAGCTACGATGGTAGAGGGTGTCACTGACGATGGTGTATCGGGCGACTTTTTCAGATAAAGGACTTTTGCTGGTTGTTGGATAGGTTGGGGGGAAGGACTTGGGACTTGAGATAGTCATAAATTTCTTGATACCAGGGCAAATCAGGACCAACAAGCTCACATACCATCACTGATTCTGGGATATCATATGCAAGGACCAACAACTATTCTACCAAGAATTCAAATTGTGGCACATTAATTGTGATGTCTAAGAGAGCCAATTGTAGCCATTGCATTTGCTGCCTTATTTTGTGCTCTTGGAACTTGGTCAAAAGTCAACATGTGAAAATATGTCTGGAAGTTTTCAACCATTTGTTTATAAGACGTTAATTTCTCATCCTTGGTGTCATAGTCATCATTAACTTGGTTGATGACCAGTTGGGAATCTCCATAAACATGAAGTGTTATAATTTTCCATTTTATGGCCATTTTGAGCTCTATCACAAGTGCCTCATATTATACCACATTATTTGTACATGGGAAAGCTATGTGGAATGACTTAGGGATGGAGTCTCCCTGTGGTGTGATGAACAATATTCCTACCTCTGAGCCATGACTAGTATGAGACCCATAAAAGTAATGCCTCCAAGGTGGCACAGGCTTTGTATGGAATATAGACTCATCTGGAAAGTCTACCACTAATGGATGATCACTTGTCCTTTTATGGCTTTTCTTTCCACATATTGAATGTCATATTCGCTCAAGATCATGACGCATTTTTCTAGACATCTTATTAGTGCTACATCACTCAAAAGATATTTCAAGGGGTCAATCTTTACTACCAACTGTGTCCTATGATTCAACATATAGTGTCTTAGCTTTTGAGCAACAAAGATAACTACTAGCCATGCATGTTCAATGGATGTATAGTTTAACTCATATCCAACTAGTGTCCGACTGATGTAGTATATGGCTCATTCCTTTTCTTCATGGTTGTTCTATGTAGTATGCCCCCAATGCTAAAGTTGTAGAAACATAGAGAATCAAAGGTTTCCCTTCAATTGGTGGCATTAAAATAGGTGGTGACAAGAGATAATCTTTTATTAGTTGAAAGGCTTCCTAACATTTCTCTGTCCACACAAAGGGGATACCCTTGTGCAGAAGATACTAAAATGGTTGACACTTGTTGGCCAATTTTGCTATGAAGCGCTAAATAGATTGTAACCTGCCTTGTAATGTCCTAAGTTCACTTATCCCTTTTGGAGGAGGCATGTCTAATATTTCTTTCACTTTGGATGGATCAACCTCAATGCCTCTATGAGAAACTATGTATCCCATAGGTTTTCTTGATGTGACATCAAAGACACATTTCTTTGGATTCAGACGAACCTTGTATTATCCCAATCTCTTGAAGATTTTTCCTAACACATTCAAATGATCTTTTCTTGTCAAAGATTTAGCAAAAAGGTCATCCACATAATCTTCTATTATCTTGTGCATCATGTCATGAAATATCGTTGTCATAACTCTCTGATATGCGGCTCTTGCATTCTTAAGACCAAAAGGCATGACATTCCAATAGTATGTACCCCAAAGATAAGTGAATATTATTTTATGTTGATCTTCGAGGGAAATACCAATTTGATTATAACCTGAGAAACCATCCATAAGGGAAAACATCTCGTATCCTGCCATGAGGTCAACTCTGATATCTATGTTTGGCAATGGAAATTCATCTTTAAGACATGCTTTGTTTAAGTCTCTAAAATCTGTACAGACATGGATTTGACCATTTGGATTTGTCACTGGTACAAGATTGGATATCCATTCAACATAGTCGATAGACCGTATGAACCCTGCATCTAGCAGTTTCTTGAGTTCAACTTTGACTAACAGGGCGATATGAGGATGCATTTTGTGCAACTTCTATTTTACTAGTTTAGCATCTGGTAGCAGTGGAAAATGGTGCAAAATCAATTCTAGATCCAACCCAGGTATATCAGCATATGACCATGCAAAATTAATCTTTTTCTCTGCAAGGAATTTGTGGAACTCAGGCTTCTCTTCTTCTATCAAGGATGCCACAAAGAGGACCATTTTGGGATCTTCTATTATTGATATGTTGAATTCTATGGTGTCCTCTATTAGCATTGCTGATTTCTCTTGGGTTATGGGAAGAAAGTTCAGTCCTCCATCTTTGGGGGCCTCAGAGAGGTTTTGACCTGCAGATACGTCCTTTATTTTTACTTTTTTGTTGTCAGAAGGTGCCTTTTGGTTTTCAGCTAAAGACATTTCATTTTTTTTTTTAATATTTCATTTTGTGACTAGAGGACAGAACAATCTCCCCAAAGTAAGTGGCACAATCTAGGTCAATAGAAAATCCAACTTTGTGATCACCACTAGGTATTCCCTCACACAATTCCATGAATTCTACAATGGCCTCATCATTATGAAATATGTCCAAGATTGGCTGGCCTCGTTGGTCCCAATCAATTAGTTGTGGGTAGACTAAGGAGATACCATCATCAGTATTGGTGAATTGTAGGGAGGATGTGAAAAGCATGCAAACGGATTCAAAGACATTGAAAATGAAGTTGTCATCATCCAATTCCCAATCGGATTCTATCCAATATTCTCCTTCACTTGATTCATGCTCATTGTCAAAATAAGGGACAAAAGGACTATCATTATGGTTGGTAGTGTCATGTGTCAACTTAGATGAGTCTTGATGAGGGTCGTTAAGTTCAGGTGGTTGGGAAGATAGGTCAGGTGTATGGCTAATAAGACAAGAAGGTGACTTAGGTTTGTCATTGTTCCTTGGATCAAAGAGTCTATCCTAGCTTTCTTATTTCCTTGGCATCTTCAGATTGTTAGTTGTATCAATTTTAAACATTTGCCAAAATATTTGTTTAGAGGTAAGTTCTCCAAGTTCAAGGAACAAATCATCAAGGCAAAAGTCACTTAGGGATCATTCGGAGCCATGTTACCACTCATGGGAGTCAGTTTCGATAGAGTATTCCTCAATAGTCTCAACACTTTTTGAAGCATTCACACTCTCACTCAAAATTTGATTGGTACGTTGATCATCATGTTTAGGAACCCCATACCCTAACCCAAGATACTTTGGTTGTTTGTAAGGTTCTATGGGTTCTCTTTGTCTAGTTTTATTTCTGCCAAAACCACTAGTTCCATCGTATCCTTTAGCCTTCATTATATCATATCCTTTGCCATATATCTTAACTGGTAATGGGGGTAGGTCTTCCATTTCTTAATAAAGCCATCTTGTTATGTTGAAAATGTCTTTGTTGTTCATGTCTCCCCATTTTATGAAAATTGTTTTTGGTGGATCTTTGAAGATTTCTTTAGGTTCCATTTTGAAACACAACCGACCATAGATCTTAGGAGACTTGGGTATTTTTGTGATGCTATATGCCATATTTAGTTTGAATTCTCCACAACCTAGGTCCTAGATCTTGACAATGGACTTAGCCTTAGGAAGTGAGGAAGATGATGGCATGGTGGAAGATGTGGACAGAGTGGATGTGGATGATGATGTGAGTGTGGATGGGTCAATGAACTTGGAAGAAGAAGAGCTAGGATCCTCTCAGTTGATGGACACTTGATGTTTGGAAATACCCCTTAGATTGGTGCAATATTGAAAAGGGTCGAGGTCTCCATATATGGTGATCTCTATGCTGTCAAAGGGAAAGTTTAGGCATTGGTGGTAGGTGGATGGGACAACTTTTAGGGCATGAATCCAAGGTTAGACAAGCAAGATGTTATAAGGTAATTCTAGATCCGAGACTTGGAAAGTCGTGTCTACAATGACTAGTCCAACTCTAATGGGAAGAGTGATCACATCTCGAGAGGAACATTCCTCATAATTGTATACTTTTATGACTACGCTCTTTGTTGCATCTACACAAGCATCAGTAAAGCCTAGAGCCTTAACCAATTTTAAGGAACATATATTTAGTCCCACTCCACCATCTACTAAAACTCATATGACCTTATGCTTATGGATGAAAACCTCAATATGTAATTCATCATTATGGTTGGACTTTGGTGATGAATAATCTTGGTTTGAAAATGTTACATGATGGGGTGTAGTGAGATAACTCACCATGGCCTTATATTGGTTGACATCAATGTCCTAAGGGACAACAAACTCTCGCAAGGTTTTGTTAAGTATATCCTTATGTGCAGGTGAAATGCGAAGCAACTCGAGTATGGATATTTGCGCAAGGGTTTTTCCTAGTTGTTCAATGAGGTTAAATTAAATCTTAGGTTGGGACTACTTTGTAGATGGGTTGACTATGTTTGTTTTGTGGATGGACCTGGTATTGTAATTTTTGGTTTCCGAGGAGGTGGACCAACTATGGTGATTTTTCTGTTTTGAGTAGTAGCATTGCATTCAGGTGCTCTTTTGATAGTGATGGTATTAACAAATTCATCATCAGTTTGAACATTATTAATGATGATTCCTCCTGAATAATCAAATGCAATGCGAGTATAATTGGATTGATTGTTATTAGTCTTAAGACCTGATCTAGAGCCTTTATTAGAACCATGGTCTTGTAGTGGGTTCTTTTGAATGGTATGGTCTGCATTGGATTCCAATTTTGGACCACCCACTTCAATTACACGATTTTCAATGAGGTCTTGCACAATGTTCCTTAGTTGCTAACAAGAAGATGTTTTATGCCCTTTAGCCCAATGGTAATCACACAAAGTGTTATCATCCCACCATGATGGTTTAAACTACCCTAGGTCATATGGCTTAGGGTCCTTAAGTGTGATGAGACCATTTTGAAGGAGCTTCTTAAGGAAATCCTCAATTGGCTCTCCCAAAGTGGTGAATGTTCGTCTTTTCAGAAATTGTCTTGTCTAGTAGGGTTTTCCTTGATTTTGACTATTTTGACCATTTTGGTTATTGATGGGGGGTGTCAGTATTTTTTTCGGTTTGTCTTGTGGCTGAGCTCCTTTAAGAGCAAGTACTGGTCCCATTGGGTTCACAGCCTTGGCATCAACAACACCGTCATTAGTAACATGTTTATTTTTTACCTAATACTTATTTTTGTCAGTGGGTGGATTTGTGTTTGTGTTTTTAGGACCATATTTTATTTCCCCTTTAGCAATGAGGGCTTTCTCAACTTGGACACCTTTTTCGACTAGGTTTGTAAAGGTTGTGCAATAATGAACTTGCAATCCATATTTCAATGGGCCTAGGAGTGTTTGGACAAACATGTCAACCTTTTCTTTCTTAGGTATGTCAATGTGACAATGACTTGCTAGACTTCTCCACCTTTGGAAGAATGGGATAAATGTTTCACCAGTGTCTTCTTGTGTAAGATTGCATAAGCTAGTGATGGAGGTGTCCATATCAATGTTATAAGCGTAATTTTTCACAAATTTGTCTTTAAGTTCATTCCAATTTTTTATCCCTTTCAAAGTGGAGAACCATTCAAGTGAAGGTCTTGTAAGACTCTTAGAGAAAAGTCTCATTAAGTAAGTCTATTCATAGGAAATTTCCATACAATTGGATGTGAATTCTCGAATGTGTTCAACAAGATTTGTCTTGCCCTTGTATTTAGTAAAATGTGGTGCCACATATCCAGGAGGGAATGGTGGTATGTACAAATTTGTGTCGAAGGGATATAAGCATAGGTGATATGACATGTGTGACTTCTTGTTGGATGCTTGCATGTTTCCTATGGTCATTTGTAAGTGAGCCACTCGAGCTGTCAAGACATCAATTATGGAATTATTTGTTGCATCACACATGGGGGTGATAGGTATTCCATGGGTCCCCATTTGTTGTGAAAATACGTTGGTGTTTTGCTATGGGATGTGTTGTTGTGAGATGTATGATGTGTTTTGGTTCATATGTTGTTGGTATTGAAAATTTGGATTAGGGACTTGTTCATAAGTGTGAATATGTGATGAATATGTCAGAATGTGCCCTCCAACCATTTGATTCTAGATTTCGGGAATATGTTGGCCATGAATATTTTGATGTCCAAATAATGCCATGTGCTACGTATTTGGAGTGCCTTGTCCAAATTGTTGGAATTTTCCATGGGGAATGTTCATGTTTTTCCCTTGGGAAGTATTGGTATTAAATTGTGACGACGTGTTAACATTTGGTTGTGGTCCTCAAATAAAGACATGTCATTTACTACCTCCAAAGGGGTTGAATGGGGTACCAATGAGAGAATTTGATGATGAGGCACCCATGGCACTAGATGAAACTCCAAATAGAGGATTTGAAGAGCTTTCCCCCATTGATGAGGATCCAAAGGTGGCACCAGCTGATTGTGACAATATTGTGGGCATTGTTGGCATTGATTGTGTCATTGCTTGTGACATGGTTGTTGTCCCTCCAACAAATGTTGCATTGATCGAATTGGAATTGTTTTGATTGTTTGTGTCATTAGAGGTGGCATTAATGGTACTTGTGGCAATTTGTAAGGTAGCACCAACAAAAGCATTGCTTGTATTGTTTTGAGGTTGACTAGTGTTGGGTCTATTGTTTGTATTGTTGTCATTATGGTTGGGTGATGTTGGTCTCAAAGTGTTAATGTCAAAGCCACATGGTAACTTAACTCCTTGGTCTAAGAGCATGGAAAGATATCTTTGAGGGTCATTTAAGACTAAGTCTTCTACAAAGGAGGCTACATTAAGATTTTGCACTACACCTTCTAAATCTTCTACGTATACTCGTTCATGTTGGTCACTTTGCATGAATGGTTCAAAAGAATTTCATGATGAAGATATCATGTCCATGGAAGATTGTATGTTCATGTTTCTAAATGGGTCGGAAAAAGTCCAATCTTGGTTTGTGTCGTAAGTGTTATTGTTGATGTTGAGATTGGAATCTTGTCCAAAGTTTTTCATTTGTCTTCTCTTTCTTTGAAGCCTAGTTTCCACCATAAAAGGGAATTGCTCAAATGAGGATGATGCTAGCTTATGTTTTTTTTTTATGAAGGATGACAATGTAAGACTATATTTTTTTTGGATTTTGATAAAGGATGACAATGCAAGACTATGTTTTTGAATTTTTTTTGATAAGGGATGCAATATGACAATGTTGTCTAAAGGAAGTAACTAATCCCAAAGGACAATGAAGACTAGGATGACAAGTTATGACACTATTTTTTTTGTATTTTTGGAGGATGTCAGTGCAAGGTGATAAAATTGTCAAGAAAGGATGTCAAATGCCAAGGTGAAAATGAGGACTCATGTGAAATTTTGACTAATGGAAATGACCAATGCCAAGTCTAGATGCCAAATGTGGACTATGATGAAAGTTATGACAATATTTTTGGATTTTTAAGGATAAGATGTGCAAGGTGAGGACTAAATGATTTGAATGTCTAAAGTTTGCAAATGCAAAGGTCTAAATGATTTGGAAGAAGGTTTCCTAACCACCTTAAGCTTGACCTATGTCTCGATTTTGGAATATCAAAGGACTTGTTTGAAGGACTAAATGATAAGGAAAAAATGATAAGTGAGGTTTCCTAACTAGACTTTTGAGTTGGAAAGGTCTCACAAAAGGACAATGACTAAAGAAGATAATGATAACTAAGTCCAATGATAACCTATGTTTGAAATTCAATATTTTTCAAAGTATGGTAAGGTTGTCCTAATCCAAAATATGAAAAATGAGATGAGGACCTAAATGTTGGTTTATGATTGAAAATGAAAATGGTGAGGCCTAATGATGAAGCTAAGATTTACAAAGATGACCCTATGGTAAGATGAAAGCTAAAGTGTGCAAGAAATGAGAAATTTGAGCAATTTTCTAATCTAGTTTTGATAGAATGCTTCTTGAGAAAGACGTTTAAGTATAGTTTGGACAAGTTTGACTTTGGTTTTTGGTTTGTGATAGAGTATTATTTTTTTAGGTGAATGCATCATTCTAGGTTATAGATGCGTTGCAATATAGTAGACGCAGCTTGGTTTCAATGAATGTGACATTACATAAAGCAAGTGTGGCTTACTATTGCGAATGTGGCTTTTTGATGAGAAAATGTGATGCGAGATAGGAAAATACGTTGTTCTACAAGGAAAATGTGGTACAGTAGAGTGAATGCAGTGTTTTGCAAGGTGAATGCAGTACAACAGAGTGAATGAGTTGCAGCAGATGCGATGTAGAAAGCAAAAAATCTGATTTGTTTGCAATTTTGGTCAAAATTTTGAATTGTTTGAGGTTGACTATTTGTTTCTCGATCTAAAAGTGATGTCTTGTTTTGTTTGAATGTTTGAAAACACTTGGAAAACATAATATTTTTTCTTTTGAAACAAGCACAATCTTAGGTTAGGCCAGGATAATATTCACTAGATTCCATGTGGGTTTCCCCAATCAAACTTATTCTTAGTGTGTGAATCTAGAAGCTTGGCTGCTCGGGCTCCCCCTTATAGTACACTACTTCTAAGGCCAACCAAGCTTCTAATCCTCATAAATCTACCATGGCAAGTTGATCACCTCTACTAAGAACTGCGAGAATGTGGATGCCTTCACAACGATCATTGTTGCACTAGGAAATAGAAGGATTTTGGCTACTACACAAATGTGTTTAGTTCGGGACCCCTGTTCGAGTGGCCATACATGGGGCACAAGATTAAGCTTTGTTTAGGAGGCACTCCAACTTGAAGAGGTTACACTCAATAAGGTTTTGGGGAGTACTATTTGGTCCATATAACACATCTACACTCATAATCCTAGGCTTTCCCTTAGGATTCACATTTATATACCAATCGAGGTTAGCTCAGCGAAAGAGCTTCGTTGCTGGTTTGGGTCGCCTTGGGGTGAGTACTTTTTCCCACCAAGGAAGGCCCAAATTCTAGAGTCAATAACCATTTCTCTTACATGCAGGATTGCACAAGTGCACAAGGGGAGAGGATACTTCGATTATTGAATCAAGGTAAACACAAAAATGGATGGGTCTAGTTTTTTTATCACCTAGTTTGCACAAGGTGAGAGCATAATCACTTACCACCCCAAACACAATCAAGCCAAGGACAAGAAATGTTCTTTTTAGTGCACCAATTGAAGTGTTTTCTAATCTAGAAATCAATAAGCACAATGTTACAAAAATTATAGCCTTGGACAATCGAACCTACAAAACCAAAAGTTAGTAGTTTTACAAAGAAGATTCCCTGGACCCATGAAAGACTCAAAGACACATGCTACAACAACTCATTAGTGACTAGAAAACCCCTAAACTACATATTGCAAAAAGGGAAAGCAAAATGCAAAAGGAAATGAAGTCAAATCTAGAAAAATTCGAGAGAAAAATTTTACTAGACGAATGCGTCGTAGCAGAGCGATTCCATCATTCTGTATAGGGAATGCAACTTGACTCTGCATTCTGGAAATTGTCAGACAAATGTGACTTAGTTTTGCATTCTAGAATTTTTCAGACAAATGTGGTGATCTACAAGTTGAATGCATCGCGGCTGAGAAAATGCATCATTATGCAAAGTGTATCCATCATAGCAGAGTGAATGTGTTGTTTTGGGAAGCAAATGTGTCACAAAATATCAAATGTGTTGTTCTGCAAAGAAAATGCATTGCAACTGTACCTATACTTGCAAAATAGAAAACTGTCATACGAAAAAAAAAATATGCACGATTTTCATGTTAGGTTCACCAATGTAACTAAGGGAATTTTTCATATGATTAGAAGATTAAAGAATTAACACAAAAAACCTAAAGCAATAATGAAGTGGAAAGGAAAAACATGAAAACAAATGAAACAATCTCACCAAAATGTCTTCATTCTCCATGGATAACCTCTATTATACCTTCTCAACTTGCTACAAATATGATGTTGCCCTCATATTTGTGACGAGAAATCTAATGACAATGACAAGCCCTAAGCAAATTTTGAAGGATTTGAGATGATAATATGCAATACTAAGCTACAATGCAACTAGTAAGCATCTAAACTATGTTTAAATTATGCCAAATGAGATGTAAGTATGCCTATGAAAAAATGAAAAGAGTGTGTGAGGTTGCAAGATGACATGAGATGACAAAACAAGATTGCATGAGATCTAGATAGCATGAGGTGACAAAATGAGACCAAAATTGTCATTTTATAGAAAATGCAATTTTGAGTAAATGGCCAAGATTAAAGATTGACAAGTGCCCTAGAATCAATGGAAAATATTCAATTCGACAACCCACAATTAGGGTTAGGGAAACATTAGGTCAAATTCAAAATGAATGGATAGGATTAATTTTTAGAAAATCAAATCAAGGGTTGACAATGCATGTGACAAGAGATAAGACTAGCACAAAAAAAAAGGTGGCTGGAAAATCAAATAATAAATGGAAATTATTTGATTTTTGAGGAAAAAGACTATTTTGAATTAAAAATTGTTTTAATTCAAAAGGTGGGACCACATGACAGTAAATAATTATTTCAAATTATTTACTAAAAGAGTGAAATGTCAAATTAAATAGTTAAAGATAATTATTTAATTAGAGAAGGTGACCAATAATTAGATAAATAATTTATCTAATTATTAGAAGACCTAAGAATTAGTGACGTATTAAATAAATAAAATTTATTTATTTATTTAATAATCAGGAAGACAAAGAATAAAGATATTTAAATAAATTAAGAAATTTATTTAATTATGGGAAGACTTTAGACAATTAGTGACGTATTAAATAAATAAATAAAATTTATTTATTTAATAATCATGAAGAATAAAAAGACACGAATTAATTAAATAATTATGAATTATTTAATTAATAGATGAAGGTGAACCAAGGACATAATTAAAATGTCTTAATTATGCTGGGAAGAAGAAGGTGAAAAATAGAGTTTGCAAGCCTAGGTCATTTTTAAGTGTCTACAATATGCACTCACAAACACGAAGGTGGCTATGGGGAAAGTTGTGTTGCTAGATGGGCTTCCTACTCAACCATATCAAAGTTATACCTCCCAATAACTTTAACAAGGAACCACAAGGGAAAATGTCGGTTCATGTTTCATGAGACAAACAAAGCTTTGTATGCTTAGAACCCATGGACAAAAAGCAAGGTACCATAGGCATGCAAGTTGTGTTATGCAAGGTGGAAAAAAGGTGCAAAGTGTAAAATGCAAAAATGTACAATGTAAAATGTAAAATGTAAAATGGAAAATGATGTTCAAAGGAGTCTTGTTAAGTTCATACAAGGTCTATCACTTAGGGAACATTGTGTCTAATGTCTCCAAGAGAGGACAAATCAAAGAATAAAATATTCACAACAAGGGATGCAGTGCATCACATTAGGCCACCAAGAGGAATGCAATATGCTAAGATAGATCACACTTATGAAGGACATTATACCCAATGTCTTCTAAAAAGTGACAAACACATCATATGAAATGACAAGGGTGCACTAAGAACCAAGAGTGCAAATGAAATATAGTAATGTATGCCCCCCACTTTAAAGGAATTGCCACACATTGTTCTATGAGCAATTACTTTAAAGTAGTGAAGGAAAAAATTGCAAAAGGTAAAAATAAAGACATGAGAGCCAACTCAAAAAACCCTATGCCAAGTCATATGTTTCTAAGTTAGGTAGCGTTATGTAAAAAAACAAAAAAGAAAAGAGAGTTGCCCCCCAGAAAGAAATACACCAAACACATAAGGGATCTATGGATTTGGGATCAGTATGTTCGTTGCTATAGTGTTTTTATGAAAGAGCTCAGAATTGTCATCATTCCCCAAAGCACATAGAACTAGAAGAATGACACAAAGAGAACGAAAACAAAAAAAAGTCTGTTTTGGGTCAACATGGAAGAGACATTATGGTCTCAACACTTTGCATCATCCCAAAAAGGAAAAAACAAGCGAAAAGAAAACAAAAAGGCAATAAAAGCTTTTGGGTCAACATGAAGGAGACATTTTGGTCTTGATGCCTTGCATCATCCCCAAAAGGAAAACACAAATGCAAAAAAATAAAAAATGACCTTTTGGGTCAACATGGAAAAGAAAAAGGGTGTCTCAATGCTTTGCATCATCCCCAAAGGGAAAACAAAAAGTGAAAAAGAAAAGGACCTTTTGGGTCACCATGGAAGAGACATAGGGCATCTCAAAACTTTGCATCATCCCCAAAGGGAAAACAAAAAGTGAAAAAGAAAAGGACCTTTTGGGTCAACATGGAAGAGACATAGGGCATCTCAACGCTTTGCGTCATCCCCAAAAGGAGAGCACAAAACAATAAGCAAAAAAGGAAATGTATGACATATAGAAGAGAGGTACAAATAGAAGTGTATGATGAGAGAGAAAACATCAAATTCACGATGCGGGGGAACACAATACATGCATAAAAGAAAAATGAAAAGTAAAAGGAAAACAAATATAAAAGAGTAGTCAGGAGAACACAAGTCAACCATCGAACAAGTCATCCACATCCCAATTATGTTCAATATATTGTGAGGGTGGTTGACTATCCAAAGGAAGAATTGCAAGTGCCAAACCAAGAGATGTACCAAGTTCCTCACTTGGTTGAGAATATTTGTCATTTAAGCTCATGGTAGATGAAAATAAAGAGTTTAAATCATTATGCACTTCATCTATTTTTGTTATCTCCTCATCATCATCACCACCAAGATTGATTACAACAAGAGGAAGAAGAGCTATTTCCAATGAAGGATGTATTAAAATTTGTGGCTATTGGATTAATTTGTTCATTTTGTTGTGAGGGCTGGATTGTGTTATCTATTGGTGGATCAAGGGAAAGGGGGTGGTCATCAATTGCTTCAGTCAAAGGTGGAGATTGGTTTTCTTGATTTTCTTCTATTTGAGACTAAAGAGCAAGGAGACAATGACGACGCCTACTCTCTCTAGCACTGTGGTTGCATTTAATTTTATTTTGAACCATAGATTTTTGGCACCACAAGAATCTCTAACTCTTGTAGGGTTTTGCACCTAAAAGGAGAGAGGTAGGCCAAAAATGCTAGCTAGGTTCACTCAAATTATGCAATGTATGATTTTTTTAAACTAAATGGAATGAACTAAGTGCAATTAGATGATCTATATGAATGATTATGTGTGCAAGACCTAAGATTTGTGCAATGTTGGAAAACACAATGATGTTTGCAAACAATGAACTATGAATGAATAAGTGGAAAACAAAATAGAAAGAGATTGAATAAGAGTGCACTAGGGAAAAAATTGGAGAAACTGGAATCTTCTAACTATTGTATGGAATCACATAAAATCACCAATGGGACTCATTCGCCACTGATGGCGAATCAATCTTGCTTCTGATGAAATTTTTTGGGAATAGGTTTGTGAGTGTCGGGATCCGAAATCTGAAAAAACTTAGATTTCCAGCCTTAAGGTGGGACTCATTTTCCATTGATGGTGAATCAGTCCTCTCCCAAAATTTTGAGAAATCAAGGGACAATTTTGTAGCACCAGATCTGAGGTTGTCTGCTTGCTGGATTACCGAAGTCAAATCTATAGAAAATAGATAGAATGTCTTCTCCAAGCTTGAAATAAGATGTTGTTGACTTCAAACACTTTGTTGACTTTTTGTCCACTTTTCAACACCTAAATTCTTATCAAATCTACATACAAAAGTCTGCAAACACACATGCAAGAGGGGAAAAATGGTTAAGGGTTAGGTTATAGAGATTTGCCTTGGTCAAATCTAGCTTTGGTAATCAAACCCTTAATGAAATAATGAAATGAAAGAGAATAATAAACAAATAACATGCAAATGCTATCAACTTACCAAAACCTTGTTGAAGAAAATATGAAGATATGTCAATGGCTCCTCTTGAATGCTTGATTATAGGATGTAAAGTTCTCAAATGCTAAGTTGAATGCTTGAATGAGTTAGAAGATTGTAGGAGATGTACAAAGAGAAGAAAAACACTTATTTATACACACTTGTGCCTTAGTAAACCATTGATACCTCATCACAGGCCAACATCAAGAAATTTTGAATAAAAACCTGAAAGGAAAGTTGAAATATTTTGAATTTGGAGCCAAGAGGGACTCAATTGCCATGCATGGTGAATGGGTTCCACCTTAGGCTTGAAAATGGGTGTCAAGAATTAAGTCTCATTTAATGTTATTTATCAGGTTTACATTCAAAAATACACTTAATTAAGCCTTATAAGGGCATAAAGGGGTCAAATAAAGCATAAGAAAGGTGTAAATAGTGAAATTATGCCTAGAAAAGTGTAAAATCTTGTTACTAGACTTTACAACACTTTGAAATCGGACTTGATATTGAATAAAAAAGTGATTTTTAGGTGAATTGTAATGAGTAGAGTCTAGAAAAGTGTAGAAATGTCTTAAAACACTTCGAAACACCTTCACAAGACACCGTTATTTGAATTTTAAGAACTTAAATGTGCATATTCAAGTAACATTACATCAATAAATCAAGGAAAAATGGATCAAGCATCATGAAGCAAGGCCTAAAAGACAATGAAAATGACAAGGTCCATTTTTCTATAATAATTGTAGATGATAAAAATAATCCACTGATGAAAATAATCCAAGGATCAAGAATCATAGATGATGATAACAATAATCCACTAATTTTGACAATTAACAGCTTGCGTGGCACTATCGATTTTGAAAATTGATAGCTTGTTAGCTTGAGGTACAGTTTGCAACTTTTCATGTAGCCAGCTTGAGGTACCAATTAAGTTGGATTTTTGGTTTGTGTGAATCACAATTATTACTAGTCAATAGTAACTATACACAACCTCACACGTAACACATGTGAGGTGTACAAGGGACCAGGCTGGTAGTGGCACTTTTGGCCCATAAATAAGGATAGTGAGCACAACTAAAATCATTCATTTAATTATGTAGTTATAGAGTAAAAGACCAATTTCTTTCAAGTTCAGAATGGATGGAATTGGAAAGAAGTTGATCTGGTTTACCTGACTTCTTAGATAGGTTTTTAACCATGATGAGGAGCTCTGATGGACATAAGTGCTATCATAATGCATGGAGGTTGAAAGTAGAAGATGAGAGCAGTTTTACTACCCCCCATCATTTGCATGGTTGGATAGGAGAGTCCCTTGCATATATTTTGAGACACCATGGCCTACTAGGCAAGCCCCATGCATTTATTTTAAGTGCTCATCTTTTGCATGAGTCTGGTTTTGAAAGGGGCTAAGTACATTTTGTATCTTCATAGCTCCCATTTCTCCACTTTGATTGGGCCCCCTTTCCCCATACATTTATTTTTAAAGACCATGGATGACCCGACAAGTCTCATGGTTGACCTGACAAGTTCCATTTATTTTTTAGAGATACGTGTATCACATTTACGTTTTCAACTTTTCACTAGTGGTCTAGTAGAAGCTTGGTGCTTGTGCTTACATTGGTATTTGTACTATGTAATAATTTGACATTGTAATTCAGTTGTAATAAAATAAATGGTTGTGCTATTAATGTGACATTGTAATTCATTTTATTAAGTCCTTTTCAAGTTAAGTGCTATTAATGGTTGTGCAATGTGCTATTAAAGTGACATTGTAATTCATTTTATTAAGGCCTTTACAATGCTTAATTTTTTGGCCCCTTGGCCTTGATGTCAATCCTAGATTATTAAAGTTTAAAGAAAATTCAAAACACATTTATATCTGGTTTTACTGAGTTTGGCTAGTTTGATTTTTAGCTACTGTTGGTAGCTCTATTCTTGTAATTCTTTTGCTTTTTTCAATACAAAAAAAAAGTTTAAAGAAATTTAAAACACATGTTTTATGTTTATTATTTATATCATAAATTACTCAACCATTCAATGAACATTTGATGTATGGTTGTAGTTGAATTTCAGAATGAAATGCACAGAGTGCTATGCTTGCGAACTTAAACCTCTGGAATCACCCTATAACCATTAGATTAACAAAGATCAACGGTTTAGAATTTGTTGTCAATGAAAAAGTAAATCATTAATGGCTTGCTTTAAATGTTGTCAGCCATGTACAACTACCTAATTGTGTACTATGTAGTCCGTAAGTAACAAGTAAACATTTTGGTGTCATTCAATTTGCTCATTATAGTGCACCACCCTATTTTGGGTTCCACAGTTCCACTTCCAACAAATCCATTCTAGTAACCCAGTTTCAAGTTTCAACCCAATTTCAACTTCAAGAATCAACATTTAAAATCCGAGTAAGTTAAAGAATTCATGTGGCTACATTTCATCACTTGATGTTTCTTAAAATCTTATTTTGTCAAACTTTGAAGTTTAGGTTTAGGGTTAAGAGGCTTAAAAATTAAGAAAAAATAAGGACTAATAAGGAATTCACAAATTCATATTGTTAATTGTATCAGCATGTCTACCACTAGTACCACTAGACCAATGTTAGATAAAAAAATACATTATGCAAAATTGCTTAAAACCCAAGGTTTCACTAATGAATACCATGATATTTATGATCCTGAAACCTATGGTAGGTGTACCTCAGAACTTAGATTTTTATCTGAGAATAGGGCTACAAAGAAAATGCAATTGCTAGTTAATAGTATCAGTGCACTGTGGGTAACTAGATTAGGGTGGATGATGTTACATGAGGTTTTCCCTTGCCTATAATTTATCATGGTCTATGCCCTAAATTATGATGATAAAAAAAGAGAAATTGTTAATAAAGATAGAAAAGAAGAATTGTTATCCATTAATGCAGAAGAACTTGGAAAGTGTTGGCCTTGGGGTTTATAACTGAAGAATTTGGAACTATCCACATTGACCTAGAAAAGCTTGCTAGTGATTATGAAGCAGTGGATGAAATGGAGAAAAAATATTTCTTAAATAGAATAGTTCAGGATAGAAACAAATTGAAAGGTGATCATAAGCCTCCTTATGATTTGGATATTTTTACACCATGGGTTCAGAATACTATTTCCATGCTAGCATTTTTCCTCGGGCTAGATAGCAATTTGGAAGTGGGTTCATGCCTCCTCGAAATGGTGTATAATACCCATTATGGTGTTCCACATTCCAAATATAATTTTATTGAGCACATTGTAGAATCCATGCATAAATAATTTTTAATGATTAAAGGAGGTTCCACCAGTACATTTAGGTTCACAACCTACTTGTGTTATCTTTTTCTATTCAAATTCAGAGGAATGTTTCAGACCAACAAGCTTCAGATTCAACCCTATGGTAATAGTAATCCTAAGCAAAAGAAAATGACTCTAGTATATGAATGGACCACTGTTATAAGGTTCCATGATTCTCGAAGGAACTACAGTCATTTTGTAGACTAATTTTTGGCTCCATTGCATCAAGAAATTACAAATACTCCAATGCCTAGATTTCCTATGTCATGTAGAAACTACATTCAACTAGGAAAAGAAATACAATTGGTTGATTGATACTTAACATAAGAATATACTATTCTAAGGTTTTATGGATCGAAAGTACAACCATACAAACTTCCAATACATGTGGCAGAAAGGGTTTTTGCTTTGGAATATGTAAGGCATATGCAGAGTACTGATGAAAGACACTTTAGCGGTTAGGGGAAGAAGACCTTATTTCCTTCTTTACCTTTTTCATGTGGAGGGATGACATTTGAGAGAAAATAATTTAGTGTGGCACATGATCTTTTAAATTTTTTTGATTTTGACGCTATCTGTCATTGGTAGTATGATCCATGTGACACCATTAAATCAATGATTGTGCTCAATAAGAATGTTGGAAGTAGAATTCAACATCAAAGTGAACCCTTGCTTGAAAACTTGAGAAACAAGGATTCTTGGGATGAGGTCAAAGTAGCAATGAAGAAAAGTGCTACTGAGAATGGTATTTCTTTTGAACAATTGTTAGCATAAATTATGGAATTGCATCGAAAGAAAATTAGGAGGTACAATAATTTTTATGAAAAAAGTCATAAACCATCTAGTAGAGTAAAAATGTCTGATTCTCTAGAGAAATAAGTTACAGAAAAAATTGGTCACAATAAAAAATTACTGCCTTTTGGTCTATGAGAAAGGAGCTAGGTGATCCAAGAGATCTTACAGAGTATGGAGATAACAAAGAAGATCTTGAGTTTAGAAAATTATGGAATATAGAGCATCCAAATGAACAAGAAGATGAAGAAAGTGATGATGATAGGGAAGAAGAAAGCCATGCCAATTTCAAACTTGGTTTAAATGAGGCCGCAAAAAAATCATTTACTATAGGAGCATCCATAGCTAAAAAAATGGGTTATGAAGGTGGTGGTTTGGGGTCCCAAGGACAAAGAATTCCTATAGTAATAGATGTACAACATAGAAAACCAATTGATAAATCTAGCCTTGGAGCTGATAAAGTAGACCAAGGGCAAACATATATAGCCAAAATAATTCAAATTTTTAGAGCTTTAAATCCTCATCCTCATGGCCATACACAATCACAACTCAGACACACCCATGGTGGAGGGCTTAGTGCAACTAGCATTGCCTTTGGTGGCGATTGTATGGGTAGTAGTAATAGTAGTGGTCAATATGTGCTACAACAACAAATTACACACAAGAGGATAACAACACAATATACCACAGAAAAACTAGGTGATCAAGGCATACAAAAGAGGCAAAGGATTTTGATAGGTCCAACTCCAAGTCACACTACCAATGGATCCACCACAAAGGAGTTATTTCTAGGAACTCCCCCAATGCTAGTTATTCTAGCTGCAACATCATTAGAAACTGCAACTACTCCTATTCCTTCTCCATTCAAGTATTCCATTGTTCTTGCATCCCTAGGTTTTGATTACATTGAAGAGTTTAGAAAGAAATCAAAATTGAATAAAAAATAAAAGAAGCAATTGATGGAGAGTGCATCTGCTCTAACTTCAGAGCTTGCAACAACCATTGCATTACCCACATTTGAAATAAGTAAATAAATCATGAAGTACACAATTCTTGTTCCAACAGTTCAAAACAAACCAACACATCAAATGACTCCATCTGAATTTGAGGTGAAAAATTTTCAATTGGATTTTTCTAGACTAAAAAATACTTTAAAAAATAATGTATCAAAGAATAATGAATTGGTCTACACATCATTGCTAAAGAAAGATAGAGAGAAAAAAATGTCGCAAACTCAAATTGAAAAGTTACAGGAAGACCTAGCAAATGACAAAGCAAAGAGGAAAGCAGTAGATAACAAAAGCAATGAATTAGAAAAAAGAATTAAAAAATCTACCTCTACATTAACAAGCAAAGAGGATAAGAAGAATGAGACTGTAGAGAATGAGTTGAAGCAAAGGCTAGATGAGAGCAACAAGAAATATGATGAGGAAAAATCCACTTTAGAAAAATTAAGAATAAACATTGCAAATGGAAATGCACAGTGGGAACAAAAATTGGAGAAGGGGAGAAAAAGAAATGAAAGATTGGAGGCAGAGCTGATGGAAGCAAAAAATGAAATTAATTCTTGTCAAAATAAGTTATCTACATTTTGTAGAGAAACAATGAAGCATATGAAACAAAAGATCTAGGATGAAATAATGTAGGGGATTGATCATGTGTGACATTTTTTAATTGATTGATGCTATCAGACAACATCATAATAAGCTCAGCAAATATTTAATGGATAACAAAAATGTGTTGGCATTAAAGAAATCAGCAAATCAAATTCAACAAATAGTCTACAAAGCCAATGAGAATGTTTTAAAATCAAAAGGGATTACTAATCAGTTTGCTACATCAATGACATTGTCATATGTCATTAAAAAGTGTTTGAGAATGTGTGAAACAGAGAAATATTTGCATTTGACTGCAAACAAGATGAAGAAGGTGGATGAAAAGGTAAGGAACATTACAGAGCTTGGTTTACCAGAGGATTTTGACACAAATGAGTGATTCGTTGGAAATAATAATTTCAAAAAGATGGAGGATGCAAGGAAGATTGATTTGGACCAGTTTCCTCAAAACCAAGATGTGGTGACCTATTTGGATTCCATCAAACCATTGCTAACCCTAAATGCAAAATTGACTAAAGAATCAAAGATAGGTTCCAATTTGAATGATGAATTGTTAACAAACCTTCAAGTCAAACAACATTAGTTAGAACAAATGTCAATTCCAACACCTAAAGAGTGGAAGTTGCTACAAAAGGTGATGCAGTGATTTAATTTTTGATAATATGAGTTTCCAAGTTCCATCTCAGCTCTGTGCAGAGTTGTCTTTGAGTAATATTTTGTATTGCCAATGCCTCTATGTATTTCTTCATGTGATAATCAATTTAAAAGCTCAAATTTAGACTTCAATAATGTGTTGATGTTAAATTATTTGCATTATTTATTATATCATTTGAAGAAAAAGTCTGGTAGTGGTTTCAACTTCTAGATACCCTTTAAATGATTGCTGATGTTCATTATTGTATATGTTACTAATAATATTGTTAATATGTTATTAATCTAATAAGCATTGAGTTGAGTGATGAATCGCAGAGCACATGCTCAAGTTTTACTTTTAACACAATTAAAATATGAACTATAAGGTGATTTTAATTCTAGGCATCCATAATCTTAGTGAAATTGCATTACAATTCACACATCAATACTCAATATCCATGACTACTTAGCATATCCACTAAATTTTTTATATGAATTCATGATGTGGATTATCTATTATTGGAATTGGAATGATGGGTTTTTGGTTAGTTTCATTGTTGTGGTTACTATCACTCAAAGTCGTGGTTTTGGTGCTTTTCCTAACCTTAGTCGCTAGTCCTCATAGTTTTATAACCCTATCATAGAGCTCTAAATTTTCATAACTCCCTGATTCCCTAACATGGTTGATGGTTCACTTTGTTGAGTTGCAAGTCTTTCTTGGTCATCTTTCTAGTCTATGGGTCGGAGGTTAGCAAAACTTTGAAACTTCAGACTTTGGTTCTAAGGTTCCAAGTTTCAATGACCATGTGATATGATGGACTTATCTTGCCTCAATGTTTCAAAAGTGCCATCATCTGAAACCTCATTGAATACTATGTATAGACTAATGAAAAATATAAAATACAATATAAAATATAAAATATCACAATTTCATGTAATACAGCATAAAATATCATGAACTATTGTTTGACTTTGGAATATGATTCATGAAGTGCAATATAAAATAACATATAATGAAGTGCAATGATTCACAATTTCATTGAATACTGTAGACATCCAAATTTGACCACTTCCATGTGGTCAAACTTGTCTCCTTATTCATCCCTTTACTCGTCTATTTCATCCTTTTCATCGATATTAATTAAATCACTCATTTAATTAGTATTTTATCATTCATATAAAGTTCCTAAAGTATTTAATTCAATAATTAAATACTTTTACGTTTTACAGATTTCCTTTCTAAATTAAATAAATACATCACTTTAATTTAGTCATGTGACCCCTTTGAATTTAAATCAATTTTTAATTCCTCTTTTTCTCTCTCATTGTCACATCCTTCATAACCCACTTCTAATTTGGATTAATTTAATTAATTGTGGATTAGGATGTGCACACATTAATCAAAAAATTAATGTCACATCCTCACATCTTCCAATTTCTCCTTAATCTTTCATTAATCCTCCTAACCATGTGTTTGCACAACCTTAATCAAAGTCATTAGCCACATTTAGCATGCCTTTTTAGTCAACATTTTCATTTGTCTTTCTTAGCATTGACCCTCTTTCCCATGTGAATTTAAAATTCACATTTAGTCCTCCTAGAATCTCATTTTCCCATGCATCTTTTAGAATCTTTTAACTTGTCACATCAAGTCACATGTGGACAAGTGCTTCCCTTTTTGGAACCTTGTCTTGTCTATGAGATTCTTCCAAGCATGTGAATTTTTAATTCACATTTGTTTTCCCAACTACTTTCCCTTTTCCCATGGAGATTTTTGAAGAATTCCAAAATTTCTCCAAAGTCACTTTCATCCCCACTTGGAGACAAGAAGTTCGTTTTGAGGAAATCTTCTCATCCCCCAAGGTACTTGCAAGGTACTTGTCCTTCCTCCACATCATGTAATCTCCATCCACCTCACCTACATATAATCACATTCTTAGCCACTTCACATTCCACATGTCAAGATGTGAGGGCTTGTGAATCCTCAACTCACCATAGCCCTTCATCTTGGCCTTGTTGGATAAGTATCAGCCATTGAATTCTCTAGAGAATTCAAATTCCTCTATAAATACCTCCTCTTTTCTCTTATTTAGGGAGTTCATGATTTTGCTACCAAACTCTTGACAATTTGATATTTGAGCCATACTTAGCCAACTTTCACACTTTTCCTTCACCATAGCACTTGCATCCCATACCCATCTACTTTCAACCATATTTGCATCCCATATCACATCTTTTTCCACCAAAAAGAGCATACATAACATCAAAGATCAAAGGCCCAACCAAAGGAGCAACTTGGTAAGGTATAATCATTTCATCTACATTTGTTAAGTTAATGTTTTTGCTCAATATTGAGGTGCTAGGTGTTTTTTTTGTCTTTTTTTGCATATTTTTTGTTGCCGTACATTTTAGGATGAAGATTTTCACCTAATCATATTTCTGGCATGCCCGATGGGACCCATAGATGGGTCTCTTGCTTTCACATTCTTTGTTTTTTTACTATTTGCAGGTGCAGGTTGCAGAGGGGAAAATTCTCCCTTGTAGAGAGGTGTACTTTCCCTTCCAAGGGTGGACCCACCCACCAGGGGAAGACTTGACCTAGTAGAAGGGAGGACCCACCCATTAGGGGCAGACCTAGCCTCCATAAAGTCTAGAAACAAAATATTTTTTAGTTTTTTCATAGAGGGACAGACCCGCCCATTAGGGGCAGACCTATCCTTTTTCAAAGGCTGGCCTACCCTCCAAGGGACAACCTAACCAAAACTAGGGGCAAACCTGCCCAAAACAACTTTTTCCAGAAGGTGAAAACTAAAGTTTAAGCACTGTTTTTACCTATTTTTATTATTTTTGACCACCTAACATTTTCTATTGGTGTCTATGCAAGGATCTGACTAGCATTTGGTGGAAAATGGACAACAAAGTACTAACGATTTTCTTGTAAGGCTATCTTTTTCAAAATGGTTATTAGTTTGTTATCATTTATCATTAATTTAGGCACATAGATTAACTAGGGGGTGATGATATACTTTGTGTGTCATGCTTGTGGTATGTTTTGATGTATCCAATCCCCTTGCACCATTTGGCAATTTAGGGTGACAAGAAATCATAGCTTACCAAGTCCTTTTGAGTCACCTATTTTTACTTTTTTTAGGGGACTTACTTGGGGATTTCATCACCCCAAGGGACAATCCCAACCACACATATTGGTGGGGTATACAAAATGGGGAGATCCAAAGTTCTACCCCAATCCAACCATGTGGTTATTGGCGAAGCATCAGGATGATGTGAAGAGTTGGTCTGAGCCTTTAGTATCTCGCTAAGGTTCCTGACTCATGCTTGTAACATGTTGGTGTTCATGGTTTGGGCCTCATGTACTGGGTGTGTATTGATGACTCCCTAGCAACCTTGTTTATCCTAGAATAAAGGACTTTGTCGACCATACCAATTCTACTAATCTTAGGATTGTGTTGCTTGAACTGTTTTCTTTGTGCAAACCCAATAATTTTCTGTTTAGTCGAGTCAGCCTTATCATTCGATTGTTGTTTGTTGTGTTTTGAGTCTTTTTCCTTAGTAATTTTTGTGAAAACCCAATTCGGACCTACCCACCAGGGGCGGACCTGCCCTTTGTATCAGCTCATTTTGAGCCTATTTTAGTCAGATTTTGTCCAACTTTTACTCAAATAGGTGGACCTGACCTCTTTTAGGGGTGGACCTACCCTCCAAGGGTAGACTTGACCTTTTTCAGGGGTGGACCTGTCCCTTAAATAGTTAGTTTTATCACTCGTTTCATCATTTTGAGTGCTTGTTTCATCATTCCAAGTGCATGTTTCATCATTTTGATCACTCTTTTCCCCATTCTAAACATTTGTACACCCATTCTAAGAATCCATTCCTCATCTTGAACATTCATCCCCTTGATCCAAACATCCATTTCCTTGTTTTGTACACCCGTTTACCTATTTCAAATAGCTATTTTTATTTGTTTTTACTACCAGGGGTGTACCAGCCCTTAGTAGAGGCATACCTACCCTTCTAGGGGTAGACCCACCCTCCAAGGGTAGACCTGCTCTTCAAACAACTTTTTATATCCTCTATTCGGTCATTTTGAGTGTCGTTCCTTCATTCTAATTAACTATTTTTCCATTCTAAGTGACCATTCACCCATTCTAGGCATTTGTCTCCCCATCCTCAAGGTCAGTTTCCCCAATCAAACATCCATTTACTCATTCCAAGTTATTATTCATCCATTTTGAGCCCTCATTTATCTAACCTTTCACTCTATTCATATAACCATTCTCCCTATTCATCTAACCGTTCTCCCCATTCACTCAACCGTTTTCCATGTTTTTGGTGTCATTCTTCCATTTTGGATTGTCATTTACCTACATCATTCTCCTTTTCCACTAAACTTTGTTTGAAGTAGTTATCCAAGTTGACTTAGGTGTCTGAGCTTAATCATCATCCTTCGAAACTAGCTTAGGATTTTCATCCATCCTAAGTTGGTCATCCTCATCGGCCCTATCAATCCACTTCCATCTCAAGTTGGATTCGACAACTTCATTATCCATCCATCCTTTAAAAGATCAATCAACACCTTATGTTACCAAGGATAACTCTTGAACTTGGTTTTGAACCCCTTTCATCATCCTAATTCACCCTATCAATCATTTATCAATCTAATCCAACCCTATCTCATTAATTGTTTTGTCAATCAATCCAATCCAATCCAATTTATCCATTCATTTTATCAATTAGTCCAATCTAATTTCATCGATTCTTTATGAAGCAATCCACTTTGGTTGAATCAAAATCAAATCCTTTATCAATCATCCAATCCAATCCTATTGAGCCACATCCTTGTTGTCTAATCCATCATCTAACTAGGTCAATCCTTCAATAATTGTCTTGATCATCCTTACATTCTAGTCCACTCCATCGTCTTGCATGCCCGTTCAGACCTGGTCACAGGCAAGGAAGATGCCTGAGCAACAAAATCTTGGATCCCATCCTAATGCACCACAGGAAAATCCTCCTGTCAATGAGGGATCATCACAATCTAACATCGAAGATCAGAACAACTCACTGCATGGTGAAGAGAGTATAGTCAACTAGCCCAAACTCACACTTGAGGAACATTTTAGTAACCCCACCAATGTACAAATGACAGATCGTCTGCTCAAAAAACATGGGGAAATAATCTTGGCCCACCTAATTGAAAAAGGTGTCAAACCTCCATCAGGTGTTGACCTAGCCAAATATGGAAATTCCACACCTAACATACCCCAAAGTTCACAAAACGCACCAGGTGATTCATACATCCCCAATGTTTGTCCAACAGAGGGTTGGTATCATCCTAAATTCAGAAATGTTGTCCTTTAACACATTAACAATCCCTCATAAGCCTCAATCTCAGTCATGGGGGCTCCTCAAGTATCTGATCCCAATAACCCTTTCGCCTATGGCATGCCATAAAATGTTCCCCAGTGTCTGCCATTGATGCTAACCACACCACCCCTTTTGAATCAACCTCAAGTAAACACTGGGGGCAACCCTTTCAATGCCTTGCCTCCACCTTCTAGAGCCACAAATCTACCACCACCTCCATTCACATCCAAACAACCTCCACAATCAAACATACCACCTCAATTACCTCTGCAAGGTACATCCCAACCAAATGCTCCCATTGTCACCCAATAACCTCCTTTGTAGAATGCCTCTACATCATCTCAGCCACCTCATCAGCAACAACCCCCGCATAATCCTTTGATTTCATCACAACAACCACCACACCAATTGCAAGGCAATCCATCTCAACCTCTCATCTAGACCATATCCTCATTGCTCGCATCTATTTTACATCTGCAAGTTCAACCACAACATAATATCCCATCTCGGCCCACGCAACCGCTAATATCACATCATTAACCTCCCTAGTACTATTTCTATCATAACCAACAATAGTTCCAACAACAACCACCCTATGTGGCCTCCCAACAATCACATCAGTACCCTTTGTACCAGCAGACCAATCTGCAACACTCCATCCATGCTCCTCAACATTATGCCACATATTCTTATCAAACAAACCCATATTATTCTTTGCAATAGCAGCCCTCGTACTAACAAACACCCTCGATATACCAGCAAGGGACATCATCATCTCACTATCAAAATCCATATATCAAACTTCAAACAATATCTCAATAGGATCCTTCACATCCTACCACCCATATCCATCCAACCAATCTGTCTCGACTCCTATGCCACTGGTCAATGTGGATCTGTTAGAAATCAATGCTGCTTTGAAATATCTCCAAGTTGGGATTGGTAAGCAATCCTTCAAATTTGAAGATATATGTCCCTATCCATTTGACCCTTCCATCTCATTGATTCCCTTCCCAAAACACTTCGAGATACCAAAATTCAACAGATACAAGGGAAACAAGGATCCTAAAGCCCACTTGCAAGAGTTTTACTCCTAGTGTTAGGAGGTTATGCATAATGACAACTACCTTTTGCATCTCTTCCCTCATAGCCTGACAGGGTATGCCCTAGATTGGTTCATGGGTCTAGAGTGGGGATCAATCAAATCCTTCATGGATCTTTCAGATAAATTTGTTTCCTACTTCTCCTTTAATCTAGAGAAGGATACTGATACCTTGGATCTCCTCAAGGAGAAGCAATGTGAAGGCGAAACCTTTTCCAACTACCTCCAAAGGTGGCATGTGTTGGCAAGCCAAATGAAAACCCCTCTCAAAGAGAGAGACATGGTCACTCTCTTTGTGGAGAATTCACATCCCGACATGGCCCATAACTTTAGGCTGCATTGTGTCACCACCTTCGCTGAGATAATGGAGAAAGGACCCATCCTTGAACATGACCTTATTGCTAAAGGGCATGTCAAGATACACAATCATGACAAAGAATGGTCATCCAGAGATAAATCACACTACTAGAACAAGAACAAGAACACTGTGAATGATGGTGTCATCGACACTAAGCATGTTCAAGTAGCTTGTACCTCTCAGAGGCAACAATCTGCTCCTAACCAACCATCTACCCAAAACATCATATGAGTACCACAAGGGGGCACCTCATCCCCCTCAACAGTCAAACTAGAATAGTCAAAGTAACAACAAATGCTAATTCACTCAATTAGGAGAACCCCTCAGTGCCGTGTTTAACAAGCTCCTGCAAGCCAATTATCCAATCACATATCCTGTAACCAAGCCACTTGAAGAATATAAGCCTAAATCAGCTTGGTTTAAAGAAAAATAATACTATGAGTTTCAAAAGATTAAAGGGAATACCCTAAACAAGTGTCAAAGTCAAAAAACATATATCCAAGATCTTATAGATCGAGGACATATTCATGTGGATGCTAATCAGGCTTCATCATCTACTACTCAACTATAGATTTACCAAAATTCCTTCCCTAACCATAATTAAGGCACAAGCACATCCAATAACAATCCCCAAAACAATAGTACACACAAAATAAGTTATAAAAATGTTCCCCTCAATTACGATGGCATTGTCCATTGCATTGAGAAGGTGGAACCCAGCCTATCCATGATACATGTCAAAGCTAAAGATCCCCAATGTGTTGTTGCCACCCAAAGAACCCACATTACTATTCCTACAGCCCTTGCATCCACCCAACAAAATCCTGTGAATTCTCAGTATAACATTCTTGATCACTTAGGAAAGACTCCTGCTCACATTTAAATTTCATATTTTCTTAAATCTTCTCCTATGCATCAAGAGATCTTGAACCAAGCTCCACAAGAGACCTAAGTTCATAACGACATTGATCCCATGCAATTTCAAGCTTTAGTGGGACATCTTCCCCTATCATACCATTTACACTTTAGCCAAAATGATATGCCTAACAATGATGCCAACCATAACCGTCCCCTACACATCAAAGTCCTGGTTGCCCATCATAAAGTAAAAAGGGTCCTGGTAGATAATGGCTCTGCCTTTAATCTATGCAATCTAAAGTTCATAAAGCAGATAGGATATACTCAAGCATACCTAAGTAATCAAATCATTACAATCAAGGCTTATGATAATGCGAAAAAATATTCTGAAGGAATTGTCAGTCTTCCCATCTAGGTTGGACCTGTGATTCAATACACTACATGTCATGTCCTTGATCTGGACTTATTGTACAACCTTCTCCTAGGCCATCCATGGCTCCATGCCATGCAAACCGTCCCCTCCACATATCATCAGTGCCTAAAATTCCTAGTTAATGGATAGGAGGTTATCGTTTATGTTGACCCACAACCATTTGAATATTGTCACGCCTTAGAAGCTTCATTTCTCCATTTGCATTATTGTCTCAGAGTCAAAATGGGGGCACCTTAGTCATCATCCTCCAATTCATCATTCGCCACATCAGCCACTCCTTCTTTCACCACCAATCCCACCATCACTATAGTCCAAATCATATACAAGGGTTGTGGTGATTATGAAATGAATACAACTCTAAATGTGGCAACCATGCCACCGTCACCACACAAATATAGTCAACCTTCGCAGTCTATACCAAAGGAAGAAGAAAAGACCATTACCTTCAGTGCCAAAAATATCCCGACTAGCACTTTCCAATCCCCTAGTTTAAGTACAGATACACCAGAAGATGACATTAGCCAGTGGATATATCGTGAAGAGCCCCAACCAAATCCTCCCCTTAAGGAATATTTTCAGGAAGTATACCCATGGTCTACTAAGTTTGTAGAAAAACATAACTATCAAGGTGGAGGTCTAGGAAAACAAAAACAAGGGTGGCTACAACTGGTTGATGTACCAAAGTGTCTATGAAATTTAGGCCTAGGATATGACAAAAAGAAGAAAGGCCTTGCAATATCATCCAATGCTTCCAACAATGCTACTGTGGATGATGGTCCCTTAGAAGACATACCTGAGGAAGAGTCCATCATACATGTGTACAATGACATGGATCACACAGACCTTTCATCCATGTTTGATTGGTTATCCATCTTTACCATTAGTCTTTCCCTACATCATCCTAAACTTATTGACTGGGACCTACATGATAGTGCACTTGAAAATGTCTCTGGATGCATATGTCAATCTTATGGGATTGGGGGAAGATGAACACTCTAGTCACAAAAGTAAAAATAAGAAAAATCAGAAATGGTCATCTAGTGAAAACCTCCTTGAGGTGCTTCTTGACCTAGAAAAAATAAAAATACAAGACACGTCCGGTAGTGAAAACCTCAATGAGGTGCTGGAGGATGGAGATGTTCATCTTCCCCTTGTGGGAACTCAATCATCTACATGATCATCTATCTTGATCGAAGAAACTCAAGAAGTCAATCTGGGTACTGTAGAAACCATAAAGATCACCTACGTAGCCAAATCATTATCAATACAAGAATATTCCATCATTGTCCAACTGCTCAAAGAAAAAATCATCAAATTTGCTTGGTTGTACTCAGACATGCCAGGTTTGGACCTCGCTTTAGTAGTTCACCATTTGGATATTTTCCCAGACGCCAAGCCTAACAAGTAGAAACTTAGAAAAATGCATCCACAAGTAGCACTATTAGTAAGGAAAGAATTGGAGAAATTACTGGATGATGGTTTTATCAGACCCATCGACTATTCTGACTCGATCTCCAAAATAGTGCCTATCGCTAAACCTAACAGACACATTAGGATTTGCACAGATTTTCAAGATCTCAACAAAGCCTGTCTGAAAGATGACTTCCCATTGCCCAATATAAACATGTTAGTCGACCTCACTGAAGGACATGAGATTTTTTCCCTCATGGATGACTTCTCTAGCTACAATCAGATTCGACTTGCACCTGAAGACTAGCATAAGACCACTTTTACAACACCTTGGGGTACCTTTTGCTACAATTCTATGCCCTTTGGTCTTAAGAATGCGGGGGCAACATATCAACAAGAAATGACTATCATCTTCCATGACCTCATCCACATTATCATGGAAGATTATGTTGATGAATTTTTGGGAAAGTCCAAAACCAAAGCAAAGCGTCCTTCCATTCTGAAAAAGATCTTTGAGTAGTTGGAATAGTACAAGCTAAGACAAAATCTAAAAAAAGGTGTGTTTGGCATCATGTCCAAAAAATTATTGGGATTCATAATATCCTAATGGGGCATTGAGGTTGATCCTGTCAAAGTAAAAGCTATCATGGATATGCCTCCACCTCGAAACCTGAAATAGTTAAGAAGCCTTAAGGGAAAGATATAATCTATCCATCGGTTTATAGCCCAACTTGTAGATAAGTGTTAATCGTTTGCCCACCTTCTGAAGAAAGACACCACCTTCAAATGGAATCAATATTGTCAATTGGGTTTTGATAAGATCAAATAATACTTGGCCCATCTGCCAATCCTGATGCCACCTATTCTAGGAAAACCCCTCCTGCTATACATCTCCGCTAGTTCAGTTGCACTGGGGGAATTATTGGCACATCATGGAGAGTCCCAAAAAGAATGAGTAATCTATTACATTAGTCATACACTAGTTGGTTATGAATTGAATTATTCACCAATGGAGAAATCCTATCTCACAATGGTTTTTAGTACCCAGAAATTCAGACATTATATGCTTAGCTATCCTATCAAACTAATAGTAAAAATTGATCCACTAAAATATTTTTTGTCCAAAACCACCTTAACTAGTCACATGGCTAAGTGGGTCATGCTCCTAAGTGAATTTGACATAGAATATATGGATTGAAAAGCCATAAAAGGACAAGTTATAGCCAATCAATTGGCCGATGCACCCTTAGTAGATGCTTATCCTTTGGTCAACAAATTTCTAGATGAAGAAGTATTTGTAGTTGCAGAAGCACCTACCTGGATATTGTATTTTGATGAATCTTACACTCATAATGGATTGGGGGTAGGAATTTTGTTTGTTACCCCTCAAGGAAATTACATCCCAAAGTCATTTAGATTGGCATTCTCGTGCACCAACAATATAGTTGAGTATGAAGCCCTCCTCACAGGCCTCAAAATTTCAAAAAAGTGGCACATGACTCATCTAAAAGTCTTTGGCTATTCCTTGTTGGTCATTAAGTAGGTTAATGATGAGTTCCTAACAAAGGATGAAAAGTTGCTACCCTACAAATGCATGGTGGATGACTTCAAGAAGTATTTCACCTCCATACAATTTGATTAGATTCCCAGGGTATAGAACAAAGCAGTTGATTCCATGGCTACTATTGGATCCTTAATTGACATGCCCAAGGATTGAATAGAATGCAAGTTCCTCATTGAACAACTCTTAATCCCAACATATGACATCCCTAAGACCAAAATGGTGTGTGACATTGTAGGTCCCACTTCCCCTTGGTACCAAGACATCTATGCTTACCTACATGGTAAAATTCTACCCCTAGACCTTACACAAAACCAATGCAAATCCTTTATCCAATGTTCATCCTAATACATCATCATTGGTGATACACTTTATCATTGTGGGTATGATGGAACCCTCCTCAGGTGTTTAGACAAGACCGAAGCCCATACTACACTAACAAAAGTACACAGTGGTGTTTGTGGGGCCCATTCAAATGGTATGGCCTTAGCTAAAAGGATTCTTTGAGTTGGATATTATTGGCCCATGCTAGAACATGACACCTATGAGTTTGTGAAGAAATTCCTTCCATGTCAGCAACATGTAGATCTGATTCACTCTCCGGCTTGAGATCTTCAACCTCTTCTCACACCATGGCTCTTCTCTCTATGTGGTTTTGATTTGATCAGCAAGATATACCCACCATCCTCTAATAGACACACTTTCATATTATCACCACTGAGTACTTCACCAAGTGGGTGGAAGCAATGCCACTCACACAAATCACTGGTACTCATATTTCAAAATTCATCCTCTACCATATTATATGTAGATATGGTATCCCATCCACTATCCTCTCAGATAATAGAAAGACTTTCAAAAATTAGTCCATGAAACGCCTTTTTGAAACCTTTCATATCCAACATCATTGGTCAACACCTTATTACCCCCAAGGTAATGGTCAGGAAGAAGCTACTAATAAGACTTTGATCCAAATCCTCAAAAAGGTCATCAATAGCACTGGTCGAGATTGACATCTCTACATTCATCCCGCCCTCTAGTCGTATTGCACTTCCATCTATACCCCTACTGGTGCCATGCCATATTCCCTCATATATGGTGCCGAGGCTACCCTGCTAATCGAAGTCGAGATCCCATCACTGAGAATTTCTCTAAAGAACCTTATTAGTGAGGAAGACACCCATGATACAAGGCTTGCCAAGTTGGAATTACTTGATGAAAGATAGATCAAAGCTTATGATCACCTTTAGGCTTATGAAAACCATCTCAAATGAAGCTACAACAAGAAGGTTCACCCGCGTCAATTCAATGTTCATGACCTTGTCCTTAAAGAAAACTAGTGCACACAATAGGATTGAGATAAGAAAGGAAAGTTTGAAGAAAACTAGTTGGGTCCCTATATCATCACCACAAAGAATGGATCTGGGGCATACAGACTCACCCCCTTGAAGGAGAGCCCCTAGAAGATCCTATTAACATCATGCATCTAAACAGGTTCTATAGCTAAGTCTACTTGATGACCCTATCTGCATAAAATCAAAAAATCAAAAAAATTAAAAAATTAGTAAAAAATGTAAAAACAGTAATGAGAAATAAAATTTTCCTATGGTGAAAACCACCATTGGTGGTGCCTTAGATAAGTATGGGTGGTAAAAACTTGGTAATAGGCATCATTTGTAGTGGGCTTTATCATTATCTACCTTGTGTCCTAGTTACTTTATGACTTCATCCATCCTATCCTAACATCCTCTCCATCAGCATCCCATCCTTGGCCACTTGGTATCTTTTGATTGAGCATTGGACGATTACACACTATCCATCATCCTGAGCTTTTTATCCTAATCTGGGCTCTTGTCATTTGTTGGTTTGTCAATCAATTTTTTTCATGATCTAGGATCATCCATCGTGTCGGTCTCCATCTACGCCTCATCTTGTCACATCAGTCTTTTCATCTTTTGTCAAACTACATTGCCCTTATGCTTCCACATAGGAAAGGTTGATCATTTGATCTACACCCGGGGCATTTTGACCATCCCAAGATGGTCATTCATCATCTGTCTTTATCTTCACCTTTTCACTTTTATCCATGGTCAGTCATTGTTTGTCTTTTCTGAACTACATTGCCCTTGCACTTTCACGTAGGCAAGGTCAATCTTTTGATCTTCCCCCAGGGGCTTTTGCTTTCCTTCACTTTTACTTCGCTTTGTCATTGTCTCCTTGGTCTCCATTAGTCCTCTTTCTACTTCTATCCATGGTCTTTTCTTGAACTACGAGGGCTCTGCACTTTCACGTAGGCAAGGTTAATCTTTGATCAGCCCCCAAGCCCATAGGTCTTTAGGGTGTATTAGTCTTGTGTTGTGTTCTCAGGAGTGCCCTTATCTATCTGGTTCTTCACAAACAAGATCCTCTAGTGTTAAAAGATCTCGTTAATGACAAAAATCCTACGTCACCTGGGTCATCTTAGTTTAGTATCCATCATTAGTCTCAACAGGATGCATCCTTCCTAACAAACCTCATCAACCCCATCCACCCTTGTGATCCTATGTCAAAGGATGTTTGAATTTGATTATGATTTTTTAATACTTTTGGATTTTTTTTTATCATTTGAGCTTCCTATTACAACTAGTTAAGGTCGCCATAATCTATCATATTATGGTGCATTTTGATGGGTTAATATAGGGGAAATTTTTTGGTGGTTTATTGTTGCTGTCTTCTAGGTTGTTCCCACATAGTACCCACTAGGGTATCCAAGATCCTATGTTATGTTGGGGAAATCCCTTTGTGCTTGTGGTCATCCCAATACCTGGCCTGACCAAGGTCTTTGTGACCTTGGGGTTTTGGGATAACCTTGTTTGTGATGTTTGTTTTATGCATTGGATGCTCACTTGCCTTGGTTTCATATACCCTGGTAGATGCTGTCTTATGATATAACAAAAATCAATGCTCCAAGGATAGAAAATTGCATTCATGATTGCATTTCATTTCATTACATGAACCCCCCATTCATTCTTAACCCATAACTTAGGATTTCAATTGTGAAAGCTTTGATTCTTTCCCTTTGTTTTCTTCTTAGGTTACTAATGGTTCTTGATAGGTGCAGTATCATACCCACACCACACCTATCATGTACCCACATTACCATGAAAGTCCTTATTGACATTTATGTTTTCATTGCATTTCGTGGAGAAATCTATTTTTCATTCATATTGCATGTTACATTATAGGTCCATTATATTTTCTTCCACATGCATACTAACCTAGGCATCTTAGGTTCATTTTAATCCATACTTTTTTATGTTAGAATTTACACAACACATGTATCACCACCTACAAAATACATTGTTAGGTCCATAATAATTACATATAATACCAAACATTCATCCCACACTACATCATAAACATTAATACATCATATACACAATGACATCAACATAGACAAATCATCATCAACATCATGCATAATCACATCATCCATATAAGCATAAATCATCATCAACATCATGCATAATAACATCATCCATATAAGCATAAATCATCATCCACATAGGCATAAATCATCATACACATGTGCATACATTACATGATCCATAATAAGAGCATAAAAGCATATCTATAGGCATAAGATAAATCATCCATCACATAAACATAACACATAGTGTCAATAAGGGCTATCACATATCATAATAAAAATAATACAATGTCAATCTCATCAAAATACATATCCTTTGAATATATCATCAAATAAAATGGTACAAGTCCAAGGATATAGATCACATCTGATCTCTATTGATATGTACCAAATCTCTGTCATGTACCTATAAAAAAACCTGTATCTTGTCACCTACTCTCTGCCCACTCTACTATGAGCTTCCTACGTCTGATCTCTGAGGAGAATTGGGCATTGGCCCTCTGAATGTGGGAGTCCCCTAATAATCATGGTTAGGAGTCCCTTGATAACCACTGTAGCAAGGAGTCGGCTAAAAATCACTATATCCTCTGGTACGGGTCCCTAATGATTGGGATTGTGTTGGCATCTGAGGTACCTACCTGACATAGCACACTATGCACTACACTAAATCTAGAACTACCTACTCATAAGCACACCTCTAGTAGGTCACCTCTTGCATATAATCATCTTTCTACCTAGCTTGATATCTAGCATCATTCCGCTCATGCCTATATCTGTCTTGATCCACACTATTGGTTCTATGCTCTTGCCCCCATGCCTCCTGTGCCGACCTCAGCTACTATACCTATTCTATGACCCTATCCCTCTTAGCCTGTACAACCTACAGCTGTGCTTGCAATCCTTGTATGTCTGCTACTACCTCACCACCCTCAACCTGTACTACCTACACCCGAGCCACTACTGTATCCCTCTCTCCCTACAGTGTTTGCATCTGTACCTCTTCGACATCTCTCTCCCTCTATGTAGCTTATTCCGGAGCCACTGCTACATCCCTATCCCTCTGCAGCACCTGTAATCTCAACTTTGCTACATCTCGCTCTCTCTGAAGAGCCAATACCTATGACACTACCTCATCTCTCTCTCTTAAGAGATTGTGCCTATGTCTCTGCCACCACCAACTTACTCTGCAACACCTGAAACTCATGCCAAAGATACGTCCTTCTCCACCTCCAAAGCTTGCACCTATGCCTACGCTATGTCTTTCTCTACCCACATCACGTGTACCTGACCCCTCATCTCATCCTCTCACCTGCATAAACCCCATATCTCCAACTGTTTGCTCTAAACAATACACTCTGTCTCAGAGCTCATCTCACTCCCATTGTAAATTTGTTTCTCTCTCCATAGCCACTCTACCTACCTCTGCAAATCCTCCACATCTTCCGCTGCCTCCGTCCCAATCTTTGTAGGCCTCTGACCTATCCCTGCTCCAACATCTACCTTTCCTCTAGCCTTTCGTGCCACCTCCTCTACCACTAGATGGTCCCTCTCCCATCTTGTTTCCTCTCCATCCTCATGCTCCGTAGTAACCTCTTCCTACAACCTATCTATCTCTACACGTAGATCGATCACCTCATCTCGTGCCTCATATCTCTCTCTCTCTCTATGGACTTCTCTCCACCTCTATCACTACCATGGCTAGATCTGAGTAATCCCTCTCGCTCTTGGCAAGTAGTGTCTATAGCTTGATCACCTCTTCCTCTAATCTGCTCCGCTCTAACTCCAACTACCGTAGTTGCTGCTCACTAAGTCGTAATCTCTCTAGGGCCCCTCTTAGCAACACTATTGGATCCTCTCTTGTAGGTGGTACCATAGATAGTGGAGGGATATCATGTACCTCTATGTCAACATCCATTACCTATGGCTCATACCCCTCATCCTTCCCATCTACTTTTTCCTCATCTACATCAATTAATATCGGGGCTCTCCTCCTCCTCCTCCCTGTCGTCCTCTCCTTCTCTCCACTAGCCTCAGCCTCCTCCTATCTTTGCCTCTACTGGCCTCTTGTGGCTACACAAGCCTCCTATCTCTATCTCTGCTGTCCTCTTGTGGCTACGTAAACCTCTGATCTCCTTTGCCTCTGTGCCTCCTATCCCCTATCCTGCTGATCTTCAGCCTTGGCCTCCTCCTTTCCCCCTCTACTCCACCCTCTCCTTGGACTCTTCGTCGTCATCTCCTCCTCCTACCCACCCTCACCGGCTCCTCTGCTACTCCAGCCACCCCCTATCTTCCTCTCTATTTTCCTCCTCTTTGTTGTCTTCATGGATGTTGTCTCCCCCTCTTAGCTACTAGATCTCTCTCATCCTCTAACCCAAAACCTAATGCCTCCTCAATAGGCACCACTAGAGTAATCCGCTGAGGAAAATGTCGACAAAACCATTGACCATACTGATCTGTCATCCCTGCATCTCTCGACCCATCTCTCCTACCTAGGTATGGTACTAATTGCAGTGTATCCCACTCCACCCTCACAAAATTAGGATAAATCTCATCCCCCATGGCCACTCTTGCATAAGCTATCGAAACATCTTTGACCTTGTGAAATATCCTACCTCACCCCAAACTGCCTCGTCACCCAGTCTGGTCTATGTAACTCAACTATGTGGGGATCCTTCCCGATAATATAACATCGGGTGTGGAAATAGTCCCTGTGCCTAACCTCATCCTCCCTCACTCCCTAAACCACCGTAGCATGTATGGTCACCACACTATCATCTCCATTGGCAGTGCATCAAATAGCCTCCTCCATGCATCCATGTCTCTAAATCCCTCATAGTAGAGTATCGCTCTAGTCTCTATCCCTCACACCCAAGGTACTCGTGCTCTATCATCCTCCACTCCTCTCATCACAACTGGCCTAGCAATCCTAATATGCTCCCAGGCCCATACTTGTACCAGTGTAACATGTGTCATGCTCAGTACCTCTTGATAGCATATCACATGCATATCCCTATACAACTATGCCAACAGATAGGTCCCCCATTCAAACTACCCCTCTCAGCCCTCAACAATGTGTCGAATCACCTCCAAAAACCTTAGATGCAGGAACTGACCACCCCTTTCTAGAATCAAGATCCTGTTGATCAATCTTGCTAGATATAGGGACAATGTTGACACCCTATAGTAGAGACATCTATCCACATCTAGTTGCTGCTATCGAATCGGTAGCTCATCTCCACCAAACACTACCCGCATGAAATCGTCAAGTGCCTCCCCCTCTACCTGACACATGCTAACCAGGAGCCCCACTATGGGGAGCCTTAGAATCCTTCAAACATCCTCTAAGGTCACTGTCATCTCCCCTGTCAGCAGATGAAATGTTGATGTAGCTAAATCCCAATGAATGATTTATCAACACTATCAACATGGCCCTATGGGCCTTAATAGTCGAGTAGGATAACATGTGTAAAAGTCCTTCCTATGCTAGTGCATCATGATCCACACCATTCATGGTCGCTATGCAAATCTTCAACACCTCAGACCATCCGTCACATGTTCATAGTCTGTCAAAGTCTTGCATCCATGTCCCACCAACCGTGTCAGTCATTCCTTCCTTGTTTGTCTTTCTTCTTCCCCTCCTTTTTCCTTTTCCCTAGTCCTAGGTCCCCTTTCCTGTCTTTTATTTTTCCCCTTTCTTTTTCTTCTTCCTCGCCTTATCAGTCCTTCCCAGCTTGGTGTGAGCCCGCCCGACTATAGGCGGACCCGCTTTCATGTGTGAGTGGACCCGCCCAGGCACGAGTGGACCCACCCCTGACTGCAGGTGGGTAGACCTGCCATTCGGAGGGTGGGTATGCCCCTCTGCGGGGGGCTTGACTAATTTATGTCCCCCCTTTTTCTTTTTTTCGCCTAGGGAAAAATTGCCCTCTTATGGGGCATGTCCTCCCCTCCCACCTGCCCATTCAACCTAATAGGAAATTCTACCCACCCCTTTGGCGACATCTAATTTTCATCAACTACCCATTTTTCTAACCTCCCCCCCACCCAAACCCATATTTTCAAATTTTACTAAAACAAAATGATAAAAATCACAAAGTTGAGTTTGGGGCTAACCTGGCATGGAACGATGCACTCACTATAGAATTGTCGCACCTTGTCTACTCGGTGGATAATGTTAGTGTCAAAGTCATCTGGCATCGTGCCCTCTAGTCCTCTCCCTATTTTCTCCTCCCTCTCTTCCTCAACTGACAGTTAATCAAATGAGATGAGGTAATTCATAAAATTACCTTATATAGCTTTCCCTCCTTTTTACCTTTTTAAATAATGGGTATTTTTACCTCTTATTTAAAAAACTCTTTTCCTCCAACTAATTCATTCACCCTCTATCTTCCTAGGGCTGCCATTTGCAAACTGTGCATCCATTTGCCTCCATTCAAAATCCAATCTTCTCAGTTTTTCATGCTATTTCCAACAACATATACCACTCTATACTTTTGAGCAGTTGCCTGGGGCCCCTTTTCCTTCCCCGTCTACCTTCTCTAGGGGGCATACCCTACCATTCTCTTCCATTCCTTTGTCATGGGCCTTCTCTTACGATATTGGGGCATCCCCTTTCAATTCCCTCTGTTTGGGAAGCTCACACAACCTCTCACATGTTGGGGCATCTCTTTTTTAGTTGCTTCCTCTATAGAGTCATTTGCATTTCATTTTCTTCGAAACACTATTATCTAAACAACATTTCAAAGAGAGGAAAAATATAGAGACCCAAATTTGACCACTTCCATGTGGTCAAACTTGTCTCCTTATTCATCCCTTTGCTCGTCTATTTCATCCTCTTCATTGATATTAATTAAATCACTCATTTAATTAGTATTCATCATCCGTATAAAGTTCCTAAAGTATTTAATTCAATAATTAAATACTTTTACCTTTTACTTCTTTCCTCTCTAAATTAAATAAATACATCACTTTATTTAATTTAGACATGTGACCCCTTTGAATTTAAATCAATTTTTAATTCCTCTTTTTGTCTCTCATTGTCACATCCTCCATAACCCACTTGTAATCTAGATTAATTTAATTAATTCTCGATTAGGATGTGCACACATTAATCAAAAAATTAATGTCACATCCTCACATCTTCCAATTCATCCTTAATCTTTCATTAATCCTCCTAACCATTTGTTTGCACAACCTTAATCAAAGTCATTAGCCACATTTAGCATGCCTTTTTAGTTAACCTTTTCATTTGTCTTTCTTAGCATTGACCCTCTTTCCCATGTGAATTTAAAATTCACATTTATTCCTCCTAGAATCTCATTTTCCGATGCATCTTCTAGAATATTTTGACTTGTCACATCAAGTCACATGTGGACATGTGCTTCCTTTTTTGGAACCTTGTCTTGTCTATGAGATTCTTCCAAGCATGTGAATTTTTAATTCACATTTATTTTTCCAACTACGTTCCCTTTTCCCACGAAGATTTTTTAGGCATTCTAAAATTCCTCAAAAGTCACTTTTATTCCCACTTGGAGACAAGAAGTTTATTTTTGAGGAAATATTCTCATCCCCCAAGGTATTTTCAAGGTACTTGTCCTTCCTCCACATCATGTACTCTCCTTCCACCTCACCTACATATCATCACATCCTTAGCCACTTCACATTCCACATGTCAAGATGTGAGGGATTGTGAGTTCTCAACTCATCATATCCCTTCATCTTGGCCTCGTTGGATAAATCTCAACCATTGAATTCTTTAGAGAATTCAAATTCCTCTATAAATACCCTCTCTTTTCTCTCATTTAGGGAGTTCATGATTTTTCTGCAAAACTCTTGTCAATTTGACATTTGAGTCATACTTAGCCAATTTTCACACTTTGCCTTCACCATAGCACTTGCATCCCATACTCATCTACTTTAAACCATCTTTGCATCCCATCTCACATATTTTTCCATCAAGAGGAGCATACACAACATCAAAGATCAAAGGGCCAACTAAAGGAGCAACTTAGCAAGGTATAATCGTTTCATCTACGTTTTTCAAGTTAATGTTTTTTCCCAATCTTGAGGTGTTAGGTGTTTTTTTTTTTTTTCATATTTGTTGCTGCTGCATGTTTTAGGATGAAGATTTTCTCCTGATCACATTTCTGGCATGCTCAGTGGGACCCATAGATGGGTCTCTTGCTTTCACGTTCTCTATTTTTTTACTATTTCTAGGTCTAGGTTGTAGAGGGGTAGACCCGCCCTAGTAGAGAGGTGTATCTACCCTTGCAAGGGTAGACCTATCCACCAAGGGCAGTCCTGACCTAGCAGAGGGGCAAACCCACCCATCAGGGGCAAACCTGCCCTCCACATTGTCTAGAAACAAAATATTTTTTACTTTTTTCACAGAGGGGAAAACCTGCCCATCAGGGGCAGACCTAACCTTTTCGAGGGGTGAACCTAGCCTTTTTCAAGGGTGGACCTACCCTTTAGGGGTGGACCTAACCAAAACCAATGGCACACCCACCCAAAACAACTTTTTCCAGAGGGTGAAAACTAAAGTTTAAGCACTGTTTTCAGTTGTTTTGAGTATTTTTGACCCCCTAACATTTGTTGTTGGTGTTTGTGCAAGGATCTAACTAGAATTTGGTGGAAAGTGAAAAAAAATTACTAACGAGTTTCTTGGAGGGCTATCCATTTTAAAACAGTTATTAGTTGTTTGTTATCATTTTTCATTAATTTAGGTAGATAGATTAAGTAGGGCATATAAATATACTTTGTGTGTCATGCTTGTGGTAGGATATTGACATATCCAACCCCCTTGTGCCATTTGGTGATCCTGGGTGATTAGAAATCCTAGCTTACCAAGTTCTTTTGAGTCACCCATTTTTACTTTTCTTAGGGGACCTGCTTGGGGATTTCATCACCCTAAGGGATGATCCCAACCACACATACTGGTGGGGAATACAAAGGGGGGAGAGCAAAAGTTGTACCCTAATCTAGCCACATTGTTATTGGAAAATCATCAGGATGATGTGAAAAGTTGGTCTGAACCTTTAGTATCTCGATAAGGTTCTCGACTCACACTTGTGACGGGCTGGTGTTTACAGTTTGGGCCTCACATACTGAGTCTATATCGAGGACTCCCTAGCAAGATTGCTTATCCTAGAATAGAGGACTTTGTTGGCCATACCCATTCCACTAATCTTAGGATCGTGTTGCTTGAACTATTTTCTTTTTGCAAATCCAATAATTTTCTATTCAGTCGAGTTAGCCTTATCGTCTGATTGTTGTTTGTTGTATTTTGAGTCCATTGAATTAGTAATTTTTGTGAAAATTGAGTTCAAATTTGTTTAGGGGTGGACCTACCCACCAGGGTTGGACCTAACTTTTTCCAGGGGCGGACCTGCCCTCTATATCAACCCATTTTCAACCTGTTTCAATCAGATTTTGTCCAAGTCAAATAGGTGGACCTGATCTCTAGGGGCAGAGTTGACCTCTTTCAGGGGTGGACCCACCCTCCAAGGGTGGACCTAGCCTTTTTTAGGGGTGGACCTGTCCTTTAAACAATCACTTTTATCACCTGTTTCATCATTCTGAGCACCCGTTTCATCGTTTCGATCACTCAATCCCCCATTCTGAACATTTGTGCACCGATTTTGAGAATCCATTCCTCATCCTGAACATTCATCCCCTTGATCTTAGCATCCATTTCCTCATTTCATGCGCTTGTTTACCTGTTTCAAATAGTTGTTTTTGTCTATTTTTACTACCAGGGGTGTACCCGCCCTTAGTAGAGGCATACTTTTCCTTCCAGGGGTAGACCTGACCTTTTCTAGGGGTGGACTCGCCCTTCAAAGAGATTTTTTTGTCCTCTATTTGGTCATTTTGGGTGTTGTTCCTTCATTTTGATTAACCGTTTTCCTATTCTGAGTGACCATTCACCCATTTCGGGCATTTGTCTCCCCATCCTTAGGGCTAATTTCCCTAATCGAACATCCATTTACTCGTTCCAAGTTATCATTCATCTGTTTTGAGCCCCCATTTATCTAATCATTCTCCCTATTCATCTAACCGTTCTCCCCGTTCACTCAACCATTTTCCACATTCCAAGTGTCAATCTTCCATTCTAGATTGTTGTTTACCTACATCATTCTCCTTTTCTGCTAAACTTCATTTGGAGTAGTTATTCGAGTTGACTTAGGTATCTGAGCTTAATCATCATCCTTTGAAACTGGGTTAGGATTGTCATCCATCCTAAGTTGGTCATCCTCATTGGCCCTATCAATCCACTTCCATCTCAATTTGGATTCAACGTTGTCATCATGCATCCATCATTTAATCGATCAATCAGCACCTTATGTTACCAAGGATAACTATCGACCTTGGTTTTGAACCCCCATCATCATGAAGTGGAATTATTCACAATTTCATTGAATACAATATAAAATATCATCAACTACATTATAGAACAATGGAATCTAATCCTAGGATCCATGAAGTGCAATATAAATACCTAAAAGCTAATAATTCTCTTGAATCTCTTCCATTTCTCAAATGGACTCGGGCTCCTCAAACTAACATTCATCATCAGATAAAGTAAAAGAGTCATCATGAAGTGCAATGATTCACAATTTCATTGAACACAATATAAAATATCATCAACTATAGTATGGAACAATGGAATTTGATCCTCAGATCCATGAAGTGCAATAAATATACCTAAAATCTACTAATTCTCTTGAATCTCTTCCATTTCCCAAATGGACTCGGGGCCCTCAAATTGACGTTCATCATCAAAAAAAGTAAAAGAGTCATCTTGAATTTGATTCCAAGTCTGCTCTTCATTTTCTTCGGCCCGTGTCTCAAATTCAACATTCATTGTGTCATTTTTGTCAATGTCATATGTCTAAGTCCCATTGCCACTGCTAGTGCCACCAGTCGTAGCCTTAGGAATTGGAGTGTTGCACAACCCAGTCCCTCTTCTTTCACATGTGGACCTCCAGATTGCGAGTGCCCTTTCAAAAGGAAAATTTCTGACATTATACACAGTTCCTTTCATCCTCAAGAAATTTTCCAAATTCTTGTCTAGTTTGTTTCTTAATTTTGATTTCAAAAACCCTAATGTACTTAAAATTCTCTCATCCTCCACTAACCCCAATATCATTGTTTGACATAAATCAACAAGTTTGAAATATTCTGATATCGAACCACGCAATGTTTCACTCTGACCTAAGGTTGTCCAAACCTTTTTTATTGATCCCAGTTCAAAGGCCTTGTCCTTGCCCATGGATTTATACTGGTCCTTCATAGCTATTGCAAAACTCCTACATTATTTTCTAAGCTTAGCTTCATCTAAAATTCCTTCTATTTTCTGCTCATTATATGTTACAGTTTTTGAAAATTGTTCGAACAAAATTTTTGCCTAAGCATGAAAATATTTTGGGTTATCTTGATTTTTCCAAAATTGAGGATACACAATACTCATGGCTTCGAGTATTTCATGTCGAGGGAATCGTTCACATATCTCTGAGGAAAGATATTTTGTAATTTCCTTCAAATTATCACCAACAGATTTAATAATTCCTTTAAAATCTTCCTCGTTAACAACTACTTCTCTACTAGAGCGTCTGGCTATCTTACATTGGTACATTTGTATCTCATATCCATGTACACACATACATAAGTTCCCACTTACATTAAACTATAAATAATTATCAAGATCATTCAAATCAATAATTTTCTACCACATGAAATAATTTGCACCATCTTGTGTTAGATCTAGATATAGATGATCGAGGGCCAAGCATGTATGTTTACATAGATTGGCATATTCATTAATATACATTGTTCTATTTTGGGCTTTCTTCACAAGCTCGTTCATCACATCCAACATGGGGAGAAGACTAGTTTGAGTCAAGAGTGTCTCTATATCACTTAACCTATGTAAGAGGTCAAGAACTTTGTCTACTTTGCTATGATTTTTGTACATCACTCCAATCAAGGATTGATATTCTAAAAGAACTCATTGCATTGGTCCATGTAGGGGGATCCATCTAGTATCAACATCCTTGAGAAGCTTGTATCTTGGTGTTATTCCCTAAAAAAAATTGAAATTTTGTGAAATGTTTAGGACTTTGACAGAAGTATGCGTGGATCTCGTGGACTAGATTTTTAAATTTTGATACTGTAGGAAACTTGCTTACAATTTTGAATGCTAAATTCATTCTGTGGGCCATGCAGTGAATGCCAAGCATGTATGGTGCACAAGTAGTTTGTAACTTTTTACAAACACTAGTCCTTTGACCTTGCATCACTGTAGCTCCATCAGCTCCTACACACACCAACTTTTTCACAATTGTCAACTCATCCATACCTACAATTGCATTCAAAGATATCTTGACTAGTTCAAATATATTTTGCGATGTTGAACTATCCTTAATTTTATGAACAACGAGAAGATGAGTTTGGTGAACATGTTTTTGTAAAGTATACAAATGCATACAAACCCAAGAAGTATTGTCTACCACAGTAACTTCATCTAAAGATAATGCAATGAAATTTGACTCTTTTACTTTATCCTTTAAATCTTCCTTTTCCACTGTAGCAAGATATTTTTCCCATCCCCATCTAGCGTTTACTGACCAATGTGAGTAGGGATAGTGAGAAACATTAAAATCAGATATTAAACCAAAATATTTTGGGTAGTTTGTCATAGGATGCCCTCTGGATAAAATATGAAAAACAACACTCATCTGAACAATTTTTGATAGATTTGTTGTTTCCATTGCTTTTCCAAATTGAGCCTCAAGTGTACCTTTACATGCAACAATGTTCAATATTCTTTTTTCATGCTCTTCATAATCTGTGACATACCTAACATGAAGACATTCTTCCTTTGATTTTCATCGTATGACTAATTCTTCCTTTCTATCCATGATTTTTTTTTCATAAACTTTACCGATATGTTTCTCTATAGTGTCAATCTTTAGCTGCAATGTCTTGGCTCTTTCACATTTCCAAATGCAAATCTTACATTTGGCCAATGTTACCTTTTTAATATCGTTTGCATTTCCAATCCCCATTAGTACCATGAATGGGTACTTTGACAACCAACCAAGTTGAAAACTCCTTGTCATTTCCCACTTGCACCCCCTTTTTGGTTTATTTTTCCTTTTCTTGCTACCAACATCATCATCCTCATCCAAGTCAATTATCTCATTCTAGATAACTAGGCCTAGGGTATCCCTTGGAAAATCTTCTACGATATTCTTATCCTGATTTGATATATTTTGATTTAAATCAATGACAATCTCAACTTGGCCTTCCAGTGGCGGTAAGGTATTGTTAATGCTACCAATATTTGGTGGAAGAGTTGATGATGTAGCTCCATCTTGACCTAATGGATCATAAGCTTTGGAAATTCTAAAGACTATATGGTAGGTCTAAGTTTTTGGAATTTTTATGGCCTCCCAGTCTCTTCACCACCTCGAGGAGCCTGAGGAGCGGAAGGAGTCTCTTCACCACCCTAAGGAGAGATAGGAGTCTAAGGAGTTGTAGGATCCTTACCACCCTGAGGAGTGGAAGGAGTTTGAGGAGCGGTAGGAGCCTTACCCTTGTTGCTCGAGTCACTCGACATATTCATCCCTCACTTCGAATAAAAACTGAAAAAAATGCCTTCTTGTTTAAGGATAGAGAATAATAATATAGATTCCATTCCCTACTCAATATCATCTTTAAGACTGAAGCAAGAATGGAAAAGAGATAAATAAAACTTATTATTATAACTAATAACACTATGAAGAAATGATTACTCACCTTTAAGTCTACATTTTCGAATTTCATTGACTTCCAAATTGAGAAGTAGAAACTCAAAACCAAAAAAAATATGTAAGAATAAATGACACTTTCGATTGTATTTATATCAATCCATAATTCCATATTTGGTGAATTCCGCAGGATTTTTAAATGGTATATTAAAAAAATTTCGAATCTCATGTGCTTATACAACGATACATTGTAATTTTCAAGGTGAAATATGTCCTCAAATGTAATTATTTTTTAATGTTATTGGAAAAATAGGTCCTCATAAGCAATTAATTATACATTTTAATTGGTGAAATGGTTCTTCACAAGAAATTATTTATAAATTTTAATTAGCGAAATGGGTCCTGATACAATGTTATTTTAGTAGTATTCGTGAATATGTAGGTGTTTAATTAAATACTTTCAAGATTTCAGGAAAAAATATTAGTTGGTCCAATTGAAACATGTAGTTTAACAATGGAATTTTTTTTGCTTAAATATGCCTCATAAAAAAACTCATTGGCGAATGGACATGCATTGGACCTATAGTTCATAAAATCCAAGCGATTTGGACACCTTGTTGGGTGCGAAAAATTCACCAAATTCAACTTGGCCAATTCCTAGAATTCACCAATTGTTGAAGATTCACCACTAAATTTTTCCCTAGTCACCATCCAAGGAGTCCCATCTCAATCTAGGGCACACCCTACTCAGCCAACAACAAGAACTAGCAAGTATAATCTCTTAGACCAACTTAAGAAGACCCCCACACATATTTCTATCTTAGAACTATTGAAGCTATCCCCCACACATAGGGAAATCTTAGAGGAAGCTCTATCTATGTCGTACGTATCTAAGGATATAGATACTGTAAACAAATATTTTGGCACCCGAATGCTTTAAGCTCCTTCTAGGGTTTTTCAACTAAAAGGAGGAAAGATTGGGCCAAAAATGAAATGTAAACATTCAAGATTAATGTGATGATGGATGCAATATGCCTAAATGGAATGTTCTAAATTCAAAAAGAATGGATAAAAGAGATTGATTATTAATGCAAAACCTAAGAAATGAAAGATGTTTGAAAACATATTGTGATATGCAAAAACACCTAGAAATGAAGGTAAATTGTAATAGAAATTTATGAAAGCAAAGGTGTGCACCTAGAGGCTGAAAAAGGATGGAATGAAGGTCTGGAATCCTAAAAAACCTGATGTAGAAGCCATCTGGGACACTTTTTCTAATCTGTGCAACTTAGTTCTAGATCGAGAAAAACTACTTCAGAGCCCAATTTGACCAAATGGGTATCCAAAACTATAGAACCCTTTGAAAAATAGGTTCAGTGGGACTAAGTCACCACTATTGGTGACTTAGGCCACTTCTAAATTTTTGAAAATTTGAAAGTGGAGTCAGGAGCTCTCGGTTTTCTCTTTCTGTTCCTATAGGTGTCTAGTTCTAAAACTCTGATTTTCGGGCCTAAAAGTGACCTTTTGTGTAGATTTTGACCTTTCCAAAAGGGAAATGACTCCAACAAGTTTGAAATCTAATCTTCAATCATGTCTAAGCCATCTGAGGTACCTAAATCTACAAACACACAAAGGAAGAGAGAGAAAATGTTGATTGTTAGGGATTGGGGGTTTTCCTTGGCCAAACCCCATTTAGGTAATTAAACCAAAATGATGAAATAAAATGATGAAACATGAAACATGTAATTAGAAACTTTCCATAATGATTGATCTTGATTTTTTGCAGCAATTGAAGAATATTGCTCTTGAATGCCTTGGAATGCTATCTTGATGACTTAGAATGCTAAAACCTTAGCTTTCTTGACTTGAGATAGATGATGAATGAATAATAATGAATAGTGAATTGATCATGAATTAGGGTTAAAGGTCTCCTTTTATAGAGGAGGGTTAAGGATTATGATCAAGGGCCAAGATTAAATTAGAAAACAACTTAATCAAGGGTGGAGATTAATTGAGAGAAGAAAGACATGGATAGATAAAGACTTGAGGTGAAAGATAATATTGGCATAGAAAAAGAGGTGATAAGAGAAATTAAATAATAAATATTATTTAATTTAGGCGACCAACATAGGAGAAACAAATAAAATATTAATTTTATTTATTTAGAAGAAAGTTGAGAACAAATATATAATTAAATAATTAAGAATAATTATTTAATTGGGGAGAAAAAGAAAGGATAAATAATTAAATAAATATAATATTTATTTAATTATAGAGAGAAAAGGCTAATGAATAATTAAATAATTAAAATGATTATTTAATTATAGAAGAAGAGGGAAAAACTAACTTTTGAATTAAAATAATATTAGACTTAAATTTGCAAGACCTATTTTGGATGTGTAAAACACCTCACAACACTAGATCAAGGTGATATTAAGTCCAATTTATCATTAATTAATCCCAAATCAAGCAAGGAAAAAGGGATACTTTTTTTGTGTCCATAGTTAGCCTCCAATTTAGTGAGAGGATGAACTTGCTTCAAACTCACACTAAAGTAGACATTCAAGAGGGGTCCAATCGTACCAATGTGTATGACAAAGGATGAAAAAGATCCAAAAGGTGGTCAAGCCCCCAGGACCTAAGATCCTAAGTCAAATCAACATAAGCACAAAAGGACACGCACAAGGTGAATGATATGCAACATAACAAGATATGCAATCATGTAATGACAAGAACTAAAGGAAAGAAAAATGAGGTGGATCAAAGATCTGCTCACTCTGGGGTCACATAAATTTAGGTCATCCATAGGGTGACTTGTCTCAATGAAGTGGTTTAGTGAGAAAGTCATGCCAGTGTGTCAATTTCCCATCATACTAACCATACCAAAGTTATCCTCCTAATAACTTTAATAAGGCAACATAATAAAAATGCTTTTTGTAAATGCTTTTGAATGTAATGTAAAAAATTTGTTAAAGAGGATTTTTCTTTGTTCATGTAAGGTCTTCTTCATAGGGAGCATTGTGCCTAATGTCTCCAAGAGAGGACAAGTTAGGGTGTTAGATCATTTTACATGGGATGCCTCATTCGTATCAAGCCATGTCAGTTGATTATACACTCTTGGACAACATTAAACCTAATGACACCACCAAGGAGAGGACACATCACAAAAGGGAAAAATCACTCAATGAAATTTTCCAAAAGATGTCGTCTATGTATGCCCCCACTTTAAAATGGTTGCTACACCATCACTCTGAGCAATTGCTTTAAAGTAGCCAATGATAAATGAAATAAGACATGAGAGCCAACTTGGAAAGCCCTATGCCAAGTCATATGTTTATGAATTGAGCTACATCATGAATAAGCATGTCTCATGTGATTCAACTTAAGAATGTCATCGACATCCCAAGATTTCTCTTATATGTTCATGAAAGGTTAACGAATAGCCAAAAGAGAATGAAAATTGACATATGAGGACAAGGCTACTTAACCCCTTGCCCCCACTTAGTGTAGGACAAGGGTGAGCCAAGAAGGGATGATGATATGCTGCTCCTTGAAATAGTGAGTATTCTATGATCCTACAACTATTACATGGGAAGGAGCAAAAAATAATGCTATTTATGTTGATAAGTAAACAAAGTTTCTGCTTGATACATATTTAGTGAGATGTCTATCAGTTTAGGATGTACCACTTGAGGTTAAAGTGTTCTTGGAATAATTGTTTGTGATAGTATTGATTGAAGGCTTTTGATTGAAGGGACAATAACCAAGATCATTAGTCATATCTTGCACTTTAGGGACATGGATACATTGTTATATAGCATCACATCCTTTTCCAAGTTTTTTGGTTTCCTTTGTTGGATTTGGTGGTTTCTCAATTTCCTCAAAGTTTTTCTCAGATGTTGTCTTTGCATGAAAGGTGGTTGAAGAGGATGCTATTGAATTTTGTATTGTTGTTACCAGTTTCTCTTTGCTTTGATTAGAATCTTTTGGTATGATCTTGTATTCTCCCTTGGATAAAGGTATGGATTCAAAGGTTTTTAAGACCTCTTCCAATAACCTTGTGGCCTCTTCCATTTTCTTTTGTCTTTCTATATCATTTTTTCTTGGTACTGATCATAGCATATATAACCTTGTTGTTTTGAGGAGTAAAGGGTGACGTATCATGACTTTCTAAGAGTGGCATCAAGGTTTGATCCATATCCAACAATTCAGAATGTTTCTAAGTGAGGTTGATTTTTGGTTTGCATATGATGTTGTTTTCTTGAGGAGAGTGTTTAGGAGAACTACAAACTAGATGTTCTTGAAATTCAATGTTTGGTTCTTCCATATTGGCTTCTTCACAAGAAGGGGAATAATCAATGGTTGAAGTTCCTTGCTTAATAAGGGTTGTCCTAGTTGAAGAGGGATCACTAAGATTCTTATGATTGTCATGCATTGTGTTTTCTAGCATCAAAGTATCATCTTCATAACTATGAGAGATACTAGGAGAAGTACATGTATGACTATCATGATAATTTATGAGTTTATTCTTTTTTTCCCTAATGTCTTCCAAAATAGCATAGGTAGGGGAAGGATCATAAAGAGGGTTTTAATAGACCTCAAAGATTTGATTATTTAAGACCAATCTATCATCCTCATCATTTACAATCACATTCTCTTGTGCTATAGTATCTACCCAAAGGGGACAAGGAGAAGGACAAGCAAGATTTGCATGATGCTCAACAATTGTATCTTCTTTCACCAAGATACCTTCATCACTAAAAGGAGAGGTATTTGGAGAAGAACAATTGTGATCATCATGAGCATCTATGTTTGTATTCTCTTCTATCACATCATCCTCACAAATATGAGAGATATTATAGGGTGCATGTTTAAGGCAAGCATTAAAATTTTCATTCTCTTGCCCTAAGAGACTCTCATAACTAGGCAATGCATTGAATGAATGACTAGAATGCTTGTTAACTAACTTTTTTGTTGTAAACTTGGAAAAGATAGATATTAACATTTTGAAATAACAATCTATAGAAATTCAAAATGCAATGTAAAGGCCTAAAATGAAATACAATTTCAAATGATAATTGACTGGTTATGCTATGCAACAATGTGGGAATGCAAATTTGAAATTAAGAAATGCATGAAATGACCTGAATTAAGCTAGATTTGATGAATGCATGTTATAGAAACTCAACTAACTGATACAGATAGGTAATGGCACCATACAAAATCTTAAAATTATGGTTTTCAGTTCTATAAAAGGTAGTTTTAGGGCTAAGAAGGGACTAAGTCACCCAAGGTGGTGAATAAGTCCAAGTAGGGATTGTTTTGAGAATTTTTAGATTTTTTTGATTGATTTTGATTTTTTCTATGCTATATGATGCCGACCTAAGATGCCAATGCAAAATTTTAGAAATTTTTAATGATTTAAGAGGCAAAAATGTAACCTATATGCATTTTCACTAATGCAAAAGTTTTAGAAACCATAAAATGCAACTTTAACAAATGCAAAATGCAATGCAAGCTAATTCTAGGAGAATGATGGACTCCAAATTAGAAAAGAAAGTATTCTAAATGAGGGTTCACCAAAATGTAAAAAAATATTTTGGTACCTAAATGCTTTAATCTCCTTCTAAGGTTTTTCACCTAAAAGGAGGAAAGATTGGGCCAAAATGCAATGTAAACATTCAAGATTAATGTGAGGATGGATGCAATATGCCTAAATGGAATGTCCTAAATGAAAAGAATGGACAAAAGAGATTGATTATTAATGCAAAAACTAAGAAATGAAAGATGTTTAAAAACATATTGGGTGATCCCACAATAGTGGTTTACAATTTTTGGTCAAACTAGACATTGAAATACTTTTTTTTAACTAAATATTCACTATCGGGCACCTATAGCGACTAAACCATGAGGAATTTGAAGATGATGCAAACTAGAGTTTCGTGAAATTTTGTCTATAGATTCTAAATATATTTTTTTCAAAATTTTTGGAATCAGATTGCACTTCTTTTTCCATCTCCCTCAAAAATAGTTTTTTTTCATAAAACAACATTTTTAAAAAGTGACGCTCACCGTATAATGCATAATTTTTTTTCCATGAAGGATAAAATTATAATTCTTTTGAATTTATATTTGTAACTTCAATATCTAGTGCTTCCACTTGGTTAGATAGGTTGTTATTGAATATTTTTTCTTTAATCAAGTTTCGAAATCAAACCAATTACAATTCAGACGTAGCGCAACTATATAATGTGTCACTTTTTTTGTATGTATCAAAATTCATTTTTTATTTTTTTTATTGGTTCAAGGACTTCAATATCTGGTGCACTCATATTTTTCAAATTTTTTTGGATAATCTGCTATTTTTCCACATGTGCAGAATAAAGAGCTTGATTTTTGGTTAAAAACCTACATTCACAAGAAATAAAAAATAAATATAATAATATTAAAATTAAATTTATTTAAAATTATACTTTTTGGGAAGCTTATAATAAGGACTACATACTTACAAAAAATATTTTTTAAATGAATTCATTTTATCCTCCAAAAGGTAAATTAAAAGTGGTTTTTTATCAGCATTTTGATAGGTGTAAAGGAGACTCCATTATAGTTATGGTTTAAAACTAGCGGGGTTCTATCCAAGGGGGTTTGATCTAAGGTAGTTTGATCAAACCCTCTTCAATTGGAATTCTTTAAATGGAACTTTTTAAGGCTTCAATCATTATATTTTCAAAAATTGTGATTTTAGCAAAAATCAAAATCTCCTAGAAATTGTAAACCAGCTTTGTGGGATCACCATATTGTGATATGCAAAAACACCTAGAAATGAAGGTAAATTGTAATAGAAACTGATGAAACTGAAGGTGTGCACTTGGAGGCTAAAAAAGGATGGAATGAAGGCCGGATATTCTGAAAAAACCTATGTAGAAGCCAAGTGGGACACTTGTGCCAATCTGGGTGAATTAGCCCTAGATCTGGAAAAACTACTACGGAGCTCGTTTCAGCCAAATGGGTATCTAGGGTATGTGCAAGATCATCATGGAAAAAATAGGCCCTTAAAAAATTTAGAAACATCAAAGTTAGGAAACTTGACATAAAAATTTGAATAAGTTATCTATATTATTTCAAAAATATGTAAGAATAGAATCTATAGAAAATTGAATGTACTTTCTAAACTACTAGGTTTATTTTTAAAAAAGAAAAATCTATTTGGTGAAAATTTAAAATTTCAATGCAGTAGTACTTAAATTTTAGGGAAAAAATAAGTAGGTGTCTGTCTGACCACCCTAACCACAATAAAATGATAATATTTTTTTATATGATTTTAGATATAAGTAGAGGACTCATGTCTCAATGTGATTTAGATTTTTTTGTAATTTCTTTCCATGTAAATAATTAATTATGAATTCTTTTATTACAACTTTTAAAAAATATAAAAAAATTGTATGTCTGACCACCTTAACTTGGTCAAAACTCCATGAAATTCAATCTTTTTTTTAATCCTATAGTATGTGAAACATAAAATGTGACACATATTTCAGATCTAAAAAATGTGATACTGTTTGAAAGCTATAGATGTTTTTCAATCAGCCTATCAATCAAGACTTTAGTCATAATTCAAATAGAAAATGAATAATAATAATTTCTTAAATTCAAAATAAAGCATAATTTATATTGGTGGAAAGTTGTAAATTTCCTTTAAAAACCCTTTTTGTTTAATCAATTTTGGGTAAAAATAAAGTTGTTAAAGCCACATACCCATCATATCACCACTTTTTGGCCCATCATGATCCTACACATACCCTCCAAATCTATATAACCCTCCAAAAAATAGGTTTAGTGGGACTAAGTCTCCACTGTTGGTGACTTAGTCCACTTTTGAATTTCTAAAAATTCAAAAGCGGAGTCGGGAGCTCTCGGTTTACTCTTTCTGTTCCTCCAAGGGTCTAGTTCTAAAACTATAATTTTCAATCCTGAAAGGGACTTTTTGTGTAGATTTTGACCTTTCCAAAAGGGAAATGACTCCAACAAGTTTTAAACCTAATCTTCAATCATTTCCAAGTCATGCAAGGTACCTAAATCTGCAAACACACAAAGGTAGAGAGAGAAAATGTTGATTGTTAGGGATTGGGGGTTTGCCTTGGCCAAACCCCATTTAGATAATTAAACCAAAATGATGAAATAACATTATGAAACATGAAACATGTAATTAGAAACTTTCCATGCTGATTGATCTTGATTTTTTGCAACAATTGAAGAATCTTGCTGTTGAATGCCTTGGAAAGCTATCTTGATGACTTAGAATGCTAAAACCATAGCTTTCTTGACTTAATATAGATGATGAATGAATAATAATGAATAATGAGTTGATCATGAACTAGGGTTAAAGGTCTCATTTTATAGAGGAGGGTTAATAAGAAGGATTATGATCAAGGGCCAAGATTAAATTAGAAAATAACTTAATCAATGGTGGAGATTAATTGAGAGAAGAAAGACATGGATAGATAAAGACTTGAGGTGGAAGCTAAGATTGGCATACAAAAAAGAGGTGATAGGAGAAATTAAATAATAAAAATTATTTAATTTAGGCAACCAACATAGGAGAAATACATATAATATTAATTATATTTATTTAGAAGAAAGGTGAGAACAAATATATAATTAAATAATTAAAAAATAATTATTTAATTGGGGAGATAAAGAAACGATAAATAATTAAATAAATATAACATTTATTTAATTATAGAGAGAAAAGGCTAATGAATAATTAAATAATTAAAATAATTATTTAATTATAAAAGAAGAGGGAAAAGCTAACTTTTGAATTAAAATAATATTAGACTTAAATGCTTTAATAAAAGTCAAAAAAAGTGTGAAAGTCATTTACAATTCTTTACAACACCTTTACAAGACATGCATTTTATTCAATTTACAAGGGTCCAAGACCTGATTTGGATATGTAAAACACCTCACAACACTAGATCAAGGTGATATTAAGTCTAATTTATCATTAATTAATCCCAAATAAAGCAAGAAAAAAGGGATACATTTTTCGTGTCCACAGATACAAAGTAATTTCAAGCTATGGTAGGGCCTATTACTAATCATCCCCTCACCCTCTTAAAGCAAGGTCTACCATTGCAACCATATCATAATCATTCTTTACACCTTGAGTTTATCATTCATGAGAACAAGGTTAAAAGATTCTTAGTAGATGGAGGTGTTGTCCTAAACATTTGCACCCTTCAGATGATCAAAAACATAGGCTATTCAGAGGATACTTATGATAAAATAAAGAGCACCACCATCAGAGCATATGACGAACAAGAATGGGTATCACAAGGTAGCATCACATTACCCATCCAAGTGGGCCCCACCATCAAAGAAACTACATGCCAAGGGTTAGACCTTGATCTTCCCTACAACATATCGCTTGGTTGACCTTGGATCCATGCCCTAAAAATTGTAGCTTCAACCTACCATCAGTGTGTAAAGCTTCCTTTCCAGGGTAGAGAAGTTACTATCCATGGAGATCTTGAGCCTTTTTACTACAACAAGAATCTTGAGGCCAAGTTCTATAAAATCCCCAAAATACCCAAGAATGATGAAGGGCCTACACCTTCTACCTCATTTGTTGAGCCATAATCCCTTGCATCTACCTCAGGGAAAAAAACAACCATTGTGCAAAACATACCCAACATCAAAGCAGTGATCCAAGATGATGGTTGTGGAAACTATAAGCTAACGAATGATACTTTTGTGTTGGGAGAGCTGCCTCTTTCTCCTCAATCACATGGGAAAGCCACACCTAGAAATAACGTCCCTAAAACTATCAAAATGGCAGCTACTACCTTCACCAAATGGGGGGACCTAGACAAAGAAGATGTCAATGACCAAGATATCTATAAAATGCTATATCAAGATGAACTACCCATCCCTGTTCTTCCCATGGAAGATGAAAAAAAATGATTACATCTAATGAAGGGAATGGGGTATGACAAGAATGAAAAATTGGTAAAAAATGATAATGGTTTGCTCGAACCTATCATTCCTAAGAAACGTCCAAGGAATCTTGGCCTAAGTTGTACTACTAGCAAGGTTACCCTTATTGGAAAAGGTACTTCTGCTAAATAGGCTGAGGCTTCCTCTTGGTTAACAACATCACATTATACAACCCTAGATTATTTCCTCCTTGATTTTTTTGTCCTATTTGAGAATAATTCCCTCTTCATGATATCTACATCATTCTTCACCCCAAGTGACTAACCAAATGGAATACGCCTAGTATACCTGCAACTCATTGACTTGGATCAACAAAGACCATTGATTCTAGATTTCTTTGAAAATGATGAAGCAATCTAATACTTCATGGGACTTTGTGACAACTTATCATGGGAAGATCACAAGGATGGTTTTGACATAGAGCTTGACACAAGGGCATACTATGGGGAGACGATTGAATCCTTCAGTCGTAAAATTGATGAGATGCAACTAACTTGTAGATCTTTGAGTGAAAACCACGTGGCACTTTTTGATCCTAAACTAGTAAAAGGAAAGGATGCATCCAAGGGTGAAAACATCTCTGAGGTACCCAAGGATGAGTGATTTAATATCACCCTTAGTGAAATGCATCCAAAGAAGTTAGTAGTTTTAGCATAAAAGGCCACTCCAATTAATGTGGGAACATAATTAGTAGCCAAGATCACTTTCTATGTGAAATCCTTGTTGGATGAAGAACAGAGAACCTAGTAGCATTCTTGAAAGAGTGAAGAGATAACTTTGCATGTTCATATACATATATGCCAAGGCTTGATCCAAAAATGGTTGTGCATCATCTAGAAATCTATCCTGAAGCCAAACTAGTGAAGCAAAAGTTAAGGAAAATGAACCCTTAGATAACACTCTTGGTGAAACTAGAGTTACAAAAGCTTCTTGACGTTGGATTCATTTGACCCATAGATTATCCTGAGTGGGTTTCAAACTTGGTACCAATTTCTAAACCCACTGGGGGCATCAAAATTTGTATTGATTTCAGATACTTGAACAAGACATGCCCAAAGGATGATTTCCCTTTTCCTAACATCAACATTATAGTGGACTTAACAGCTAGGCATGAAATGCTATCACTCATGGATGGTTTTTTAGGCTATAATCAAATCATGATCGCCAAGGGGGGTCATCATAAAACTACATTCACTTTTCTATGGGGGACATATATTTGGAACATGATGCCATTTGGGCTAAAGAATGCAAGAGAAACCTATCAGAGAGCAATGGCCCTCATATTTCATGACATGATCCAAAAAAAATTGAAGACTATGTGGAAAATATTTTGGAAAAGTCAAAGAAAAGGAGTGAGCATATACAAGTCTTAGGAACCATATTTGACAGACTCAAAGGGTATAAGGTATGGCTAAATCCAACAAATGTGTCTTTGGGGTGACATTACGAAAGCTCCTTGGCTATATCATCTCATATAGAGTGATAGAAGTTGATCTAGCAAAGGTAAAAACCATCTTAGAAATGGAGCCACTGTAAACACTAAAGCAAATGAGAGGATTACAAGGAAGATTGAAATCTATTAGAAGGTTCATAGCACAACTATTAGATAAAATACACCCTTTTTCAAATCTTGTCCATAAAGGAATAAATTACAAGTGGGATGAGAAGTTTGACAAAGCTTTGCAATAGATCAAGGACTATCTATTGACACCTCTAGTACTTGTGCCACTCATACCGAACAAACCATTGATCTTGTATATCTTAGCAACATCTGGAACACTAGGTGCTCTTTTGGCACAACATGATGAAAACAAAAAGGAAAGAGCTATCTAATCTACTACATTAGTAGGAACTTAGTGGGATATGAAATGGACTATTCATCCATTGAGAAAGCATGCTTAGTATTGGTTTTTGCTTCACAAAAATTTAGACACTACATGTCACATCAAATCAAACTCATTACAAAGATCAACCCATTGAAATACCTGTTATCTAAAGAAATCTCACTAGGTGAATGGCCAAATGGGTAATGATCTTGAATGAATTAACATAGAGTATGTGGAGCACTAGGAAATCAAAGTGAAAGTGATTGTAGACCAACTAGTAGAGGAACCTATCTACTCAGAGAATACTTTGATATTTGAATTCCTAAATGAATCAATATTCCTTGTCAATGTAGCAAATTAGTGGAAGATGTACTTTGATGGATCAGGAGTGGGTATTCTCTTTATCACCCCTCAAGGAAATTACATACCAAAGTCATACGTGCTATCATTTCTATGTGCTAACAATATTGCTAAGTACTAAGCCCTAATCATAGGTCTAAGGATGATATTTCAATGAAAGATACATGAGTTGAAAGTCTATGGAGATTCACAACTAGTTATCGACCAAGTCAATGAAAATTATCAAACTAAGGATGACAAGATTAATCCTTATAAGAAGATGGTAGAAAATATCAAGGACCTTTTTATTGATATAAATTTTGAGAAGATTCCTTGCATGAACAACCAATAAACAGATGTTATGGAAACAATTGGGTCATTATTAGACATGTTGCACAACGTCCTTCAATGTGAATTCTTGGTAGAATAAATTCTTGTATGAATAGTTGAAATACCAGAATTTGAATTTGTGTATGTCATTGTTGGTCTTGGATCCCCGTGGTATCATGACATATTCACCTACCTAAGTAGAGGAACCCTCCCATTTGATGTCACCTTCAACCTTAAAAATAAATTTGTTAAGAAGGCATCCTAATTCATGATCCTAGGTGATACCTTATACCATCGAAGTATTGAGGGGACATTACTATGATGTCTTAACCAAGAAGAAGCCTTGACCACTTTAACAAAAGTACATTATGGCATATGTGGTTCACATTCTAGCAGTAGGACTTTAGGTAAGAAGTTGTTGAGGACAAGGCACTACTAGCCAACCATGGAAATAGAATCCTATTAGTATGCACAAAAGTTTGTCTAGTGTCAACAACATGGAGATCTAATTCATGCTCCATCTTAGGAGTTGTAACCAATGATCATGCCTTGGCCTTTCTCGCAATGGGGGATTGACCTCATAGGAAAGATCACTCCAACTTCATCTAATTGCCACAAGTTTATCATAATAGCAATTGAGTACTTTACCAAGTGGGTCAAAGTCATTCCTATGACCTACATAATGAGGAAGAAAATTGATAAGTTTATCCTGAATTACCTCATCTATCATTATGGTGTTCCACAAACCCTTATCTCAGACAACGAAACACCCTTCAAGAATTAAGATGTGAAAGAACAATGTCAAAGATTCAACATCCAACACCGATTCTCTACCCTATATACCCCCAAGGAAATGGTCAAGCTGAGGTGACAAACAAAACCATTTTGAAGATCCTAAAGAAAATGGTTAGTGAAGTTTTCCATGACTATCATCTATAGTTAAATCCCACTCTTTGGGCCTATCGAACTAGTATTTGCACACCTACAGGTGCAACCTCATTCTCCCTAGTCTATAGATTAGAAGCCATCCTACCCATTGAGGTTGAGCTTCCATCACTATGAGTGTCACCATAGAACCTAATCACTGGTGAAGAGTACAAAGTATCTCAACTAAATGTGCTAGAATTCTTAGATGAGTGTCATCTTGATGCCCTTAATCACTTGCAAGTATATCAAAACTAACTAAAATGGAGCTATAACAAGAAGATTAAGTGTTGGTCTTTCCAAGTAGGGGATCTTGTCCTAAAGTAGAATTAGAAGAATCTTCCAGATCAGGACAGTAAAGAAAATTTTGAGCCTAATTGGTTAGGTCCCTTTGTCATCACAATAAGTTATGGATCAGGAGTGTATCAACTGTCAACACCTGAAGGTGAACCATTGCAGGAACCAACCAACAACTTGCATCTTAAAAAAATTTATGTTGTCTTGAAGGGCATAAATCTGAAAATACAAAAAATGAGAAAAATGAGAAAAAGGATTGAAAAAAGTAAAGAAAATCAATCGTTCTCTAGTGAAACCACTTTGGTGGCACTTTGGGAAAGTACCTCGTTGAAAACCTGGCAAACAGGTGCCTTGCATAAATAAAGCACCTCCATCCATCTATGGCTCTTTATCCTATCATTTTTGCCATCACATCCATTCTATCACATCATTCATCTTATTTATTCCATCACTCATCTGCATTTGGATCATAACATGATATTGTGAAGTATCGTATCCCCTTAGTACTACTTGGCATATTCCAAAGGTTAGCTTTTCCTACCTATATTGAGGTGGTCTATCATATCATACTAGGGGAAATTTGTTATGGATCAGATTGGGTTCTTGTATATCTTAAGGTTATCAAAAATCCCAAAAACATTTATAAAACATTCATAAGAAAATCCAAAAACACATGCAAAATTGAAAAAATTCTAAAAACATCAAAATCATGTACGACCAAAATCAAAAAAATTCAAAAATTGCAAAGTCAAAATCTAAAACATCCAAAACACATCAAAATCCCTAAAAAGGTAAAACATCAAAAATCCAAAAACAAAACCATGTCAAAATATGAGTGTCTAAGCTTGAACGTAGGAAAGGCCATCATTGATGTGCCCCTAAGACACCCTAGGTCAGTCCTTTAGGAGTTTGTCATAATAAACTAGCATTCCTCAACTGTTAATATCTCGTCTTCAATAAGTCAAGTTAGTTGAGCTACATGGTCTCTTCGTGTATAATGTAGGAAAGGCTAATCTTTGTTTAGCCCTTGAGGCCCCTAGTATAGGTCTTTTAGGTTAGGTTCTTGGTCAAAACTTAGAAAACCCCTAAACATTCAAAAATCCAAAAAGTCCTAAACATTAAAAAATCCAAAAAAATCCCTAAACACCAGAAAATAAAAAATACCAAAACATTCAGATAACAAAAAATATAAGAACTTCAGAAAAAAATTCAAAAGACCTAAACAACATCAAATATCTTAGAAAATCCTAAACAACCTCAAATAATTGAAAACCAAAACATTCATATAAACTTTCAAAAAGGCCAAAAATAGCCTCAAAACATTTTCAAAATGCCAAAAACATTGAAATATTCTATAAAATCCAAAAACCATCCATCCCATTTCACTTTCATCCACAATAAACCTTCACCCATAATAAATCAAATCATCACCTTCAACCTTTGGTAAAACAAATAGAAAGCAAGTATCACAACTCGTAAAGTGAAACTTAATTGTCAAAATCTAAATTCTAGATCATAGGTAAATGTGTCAGTGAAGTTTGTATCAAACAACTTATCATAAACCTCATCCTAAATCATAACATCTGATCAACATGTCCTAGGATGCATCCTTCCTATGATGAACATCAGTATCAGACACCCCCTTATCTAAAATAAATTGGCAAGAGATATAGATAACACTAATTGTTTGTCTTTGATTTTTTCTTCTGATTTATCTTAATGATGCATTCCAAGGACCTCTCGATGATGTATATCAATGATTTAGAGAGAAAGGAATGGGGCATCAATCATTATTTTATTTTATTTGTGCTTGTGGGTATTCTTGTAAGATAATCTTGGTGCATACTTGCTTAGTTGTGTGTAGGGAGGTTATTCAGAGTAGATTGTTGACTATTGTGTATGCTTTGATCTAAGATATTTTAAACTACTAAACTACATTCCAACAAGGTTTTCATATGTCAAGGCGTGAACAAGAATCATCCTATCTATTTTCAGATTCAAATCCCATCACACTAGATACAATTCCATCCTAGTTATTAATACCTTGATGCATCGTGTCTATCTGTTATATCAAACAATAAGGAATGATAAAAAATCCCAATCCCAAGATATGAAAAAATCATCATCATGATGCATTTATCATCACCATCTCTAATAAAGTCTTGGTGAATCATAGACTTGTTGGAATTTTTAAATCAATTGTCAAAATCAATGGTCAATCATCTTCTATCTTCTCTCTGTGCTAACCTAGTATCATGACAGTCAAGAAAAACAATATCATCAATGCATCCATCCCTCATCCACAAATCATCAACATGCATACATCTCGCATAATCCCAACATATCATAATACAAAAAACATATTTCACTACAACATGATTATCATTTAAAGTAGTGTTGAATAATATAGATTTGTTATTCTAAGAATCTTAAGTCATTGCACACATATCATAAACATACATCACATTATGATATCATAAGCATGAACATCTACATTATCCATACATACACCCATATGCATACATCATCATCTCATAAAGTGCATAGAAAAGTAAACAAAAAGAAGTGCATCCATTCCATATCAGTACATCTCATATCATCGCATCATAGATTATCATCACATATCGCATAAACATGGATAAAAGGAAACACATCCATTCATTATGTTGCATCCATACATGATCATAATATATATAAGCATATTACATCATATCAACATCAAATGCATTCATACATTTATAAAGTATGAAATAAAAAAAACACATCACATCATATCAAATTTATATCATCTCGTATATATATATATATATAAATGATGAATGTTATAATACAATATCTAAGCCAATGTCTGTATATCGATCAAAAGTAAAATATCCATGAGGCTATCAAAAAGGATCCCACGAATGTATATTTGTATAAAGAATCGAGCAATAATCAAAAAGTATCTATATAAGCAAACTAGCCCTGATGGCTTCTCCCCTCCCCAGGCTATCTCTTTGGCTAATCCTCAGCCCAAAGATGTGCTCCACTCCTCAATGAAATATTAGGTTTCCTCATCACCATAGGGACATCTTGATGATAATTCATATGATAATATGCAACCTCAGTCATGGCCTTTTTGTACAATTAGGAAAAAAATTTCCATCCTTGTGTTGCAACTATCATAGCCTCTAACTATTAGTGCCACTCAACCTCTTTTTCCAACTGCATATCTAAGGTTTGTTTGAGCTAATGCTCTTGATCCCTCTCAGCTATGACGACCAATACCCATTGTTGGGCCTGGTCTCTCTTAGCTGTGGCAACCAATATCTATTATCGAGGAGCCTGATCTTACCAGTTATCACTATCTGTAACTATTGTTGTAACTATTGAATATGTACATCACAGTGATTTGGCCCAGGCGGTGGCTATTGATGCAATGGTGGTGCACCCGAGACCTATCCATCATGATTTTGGCCATCTTGGCCATCCTATCCTCTACCTAGACCATCTAGGTCTCTACCTCGTCCTTTGCCTTGTCCATCTTGTAGTTGGCTCAACCTCTACCTACAACCCTCCCTCTTGGCCTCCCTCATGGAGGTATACCTATTAGATCTATCAGTCTAGTAGGGCGTATCAGCCATGCATCATATGCAGGCCTAGTTTATGCATTTTCTTATCCCTAATCATAGGCCCATGGCCTAGCAACCAATTTACTAAAGCCCTTGACAACCTCATGGGCTAGGATCATGTGTTCACAAGCTATCTCTCATGTTGACCTAGAAAAAATGGTTGTATATGCATCATCAGGCCTATCCTACCTCTCACCAAACTATTTAGAAACTCTATCAGGTAGGTACCTCTCTATCATGGTATGCTCTAGACCCTACATATATTGGGTCTATTGAGAAAAAAATAATTGTTGAACATCATCATACCATGTTGACATCTGAAGCCATGGTCACCATTAGAACACTGTCATATTTTTAATCATGACACCATTAAGGAATGTCAAGCTTCCCTATGTGCGCGGAGTGATGGTGCCTTTGTACCTCTAAACAATTGGATCATTTAGCTCCACATCCATCATATGAACAATCGATCAGAGCATGATAATGTGCTCTTGGATCCATATATGAAGAAGGGTGACCCTTGTACCAATCAATCTCCCATCACAATATACGAAGTCATGCATATCATGGTAAAGGGAGGCCAACATCACTAGCCCCCATGCATATTGGGTCCTCCTTGTTGCAAGTATGAGCAAGTTTGGTGGTGTTGTCATTAATGTTGTCATTGATGTCAACATATTCTAGAATGTTGCAAATTGTGCATGTATAGTTGAGATGTTGTTGAGCTCTTGTGAGTACATGTAGCTATTCTTATGATGTTGCAAATGTGCTAAAATGATGGGTTACCAAGTAATTTTGAGAAAATTAATAAAGAGTGAAGTCAGAGTTATGTATGTGTTCAGAATGTGCTCTGGTATGTTCTCTACATTTCTTCCATGTTGATCCTATGGTCGTGTTGATTTCAAGGTTTGTTGTTGGTGATCTATTAGTGACATCTCCTAATTTATTGCTGCTAGTTTGATGAAAGGTGAAATTTGTGCTCACCGGTGTGTGAACTGTTTTGGTAGAGTTGGTTATCTATATACTTTCTACTCTTCATTCCTCTATTGTTTTTTTTAGGTCTTATGAATCTATAATATTTTTTGTAATGATGTTCTCTAGGTTATAGTAGAGATGTTCAAGTTTTGGTGCTTTGGAAGATGATCTTTACAGTTGTGTGGGATTACATAGTCTGGATGGGCTATTGGAAAGAGTTATGTGTTTGAGGGTTGCTACACATACTACAAATGTATCTGGAAGTATCTAAGATGTTTTCTCATGCATGATGAAGCATGTTACATCATCTACATGTTATCTTCTTATTGGAAAGCGTGTAATTCCATGTTCATTTTTGTTTTCATTAGGTTTGGCCGACCTGGTGTTTACACTTCATATGAAGAATTTAAAATTCAATTAAGGAAGCATGTGGTTGATCTGAGATGTTGCTTTTGGTCTTGGTTAAGTGTTTAATTGAAAAATATCATTCTTTTTCACCATGAGAATGATCTGAGACATTTCTGTTGGTCTTCGTTAAGTGTTTAATTGGTCTACTCTCATTCTTTTCCATCGTGGGAATGTTGAGTTGCTAACCTAGTTTGAATTTATGAAATGAAGTGTATTTGGTCAAACTTGGAGAATGTTTCTAAGGTTGTAGATGGTATAAATTCAAGTCAAGATGCAAGGGATTAGATGATGAGAAAAGTAATGAAGTAAGCCACAAGTGAAAAGTAGATTTTTGCAAAAGTGAGTTGAGGCAGGAGTACTTCATTATGTTAGATTCCTTAAAACAGTGAGCTGAAGGTTTTTGCAATCTTCTAATCAAGGCTGTAGACATGTGTAAATTTCTATGGTGAATCTTTTTATTATCTTTTATATTTGTAGGAAATGAGCCTCCTTGTTGGATAATGATTCATTCCTATAGGTAGTGAGCCTTTGTATCTGGGAAGTGAGCCCTAGGTAGTCAACCTCTTGTATTCAGTTTTCCTATCACTTTATATTGTGAGTTAATCCTCACCATGTTTTTTCCCTTATTTGTTCTTCCATGTAAAATCTAGTGTTCATTGTGTGGATTTTACCTGTTATATGCATTTCATATTCATACCTAATAACAAAATAGTGTGGTTGTGAAGTTGATAAGTGTTAGGAGTTTTATGTTTGAGTTTGGTGACAATTGATTCACCTCTCCTCTCAGTTTTCCTATGCCTTTTAACAATTGGTATCAGAGCTTTTGGTTCCTTGGTGTAGAGCTTAACTTCTTAAGGAATATCTGATGGCACATAAGTTAGTGATCCCTATGTTTGATAGGTTTTATTACAGTGACTGGAAAGAGTAAATGAGAGGATATATTATCTCTCTTGGTTACATGACCTGGAAGGTTGTTGAGACTAAGTATGTTGCTCTGAAAAGTGGTTCTATTACTATAGATGAAGTTTCTACTTATGAGGAGAATGAAAAAGCAAGGTATGCTATTTACAGTGCTTTATCCAAGACTAGGTGAACAAAAGTTATTTCTCTAGGCACTACTTAAGAAGTTTGGAAGAAGTTGGAAGATCTTAATGAAGGAAGTGATAGAGTGAAACTGATAGAAGCTAATGAAAAAGTGTAGATATGAGAATATGAAAATGGAAGAAGGAGAAGATATTGCAAGCTATTTTCAAAGAATTGATCTGGCAGAAAATAAAGTTAGAAATCAAGGGGGTACTCTAACTAATGAAGATATAATTGAGAAGATTCTAGTGACTCTACCAGAATGTTATAGTGACAAAGATTTAGTTATTGATGAAACATATGATCCTAAGAAATATAATAAAGAAGAGTTGTTTGGAACCTTGATTGCATTTGAGATGAGAAAGTTTGGAAAGAAAGAGGAAAAGATAGAAACAACATTTAAAGTAACAAATATTGAAGATGATTCAGATAGTGATGGTTCAGATGAGTTGGAAGTGAACTTTACAAGGAATTTTAAGAAAGGTAATGGTAAGTATAAAGGTATGTTTCCCTTTAAATGCTTTAGTTGTGGTAATATTGGTCATTATGCTTCAAGATGTCCAACTAGAATTGTACATAAGAAGAAAAAAGATCATAAAGATAGAAAGGATAAGAAATACAAAAAATTGTACTATGATAGAGAACAAGTTGGAATCTCTGATGATGAATTTAATTATGAGAATGATGATAGTGAATGCTTGTTCTTAATTTTGGAGAGTAAATTTGTGTCTGCTAACTCTAGAAAATGTGTAAGAAAAATTGATTTAGAGAACAAGAAGGATGAGATGGAAGGTACTTTGGTCACTGCATTTCATGCTGGACAGGATGGAAACTATTGGGTGATTGATAGTGGATGTTCTAATCACATGACTGGGGATAAAAGTAAGTTTACTAAACTTGAAAATTATGATGGTGGTTTGGTCATATTTAGTGATGATTCAAGAGAAAAGATTGTTGGGAAAGGTACAATTATTTTTAATGGAATACACAACACTGATGATGTATATTATGTAAAGGGTCTAAGGAATAACCTTTTAAGTGTTGGACAAATGTGTAGTAAAGGTTTTAAACTTGTGTTTTAGGATAATACCTGTGAGATCAAAAAAGGATCCAGAGCTATGGTTGTTGCAGGAAGGAGAACTCATGTAAACATCTATCAACTTAAGGGTGTTGATGGCCAGTGCCTTGTATCTCAGGTTAATGAAAGTTGGTTGTGGAATTGAAGAATGGGACATGTAAAATTTGATAATCTGGTCAGGATTAGTTCAAGAGATGTTTTATAAGGTCTTCCTAAAATCATAAAGCCTACTAATACTGTTTGTAGAAGTTGTTAGCTAGGGAAACAAACAAGATGCAGTTTCAAAGGAAAAGAGAAAACTACTACCAACATTTTGGAATTAATTCATATAGACCTCTGTGGTCCTACTAGAATAGAAAGCCTAAATGGTAACAACTATTTCATGCTCCTTATTAATGATTATTCTTCAATGACATGTGTTTCTTTTCTTCGAGAAAAGACTCAGGCTCTGGATAGGTTTAAAGTATTCAAAGCAAGAGTAGAAAATGAAGTGAACTTAAGAATCAAATTTTTGAGATCTGATAGAGGTGGAGAATTCACTTCTAGTGAGTTTAATGCATTTTGTGAAGAGCATGGCATAAAGAGACACTTTTCTACTCCAAGAACCCCTCAACATAATGGAGTGGTTTAGAGAAAGAACCGGACTATACAGGAAGTTGTAAGAACCATGATGAAACAAACAAATGTACCTAATGTGTACTAAAGAGAGGAAATATACATTACTATTTATGTTCTTAATAGAGTTTAGATTAGAGGTAACAACACAAAAACTCCTTATGAGTTATGGATTGGTAAGGTTCCTACTGTGAAATACTTTAATGTGTTTGGAAGTAGATGTTACATTAAAAGAGATGATGAAAATATTGGGAAGTTTGATGCTAGATGTGATGAAGGGATTTTCCTTGGATATTCAACTACCAACAAAGCATATAGAAAATTTAATAAAAGATCGAGGAAGATTGTTGAGAGTGCTAATGTGAAGGTTGATGAGGATATGCATAGACCCATTGAGATAAGTGAAGTTGAACCTAATGATCCTATCTATGGACAAGTACTTGAAGAGAATAAGGAGGAAGAATAAGAAGAAACTCTAGAACCTACTATTAAGACTCGTAAGTATGTCTAGAAGAATCATTTAGAAGAACAAATAATTTGAGATAAGCATGAAGGTGTGAAGAAAATAATTAAAGTAGTAGCTGAGGTAAATCAAAGTTTACTTTCTAAAATTGAACCTATTTGTATGTGAAGCACGTGAAGATGAAAGTTGGGTTAGAGCTAATAAAGAAGATTTGCAACAAATAGAGAAGAATTGGACATGGGAACTAGTTCCTAGACCCATGAATAAGAATGTAATTGGTTCAAAGTGGGTGTTCAAGAATAAGTTGAATGAAAATAGTGAAGTTATAAGAAATAAAGAAAGACTTGTATGCAAGGGATACTCACAAGTTGAAGGCATAGACTTTGAAGAGACATTTTCCCCAGTGGAAAGAATGGAAGTTATTAGGATGTTTTTGGCATTTTTTTCCCACAAGGATTTCAAGGTATATCAGATGGATGTCAATTCTGCATTTTTGTATGGTGAATTGGAAGAAGTATACATGGAGCAACCTAAAGGATTTCAGTTATCAGACAAACCAAATATGGTTAGTAAATTAAAGAAGGCATTGTATGGATTGAAACAATGTTCCAAAGCATGGTATGCAAGACTAGATAGATACTTGACACAAGAAGGATCTAACAAAGGCTTTGTTGATAACAATATCTACTTCAAAGTACAAGGTATGAAAATTTTGATAGTATTAGTATATGTTGATGATATCATCTTTGGAGGAAATGAAATTATGTGTAAGAGATTTGTAGAGGAAATGCAAAAAATAATTTGAAATGTCCATGATTGGTGAGTTGAATTTATTTCTTGGTCTTCAAGCACATCAAACTGATAAAGGGATATTCATTTAACAATCTATGTGAAAGGGTTGTTAAAGAAGTTTGGAATGGATGACTCCAAACTATTTAGTACTTCTATGGTGACCAGATGTAATTTAAGTAAAGATGATGAATCTGCTAAAGCTGATAAGAGTAAAAATAGATCTATGATTGGTGGACTATTGTATCTTATTGCTACCAGACCAGATATCATGCATGAAGTATGTTTAGTTTCTAGATTTCAAACAGATCCTAAAGAAGCACATGTTACAGTTGTAAAGAGGATTTTCAAATATCTTATAGGTACACCAGATTATGGCTTATGGTATGCTAAGGATCTTGATTTCACTTTAAGTGCTTATACCGATGCAAATTGGGATGGTTGTGTGGATGATTGAAAGAGTACCAGTGGAGGTGCTTTCTTTTTTGGTAGAAGATTGGTTTCTTGGTTAAGTAAGAAATAAGACTTGGTTTCTTTATCCACTATAGAAGCATAGTATAGTGTTGGAACATCTTGTTGCACACAAGTTTTGGGGATGAAGAAAACTCTGAAAGATACTGGAGTGGTATGTGATGAGCCTATTCCTATTTTCTATGACAATACAAGTGCTATAAACATTTCAAAGAATTTGGTAATGCATTCAAGAAAAAAAATATATCTATAAGATATCATTTCCTAAGAGGTGTTGGAGAACAAAGTTCAGGCTAGAGTATGTGTCAACAAAGGAACAAATTGTATATATATTCACTAAAGCTCTACCGAAGGATACTTTTGAGTATCTTAGGGAGAGGTTGGGGGTCATTGGCCCTCTGAACTAGCTACACATGGAGGTGCATTAGTCCAATAGGATTCACAGATTCTTCATTTATCTAAACTGATGAATGGGTGTACTCCACAGGGGTAGTAGAAAGTTTTCATTGTTGCAGTATGAGTTGAATGGGTACACTCATAAGGGAGAATGATCAGATCTTTTGATCTTTGCCATTTATGTCAAAGGGGGAGAGAGTCATGTGAAAAGTAGTAAAAGAGAAAGAGACAAGGTGTTCTCCCAGAATATTGTGCAAGATGTTTAGAGGTGAATGTGGTCTTTGATGCTTTTTCACATAATGTGTTTCCATCAATGACAAAGGGGGAGATTGTTGCAAGTATGAGCAAGTTTGGTAGTATTGTCATTGATGTCAACATAGTTCAAAATGTTGCAGATTGTCAATGTATAGCTGAGATGCTATGAGTACATGGAGTTATCCTTATGATGTTGTGGATGTGTTGAAATTATGGGTTACCAAGTTCTTTTGAGAAAATTAATAAAGAGTGAAGTCAGAGTTATGTATGTGTTCAAAATGTGCTCCAGTATGTGCTTTGTGTTTATTCTGTGTTGATCCTATGGTCATGTAGATATGACGGTTTGTTTTTGGTGATTTTTTGGTGATATCTCCTAATTTGTTGTTGTTGGTTTGATGGAAGGTGAAATTTATGTTCACTAGTGTGTGAATTGTTTAGGAAGAGTTGGTTATCTATGGATTGGGATAAAAGTTTTAGCTCTGCAGTCCTCCATTTTTTTGTTTTAGGTCTTTAAGATCTGGAATATGTCTTGTAATGATGTTCTCTAGGTTTTGGCAGAGATGTTTGAGTTTTGGTGCTTCAGAAGATGAGCTTTAGAGTTGTGTGGGATTGCATAGTCCGAATGGACTATTTGAAAGAGTTATGTGTTCGAGGGTTGTTACACCTACTGCAGATGTATATGGAAGTATCTAAGATGTTTTCTCATGCATGGTGAAGCATGTTACATCGTCTGTGTGTTATCTTATTAGAAAGCATGTACTTCAATGCTCATTTGTGTTTTCATTAGGTTTGGTCGACTTGGTGTTTTTACTTCATATGAAGAATTTAAAATTCAATTAAGGAAGCATGTGGTTGATCCAAGATGTTGCTTTTGGTCTTGGTTAAGTTTTTAATTGGTCCACTCTCATTCTTTTCCACCATGAGAATGATGAGTTGCCGACCTAGTTTGAACTTATGAAATGAAGTGTATGTGGCCGACCTTGGAAATGTTTCTAAGGTTGAAGATGGTATAAATGCAAGTTGAGATGTGAAGGATTAGATCTTGAGAAAAGTAATGAAGTAAGGAACAAATGAAGAGAAAATTTGTGTGAAAGTGAGTTGAGGCACCAATACTTCTTTGTGTTAGATTCTTGAAAGTAGTGAGTTGAAGGTTTCTGCAATCTTTTGATCAAGGTTGCAGATGTGTGTGAATTGCAATGGTGGATCTTTCTATTATCTTTTGTATCTATAAGCAGTGAGCCTCCTTGTTGGAAAGTGAGTCCTTCCTGTAGGTAGTGAGCCTTTGTATCTCGATAATGAGTCCTATTCTAGGTAGTGAGCTCTGGGTAGTGAGCCTCTTGTATTCAGTTTTGCTATCACTTTATACTATGAGTTAATCCTCACTACGGTTTTTCCCTTATTGGGTTTTCCACATAAAATATGGTGTTCATTGTGCGGATTTTACTTTCTATTATATGCATTTCATGTTCATACCTAATAACAAAATATTGTGGTTATGAAGTTGATAAGTATTAAAATTTTTATGTTTGAATTTTGTGACAATTGATTCACCCCCCTCTCAATTGTCATGTTCCTTTTAACACTCTTGAAAAACATCCTATGCCATGCCAACCTCCATCCTAGACTGAAACCCCTACTTCATTGATATGGGGAAACCAACCCCAAAATCACTATTGTAATGCGCAATCTGAAGGTTGAAGCACGACCTCTATCCATCTCGAGATTAATCTAGGAGTTGACTAGGATAATGGACTCCTAGTCAAGAACCTCATGATAGGCATCATATCCTACATTAGTGTCATAAATCACGTGCTCACCATGTATCAAAAATCATAAAATATGCCATACATCCTCCAGTGTCATTGTCGCCTCACCAGTAGGTAGGTGGAATGACGAAGTCTCATTATGCTATCACTCACATAGTGCTATCATCATCGCCAAATGGGTTCACATGAAAGTCATGTAGGAAATCTACCACAATCTAATCTCTCCTAGGTGCTCATGTCATAGCTCAGACAAATCATTAAGTTTGGACAACATAGTCAGTTGGTGCTCACAAGACATCAAAGGTTGGATAACCTCCTGATCTCACGAAGCACACAACATCAAAACTCACAAAAAATAGCGAAATTTGGAGTTTCTATCCCCCAAAATGACAAAAGCATTGCTATTTATAAAAGTGTCACTATATCTCAAATTTCAAATGGTGACGCTATGTGCTTTCAAATTACAAATCACGACTAGCATTCCTCATCACAAATGCATTTCTCTTTGAAATTTGCAAACCCTAATTCTAAATTCCAAATTGTGCAGGTGCATCACTATTTACACCTATGCCACAATTTAAAATCAGGAAACCCTAATTCCAAATAGCATAATGTATCACTAATCTCAATAGCATTTCTAAAATTCAAAATAGCATCGTTGATTCTCAAAAAAGAATTCCAATATAGCGACGTCGCTTGAATCTAAATTTCAAAATGCAATAAATGCACTCAAAAGTTAAAATGTGAGTCAAGTTTCGAATTACATAATTGTGGTCCTGCACCTGGAGGCCTCTAGTACTCTTGAACCGGATTGAAAATGTGTCATGGGAGCACTCGTTGCACCATTTCGTTAAGATGTCAAAGCTCAAATTGCAAGAATTCTCTAAGGTGTGAATGCATAAATGAATTGAAAGTGACCCTTCCTCACCTATTTATGCCTCCAAATTGGGGTTTTTTTCCCTAATTGAACCATAAAACTAGGGGTTTTCACCATTTTCACCAATCTTACCAAACTAAAGCTTATTTTACATCTTTTTTGCATTTTTAGCATGTTTTTTGCATCCCAAATCCTTTTTGGACCCTTGAGGCAACTTTTAACCTTTATCAAGAAATCAGCCCAAAATACAAAATTTTTACCCAACTTTCTTGAGGGGGTAGGGAACCAGCTTATTCCTTCAACTAGGACAACATTGGGGCATCCAAAAAATTAGAAATTTTTTATTTTTTGATTTGAGCAACATTTTTTAATCTTAAAAAGTGCCAATCTTTGAACCAATGTAATAGGTACCTCTCTTCAAAGAGGGGCAAAATGTAAACACTAAAAAATGTCCTAAATGATATCATGCACTCGAATTAGGTATAATAACATCATTTGGACTCCTAAAACCCATCCTCTTTTCACTTAGTTAATTAAATTATCCTAGCTATCTTAATTAATTATGTCATTTTCATCTATTAACCTATTTAATTTAATCAAGTTAATTCACCTCCTTTCATACTAACATTTCGTCTTATTAAATTAAATACATCAAGTTATCTAATTTAAATTTCTAAATATCCTTATTTAATTAAATAAACCCTAAGATATTTAATTAAATATCATTCTACCTTTCCCCCTTTTCATTAAATCACTTTATTTAATGAAAAATCAATTAGTTCCACTAATTGCATAATTAACATTGTTTTAATTATCAATTACTAATAAATCTAATTTCCCCCACTTAGGAATATTCCAAGGGAATATTCCTCCTTTGCACATCCCTTCCCTTTTGCATAATTAAACTCTATTTTAATTTTCTAATTATCTACTTTTCCCTCACCCATGAAAATATTCCAAAGAGTATTTTCTCTCCTCATTTGAAAAAGGGGAATATTCCTTTTTTGTAACAAACTTACAAGACTTCTTGTGCAATTTAACTTATTTGACTTCTTGTGCAAGTTAAAAGTGTGTTTTCTTGGATAAAGGTGAACCCTTGATTAAATCTCATCATTGATTCTCATGTGTTGATGAGAATCCATGATCCATGCTCCAACTTCTTCCATCCTTGATCATTGATTAACCTTTTTAATCTCGACCCTTCATTTCTCATTTTCTTTCTTATAAATAGATCACTATTTGGAGACAAAGGGATCCATCTTTTTTAGAGAAAACTCAAGTTGTTGAAATCACTCACACTCACACACATATTTATCATATTTAGCATCTTTTTAGCTTAATTCACTTGCATATTAACTTAGCTTCCACTAATGGCTTCCATGGTAACATAGATGCATTCATTTAGCTTATTTGTTAATTAGGGTTTAAATCTTATAATTTAAAATCCATTTAGATTAGATTTGCATTCACACATCTTGATCATCTTAGCATAAATCATGTTAAAATAGCTTGCATCAGGTTAGTTTAGCATTTAAATAATGTTTCATCATCCATCTCATAATGGTTTCATCAATTTTCTTCAATAAAACTGATTGAAACAAGCTCATTATCCATGAGATTGGGAAAGGGTCATCGTTCCACATCAACGTGACACCACTCCCCTAATAGGATAAATTTCAATGGATTAGAGTGGGTATTTAAAAGTTTTCATAGGTTAACATGTTAATTTTTTAATGGATTCCTAGTTTAGTGTTTATTTGAATGATCTCTATTGGATTGGTGTTTAGTGGCATGATTATGCTTTGTGTCCTCATGGATCAAGTGTAGTTAGCCCATACTAATTTGTCAGTCACAAAAGCAATAACAACAACTCCACGTCCTCCGCCATCAACTACAATGGTAGTTTGGGGAAGTTCAATGATTGCAATTTCTTCATTTTCTCCACCTCCTAAGTCTAAAAAGAGAAGGAAAAGGAAGAACTTATGGAGCAACTTGGTGCTTATGAAGAGATTTTGATGTATTATAAAGAGGACCAGTGTGAGAATAATATGCACTTTATTTCTACTATTTTAGGAAATCTTATGAGCAAGGTTGTGAAAGGGTGGATAATGTCCCTAAGAATTACTTTCAATTGACAATAGTAATTGGTAGGATTGCTAGAAACAAATAAAGACCTATCCCCTTAATGAATAAATGCACTCCTAGACTTAATTCATTGATTAGAATGTGCAAGGGATCTACACATGATCCTAATAAGCCAAATGATTTTTTTCCCACATACAAAATTGTTAAAGAAGCAAGGGAACAACAAGGATTAGATGAGTGGTTAGAAGAAAAGGTGAAAGAAATGGTCAAGAATTTGATGAGAGAAATTTGAGGATAGTGTTTGATATTATGAAAGATAATGGAGAAATAAATACTTTTAAAATATGGAAGGATCAATTTGAAGGAATTACTCCAACATTGGAAAATCTCTTATATGTGGCAAGAATCAAGTTAACTTGGACCTTTTAAAGAGTAGTTTGGACAAACTTTGGGAAGCCAACTGATTCTTGGAGGAATTTGAGGAGTCTGATCATGTAGTATTCAAATACAATAAGTACAAAGCTCAAATGGATGAGTTCCTTGCATTCCAATGGCCTATGGAGGAATGGTATAGGGCTTGGGATGATAAGTATAATAATCTACCTAACTTGTACATTTTTTATGATTTGGCATTATTATTTCATTATTTATTGGGGTGGAAATATTATTTTGGTGTATACTACCTATTTAGGATCAATTCTAATCTTCTTCAGCCTAAACAAGTGTTTTGTCTTCTAGTGAATGTGCCTTTTTTCTACATCTAAATATTCAACACTTCCCAGACTTTTGGAACTAAAAGAAGGTGGATATTGAAGTGGTAAAGTATGTTACAACACCCTTCCACAAGAACCTTTTGGAGACAACCAAGATCTACAACTACACATGTAACAATATTTGTCCCTAGTCGAATATTCTATACATGAGCAATTGTACTCATGTTTTGTTATGTAAAAGAATGTCAAATGAAAATGTGACATGTGTATAATGGCCCAAAGATTGTTTTCTCCCTTGTTTCTATAAAATGGAATTCAAGGCCATTTGCATGGGATCTTGGAGAATTTTCTATCTAAAAAGAAATATTAATAGATTTTTTATTTTGATCTAGGTTATAGTTTGAGAATAGAATATTATGTACAAAAGAATTCTCGTATGAGAGTACCAGTTCAAACTTGAATATATTTCCAAGTTCAAAGATAAATTCTCTCCTATTTTGTAAACTATGATGCATTTTTCATTTAATCATTTTTTATTTTCAGCTTTTATATGTTTTTGGCTTCGGATGTGTCTTCACTCAAGGTAAAGTTGTATGAAAAGGTACACAATGTGCCACATGGTGGTTTCACAACTTTCATTTATCACCTTACTTTTAGGAGAGAGCTAGGACACATGTCAGCTCGGTGGATATTTTCTCAAGGACGATTTTCACAAAGTATGAGAATACCCACCCACTTGACCCATCATCTATTCACCACAAGTAGTTTGCGCTTTCATGAAGTGATATTTTTTGGAGTGTGTTAGAGCTTGTTGGTTTTCTTTTTTCTTTTTGGCATGGAAAATTTGAGTCGATGCCATTGGGCTAAGTGATTAGTCAACTAGACATTTTCTAGGATTTGAATATTTTTGGATAACAATCTTTGCTAAATATCTAAAGGGAATTAATATGCCAGTTGAGAATTGATGAGAAAATATTTCCATGACCTAATTAAATATCTACGATCAGATTGTGAGCTATCAAATGCAAACATCTAGCAACAATTACTTCTGGAATGGGGTGATAGTCTTTTTTTGTAGCTATAAATGGGAGGCAGCAACAAAAAAGGAGTTTTTTCCTAAAAAGTTCCAAGTTTTAGCTTCCTTTTCTTAGGAAAAGTTTCTTTAGTTTTCTAAAGTTATAGAACTATTTTTAGAAGTAAAATTAGCAAATTTTCTTTTCTCTAGCATGTTATATTGTTTATGCTCGAACTATTATTGGATTGGCATCCGACCTCTATTTTAAAGTTCATTTAATATTCAAGCATGAATCATTTGGAGGAAATCTTTAAGACTATGCATGTTATGGCCTTTATCAAGTTCTTTCTTTATGTTTTCATTCAAAATGAAACACTGTGTTAAGCTGAATTCAAATAATTTAAGTAGTTGATTTCCATGGTGTGGGCTTATATGGTAGGATAATAACTTGTGAAAATTGGACTATGTCTATGAACTTCTCTATTTTTCTGAAGGGTTGTTGTTTTGTTATATTATGTTGTAAGAAGAGAGAGGGTTTATGCAATTTATGAATGTTTTTTCTGTTAACCTTGGAAATCTTTATGTTTGATCGGACCTTAATGAACACTGCCTACGGGGAGATTTGAAAGGATACACTGTGCTTGTATTTAGCCTTTGTTGTTTGTTCTCTTGTCAACAATGAAGATTTGTGGCATTTTTTGTCTAATATATCATTCATAGGAAAGATTCAGTTTAAAATGTTGTAAAACCTTTGGCGCATCGCCATTTTTATGTTTTATGTTTACATTTTATTCTACCCTTTTCTCCAAAACTCAAAGAAGAGCCAAATTTCTATAAAAATCCCAGAGGTATTCAATGAGGTGCAAATAAGTCCCTCACTCATTGAATTTCCCATAAGACTGTTGGAGAGGTGCAAGCTTTGATGATCAATAGTTCTTTTTTTGGCATGCTCAATGGGACCTGAAGTTCTCAGAACACTTGATTAGAAGTCAAAAATATTTCTTAAGTAAGGCGAAGGAGAAAATATGGAAGTTTCATGCCCAAAATTCAAATAAGAGCATCTTCAAGAGGTCATTTCCAGTACTCCCAGTTACCCACCTTGGTACCTAGGAGAAGAAAACTTATAGGTTCTGTATCACTTGTAAGAAATAATAGAGTAAGGAGTGAGAGCCCAGAATCTAGGACCTTATCTACTCCACCTGGAGGCTGAACTTTCCAAATAAAAATACCAATATAGCCAATCCATAGGAATTTGTTCTCCATGGCTCATATAGTTGCCCCTACTCCTAGAAATTTCATAACTTGGGATAGTGGTAGTTTGCTACAACCACCTACACCCCTAGACATATGGCCTACAGTACCCACTAACACTCTCAAGGCTAATCCAAATTTTTTCAGAGAAGACTTCAAAACCCCCTCTGAACACCTTCAAGATATAGTAGAGGTATGTATGGTACATAACATAGTGGAGGAAAATATTGCTCTTAGGATGTTAGTTGCCTCTTTTAAAGGAAAGGATCAAGATTGGTATTGATCTTTAGCCTCTGGTTCTATATGTTCCTGGGATCAACTTAGAGAGAGGTTGTTTGAATGATTCTTAGAGAAGGGATTGTTCTTCATTGCTACATCAACTATTCACCACCAAAAGAGCCTCACAAGAGGTCGTGAACAACTTCAACACCTGGTTCAATAAAACTTGGCAAAGAATCCATGTAATTGTCTGACCTCCAGCTACGATGGTGTTTATGTTCTACTTGAAGGCCTTCAATTCTGATATCACAGTGATGATAATCTCCATGGAAGGGGATATCTTACACAATGCATATGAGTTGGTTGTGCATGCGGAAAATAGTATGATCGACACTGGGAAACTTCCACCATGACTTCTAATGTCTATGTTTGAAAAAATCTATGAGAATCCTTAGGAAGAAGCTACTCCAATAACTTCCACACAACCAACGTCGACTATACCACAATCCATGTAAGTGTACCCCATGGCATAGCCTAGGACATCAGGCTCTTCTTCTGTAGAGTATGTACAAGATCATGATGGGTATGTGTAGGGTATGTGGCTGATGACTTTGTTTTTACCCAAAATTGATTAAATGAAAAGGGTTTTCAAAGGAGATTCTCATATTTCCACCAATATAAATTATGCTTTACTTGAATTTAATAAATAATTATTATTCATTTTCTATTTGAATTATGACTAAAGTCCTGATTGATAGGCTGATTGAAAAACATCTATAACTTTCAAATGGTATCACAGTTTTTGAATCCAAAACATGTGTCACATTCTATGCTTCACATACTATAAGATTAAAAACAAAAAAAATGGATTTCATGAAGTTTTGACCAAGTTAAAGTGGTCAGACACACGATTTTTTTTATATTTTTTAAAAGTTGTAATAAAAAATTTCATAATTAATTATTTACTTGGAAAAAAATTACAAAAAAATATACATCACATCGGGACATGAGTCCTCTACTTATATCTAAAGTCTTATAAAAAAATATTATCATTTTATTATGGTTAGGGTGGTTAGATAGACACCTACTTCTTATTTTTTCCTTGAAATTTAAGTACTACTACATTGAAATTTTGAATTTTCACCAAATAGATTTTTTTCTTTTTAAATAAACCTAGTAGTTTGAAAACTACATTCAATTTTCTACAGATTCTATTCTTATATATTTTTGAATTAATATAGATAACTTATTCAAATTTTTAAGTCAAGTTGCCTAACTCTGATTTTTCTAAATTTTTTGCCACTTAAGGGCTTGTTTTTTCCATGATGATCTTGCACATACCCTGTAGTAGTGGACATCAGCAACATGAAGAGTCTCATGCAAACTTTTCCTAAGGTGTTGGCTCTTATTGTGCCTATAGCACACATGCCCCATTCAGAATAGGAACCTTCTCTTTTCACCTTTCTAGGTTGTTTTTCCTTTGTCTTGTTTGGTGTGACCCCTATTTTTGAGTCCTAAGTGGTCAAGGAGCCCTAGATTTATCATCTTAAGTTCACCAAGTTTCACCATATTCAAAATTTCTAGGTCTTTGGCCTCTGCGAAGTTCCCTTTGCAATTTTCTTTCAAGTTTTGAAACTATCATCTTCTAGGCCATGCAGATCAACCCTGCAGGTTGCCTTGTGCATAATTCTACCTTCTCTTTGTCACTCCAAATTGCTGATTCACAACATCCACCTACCCCACAGGATCCGTGTCCTCCTTTTCCATTTCCGTTGTCAATTTTCTAGATGATCAACTCTCGGGTGTCGTCTGCTTTGCGGACCCCACTGTTCCTGCTGCCATCTTTTTGAAATGAGCGTTCACAAACCTCGGTTTCCTTTGTACCCAAATTAATGGGGGGAATTAAATGCTGAAAATTGTATAAATGGCCAAATTTGACAAGTCATTTTAACTGACATCTTTTCAGAAGACTTGTCAGAGCACCGACAATTGCTACCCCCGTGTATGCAAAGTCTTATCACCACTTGAGTATTGCTAGCAACAAAATGTTCATTGAATCTCCATGGGTCCACTAGGTAGAAACTCTGTCACTCCCCATACTATGTTTTTCCTTCATTCCTATCAATTTATTAAAATATCAAGTGGAAATACTTTGAAACTTAAAAGAACATTTAACAGTGAATAAAACCTATATCTTGGAATTTGAAGAACCTTTGAAAATATGCTTACTAAAAACCTGTAGAACTTCCACCTCTCGCGACTGTTCTTGATCCAGGGTGATCATGCCCTATGGGTCTAGAAAGATCTTACCATCATTAACTAACCCTTAAGTAGAAAACCTTAGAATGGCTAGCTAACATCCTACTCAGGCCCACATATGTGGGATGATGCTCACACTTGGCTATAATCAAATTAAATGAAAACACGAGATTAAAACTGGGTCATTTTGTTCTTGAGGGTCCATGTACATGGGTTTCCATGCCTGGATCACCCCTCCTATCATGTTTTTTCAAACAACAGACTTGCCTCGACCACTCTCCTTGCGGATCCTACACAAGTCATGTTCACTAACCAAACATAGGTCCGTAAACAACACTACAGACCATCCAATGCAGATTTCCGCTATCCTTTCACTCTACTTAAATGACTATTCCCAAAGTGGTGAAACCCTGTCATCCTCTAATGAGTGGGTCTCACCCCTATCGTCTTCGTCTGATCCCCTACACTGAAAATGACTAAGTGTTTGTCCTTTGGCAGGCCATTGTGGACTTTCATCTGCGGGCTTTTGTTGAGAGTTTGCTGTTTCAAATAGCCTTGGCTTACCACCTCTCCACCTTGTGGAGCCCACACTCACTACCTATGTTTGGAGCTTGAAATGAAAATGATTAAGTATAAAATGTCAGGTGGGTTGTTCCACACGGGTGGCTGATTATAGAACTCCATCTTGCTCCTGCTGTTTTAAAATGCCTAGTGACCACTAGCTTTTCACTCTGTTGGCCCTAATGCCTGCTTTGCTTCCAAAAAATAATTTAAAGTCTCTAAGTAATGAAACTTAATTCCATGATCGCTTGTAGACCCGACCATGTGGGCTGCTCTATGCAGACTATTTTCCTTCCTCGGCCATTATGAATGGCTAATGTACAATGTATTTCCACAGCTCCTTACCCATGCTCAGTTAAGCAAGATAAGATTCAAAGGAAAAAGGGAACCGTCTTCTGACACTGTGGGTCTGACAATGTGGGGCACTACCTTTCCAATTCCATTTCAAATGGTAGAGCTTGAAATAGCCAAAAGGCTCTCTGCAGCTGCATGCCAAAATGATTGACTTAACATTTTCAAAACCACAAAATTCATTTGACCCACATGCTAAAATGACTTGATCTATTCAGTGGACCCCACCTCATGATGAAATTCCAATGTGGGTAAAACCATTTGGGCTTTCATGCCTTGATTGTTGTCCATTTGCACCAGCCTTCAAAACGTCTACTAGCTCAAGGAAGTCCACACCCCTAGGCCTAAATTGTCATAAATCCTTCAAATGAGAGGCTAAAGGTGATCTAAAAGAAATGTTAGGATCCTTGAATGATGAATTACTTGATCTAACATCATTTTTTATAGGATTTTGCTAACATTTCTCATGTTTTACACTTAAATTTGCTTACTACTCCTTTATGTGTAGGATATATGGAACCAGCTGTAGGACCTTCAAAAGTGTCCACAAAAAAGGAAAAGGGAAAGAAGCAAGCTAAAGCACGAAGGGAAAAAGAATATATAGATCAAATGAAATACAAGTTTCAAGGGGTAGAAGTTAATACCACGGTCACCATAGATTGGGACAAGGTCTTAGATACAAACCTGGGACATATAGACCTTGATTAATTCAAGCAGAGGGTCATTGTCAACCCTACCATAGAAAATTCTAGAAGGATTAGAAGAAATGGGTTGGAAAAGGCTATTGGTTTCACACCTATCCTTAGAGCTCCCGATTTAGTCATGGCCTACAGAGAGGCATACTAGGAAAACACCAAGAGAATTAGTGACATGCCTGGTAACGTATCGGCTGACTTGTCCTCTAAGGCCATTGGAAAGACTTTCCATATACCCACCTTTGATGAAATGGAAGAAATGAACAAGGAGTATGTTGAAAGCACCTAGAAAGATGACACTCTTAAGTGCAAAAGGTTGATTAATCAGTACTAGCTAAATGAGAAGAGGAATAGTAAAAACAAGGTACCATAGGATCTCTTTAAGAGAGATTTCTATGAAGACTACCATGATCTGGTGACCTTACTAAGCAGATTCATGGGTCTCCCAATTGTAGCATTCTTCCAAGAGTGGATGCTTTATTTTATAGAAGAAATCATTAGGGGAAAGATCAAATTCCATTGGAAAGGAATGATTAGCAACTGCCTACATGAGAAATTTGTAGCTATGAAGAAAACCTCCCAATTCTACATGACTTCATATCTAGTCTATTTGCTCACCGACCATGCTCAATATAGAGGACTTTTTGTAGCATCAATCCATACTTCGGGGAGGGAATTAAAGGTATATGATAGATACCCCCATCTTCAATCAAAAAATTCAAGGAATATTATAGATTTAATGATGCCTTCATTGGGCATGTCATTAGATTGCTAGGAGGTGACTTGAAGAGCAGTGTCACATATAGTGCTAATGCCTTCATCCATCGGTTCGACTTTCTATTTATCCAATTTCCCAAGTTTGCATACATTTGAACTGAGGGTTTCTTAGAAAGACCATATAAACTACCCTGGTACCCAAATGACCGGTTGGTACTACTTCATCTCTCCAAGAAATTGCAACATGCTCACACACTGCTAAGTGAAAACATCGGCTGAGAATTCCATATCCTCTAACATTCAACAAGGGAATGTATGCAATCCCCACATCACAATGTGTGAAGTATTCTTAGGAGTTAAATGAATACAAGTTGGAGTTCCACATTTCTAGGCCACGAATGGATCCATATGGAAAGTTGGAAAAGATGGTTGGAAAAATATATGCCCACCTCCACAATGTTGAATACTTTTGGGAAAATTACAGAGATGACAAATAGGTGTGCATGAGGCACTACATGTGCATGACGACATATATTTTCAAGACAATCAACTTGTTTCCAATACCAGATCAAGTTGTGGAAGAAGAGAACATAGTTATAGATCTGAGATATGATGTCATCGCCAACCTACCACTGCCCCTGGTTGACTAGAATGAGGAAGAGGTCAATGACCTCAATATTTTGATGAAGTGAATAGAAGCAAGAACAAAGCAATGGATTGATGGTAAAATCGCTCAATTGAAACTGCAAGGAGTTTCTTTAACATACAGTGAGCTCGAGAATGAGCCAAAGAGTGAGACTGACAATGGAACTAATATTTCCCCATCTAGGGAAACCTCAAAGTCTCCTCTAACTACTAGGTCAAGGAAAAGAAAATAGGTGGTTGAACATCAGCCTAAATGTAAAGTATTATCAAGGAAGACATTGAAAGGTGAGCCTTCCAAGAAATCAAAGAAATCAAGTAGATTTACAGAGATTCCTACCATAAAAGAAGACCCACTCTGTGAGGGAGAGGAAGAAGAGGATGAGAAACCAAAGTCCCCACCTACTACCTCTGCTCTCACTACCACAACTGTTGTTCCTACCATTACCCTCACTCCTCCACTTGCTACTCAAGAAATGTTTGCTTCTTCTCTGCCCATGGTGGAAATTTAAGTTCACCTTGCTTCCACCTCGTCCATTGCACCAATCTTGGTGGTAGATTCTTCATCTAATACCACTTCTCCACTATCCTCTTCCTCCATGTATCTAAAAACAACCCTTCCATTGGCCATTGCAACAAAAAAAATTCCTACCCTCTCACTCCCAGAAGCCCTTGCTCAACACATGCAGAACATCCCAACGGAGCTTTCAAGTGTATTGATGAATCCTGTAGTACAAGTTGTTTCCAGCCTTTCTATTCCTACTCCTCCAACCGAGCCATAAAAAATGGAAGCAACAATGCAGATCTCTAAGGAATTGGAGAGAAGAGAAATGAAGGTGTTAAAAGAAATGGAGGAAGAAGCAAATGATTATCATGAGCACCAGACCACCAACACCTCATTATTGATGAAGTAGTACATGAAGAGGAAGAAACACAATCCTTCGAGGAAGATGTTGAAGATCCTAGTGCAAAGTACATCATGGAACTTTCCAAGAAATTGAGGGATTTTTGAGAAGTCGAGAAGTAATCATTTGTAGAGAAGAAAGATACAAACAATGAAATGGAGGTAAACATGGAACCCACAATCGGGGAAAAAGATAAAAGCCCCAATCATGGTGAGGAAATGCCTCCTTTAGGAGAAGAAGAAGAAAAGGAAGAAGAAAAGAAAGAAGAAGATAAACCTCAAGAGGAGGTTGAAACAAGAAAGAGCCCAAAAGCTGAGCCTCATGAAGAACATGAACAAAAAGAAGAAGAGAAGAGATCCAAAGGGGAATATAGCCCCAAGGAACATATAGCCAGTGAATCTCTAGAGAAGGAAATTGTATTTATCCTAGATTCAAATGAAGAAGAGGAATAAAAGATAGAACAAGAGGATTTGGGAAATAAAGAAAGGGAAATTAAACACACTGAAGAAGAGGAAGGTGATCGTGAGTCACCAAAGGAGGGGTCCCAGATGCCCTAATGGCTAGAAAAGCAATTAGAGAAGAAGACCCCTACTCTTATGGATCTAAAGGCAAGGCTAGAAGCCATTCTATCTTGAGAAAAAATAAGCACAAAGAAAGAAAAGAAACCAAGGGTCAAATCCCATCTGACAATGGATGCATCAGGATCTAGGACCATGCAAATAGCTACTTCGGTGGTGGAAGGAGAAGGATTCAGCTATAATATTTCCATATTGATCTAGGGACGAACACAAGGGAACAAAATATTGACCATCTTCAGGGATCAATTTCTACTATTGTGCATCAAACGAATAAAGACAAGACCTCTAAGGAGGAATTAAAAGCATAGGTGGAAGATCTGATTTCCTACATTCAACAATGGTCTTCTGCTAAGGAGCTACCCACTATGTCATCAGCACCACCACAACTATTGTCAAAGGATAATATTAACAAGCTCGAAAGAAGAAAGAACTGGACAAAGGCCACTAAGAACTGGTTTTGGCAGGTGGTATACAACAGATATATGGTTATTGGCCACACTATTTGAACAACAAATAAGTTTCTAGAAGTGAAAAAATAGCTTGAAGGAACAAGGAAATTCTATTTTTACTTCTCGAAATTGTATAGAATTACATACCCCAAGCTTGAGGCAGTCCTCAAGATACCTAAGAGAATATGGGAAAAGGAGTTGGCACTGGTAAAAGATGGCCACTGGCTTGTACAAATATGGAAATTGAACCTTGACCATAGAAAAGAGATCCTAGAATGAGTGCTCCATGAAGTGCAGCTAGATCTAGATTGGGCCAAGGAGCATTAGATGACTTGTGGAGAATATCTAAATCTCATGATAGACCAGGATATGCCTTCTGTCAAGCTCGATCCTGAGAAAATAAGGCTGCACTTTCATAAAAAGATGGAGAATGGAGCCACCGATGAACTCACAATAGATTTTATGGGTTTTGTTGCTCGAGCCTTTGCTCAATTAGAGTAGGTGATTTAAAATACCTCAAAGAGAAACTAAGACTAGGACTTGATCACCAATAGATTTAGGAAGTGGAACTTTCAAGTGCTCCAATCTGATATTATGGAGTGGAACAAGCTCCAAGCATTGATCGATAGGTTCGTGGAATATGCTACCATGAAGAAGCATGAAGGAAATCCAGTCATTGATGATGAGTTCCTCATGAATTAGTTGTAGCAAGGGCAGCCCACTAAAAGAAAAAATCACTACAGTGCTTCCCACAAGAAGACAAAATAGGCTAGAGGATGAAAATGTAATTTTATATTGTAAAATATTTGGGGATGGGTGAAACCCTAATTTTTAGTGAATCTTGGCCACACAATCAGATTAAATCCTGGACATTCATTTTGATTTTTGGACACTATAAATAGGGGGTCTCCTCTCATTTTCAAGAGAGATTTGAGTTCTTGTAAAAACATGGTGCTAGAATTTTAATAGAAATTCATTGATTTGGTGGCTTCTTGAGTTTCATTTCATGTTGCATGATTCTTCTCCTCATAATTAGTGAATTTGAATTGATTTAATTTGTTGTTCTACACTTTTAGCATGCTTTAGTAGATTAGATAGTGTTGTTCATTGATGGTGAAGAATTCAGCTGTGTTGATGCCCTTCCTATTAGTGTAATTAATATTTAATTACACTTGCATAACTTTACTTAGGTAATATTTAATTCCTAGGTTTATTATTCTCATCCTTATCTTGATGAGCTATCTTGTTTCTCAAGATAAGATTAGGGTTATGCATCTTTGCTTTTATAAAGAAAATTATCTCTTGTAATTATTGTACTTCAAATATATCAATTTGCACATCTTCATGCAAACTCTCTGCTTTTTTGTTTTCTCTTTCTGGTAGGTTATTTTATGGTTTACATTTTAGATCTTGGTTTCTAACATGGTATTAGAGCCTTGATTTGCAACCCCTTCCCAGATTTTTGAGAAAATCATTGCAAAGTTTGTTCAAGATTCCTCGAGGGTATAATTCCTTGAGTTCATCTATGAGGCATTTTGGATCAGATCGGGCTTCACCATTGGATTCAAAGGCTAGAATAAGTCAGGATTGACTTTTATTTTGCAGATTTTGGCCATTGTTTGCCAGATCTATGAGGGTTTCAAGCTGGGAGATTTTTTACAAGTTTTGGAGGTAGCAGATTTTTTAGAGCAGTTTGAGCACAAACGGAGGTTGCCATCGCATTCACAGTGGCTAAAAACTCTAAGAAATCCTTTTGTTTCATTGATTTTGGAGAAGTTGGTCCATAAGGAAAAAAAAAATTCTCTGGGGGGTTGTACGACCTCCCCAGCTCGCTTTCCGAGGCACAAAAAAGAAAAAAAATTAGAAAAAAAGTAGTTTTTTGGGAACCATGCTGGCGCTCCCAGTTCAAAGGGTTTCTGCCACCCGGCAGCCACCGGGTGGCCATCAGGTAGCCACCGACACGCCACCAACAAGTCGTCACCATCGGTCAGCACCGTCCTCCTCTGCCATCCAACGCTCAGCTCCGCCCTCCTCCGCTGGCCAATGCTCAGCTCCACCAACCCATCCAACCCAACTTTCAGTCCTATTAAGGAATAGGAGCCTATGACCAAGCCCCCCCAACTGACTGATGGCTGGAGAATATTCCAGCAAGAAAAGATTATACTAGCGATAGAATATTCTGGTCACCGCAGCATATTCCGGTGGCCGAAATTCTTTTCCGGTATGTGGGACTTTTTTGCCCTGACGGCCTCCAACCCATCAAATTTAACCTTGTAAAGTGTTGATGTCAGTGCCTGTATGACACTCCTTGTTCCCTCCTAGCCTTGATTTGCCTTCAAGGAGCAGTTTTTTTCTTTTGGGCATACGGTATCAAAATCAGGCAAATGATATATCACCAGAAAGCTAGTTCCGAGCACTTTCCTATGGTGCAGTTTATTTTTGGTATTTTTCTGTTTAGCTACATTTATTGTTGTTTGAAGTTAGATGTTCATTTATGGCTTCCGAGCTCATAACTTTTTGCCACAATCTCTGATTTTCGCTATCTTTGCAGTGTTGTTAAGGTATTGAGGGGCTCTATTTTTCTATTCCTACACTTCTTTTTGTATTTGTCCCAGGTTGATCATTATTCTAGATTTGTCTCGATGGGTGTTTTGGAGATTACTTGGATGTTTTGGCAGTTGGAAAGGTGAAACTTGAATATTTGTACTTCATTTCAATACCACATAATCTTATTTTTTGTTTATGCATGTTTAGGATTCTCTCCTTTTGCAATCATTAGGTATTGTAATCAATGAACTAAGATAAAGTTCCATCAGGGGGGTTTCTTGCATAATAATCTGATTAGAGTGTGCATGCACTTTTATCTCCATCTTCATCTTGTTTTGATGGAAACTCGCATGGATTATCTAGTTTCCTAGTTTCTTTTGGCCACTTTTTTGCTCTAGCTTGACACATATTAGATTCACGTCGGTTCACACTTCACATTGGGAGTTTACAGTTCTTGATCCGCATTGGTTCAGATCTTTCTTAGTTTGAAGGCCATGTTTTTATGGTTAGTGTTCTAGAGTCTTTATGGTACTTGTTCCCATGGAAGAGTTTTAGTCACAGTTTGGCATCGGCATCGAGATACACAGTTTCTAGATTATGTCATCATCTCATCTACTGTTGCTTCACATATTCTAGGGTTGTTCCAATTTGTGAGTTCTCCAGTGTTTCATGGCATCGAGTCTACTGTCACATTATTATGATTCCACATTGGTTTCTTGTAGACATAAGTATCTTTCCTTGCTTGTCAGATTGCGGTTCTAGTGTTACTCCACAATGTTCTTCCAGTTCTTCTTTGCAACAGTCATCTCATTGTAAGGGGGTTTTGTCCCACTAGGTTTTCCTTCTCTACCTCATCCATTACATTTGTACTTGGGTACCTGATCAGGCCTTGTTGTCGAGACCCATTCATGCTTTCTTGCATTCATCTTATTTTTAGGTGCATTCTTTTTTAGTCTCCCTAAGTTGCACTTATGGGGGGTGTTAGTAAAATTAATATTTAATTACACTTGCATAACTTTACTTAGGTAATATTTAATTCCTAGGTTTATTATTCTTATCCTTATCTTGATGAGCTATCTTGTTGCTCAAGACAAAATTATGGTTATGCATCTTTTCTTTTATAAAGCAAATTATCTCTTGTAATTATTGTACTTCGAATATATCAATTTGCACATCTTCATGCAAACTCTCTGCTTTTTTGTTTTTCTCTTTGTGGAAGGTTATTTTTTGGTTTGCATTTCAGATCTTGGTTTCTAACACTTCCTTGTTCATTTTTTTGTTGTTGATTGATGATAAATTGTAGTGTAAAGGTAGTTTGAACCTTGTTTAAATGTTGCACTTAAATTCTATCTTTTATTCATGCTTTATGGTGAATGAATGGTTGAAATTTGTAGACCTTAGAAGATTGCACTAGTTTCATGAGATTGTGAGCTAATTTGGCCAAGTGGGACTTAGTTTTAGGAAGTTTTTCCACTATAGTATCCTCCGTTATCACTGTTCATTAGTAGTTTTAGGTCTAGGAACCTCCTCTCTTCCCTACCCTTTTGAATTTTTTTTAATAATAACATAAGACAAAGTTCATTGCACATTTTAATTCCAAATTTGAAGATTAAAGTGGAGTCTTAGATTGATGTCCTAAATTTGCAGCACTAGAGAAACACTTCAGAAAGTTTATAAACTCCATCCAAAGACCCAATTCCCCTCCAACTTAACTCATGTAAGGCTGCCCTGTGATTACCAACAAATTCACATTGAACCAACTGAATTATTCCAAGCATGTCATGACTTGACACCCGTGAGACCTTGGGGTAGTAATCTAGAACTTGTTTGCAGATTTCTACCTTTCAAGAGAGGTAGTGCACTTGTGTGCTTCCTCTGTTGAGAAGGTGCAAAAAAACCCATCAACAAAACTAGTGCTAGAATGAGGGAACTTTTAAGTTAAGATGGATCAAATTGGATCATTCTCCCCTAAAAGGTTCCATAGAGTTCTAAGATCCACACCTAACAAAGGGGAGTTCCAAGAGCTACAACCCCCTACCAAGGCTTAGAGAGCTAAGAAAGGGGAAGCCACCTCATCTTCTTCATCCGACCCATCCACTTTGCTTCCATCTTCACCTCTCTCCTCCTTCCATCCACTCCACACTCATCCTTCCTCTTCCATTTCCACCTCCTCCACTCAACCATCCCAATTTTCCTTCCAACTCCTTGCTTCCCAAAGCTAGGGCGCTGCCCCAGCTGCTACTACCCCTGTGCAGCCCCAAGTTCCTATTCAATAACAAGTACCACCTCGGCCTCCCCTCATGGCTTCGCTAGGTAATAATCCTTTCCCATTGTTATTCAATGCTTACCATGACATGCCCAAGAACCTTAAGAGATTTTGCACAAAGTTCAATCCTCAAGATCCACAAAGGATAGCAGAAGAACACATTAAGATATTCCAAAAAACATTAAAGGATATGTAGATTGATCATGAAGATGTGGCATGCAAAATATTCCCTTACTCTTTAGGGGAAGAGGCCTTTTATTGGTACATCAACTTACCAACGGGATCAATTACCACTTGGGACCTTTTGAAGAATGCCTTCTTGAGGAAATACAAGATCCAATTAGCCCCTCAAATCTTATCAACAATTCATGCCTGTTCATAGGGAGGTCAATGAACCAATCAGCTCCTTCAACGATCAATTTCATAGGGCATACATGAGATTAAAAACTCTCTATGTGCTTAATGAAATTGTTGTTCTACACATTTACTATGTCACTTTGGAAAACCTTATTGTACCATTGGTGAAAAGAATGAACCCACCACTTGCCAAGCTGGTGGATGCTTATGCCGAGGTAGTTATAGCCAACACTGACTTGGGGAAAAAAAATATTTGGTCCACTATCCTCTTTGGGACAGGTTGATCATCCTATGTAGATTCAAGGGCTCACACAAGCACTGCAACATCAGATGCCTCTTATGAATCAAGTTTCGTAGCTACCCATAGTTCCTCATCTAGGACAACCCATGAATCAAGCACCTCCTATGCCTCATTATCTGTAGCCCCAATAGTAGCAGGTTTATTAGTAGCAGTCCCGGGTGCCACTATATCTACAAGGGTATGAATTCCCACCCACTCAATAGAACCAACCAATAGCACAACTCATCTTTCTCCAAAACCAAACACCATATCCAAGTAATACAAAGAGGGTTCAGTTGGATGAACTAACTGTGATGATCATAAAGATGTCCATAGAGATGACACACTTGAGGAATCAGAATAATTAGCCACAAGCTTCTCAACGCAGCATTCAGGCCAACCTCAATCAAGATAATAGGGATAATTGTGAAGTGGGTACCTCATCCAGGAAAAATTATGAACATGGGCAAAAATCCAACTAGAATTTTGAAAGGAGACCTTCTCAAAGATAAAATAGGACATGGAATACAAGGCCAAACAATAGAGGTGTTCCCAATCCTCTTGATTAGCTTGCTAGTGTGGAGAAGAAAACTAGTGGAGTATATCTCACCAAAGCTGCCTTATCTGGGTGGTGCTAGATGCACAAAACAAATAGGAATTCTGAGATGGATTTCCTTGAGTTCCTCACAGCTGTGGAGATTTTTCAAGAAGAATTTCAAAATGCTATGGAAAACACTGGTTGTTGAGATCTAGTCTTGTTAGAACCATACGACTCTTTCATACTTGTAGTCAATCAAGCCCCATTCCCATGAAGTGAGACCAATGCACCAGAAACCAAGACTGCTTCCCCAAAGAAAAAATAAGTGAAAGAGGTAAGTAATGAAGAAAATTTATCCCATCTCTTTGTTTTGGTAGAAAATGGTCTAGTAGATGAGGAAGAGTTTTGCGAAGATGAGGTCCAAATGTTCCATCAAAGAGCATCCCAATATAACTTAAGAAATAGGAAAGGAGGAGGACCTTTCACAACTTCCACTCTGCCTAATAACTTTAACACCTCGCCTAACCCTAATTCCAACAACAATCCAAGCTACCCTTATGTGCCCACCCAATATTTTAATAAGAACAAACAGCTAAATCAAATTTAAAACCAATCAACCAGCTCTTCCGTAGGAAGAGCCTTCGAGGCTGAAGTTGAGGAAATGGGTGAGTATGTTGATGAAGAGTTCAATAGGGTCAAGATTAGCCTGTCTACTTTTGAATTACTTAAGGTCCCTAAAGTGAGGCATGCCTTCTTTAGGGTTATCAATGGAACCCCTTTTTCCAAGTCAACACAAGAGATACTAGCCAAGAGGGTCTCTTTCAAAGAGCCACCACATGAACCTGTCATTCAAGAGATAGTAGGTAAAAAGAAAGATGTTCCTTCTAATCAGAAAATTGGAAAATAGCCTACTAAAGAGAAGAATCACATGCAAGCTAAGGAAAAGACCAATAATAAGGATAAGAACCAAGTGGCCCAGGCTAATATGCCTATTGGTTTGTTCCAAGGAAAGTTAGAAATGCCACCCTTCCTCACGAGAATTAGAATATTTAGGAAGAACCTGCATAACAACTTGCTTGATTCATGAGAATTTGCTAATGTCATTCCCCTCACTATATGCAAAGCATTAGGAATAGTCCCCACTCCTTCTAGAAGAAAGGTGACTCAGCTAGACAAAACTGAGGTGAACATAGTTGGAGAGATCAACCAAATTCCTATGCAAATTGTTGCAAACCCACGGGTGTAGCAAGTTATTGATATCCAAGTTGTAGATACTCCCAACACTTATGACATATATATTGGGGTTAGACTTCACTTGAACATTGAATGGGTATGCCACAACGGACTTCTCCCACCTATGGTTGTTGTTGAAGAGGTTGCCAAATCATATTCAAATCAATTGAGAGCCATGAATGAAGTTCATGATCATGGAGTATAACAACACTAATGGGGTGCTATTTTTTGAAAATGAGTTGGGAAATTCCTCTCTTGTGGCATACCAGGAAGAATCAGAACCTCAAGAAGAAGAGATGGCTAAAGAGGTTTTCTTGGTACTATGCAACCCTCCTTCCAATTTAACCTGCATACCTCAGAGCACATAAATGTTTGTAGAATCATATGATGATGAAAATTTGGGAGTGCTGGATGGATTCCACGATTTCATAGAAAAGTGCATCCAAGATTAGCTTAGTTTGGGAGAAAGAATGCATTTTCAAGAGCTTTTGTTGCCCAACTAGTGTAGAGTGCACAATGCTGCCCATTCAAAATTCGAGTGTTGCTTATGTTAGACAACAGTAGAGAACATCAAAGGAAAAGTCACAATTCAAAAGGAGCTTCCGACAAAGTAGCCTACCCCCAACCATGTCAAGCCAATAGCCATTTCAGAAATGACAAGTGCAAGTGTGCAACCAAGGAAGAATGAATGCATGATCAGCCCTGAAGTCAAGGAACCTTCCAAGTTCTAGACATTGTGCTTTGATGGATCTAAATCCAAGTAGGGAGCACAAGATGAATTTGAACTCATCAGTCCTATGGGTAAGACCTTCTTTGCTATTCATAGGCTTTAGTTTTATTGCACAAATAACGTAGCATAGTATGAGGCATTAGTTCAAGGAATATTAATGGCTCTAAGGAAGAAGGTTAGAATGTTACAAGTCTTTGGTGATTCAGAATTGGTAATAAAACAAGTTAGAAAATTATATTCTTTCCATGACATAAGTCTTGTAAATTATAGGCATAGGGTTTGGGATCTCTTAGAAAGCCTAGATGCCTTTAATATTTAGTTGATCCCTCAATCCAAAAACCATACTGCTGATGCTTTGGCTCATATAGCCAGTACCCTTCAACCATCAACATTGTCAGGCCTCAAAAGGTTCACCATGGAGCTTACCTCCACCCCATTTGTGCCTGACAATGTGACCCATTTCCAGGTGGTTAATGATGACAAACATATCTTACAATTTATCACTAGATCTAATGTGTTTTCCACCCAGATAATTGATGAGGTTGAGCCTGAAGAGCCCAAGTTAGATATAGAAGGGGTCATTAATCTAAAAAAAAACACAATTCCCAAGGGTATGGTTCATCTTAAGTGAATATTCCATCTAGATCATATTAGAGATTAGGACTAGCAGGCAAAGAGGGATTCCATCAGCAATCAATGTGACACTCACAACCTCGAAACAACCAGGGAGATTAAGAATGTATTCATTGGCAAGGTGTGCACACTCAAAGAAAAGAAAGGAGTCATTGATGCTTTTAAAAGGTATCATGATGTAGTTGCATGGAGTTATGAAGATTTGAAAACATATGATACCTCCATTATTACACACACTATTCCTCTTAAACCAGACATACGACCATTCTGACAATGATAGTGGCCCATTGATGCATTGTTGGAGCCCATCATCTACAAGAAAGTACATAAGCTATTGTCAGCTAGGATTATATTCCCAGTTAGGCACTCCATATGGATGGACAACTTGGTCACAATTAGGAAAAAGAATAGAGAAATCAAGTTGTGTGTGGACTTTCACAATTTGAGCAGAGATTTAGAAAAGGACAAATATCTAGTGCCCTCATTGGATGAGGTGTTGTAGATTGTCAATGGTTCTTAGATGATGTCCTTCTTGGACAGGTACTTTGGCTATAATCAGGTCATGGTGCAATATGAAGATAGGCACAAAAAAATGTTCACTACTAAGTGGGGGACCTTTGCATATAGGAGAATGTCATTCAGACTCATCAACGCTGGTGCCACTTTCCAACATGCAATTTACATAGCCTTCAAGGATCAGATTGGAAAATGCATCATCATCTACATGGATGATCTCACAATGTTTTCAAAGAAGTGATATGACCATGTTTCAGACCTATGCAAATTATTTCAAAGATGCAAAGAATTTAGGATATCTCTTAATCTGAGGAAGTGTATCTTCGAAGTTACAGAACGTAAGTTGTTCAATCATTTTATCTTAGAAAGAGGAATCTATATAGACCTTGATTGTATTTAGTCCCTCTTGAAGATTCAACTGTTAGGCAACAAGAAAGAGTTGAAGTCTTTCTTTGGAAAGATAAACTTTGTTAGAAAATTTATTACGGGCTTTGCTGAAATTGTTAAGCTGCTCAATGCCATGTTGAAGCAAGATGCTAAAATTGAGTGGACTTCAGAGGCAAAGTAGGCCTTTGAGGAAATTAAGAAAGCAATTGTTAATGTGCCTATACTCATTAGTCAAGATTACTTGTGTGGCAACATTTTGACTCAGAAAGATGGTGAAGGGAATGAGCACACAATTTCCTTCATGAGTTCTCCCTTAAAATATGTCAAACTAAGGTATCACAGTGTTGAAAAGTAGGCATATGCCTTGGTTAGAGGGGTAAAAAAGTTTAGACATTACATCTTGAGGAACAAGGTGTTTGCCATAGTACTTGATCCTACAATGAAGATGTTGTTGATGCAGAATGAGTTAGGAGAAAGAAGAGTAAAGTGGGTCACCCTGAAAAATGACATAGAAATTTAGCCAATGAAATTAGTAATAGGACAGGCCCTCACCTGAATGATAGTTGAAACAATAGCGAAAGTAGGACCTAAGCTTATAGCTCAACAATATCAAGTTGAAGATGTCTCTCCCAGAGAATGGAATGACAACATAGTCTACTATTTGTTGAACAACAAGTGTCCACCTCGCTTCCAGGGGGTTCAAAAATGTGCTTTCCAATTGAAGAGAAGCAACTACATGCTTCGGGGGTCTATACTCTACAAAATAAATCATGAAGGGGTCTAGCTCAAGTGCCTTAGGAAAGAAGAAGCAACAGGTCTATTGAAGGAATTTCATGATAAATTTGACACTGGTCATGGATCGGGCCCTTGCACCACTCATCAAATCCTATGAGTGGGATACTATTGGCCTAGAGTATTCAAGGATGTACATAGCCATGTTTTCACACGCCACATTTGTCAAATTGCCGCAACCAAAGAAATAAATGGTGTTGTCCTATTGCAACCAGTCCTAGAGGTAAGACCATTTGTACAATGGGGTCTTGACTTCGTTGGTATGGTAAGCCCACAATCATCTACAGGTCACAAGCACATTCTAATCACCTCTTATCATTGTACTAGATGGAAAGAAGCTATTTCATGTAGGAAATGTACCACAAAGGTAGTTACTAATTTTTTGGAAAGTTTTATTTTAAATTGTTTCAATTGCCCGTACAGTTTAGTTTGCAATAATGGCCTTGCTTTTGCTTCACTCAAATTCACTAGTTGGCCCTTTGACCATGAAATTTCCCTCAAGTTCTCATCTAATTATTACCCTTAGGGAAATGGCCTAGCTAAATCCACACACAAAAACCTCATCGCTGTGATTAAAAAATTGCTCTATAGGAATCGCAAGGACTGGCATACCCAGCTTTGTTTTTCCCTTTGGGCAGATCACACATGTCACAAGGCTATCTTGGGTGATTCCTCATTCCACCTCATTTATGGCTTGGAGCCCATGTTCCTAGTTCATCTCAAGATCCTTACCCTAGAATTCATCAAAACTTTCTATGAAGAAGGGGATTGAAGAGAAGCATGCTGAGCTGAATTGCTTCATCTTGAAGAAGTGTGTGACAGTGCCATTGAATTTTTTTCCAAACACCAGGGTGTGGTCAAAAGATGGTTCAATCGACGAGCCAGATTCAAGGCCTTTAGAATTGTTGATCTGGTCCTATGTTGGGACAAGACCCATGAAAATAAGGGGGGACATGACAAATTTGACAAGCTCTGGCTTGTCCCCTTTTAGATTATTGAAATCCTAGGAGATAACACTTTCTTCCTTAAGACTTTAACTAGTGAAGATGTCTCATTTCCCATAAATAGGCAACATCTTCAACATTATTTCCTCGCTTGAGCTCTTTTGAGCTAACTCTTTGTAAATACCTATATATAGGTTAGTTAGGTTCTCTCACTTTGTTGTTTTTCTATTTCGCTTCACTTTTGTTCTGCTCATTTCTTGACTGTCTTGTTTTGGTGAGAGTGTCCCTTTTCCTCTGTTGTGGTGGTCATGCTCGGTTGGATGAACGGTTCACTTTGCTTCCTGCTTTTAGTGTTCCTGGGATAAATATTCACTCCCAACTATTGGTCTCCGATTGCTGCTATGGAATGGTCTTCTTACTTGAACTCTGACTTGACCTAGAACATGACCCTTAATTGAATCCTTTCACATTTCATCTCGGATCCCACATAAAACATACATTAATTGTTTCTAAAGAGTTGTTCTATGGTCATTATGACAACCTAGCAAGTGAAAATCTTGTGTCTACTTTAGTGGCCATTGTTATTCCAAACCCATTGTGAGCTTCAACTCTTATACGGTTGAGCAAAAGAAAGAATACTAAAAGAGATATCAAAATAAAAGGAAAGAGAGAAATGTCAAAATCAAGCAACCATGTGGGTGTGTGGACAACTCTACTAGGGCTATGGATTCCTGGTCAGAATTAGAGAAATGTTCATGGGGTCACAACGAAAACTTCGTCAGGGCTATGAATGCCTAACTCACAGCTAGGCAATGTCTAGGTTACTTTTAGTGTTAGACGATTCATAGCTTGCTTGGTTTGATTAATGATCATTTGGTGCAGTCTCTAAAGGAAGCGAATGAATTCACTACATGCACACACTTCTGAGCTGTTGTGATTTGATTCAGTTAAGGATCTTGTTCTCCTTTGAGTTCCATAGTTCACTTTTGGAAACAAACCCTAGTCTACAAAACCAGAGATTTCAGGTTCTGAATGAGCATTTATCCTTCAAACGCTCAGGAAAATTTCCTAGCAGAGTCACCATTTGTTGTTCCTATAGCACACATGCCCCATTTAGAATGGGGACCCTCTCTTTTGGCCTCGTTGAGTCATTTTTCCTTTGTCTCATTTGGTGTGCCCCCTATTTTTGAGTCCTAAGTGGTCAAGGAGCCCTAGAGTTATCATCTTAAGTTGACCAAGTTTTACCACCTTCAAAATTTCTAGGTCTTTGGTCTCTGCAGAGTTCCCTTGGTATTTTTCCTTCAAGTTTTGAAACTGTCATCTTCTAGGCCATGCAGGTCTACCCCTGTGGGCCGCCTTGTGCAGAATTCCACCTTTTCTTCACCGCTCCAAATGGTTGATTTGATACATTCACCCACCTTGTAGGATCCATGGCCTCCTTCACTATTTCCATTTCTAATTTTTCAAACGACTAATTCCCTAGTGTTGTCCACTTTGCGGACCCCACTATTCCCACTACCATCTTTTTGAAATGAGTATCCACTAACCTCAGCTGCCTCCATACCTGCATTAATGGAGGGCATTAAATATTGAAAATTCTATAAATAGCTAAATTCAACAAGTCATTTTCACTGACAACTTTTTCAGAAGACTTGTCAGAGCACTATTGATTGCCGCCCCCATGCCCACGAAGTCTTGTTGCAGCTTGAGTACTACTAGCATCAGAAGCTTCAATAATTTTTGTGGGTCCACCAAGTAGAAACTATGTTGCGCCTCGTATTATTTTTTTCCTTCATTCTTGTTAATTTATTAAAATCTCAAGAGGAAAGACTTTGAAAATTAAAAGAAAATTTAATGATGAACAAAACCCATATCTTTGAATTTGAAGAAGCTTTGAAAATTTGCTTACTAAAGACCTACGAAACTTCCACCTCCTGCGATTGTTCTTGTGCCAGGAAGATCATGCCGTGTGGGTCCACAAAGAGCTTACCACCATTAACCGATGCTTAAGTAGCAAACCTTAGAACGGCTCGCCAACATCCTCCTCGGGCCTATATACACGGGATGATGCTCACACTTGACCGCAATCAAACTTAAATGAAAACACGTGATTAAAAATGGGTCATTTTGTTCTTGCAAGTCCATATACTTAGGTTTCTACACCTGGATCGCCCCACCTTTAACGCCATTTCAAATGACAGACTTGCCTTGGCTACCAACCTTGTGGGTCCCGCACAAGCCATGTCCACTGACCAAACTTAGGTTCATAAACCACCTTGCAGATTTTTTAGTGTGGACTTCCACTATCCTTTCAGTGCCACTTAAATGACCATTCCCCAAGCAGTGAAACCCTGAGATCCTTCTGCTGAGTGGGTCTCACCCCTACCATCTTTGTCTGATCCCCTGCACTGAAAATGACTAAGTATTGGTCCTTTGGTGGGTTTCCATTGTGGACTTCCATCTATGGGATTTCATCGAAAGTATGCCATTCTAAATGACCCCAACTTACCACTTCTCTCACTTGTGGAGCCCGCACTCACTACCACTATTGGAGACCAAAATGAAATGATTTAGTATAAAATGTCAGGTGAGTTGTTCCATGCGAGTGGCCAATTGAGAATCTCCATCCTACTCCTACCATTTCAAAATGGTCAGTGACTCCCAACTTTCCACTACGTGGGCCCTGATGGTTGCTTTGCTTACTTTTTCACTTTCCTTCAAAATGTCTACTAGCCTAGGGAAGTCTGCATCCCTAGGCCTGCATTTTCATAACTTCTTCAAATGAGAGGCTAAAGGTGATCTGAAAGAAATGTTAGGATCCTTGAATGATGAATTACTTGATCTAATGTCATTTTTTAGGATTTTTCTAACATTTATCATGTTTTACACTTGAATGTGCTTACTACTCCTTTGTGTGTAGGATATATGGAACCAACTGTGGGACCTTCAGAAGTGTCTGCAAAAAAGGAAAAGGGAAAGAAGCTAGCCAAAGCACCAAGGGGAAAAAAGATAAAGATCAAATGAAATACAAGTTTCACAGGGTAGAAATCAATATCATGTCACCACAGACTGGGACAAGGTCTTAGATACTAACCTAAGACATATAGACCTTGATAAATTCAAGTAGAGGGTCATTGTCAACCCTACCACAAAAAATGCTAGAAGGCTCAGAAGAAGTGGGTTGGCCAAGGTTTTTGGTTTCCCACCTGCTCTCATAGCTCCCAAATTTGTAATGGCCTATAGAGAGGCATACCTGGAAAACACCAAGAGAATTGGGGACATGGATGGTAATATATTGGCTGACTTATCCTCCAAGTCCATTAGAAAGACTTTCCATATACCCACCTTTGATGAAATGGAAGAAACAACCAAGGAGTATGCTGAAAGCACCTGGAAAGTCAAATCTCTTAAGTGCAAAAAGTTGATTAATCAATATTGACTAAAGGAGAAGAGGGGTAGTGAAAAAAAAGGTACCCTAGGAGGTCTTCAGGAGTAATTTCTATGAAGACTACCATGATCTGGTGACCTTACTAAGTAGAGTCATGGGTCTCCCAACTGCAACATTCTTCCAAGAGTGGATGCTTTATTTTATAGAAGAAATCATTAGGGGAAAGACCAAATTCCATTGGGCAGGAATGATTAGTAACTGCCTATATGAGCAGTTTGTAGTTGTGAAGAAAACCTCCCAATTCTACATGACTTTGTATCTAGTCTATCTGCTCGCCAACAATGCTCAATATAGAGGACTGTTTGTAGCACAAAGCCAAACTCCAGGGAGGGAATTAAAGGTATATGATAGATACCCCTAGCTTCAATTCATAAACTTGAAGAAAGACTACTACAGAGTTAATGATGCCTTCATCGGGCACATCATTAGATTGCTAGGAGGTGACTTTGAGAGGAGGGTCACACATATTGCTAATTCCTTCATCCACCAGTTCATATTTTTATTTATCTAATTTCATAAGTTTACATACATTTGAACAGAGGGTTTCTTAGAGAGACCATATAAACTACCCCAATACCCGAATGACTGATTGGTACTACTTGAGCTCTCCAAGCAATTGTAGTATGCTCACACGCTACTAAGTGACAAACATTGGCCAGGAATTCCATATCCTCTAACATTCGGCCATGGAATGTATGCAATTCCCACATCACAGTGTGTGAAGTATTATGAGGAGTTAAATGAATACAACTTAGAGCTCCACATTGCCATGCCATGGATGGATTCATATGGCATGTTGAGAAAGATAGTTGGAAAAGAATATGCCCACCTCCACAATGTTGAAGACTTTTGGGAAAATTGCAGAGATGACAAAGGAGTGCACATGAGGCACTACATGCACATGATGGAATATTTTGTCAAGATAGTCAACTTGTTTCTAGTACCAAATCAAGTTGTGGAAGAAGAGAACACAATGATAGATCTGAGATATGATGTCGTTTCCAACCTACCGCTACCCCTGATTGACTGGAATTTGGAAGAGGTCAATGACCTCAATTTTTTTATGAAGCTAATAGAAGCAAGAATAAAAAAATGGATTGATGGGAAGATCGCTCAATTGAAATTACAAGGAGCTAATTTGATGTATGGTGAGCTTGAGGATGAGCTAGAGAGTGAGACTAATAGTGGAACTACTACTGCCCCATCTAGGGAAACCTCAAAGTGTCCTCTAGCTACTAGGTCAAGGAAAAGAAAAGAGGTGGCTAAACGTCAGCCTAAACATAATGTATATTCAAGGAATCAGAAGGTAAGCCTTCCAAGAAATCCAAGAAATTGGGTGGATTTACAAAGATGCTTACCATACAAGAAGGCACAATACATGAGGGAGAGGAAGAAAATGCTGAGAAACCAAAGTCCCCACCTATTGCCTCTGCTCTCACTGCCACAACTGTTGTTGCTTCCATTACCCTCACTCCTCCACTTGCTACTCAAGCAATGTTTACTTCTTCTCTGCCCATGGTGGAAATTTTAGTTCACCTTGCTTCAACCTCACCCACTGTACCAATCTTGGTGGTAGGTTCTTCATCTACTACCACTTCTTTGCTCTCCTCTTCCTCCATGTCTCCAACAACAACCCTTCCATTGGCCACTACAACGATAACAATTCCTACCCTCTCACTCGTAGAAGCCCTTGCTCAACACATGCAAAACATCCCAATGGAGCTTTCAGGAGTATTGATTAATCTTGGAGTACAAGATTCCCTAGCACAAGTTGTTGTCAACCTTCCTATTCCTACTCCTCCAACTGAGGCACTGAAAATGGAAGCAACAATGCAAATCTTTGAGGAATTGGAGAGATGAGAAAGGAAGGCGGTAAAAGAAATGGAGGAAGAAGAAGATGATTATCATGATCACCTAGAGCACTAACACCTCATTATTGATGGAGTGGTGCATGAAGAGGAAGAAACATAGTCTTTTGAGGAAGATGTTGAAGATCCTAGTGCAAAGTACATCATGGAAACCTCCAATCAGGAACTTGAGGAGGAACTTTCCAAGCAACTGAGGGATGTTGGAGAAGAATTCGAGAAGCAATCATCTAAAGAGAAGAAAGATATAAATGGATAAATGGAGGTAAACATAGAACCTCCAACTGGGGAAAAAGACAAAAGCCCCAATCATGGCGAGGAAATGCCTCCTTCAGGAGAAGAAGAAGATAAAACTATAGAGGAGGCTAAAACAAGAAAGAGTCGAGAAGTTGAGCCTCATGAAGAACATGATTAAGAAGAAGAAGAGAAGAGATCTAAAGGGGAAAATAGCCACAAGGAACATATAGCCACTGAATCTTTAGAGAAGGAAACTATGTGTCTCTGAGATTCAAATGAAGAAGAGAAATAAAAGATAAAAAAAGAGGCTCCATGCAACAAAGAAAGGGAAATTCAACACACTCAAGAAGAGGAAGGTGATCTTGAGTCACCAAAGGAGGGGTCTCAAATGCTCGAATGGCTAGAAAAGAAATTAGACAAGAAGACCCCTACCCTTATGGATCCAAAGGCAAGGCTAGAATCCATTCTAGCTTCAGCACAAAGAAAGAAAAGAAACCAAGGGTCAAATCCCATTTGATAATTAATGCATCGGGATCCAAGACTGTACAAATAGCTACTCTGATGGTGGAAGGAGGAGTCAACTATAATATTTCCACTATTGATCTGGGGACGGCCATGAGGGAGAAAAAGATTGACCATCTTTAGGGATTAGTTTCTACTATTGTGCATCAAATGAATAAAGACAAGACCTCTAAGGAGGAATTAAAAGCATAGGTGGTGAATTTGACTGCCTACATTTAGCAATGGTCTTCCGTTGAGGAACTTCCCACCATGTTGTCAATGCCACTATAGTTAGTGTCAAAGGATCATATTAATAAGCTCGAAAGAAGAAACAACTGGACAAAGGCCACTGAGGATAGGTTTTGATAGGTGGTATACAATGGAGATATGGGTATCAGCCATACTGTTCGGACAACAAATAAGTTTCTAGAAGTGCAAAAATAGCTCGAACGAACAAGGAAATTATGTACTAACTTCCTAGAGTTGAATATAATTACATACCCCAAGCTCGAGGCTATCCTCCAAATGCTTGAGAGAGTGTGGGAAAATGAGCTGGCACTGGTAAAAGATGACCATTGGCTTGTAGAAATGTGGAAATTATTCCTTGACCATAGAAAAGAGATCTTGGAATGAGTGTTCCATGAAGTGGAGCTAGATCTAGATTGGGCCAAGGAGCATCAGATGGCCTTTAGAGAATATCTAAATCTCATGATGCACTACAATATTCCTTCCGTTGAGCTTGATCCTGAGAAAATAAGGCTGCACTTTCATAAAAAGATGGAGAATGGAGCCACCGATGCACTCACAATGAATTTTATGAGTTTTTCTTCTCAAGCCTTTGCTCAATTAGAGAAAGTGATTTAAAATACACCAAAGAGCAACTAAGATTGTGACTTGATCACCAACAGATCCAAGAAGTTGAACATTCAAGTGCTCCAATCCAACATTATGGAGTGGAACGAGCTCCGAGCGTTGATTGGCAGGTTCATGGAATATGCTACTGTGAACAAGCATGAAAGAAATCTAGTCATTGATGATGATTTCCTCATGAAGTAGTTGCAACAAGGGCAGCCCATTAAAATACAAAATTGCTATAGTACTGCCCACAAGAAGACAAAATAGGCTAGAGGACGAAAATGTAATTTTACATTGTAAAATATTTGAGGGTGGGTGAAACCCTCATTTGTAGTGAATCTTGGCCACACAATGAGATTAAATCTTGGCAATTCATTTTTCTTTTTGGACACTATAAATAGGGGGTCTCCTCTCATTTTCAAGAGAGAGTTGAGTTGTTCTAAAGACATGCTACTGGAATTTTAATAGAAATTCATTGATTTGGTGGATTCTTGAGTTCCATTTCATGTCACATGATTCTTCTCCTCATAATTACTGAATTTGAATAGATTTACTTTGTCGTTCTATACTTTAAGCATGCTTTAGTAGATAATTTAGTACTATTCATTGCAGAATTTTGTTGTGTTGATGCCCTTCCTTGTTCATACTTTTTGTTGTTTATTGATGATAAACTATAGTGTAAAGCTAGTCTGAACATGTTTTGAATGCTACACTTAAATCTATCTTTTATTCATGCTTTATGGTGAATGAATGGTTAAAATTTTTAGACCTTAGAAGATTGCACTAGTTTCAAGAGACTGTGAGCCAATCTGGTTAAGTGGGACTTAGTTTTAGGAAAGTTGTCAAGTATAGCATCCTCCATTATCACTATTCATTAGTAGTTTCAGGTCTAGGAACCTCCTCTCTTCCCTACCCTTTTGACCTTTGTTTATAATAACATAAGAAAAAGTTCATTACACATTGTAAATCCAAATATGAAGATCAAAGTGGAGTCTTAGATTGTTGTCCTAAATTTGCAGCACTAGAGAAACACTTCAAAAATTTAATAAACTAAATCCAAAGAGCCAATTCCCCTCCAACCCAACTCATGTAAGGCTGCCCTGTGATTACCATAAAATTCACATTAAACCAACTAAATTATTCCAATCATGTCATGACCTAACTCCTGAGAGACCTTGGGGTAGTAATCTAGAACTTGTTTGTAGATTTCTACCTTTTGAGAGAGGTAGTGCACTTGTGTGCTGCCTATGTTGAGAAGGTGAAAAAACACCCATAAATAGTTCTCATCAAACAACAAAAAGCAACACCTCTAAAGCATACCACTCAAACCTATGGTGGAAGTAGGCCATCCTATCAATAGAACACGTACCAAGGATCCTCCAGAGGAGGAGGTCAACAAATGACATCTGCAAACAAAATAGTTTCGATCACCATGCCACTTTAGGGAGTGAAGGACGAAGAGAGTAAATAGTTAATCCTAGGCCAAAACAATCTAGCAGAAGATGAGAATGGATGGTGCTTCCCATGTAGTGATAATCATTTTCCCCAAAATTGTTTGAGGGGAAATATGCAACAAAAGGTAGCAAAACAAAGAAACAAGGGTGCACTCCCAAATGTGGATGAATATGAGTCTTTTGAAATGGAAAATTCCTATTTCAGATTGCAAATGCAAGGAATGTCCTTGGAGAAAGAACTAGATATTGTTCCCGATCAAGCACTATTTTCATGGATGGAGGAAGAAGATGCAGTATTCACAAATGAAGCTCCAACAACTAATACTCCACAAGTACAGTCAGACTACAAGATAAGGTCCAAAAGAAGGCTCACAGGAGAATATGTGCAACAAGCTCTATCACATCCTCATCCATGACAACTGCAACCATAAGAAAAGTAGGCTTCATAGGCCATAAGCCAACCTACTCAGTAGTTGTGGACTCTGCCATTGTTAGAGAAGGAGATGAGCAAGATACCAAGCCCATTCTTGATTGATTTCTTTCCTCCAAAGACAAGAGAGATACCACCATTTAAGCTCAAGGTCTAGCCAATAAGAACACTCAATGTGGTGGAGCAACTAAAGAAGGCCCCTACCAATGTATCTCTATGGGATGTCACATCTATCCCTATACAAAAGACATTGCTTTAGGAAGCATTAAAGAAGGAAGAAAAAATACCACAGATGGATGCGACTTTGTTGTGCAATCAAAATAGAGACAAAGGATCTACATCATACCCTCAAGCTCTGAAAGCTATAGCTTTTTTCAATGACACGGACAATGCAAAAGAGAAAGAGGTAAGCAAGCCAAATCCCACACCTTTCTTTTTAACACTTATTGTGCGAGATAATATTTTGTGTAATAACATGATTGATTTGAGGGCTAGCACAACAGTCATTCCAAAGCAAGTGGTCGATGCCTTGAAACTTAAGTATGATCCCCTTGAGAAGGGAATCATACAATTGGATGGGAAGAAGGTTTCGACCATTGGTCAAATAATAGATCTATCTCTAACCCTTTTCTCATGTCCAAGCCAAATGGTCACACAAGAAATATTGGTGATAGACATTCCCCCAGTCTTTAGAATGTGTCTTCCAAGAGATTTCAATGTGAATCTTGGTGGGTATTTGGTGCTCGATTGGTCCCACCTGATATTGAGAACCAAGCATGTAGAAAAGATGAAGATTCTATCTAAATCTTTGCATCCCAAACACATAGCAAACAATGTAGTCCTATTCTTTGAAGCAACACACACCTCTTTCTCACAAAGGGAGAGATATTGTGTAGATATGCTAGAAGATGAAGAAGAAATGAGTGATCCGACTTCTGAGGAAGAGGTGCTACTCAACCAATTCATCGACTCCAAACCATTTGAAAACTTTCATGCAACATGACTAGGAACTTATGTGATCTTTCACGACAATCACATCTTTTTGAAATTGATAAAGGATTAGAAGGAATATAATGATCCGGGTGACAATCATCTATGGACCTTATATTTTGATGGCACCAAATGTAAAGTTGGTTCTAGAGCGGGTATCCAACTAGTGTCCCCAACAGGATTGGAAACCCTTAAAGCTTTTCATTTTTCAGTTCCCATGCTTGAACAATGATGCAAAATATGATGTCTTGGTCCATGGTCTAATCCTTGCTAAATGAATGGGTGTAAAGAAAATGCAAGCAGTTGGAGATTCAAAATTAGTAGTGAGCTAGGTCCATGGGCAAGGGGTTACAAAGAATACAAGAATGAAGTCATACATATATCAGATATAGGATTTGATTGAGAGTTTTGAATCTTTCAATATACAAGTATTCCTCGATCTCAAAACAGTGTCACTGATTGGATGGCTTCTATCAATTTGCAATTTGAACCAGTTTCTAATTCAACAACAAAGTAGAATGTAGTATAGGTCATTGTCCTACCAACAATCCTTGACAGTGATCAAAACTGGCAAGTATTTGAGGATGACATTTAGATTGCTTCCTTTATACAAAAATCAGGAGGAGCTTCCAACTATTCACAACCAGGAGAAAAATCTCCTAAAGAGTAAATTATCCAGTTAAAAGGAAATAATATTCCTTGAGGTTTAATCTCCCTTAAAAATATCTTTGACTATAAAGATGCAAGAAATGGCAAGCAAAGGTTCACTACAAATTTGAGGGACTATGAAGAGCTTGAAGACATAAGTGATAGAAAGTTAAAAGTCACAAGGGAGGTTCCATGAAAGGACAATGAAATACTAAAGGATCTATGTTTCAGATATGATGGGGTTATAGCCTAGACCTATGATGATCTCAGAGGGTATGATCCAAGTATAAGCATACAATTGACTTGGTAGAAGGATCAAAGCCCATCTGACAGAAGCAAAGGCCAGTCAATCTAAAGGTTGAAGCATTGATGGTGTAGGAGCTCACCAAATTGGTAGAGTCAAGGATCATATATCCAAATAAGCATTCCAACTAGGTTTCAAATCTAGTAATAGTTTAGAAAAATAATGGTGATATTAGGCTTTGTGTTGATTTTCGAGATTTAAATAAAGCTTCACTAAAAGACCACTACCCTTTACCATCAATAGAGCAGATCCTACAAACTATGGCTAGATCAAAGATGTTTTCATTGCTTGATGGTTTCTCATGCTATAACTAGGTATATGTAAAGGAATATGACCAACATAAGACAACGTTTACCACTAAGTGGGGAATGTTTGCATACTCAAAAATGTTGTTCAGACTTTCAAATGTTGATGTGACATTTCAATGAGAAATGGATATTTCCTTTAGAGGATTAATTAATTTGATTATTCTCATATATCTAGATGAAGTAATGGTCTTTGCAAAGTTAAAGGATGATCATTTTGATCATGTGGAAAAGGTTTTCCAGAAGTGTCAAAAATTTGGGATTTCTTTGAATCCCAAAAAATCTATTTTTTGAGTACCCCAAGGTAAGATACTTGGTTTTGTAGTGTCAAAAGAGGGATTAGAAATAGACCCCGAAATGGTGAGATCCATAATGGAGTTACCCCTACCAGTAAATCAGAAAGGACTATAGTATTTTCTAGGAAAGATCAACTTTTCCAGCAGGTTTATTTCAGATTTAGTAGGCATTGCGAGACCTATCTCATTGATGCTAAAAAAGAACCTAATTTTCAAATGGACTCCCAAGGCAAAGAATCTTTTGTGTAGATAAAGATAGCTATCTATGTCACTTTGGTGCTAGCTAACTTAGAATTTTCTAAATATTTCCTACTCTTTGTGTGCAATGGCCAACATAGCATAGCTTCAGTACTCACTCAGAAGGATGAGGGAAATAACATAGAGCATCCTATTGAATTTCACTCAAGGAATCTTAAAGATTATGAGACCAAGTATAATTTTGTTGAAAAGTAGGCTTTCACCATTGTTAAAATCCTAAAGAATTTTTGACATTTGGTGTTGGCCAATAAAATCACTATTCTCATCGCACATCCCAGTGTGCAGGAGTGTATCACCAAAGGTGAGATAACTAAAAAGAGGGAAAATTGGATCACCAAGATCCTATAGTATGATGTGGAAATTATACCAACCAAGCTAGTTTTGGGAAGAGGTCTGTGCAAATACATTGCACAGGAATCAAGTTTCATAGCTGAAAAGGAGACCGATCAAGTCTACTTGAACTAGTTCGAGTCTAGCAAGTCCTGGGTGGCGGATCAAACATAGTACATGCAAAATCGACACTACCTAACCAACCTTCCATCCCACAAAAGGTGATACTATCAACTACAAGGCACTAGGTATGTGTTAATTGAAGGTATAATATTCAAGAGAAATTTTGATGGTGCCCTACTCTAATAATTAGACAAGCTACAGGCAAAAAGAGTTAATGAATTGCATAGCAATCCTAATGGCTTACATTTCTCCACCAAGACTACCACATTGAAGATAATGTGAGCAAGATATTAGTGGCCCTCTATGTTTTCCAAAGCACACCACCTAATGAAAAGTGTACTCTGTACTAATTCTTTTTTTCAAAAGAAAGAATTTTTCTTTGCCTTTGAGCCCAATCGTAACTAAGGAACCCTTTGCTCAATGGGGTTTGGATTTCAACAAAATGATAAATCCTATTTCTAGTGTTGGACATAAGTGGATCCTTACGGTGACTAACTACTTCACAAGGTGGATGGAGGTTGTAGCCCTAAAAAATGCCATAGAGGGCGAGATCATCAATTTCTTTGAAGAACTAGTAACCAAATTTGGTTCACCAAAAACTATCATATCCAACAATGCTTGATCTTTTGTAGGTTTGAGGATGTCATATTTTACTATCAAACATGGGGTTTACCTTAAAACTTCATCAAACTATTACCCACAAGGAAATGGTTTAGCAGAGTCAACCAACAAAAACCTAATTAGGTTAATCAAGCGCATAGGGTTAGAACGACAAAGGGATTGGTACAAGCGCCTGTGAGTTGCTTTGTGGGCAGACCGGGTTACTCCCAAGCATATCCAGAAGACCTCTCCTTATGAACTAGTATAAGGAAAAGATGTAGTTTTACCTATTTCCATAGCAATCCCTACTTTGCAACCACTAAAACTCCTGAAGGTTGCAGAAAGTGGTGGAATGGAAGTATGGCTAGCAGAACTCATCAAACTTGAAGAAGATAGAGAAAATGCCTATGGAGCCATGATCAGCCACCAATAGACAATAAATAAATGGTTTGATAAAAAGACCTCCAACCCATATTTTAGGGAAGGGAGCTTAGTACTAAAGTATGATTAGCACACTGTGAAACCAGGACAACATACCAAATTTGAAGCGCTATGGAAGTGACCCTTCTGAATTAGCGCATGCAAAGAAAAGAAAGCTATGAACTTGAAGATATGGAAGGTAACACTTTGGATATACTGATGAACAATATTTATATAAAATTATTCCATTAAAATAGATATTTTATTGAAATTTTTTAGCAATTATGTACCATATGTAATTTTTTTTGTAAATACACTCTAATTTTGAGAATAAGCCTTGAGAAAAACACAAAGGAAGTAGAAAGTTTGTATTATATTATATTCATCAAAAATTTACAATGTAATACAAGCCTGAGGCTTAGATTTAAATATGAAGCCCTCTCGAGCAAAGCAAAAAAGAAGAAAAAAGGAGGCAATGTGCAAAAAACAATGAAACTATGCCTCTACCTATTGTCCAGAAAGCTAAAGCAGCTTGCCATCAAGTTTTTATTCTTATTCTTCTTCTTCTTCTTGGTTAGGATGCAAAAGGGGGGTGGACACATATCACATGCAGGCTCGACGCAACATAAACTATAGGCCTAGTTGTCACGACTATACACCAGAAGCTTGAAGCGCTTTTTCCAGTCAAGCCCCTAAATATGCTCCATGCCATACACCCGTAGCAGGTACGTGGCCACTAGTTGGGAAGATGAGTGATGTGTTTCAAGGCCCATAGTGTAGAATTCAGTAAGGAAGGGAAACCAGGGTACGTCTATCCCATAGTCCATGTGCTTGCGAGGATCCATGGTGCTTGGAATATCATTGTCAGGGATAGCTACCTACATGATTTTGTCGAGCCCTTCCATTAGCGTAGAGTCAAAAATTTGGTGGCATGATTCAATTATCATGGGATGGGCCACATTTAGGTCAAGCAGGGAGGTGATGAAATAGGAAATAACATTAAAATTGCTCCTCAGCTAATTTTCATTGTCAATATAGTCCTAGTCGACTACCCACCTAAATGCAACCAAGGCAAGGCAGTCACACTTCTTCACTAGGCACTTGATTCTATCACTGGTAACCTCTCCCACAAAGTAGTATTGTGGCCTTCATGGGAGAAGCCAAATAGGAGTGCCTAGGCTAGCAGATATTTTGATAAAGCAACGGATTGTGGCAAAATGGGAGATAGCAAGAAAAGCTTGCTAAACTTAAAGGCTATTTTTTTCAAATGAATATTCCAATAAGGTGGCATAGCTATATATAGAAAGGATAAGTCAACAAACCCAACCAAAGGGAAGTCCATTTTTGGCCAGACGGCAACAAGAAAAATACCAAATAAAATAAAGACCAGTACATAAATCATACAGAAGATTTGATAGGAGGTCTTGAGAAATAAATTTGGGTGTTCAAAGTAAATTCTCTCATATGTTGATTGTCAACGTGTGTCCTTTTCCATCATCAGTTTCGACTACCTTACTTATGTGAAAAGACATGGATTAAAGTGCTAAATTCTAAAAAATTAAATAGGTGTCTTTTCAAGAGTACCTTGCATTACTTCATCACGTTTCTCATAGATAAAGGCATGCTTTCCAATGCAATGAGCTTATATGTGAAAGAGGTGATGGGGAGAATGTACTAATTCCATTCTCATGGAATTTTTGGCATTCCCAAGGGATACGAATCTCAAATCCACACGTATCGCCTTGGTAGAAACATTTAATGGACTAGTGGTAATGGAATAGCCTTAACTACATGTACATGTGAGGGAATTAACTGCACCCAAAAGGAGATTTTTCTAAGAAGCAAAAGGCAAGTGGTCATTTTAATTGAGGAAACTCTTTACAACTTCTTGACACAGCCATGGCAGAGCCATCAAAATTTGGTAGGAAAGCTAGATCCTCATTTAAAGGCCTGGTTACATTGATATCTTTGGGTGAAACTCATTCTCCAATGCTCCAATGCCTAAGGAGTGACCTTTTAAATTTTGTAAAAAGGTGAAACTAGATAGATGTATCGAGAGAGAGGTGGTGCAAGATTTCGCTGACTATACTTTCTACCCCAAATTAACATCTAACCTTAAAAACCTTAGCGAGGGGGAATTACAAAGCATTATGGGTCATGGGTCATCTAAAGGTTTTTCATCTCAACTCTAGAATTGTGGCCCGACACAATTCATGTTGCCTATCATACACCCATGCCCGGAGTTGGTGGACGTATGTACCAAAAGATTCAAAAGTATACATTGACTTGGTGCACATTCCACTCAAATGACCAAAATGGTTGAATTTCTATGTACCACAGGCAAAGTATTAGAGGAACCTTCTGATGGGTAAATCCTTCAACACACAATTGAAATGCAAAGGGTGGTTAGAAGGAAAGAAGGCAAGACTTCTGGAGGTCTCGACAAGAGATGAAATGCCCCAATGCCCTATTCAAATATTTTTAGCCACATGATGAAAGGTGTGAGGAGATTTATGATCAAGAGGCCAACACTAACAATAGCAATCTAGAAACAAGTCATGAGATTGAAGAAGAGTAGCTCCCACATTGCACTTCTCATCCTTAAGAATTTGAAAAGAGGAGAGGCTCAAGGCAAAAGGAATCACAAGTCATGTCCTCAGCTAGTGCTCAAAGCAAAGGAAAAAGGACCCGATGGTCCCCAAGAGGGTCAGCTGTGGTTATCAAAGGCCAAGTTTTAGAGGGATCAACTACCAAAGGATCAGAACATACTAGTTTCGATCGTGCAAAGAGAAGATGAGTCCAAGATCTAGGTGCACCTGATGCACCAACCCGAGGAGAAGAAGTGGAGTCTATTCTACAAAGTGTTTTGACTATCATGACCAAGGTAAGTTTTAGTCCCTCTCTTCTTCCTGCCTCTGCTCCTCTAGCTACTCCTCTGCCCCCATCTATGGAAATGAATCCTCCATCCTCAAACCCTAACATTTTGATCCTGAATACAACCCCTTCCATTTTTAATGAGCCTTCTGAAGCAACTTTGTGTGCCGAACGAGCAACATATGCCTTGGTCTCTATCAATTCTTTAATTTCCCAATCCATTCGCTTCTAGGAAAACATCTCTCCTTCCACCCATCTCTCTTTTCACCTTGACTAGCTTTTCCCTTGCCCAATCTCAATTTGGTATCACGCTTTTTTCCATGATAACGCTCCAATTTACTTCCCTACATGCTCATACATCTGAGGTTTCTCCTTCTTTCACCCTTTTTGGTTTCCCTCCTAGTGCTTCCATTGCAGCACAAAGCATTGATACCCCTCAGAGTCTCCAGGAGCATTTTTATGCAACCAAGTAGGCCTGATAGGTTAGAAAGAAAAAATGACTATTAAAGAGTAGAATTCTCTATTGATCACTACCATCAAGACACTTGTGTCCACACCCAAGTGAAAAATGTAGATGGAGGATTATAACATGAGATCCATGGGCCTGTATTTGAGTGAAACTTTCCTACATGATAAAGTGTTCCTAGCTAAGGCTACCTGAAAGGTGGTATATGCGAATTATGAGAGGTTGGACAGGAAGCTATAAAGCATGAGGCAGAGTTGAAAAATGTAAGGGAAATAGTGAACAAGCTACAAACAGAGATCAATGAAAGAGATGTAGAGATGGCCCACATAAGGAAAATGCAAAATCAACAAGAAGAAAAATCTAAGCTGCCTGTTGAGGCCCAAGGTGAATAGATTCAGTTGTATGCCAAAATTGAAAAGTTGAAGGTTGAGCTTGCTATTGAGCACCAAATAAATGTAGAGAACCAACATGCTTAGGAAAACATATAAAGAGAGCTAGATGGCATCTAATCTCAAGCTTTCAATGATCTATAGAAGTCCTAGGTGGAAGCAGAAAAGTCAAAAAAAGAAATAAGAAGGTTGAACTCAAAACTAACAAATTCTCTCTAAGAGAATAACCAAATGGAGGAAAATGAAAGAGTGAGAGAGGCTCAGTTCAATCAGGAGCTAGCTATTACACAAGGGGCTGGGAACATTCTGATATTGAAGAAGATGATATCTACACTTTGGGAGTGAATAACAGTTGTTGTTGTTGTTATCCTTAGGCCCGCTTTACAATTTTTAAGGGATGTTCATTAATTAAATGGGAAGGTTGGTCTAATGGCTGATCAAATTCTGTACATATGTGTTCCCCGAGTGGCAAAACTACAAATCCTAATTTCTAGGTTGTGTATGGCCACTAATGAGGCCTTACAGGGTGCATGGATTCTCGATCGAAGAGCTTCCTACATCAAAGGAAATGAGATCATCAACTACCACAAGATTGTTGCAAGGTGCAAGGAATGTCAAACGGTGTTGAACAAGGGGGTTGATGAAATCAAGAAGGATTTCAGTGTCCGAGTTAGCTTCAACTTACCTCCTCCTTCCTCATTGGATGGAGATGTGCTATTAGTTGAACAGGTCATAGATGTAATAGACATAAGGTCCAAACTTCTATAGAAATCTCAAGTTCAAGCACAACACCCATTTTTGATAAAATCGAGCATGAGATCTTACCCCTTTCTTGTCTCTATTATCATCTTGGGGCAATTTCTACAATATGGGGAGTTGCTTCTTTCAAGGAAGTCTTTGAGCTAGATCAAGCATATAGGCTCATTTATACTCTCATCTAATTAACTGATGCAAATTGGGAGGTGTAACATTCCACTTTCCTCAAACTCCAAGAAGTTCCAGAGGTCTATGTTCGTGCCTCCACAAGCGAAGGCCCCTTGTGAGTCACTAGAACTATGAAGCATTTTTCGTTTAATCATTTTTTATTTTTGGTTTTTCTATGTTTTTGGCTTCAAATGTGTCCACACTCAAAGTAAAGTTGTTTGAAAAGGTGGGAAACACACCACGTGGTAGTTGTGTGGCTTTCATTTATCGCCCTCCTTTCAAGAGAGAGCCATGACACGTGTCAGCTTGGTGAAGGTTTTCTCAAGGTTGATTTTTACAAAGTCTGAGAATACCTACTGCTTGACACGTCATCTCTTTGTTGTAGGCAGTTTGTGCTTTTATGAAGCGATCTTTTTTGGAGTGTTTTGGAGCTTGTTGGGTTTCTTTTTGGTTTTTGGGATGGAAACTTTGAGTCAACGCCATTGGGCTACATGAGTAGTCAACAAGACTTTTGCTAGGCTATTTTCTAGGATCTGATCATTTTTTAGATAATGATATTTACTAAATATCTAAAGGTCATTAATGCAGCAGTTGAGAATTGATGAGAAAAGGTTTCCATGACCTAATTAAAGATCTACAATTAGATTGTGGGATATAAAATACTAACATTTGGCAGCAATTACTTCTAGAATGGGGTAGTGGTATTCTTGTTTTATAGCTATAAATGGGAGGCGACAATAGAAAAGGATTTTTTTCCTAAAAAGTTCCAAGTTTCAGCTTCCTTTTCTTAGGAAAAGCTTCTTTAGTTTTCTAAAGCTATAGAACTATTTTCAGAAGTAGAATTATCAAAGCTGATTTTCTCTGGCATGTTATATTGTTTATGCTCAAACTATTATTGGATTGGAATCCGACCTCTATTTTAAAGTCCATTTAATATTCAAGCATGAATCATTTGCAAGAAATCTTTGAGACTATGCATGTTATGGTATTTATCAAGTTCTTTCTTTATGTTTTTGTTCATAATGAAACATTTTGTTAAGCTGAATTCAAATAGTTTAAGTAGTTGATTTCCATGTTGTGGGTTTATATGGTAGGACAATAACTTGTGAAAATTGGAATATGTCTGTGAAATTCTCTATTTTTCTAAAGTGTTTTTCTTTTGTTATATTATAGTTTAAGAAGAGAGAGGGTTTATGCAATTGCTAAATGTTTTTCTGTTAACCTTGGAAATATTTATGTTTGATCATACCTTAATGAACACTACTTGCAGGGAGATTTGAAAGACTACACTATGCTTGTATTTATCCTTTGTTGTTCATTCTCTTCCCAACAATGAAAGGTTGTGACATTTTGTGTCTAATACATAATTCATAGGAAATATTAGGTTTAAAATGTTGTAAAACCTTTGGCGCATCACCATTTTTTATGTTTTATGTTTACGTTTTCTTCTACCATTTTCTCCAAAACTCAAAGAAGAGCCAACTTTCTATAAAAATCCTAGAGGTATTCAGTGAGGTGCAAATTAGTCCCCCACTCACTGAATTTCCCATAAGACTGTCAAAGAGGTGAAAGCTTTGATGATCAACATAAAATTCATTACATTTATGTATAAATCTAATCAAAGATCAATTTTTTTATTTGCACAATCCTTCCTATGTGTGAATGCTTTTCTTATGGATTTTTCTCAAGTAGTGAATTAAATGCTTAATAATAATATTGAATGCTATGAATGTTTATAGGGAGTTGTAAGTAGAATTGGTTTTGAATACTGAAGTGTGATAGTGTAACGTGTGTTGCAATGCTTCATAAACTAGGGGGAAATATTGTTGTGCAATGTTTCATTTATACATGTCTTGACTCCATACCCTAGGTTAAGGAACTGATCTATTTGAATTTTTGTTTGATACAACTCCTTGGTAACTCAAATTGAAAATCAAAATGAATTTACCATTTCTACATTAAGTTATTTGATTAATCTTATTTTCCATGTTCTCCAAGTAGTGAATACATCAGAGCCTAAAAATCTAAATAATTCTTGTGTTATACTTATAATTCTTAGCTTCATTAAAGATAACATATTTGTTTAAAAGGATATATTTTGTATCTGTTGTGGATCTTCTATGTCCACCTGATCACTCTATTATCCAAGTGAATATTGTAGGATCACCCTCCTAGGTCTTGCAGTGCTTGAAATGCAAAGGAAAAGTGTTATCCAACTTTTCTTGTTCGTTGGTCAACCCCTCTAAGAAATTGATCATTTAAAATCACTTTTCATTAGATTGTCTTTGAGATCTAGTTGGGAAAATTAAAATACCAATAGATTGGTGACTTTGCAGGGGAAATATTGTTGTCATTTCAAGAAAACCCTAGGAATCTTTGGTTATATTATCATATTCATGTAAAGTTCCTTTCTATTTGTGTGTTGATCTTGTCTAGTGCTTCTGCTTTACATATTTTCTAAGAGGGTGAAATCTGAAATAATTAATTCACTTCCCTTAATTGGGTGGTGACTCTAAAATTATCCTTGTCGGTGAAAGTGATGAAGAAAATAAAAACATCAAGAAGCTATGAGAGGAACAAGATCATAGCTCAAGAAAGATCTTAAAAATATTCTTGAAGCTTAACTGTCTCTTCCAGCCAAATTTTGGAAGAAGAAAAATACAAGTTTGTTCCTTCCCCTCATCAATCTAGACATTCATTTAATAATATCAATTAAAATTTGGGAGATCTATTTAAATATGGAATGACTCCTAAAAATGTGAAAAATACATTTCTTAGAATTTTTGTGATTAAAGAACAACCCCATCTTGATGTCTTAGCTAAGCAACAAAGACAAAAGGAAAAATATTAGCAATTAAACTTTTATGTTGAACAATTAACCCATAGTTTGATTCCTGAAGAATCATGACCCAATATGAAGGAATATTCTCTTTTGGGAAGTCCAAAAGATAAAGGGATGTCCATTTTTTGTCCCAAATTTCCCTGAGATCTTATTAATGATGTTGAAGTTAACCTTGAAACCTCATATTTTGATACCACTCTACAAGATGAGGATGAATTATTGCAATAAGTCTTAGAGCATAAAGAAGAAATGCGTAGATTGGAAGAGATCAAGATAAAAGAGGATAAAGAGGATGAAAGAAAAAATAGAAGTGTTATGTGTCTCAAAGATAAACTAAAAATGATGGTTGAAATACTAAAACAATCTTGTCAAGAAAATTCTTCTTCCAAACCCACTCATTCAAGCAGTGCAAAGCCAAAACCCACATCTAGTAGAAATACCTTAAATGCTCCTATGGGAAATACTCATACTAGTACATGGAGTAGTTCTATTTTTCTAGAATAGTAGCAACAATTTCTAGCACAAATGTTGCATTGAAGGTTATAGATACAGGGAAGAATGGAGAAAATAGATACCAAAGAAGAGTTGCAAAGAATAATATAATTTTTGAAAATATCTTATGGACCTAGAAGTTCTTCAACTTCTAATTCAAATTATAAAAAACCATCTGCTACTTCTACTCCAATTACCTCAAAAATTGGTACTTAACCTTCATCCCATATACGTCGAAGTATCCCATAGTCTGACCCACAATTTGATCCAAATATTGTAGGTCAAAATACTATTGGTCAACAACAATGTGCTAAAGAGAATTCCCTTGCATGAAGACCCTTACATCTAGAAAGGTATAGACAATTATTCTTCATTGGAATTCTTGGTTACCAAAATGCATTTCCTAATGATATCATAAATGTCCTTGTTAGATTCTCAAGGAATAATGCTATATTAGGTGAAGATATTTTAAGGTTGAGAAATACAACCTCACAAAACCCAATGAATACTTGCAAGCAAATAATATATCACGTAGAAGAGATACTTGAAACAAAAATAAGGTGCTCTACAAGTCTGAAGCAAAAATTGCATAAACAAGAAAAGAATAATTACAATAAGATCAATCTATATGAAAGGAGATTGAAACCCTAAAGTGAACCCTAGGATTAAATAATTAATTATTAATATTCCTAAGTTTAGTTTAAGTGAAAAATAAAGTAAAGGTGACCTAATTAATTAATCAATATGATTAAATTAATTAAGTAATTAACCTATTACTCTAACACCCCCCTTAAGATGAACTTAGGGAGAAGCTAAAAAACTAAGGGAAAATGCATGAAAGCAAAGATGGGTCCCGACAACAAAGCCTGATGAGCAACCCAAATACAACCAAATCTCTGTAAAGCGGAGAAAAAGAGTAAAACCAATAGGAAAAAACTCCTCTCCAAAAAGAGATGAAACCATGCAAAAAAAAACATGAAGGAAGGAAGGCCTCACAAAGACCCCCCAAGGACAACTTCCCTCACCCCAAGCATCAATCACAGCTGAAGATAGCATGGTGATGCCAAAGGTTTTGTGAAGATGTCTACAACCTGTGCCTCTATAGGAATGTACTCCAAGATGAAAGAACCATCCTGAATCAACTTCTTGATGAAGTGTATATGGATCTCGATGTACTTCATTTGCTAATGCTCCACTAGATTGCGGGAAATGTGTATAGCACTCTGATTGTCACACTAAAGAACAATGGGACTATCAGGAGGAAATCCAAACTCTCTCATCAACTATCAAAGCCATAAAATCTCCTGACTCGCTAACACTGATGCTCAATACTCAGCCTTTGTTGATGATAATGTAATTGCAAATTTCTTCTTACAAGACCATGTGATAGGAATAGAACCAAGGGAAAAAAATCCAAAAGTGGACTTCCGATCATTGACATCACTAGCCCAATCTAAGTTGGTGAAGCCAACAATGTGAGGGGATCCTAATGTGTAATGAATTCCATATTGTGTGGTTCCCTGAATGTACCTCAAGATACATTTGGAAGATTTCCAATGGCTCTCATGTGGATCATGGGATAACCTAGAGACAAGACCAACTGCAAAGGAAAGATCAAGATGTGAATGCATAAGGTACAATAAACTACCAACCAATTGCCTGTATAATGTAGAGTCTACTGAAGGAGTAGAGCAAGTGGAAGACATAACAACACCTAACTGAAATGGTGTGGTGGGAGGCTTGCAATAAAGCATGATAAATATCTAGAGAATATCAAGAGCATACTTCTACTAATAAAGAAAATACCATCTAAAGATGAAATAACTTGTAGACCAAGAAAATAGTGCAGAAGACCAAGATTTGTCATCTCAAAAAGCTCCATCAAAGCTCTCTAAATACTATAAATCATAGAGGATGAGCTACCTATAAGAATGTGATCATCAACATATAGCACAAGGATCAAAAGATTACCCTCTTAATGTTGAATGTACTCTATGGGATCGAAATGAAAGTGTGTGAAGTGATAGGAAAGAAAAAAAGAGTCCATCTTCTCATACCAAGCCTAACGGGCTTGTTTGAGACCACACAATGAACATTGAAGTCTCCAAACCAAAGAATTGTCTTGCACAAAACCTTGAGGCTACTCCATATAGATCTCCTCATGTAGGTCCCCATGTAAGAAGGCACTCTTCACATCCATCTAAACAACTATCCATCCCTGTAAAGCTGCTAGTGATAGTACAAAGCAAATAGAATTTATCTTGGCAAAATGAGCAAAGGTCTCAGAGTAATCAATACCCTCAACTTGAGAAAACCCCTAAAAAACAAGATGCGCTTTTTACTTATCTATCAAACCATCTATAGCAAACTTGGTACGGTACACCCACTTGTACTGAACCAACGTTCTTCACTTAGTAAGATGACAAAGATCCCAAGTATTATTCTTCATCAAAGAATAATAATCCTCCTACATAGCCCTATCCCACTTAGGGTGACCTTTCACCCTGAAAAGCTATAAGGATAATCCAAAATTGAATGACTCAAAAGACTAGCACTTGATGTCTGAGCACATGTACAACGGGAATCTAAAGGATCACCTGCCAAAGATCTAGCTACCTCTAAAGTAAAATGAGCCCAATTGGGAAAATATTGTGTATTTTGTGGTGGTGGGGATGGTGGATCATCATATGCATCATCCTCAAGAGATAAACAATCCTTAAGGGATGAAGAGGGAGGATTAGGTAGTGAGGGAGAAGTTGGTGATGAAGGATCCATCAGAGGAAAGTGCTCATCAAATTGGACATCTCACCAAAACAAGACCTCTCTGGAATCAAGATCAAACAACCTTTATGGCTTAACATCCTCATAGTAGCCAAAAAATATAAGTGATCAGATTTTTCTCTCCATGGATTTCTGTTGAGCATCAAGAATAAATGCCTACTCCTCACTACCAAAAACTAAGAATGTAGAAACATCAAGCTTGGCATGGGTCCAAGCCTCCTTAAGAGTCATGTGTCGTAATTCCTTATGAGGTATCTAACTCTTAATATAATTGACATAATTGACTACCTCAGCCCAAAATGAAGAATCCATGGGTTGTGACTGTATCATACAATTGGCCATCTCTCATAAAGTCTTATTCTTTCTCTCAACAACACCATTATATTGAGGGGTGTAAGGTACTATAAACTAATGTTGCAAACCATGCTTAGTGCAAAAGTCCCTGAAAGCATGATTAACAAACTCACCCCAATTATCTATGTATATCCTCATGATAGAAATACCAAACTGCTTCTCCACAAATATCTTAAAGATCATGAATGAATCAAAGACAGCAGACTTGTACATAAGAAAGTACACCTATGTATGTCTAGATAACTCATCAATAAATGTGAGAACATATTTGGCCCCTAAAAATGAAGAAGTCAAAAAGGACATGAGGTCATTATGTACCAACTCCAAGGGTCCGGACTTAGCATGTGTAGTTCTACCAAAAGGAAAAGAATCTCTGTGATGTTTTCCAAGTACACAACCTTGAAAAACAAAAATCACTATAGGAAATCTATGGGAGCCCAATCACAAGTTCCTGTGTACTCATATGTTGTAGATATTTGTAATTGACGTGGCCAAAATGCTCATCCCAAAGCCTTCTCACTATGTCTACATGTGCTATAAGAGATGAACCTAAACCATTTTTACTCTCAAATCCATCAAATCTGTATAAGCAAGATGTAGAATCAACACTCCCAATAGCCACAACCAAATCAGGATAATGTAGGTCTTGAATATCCACATCATGTGGTGAGAACTCAACTATCTTACTAGTGCCAAAAAGGAAAATCTAATAAACAAAAAGGAGGTTTGTCAAAATGTTAGGAACAACTAGTACATCCTGAAGACAACCACCATCCAATGAAACAAAACCTAAACCTGTAACTATAAGCTATGTAGAGTCACCAACTGCAATTTGTGAAGTGCCACAATGGACAAGTGTAGTGACAAACTCCTAAGTGTGTGCCATATGGTGAGATTCACTAGAATCTAGAATTTAAATGGATCCTAAAGGTAATACTCATGTAGAAAGAGCATGAACTTTCCCTGTGTGTGGGGAAGGTGACTGAAGTGAGCTGATATGATGTTTCTACATGGCCTCCTCTAAAGCCTCTAATCACTTCCAAAACCTAGAAACTGGATGACCTTCCTTTCCATAGAAACTACAAGGATCATCCGATTTCTTCTTAATCTTGGAGGAAGACTCACCAAACTTAGAAGATTTACCCTACTTAAGGTTGGGTTGTGGTTTGGAATTAGACTTAGGTGGTGGCTTGGAGGAACTCTCACTACCTTCCAAATCTATCTTCAACCTCTATTTTTTCTTCTGCTTCCTCTAATATGTCTGAGCTACCAATGCTTTCTTCTTTAATCCTTGAAGAGCATCCAAACTTTTTAGCTTTTCCTACTCAAGTTTCAACCGATCATAGAATACTTCAATGGTAGGCATGGTAAATCATGGATCCAAAGAATCCATGGTGGAGTAGAATGTCGAAGAGAATATTTGAAATAAACCTCAAAGCTTAGATAGAATTAGGTATATACACTCAGTGTCTATTTTGTTCTTACCACAACCCTATAAAAATGATTTGAGTGATTTGCAATTCATCAAGAAATCCTCAATAGATGGAAAAGAATTAAGTACCCAGGTGGGAAATTCTGCCTCAATCTAAAGTTTCCTGAACTAATTAATGGTTCCAGAAATATCATGAAACTTAGTCCACATAGCTCGAGGAGTTATGCAACCCTCCAAGTGAAATAAAAGACTGTATGTAACATGTAATGATAGCAAACCCATAGCCTCATCCATTATGTTTCTATTTTGTAGAACCTCAAATGGACATGTCATTTGAGGCTAATTCTCATCCAAATAGGACCATAACCCCTTTGACATGAGAAGTCTAGACATATGTGCCTTCTAGGTATGATAATTTTGTGGGGAAAGACAATAAACTGATGAGGTGTCTTCCATGATTTTTATGGTTTTGAAATGTGTTTAATAATAGAGGTTTATATTTTCTAATGTGTATATAAAAAAAGCAAGAAAAAAACATCCCCCACAACACAAAAAACCAAACCCCAGTACAAATTTGAAAACTAGAAAGCATGAAAAAGAAAAAATCACTTTAGAAAATTCTCTATGTACCTGATAAATTTTCTGATGAAATTAACTGCATATCTGAAAATATCATTCAAACACCTTTCCAATTCCTATTCGTTTGTGAAAAAAGGAGTTTGTATGCAAAAGTTACACCCCTGGGAGTGCAAAAAACAAGTTTTGACTAGAAATAAATTTATCAAAAAATAAAAATTTGGAAATAAAACCTCTGCCATTGTGTCATGCTTGGAATCAACTTTCTGGAAATATCTTGTTTTCAAAAAATGGATACCGTATGCTCAAGTTATGGCCAAAAACTAAACAACTCCTCTATTAGGGTTTGAAGGGCAAAGGGGTCTGCTTAGGCCTGGGAGCTAAATTTTTTTTTCCCTTGGTCATATTGTAGACCATCCAGCTAGTGCTTGGGCACTACAAAAAATGAGTAGAGCCCTTGATTCTTAAAGTGACATGGGCTAGGGCACTGGGGCTGAAGCAGTGGTGGTCATTGAAGGAGGCACCGACTGGGTTGTGTTGAGGTGGCAGCCTGATCAATGGGTGTCGACTAAGAGGAGATCAAGGATGACACCGCTCGTGAGAAGGATAGGGTCATATGATGAATTGGACCCTAGTTCTTTCCTTCCTAGAGGGGCTTAAATCAAGCCAAACCCAAATGTTTTAGTCAACCCAATCTTGCAGTCAGTAGTTTTTTTAATTAAACCCAAAAAAAATAGTCGCTAAAAATTTTCCCTTGACCTAAATGTCTGCATCAATTTTTTTAAGTCGTACCTACAATAAGTGTTGTACGGACCCATATGGCTAAAAAAAAATTCCTCGTAGAACATGCCCGACTCATATTTGAATGATTTTATAGTCGATCTATGGGTTTTGGCCATCTCGAATGCAATGGTGTTGTTCGTTTTATTGGACACTGGGAACACTGAGAGGGGGGTGAATCAATGTTCACTGATTTTAATTTCCAAAATAGATCCAAAACAATTAACAACAACAATTAAACTTCATATAGCATTTGTAGCACATACTAGATGAAATCATGTAGTCACATTAATGAACACCATAAAACCAAATATTTTTACATGGAAACCCTGTTAGGGGAAAAACCACAGTGCAAATTAATCCACAATGTTTACTCTGTTAAAAGTAAAATAGAAAGAAGAGGAATGCACTTGCATTCAAGCACATTCCTAGGGCTCACTGCTCAATAAGAAAGGCTCACTGCCTTACAAGAAAAAATAAGATTACAACAAAATTTTGAACTGAGAGAATAGCATCTACAAATGCTAGAATTCAGTATCACTGAAGCTCATGATCAGATTTCATATCTCTAAATCGGATCACACTTCTACTCTGCTCTACTCTACTCTGCATACCAAAACTATTTTTCCCTCAAACAACTGATCTGGTATTTTCGCTCTCTTCTTGATACTCCTTCACTACTACATTATATCTACTACCATGACTTGCATATCACACCCAAAATGGTTTACTAATCTCCTTTGTATACTTGCTAAATAGAAATTCAATGTATGTCGGCCTCACAATAAAATATAATATTTTTGCTTATGTCAGCTCAAATCACTAATTAGAATCGATGCATACCCTCACAAGTCAGCTAGACTTTAGTAGGGACCCAAACCAAGATTTCAAACCTAGGAAATAGAAAAATACATATTCCACATATATCCACGATACGTCATATGAAACATGTCAGCTATAATGGAAAATAAACCATGAAACATGCTACCAAATATCTTAACTTGAACTCCAACTTAATACTATACCACAAAAATCATCAAAGGATAGTGTAAATGCTAAGAAAGATTTCCTAGATATCCACACCATGAAATAATGATCCAAAAAAGTGATCGGATCAACTTGCCAACCGGATGTCCTATTCTTCATTCTTTTTGTTGGTAGATTACAAAGTCTTAGTTTCCTTGCCAATATAAACAATTTTGATACTGCAGATCATACTGCTAACACTAGTTGCCATCAATGACAACACAAGTAGCCAAAAAAAATCTCTCAAAGCCATATGCCAACAATCTCCCCCTTTGGCATTGATGGCAACACTTAGTGAAAAATTTACTAAGTGTTAAAACCAAAAACTCAGCAAGACCAAAATTACTACTCTCCCTATATATGTCAAGGAAAATTTTCACTACATTCTCTCCCCCTTTGACATCAATGACAAAGCTCTACAATATCCACTCGACACTTGTCTTCCTATTATCTCTCTTTAATATTTTACTGCACTTAATCTTACTCCATTCTCTCCCCAACTGATGATGCAAAAATTGATCAAAATTGGATAACTGTTGTATGAATTTAGAAAATCATTTTATACTTAGCTTTCATTTCTAGAAGGAATTTCTTCTAGGATTCCACTGCAATCCCAATAGCTATGATCAAGTTGTTATTCTATGAAGTTCTATTGATGATTTGAATAAGAGACTCAAGAATGGTGATTGCATCTTCCAGCTTTTCTCCTAACTTAAGCACCTCAATCATCTACTCTAATCTCCCTTTAGTTATGTCTTTCACTTTCCATAAGGCATAAGAGTATTCCTAGAAAAGTGGGCCTTTGCATGCTCAACCTATAGAGCATGAACCTTTTTCTTAACATATCCATTCTTGTCCAAATCTGACAAGCTCTTTTTTGATTTCCACCAACTTATCCTTGTACTTTCCTACCACATGAGGCCACTTAAGACAGTAATCAAAAACTTTATTGGCTAAATCAATGCATTGTCTCAGCTCCTTCATTTTCTTCTTCAACTTGGAAAGGGATAGCCTAAATTGCATCTTTAAATGGGAAATTATTTCCTCCTCTTTTCTATCCAGAGGCACTGATTCCATGGCTTCCTTGACACAGTTAATTAGTTCTTCTGGGAGAACATCCTGCAGACTCTCCAGCTCAATATTATTATTTGCAAAGTATCTTGCCAAATTTTTTTCAATCATTTCTTGCTCATAAGATGGTCTATTTAACCATATGTCTGTTATCTTTATCATACCATCTTCATCCTGAATGATTTGCATTAGCTTTAACTTGAACAGAGCACCTTCTTCATCACTGTCTTCAGCTATTATAATTTCCTATTCACCCAATTTTGGTTGATCTCTTGGAGTATATTCTTTAGAAACTTCATCCTCTACATCCACAACCAATTGTCTTTTCCCTTTTTCTCCAACCTTTGCTGACTTGGGTACTGGATGAGTGACACCACCCATATCACTTCCTCTCTTCTAATTTTTCTCTTCCTTTCCAAAGGATGATCCAACTTTAGTTAACTTTACTGGGAGAGGGACAACGCTTTCCTCAAACCTTTCTAACACCTTTCTAAAGAAGCTTTCATACAATTGTTCACAATTTTAGAAAGAATTATAATGATTGAAGATTTGCTTACAAACCGGCATATTTTCTCTCCACACTACATTGTCCTTCATAGGAAAATAGTTTAGAAAATGCATCATAATACATATTGCCAAAGTGCCAAACCTAAAGGGGTAGTCAATATCCTTCATTAATTGAACATTCTCCATCAATTGATCCTTCAACAGACTACATAGGTCAAAGTCTTCATTTTCAATTATCATTTTATGAGCTATATATGCAACACCTTCTGAGGTTGATCCTTCTCAATTTTTGAAGAAGATTTTATGTGATTCCATGTGCAACATACCTTGTCAACGGATCTTTAATCGTCACAATTATCAGACCCCTCTAATCTCCCCTTATACCAGTTAGGGCTTCAACCTCAACATTGTGAATCAAATTCTTCTTCAGTAAATCACCAACATTGCATAAGCTTGTTAGATTTCTAATCACATCCTTAGAAATTTCATAAGGTTTTTCTAGAGTGAGGATATCACCATCCAATTTTCTAAGAAAAAATTGAATTATCTCTGCATTGATGAAATGAGGATATTCACTCCATATATCCAAATTTTTACGCTTTGATCCTTCAAGCCTCTTGAGATTGGTGAGCAACAACAAATTTCTTTCATTCGTAATCTTTTGACTGCTATACTCATCTAGAGCTATGGTTCCTTTGATTTGCTTCATGTTTCACCCCAAATAAAGTTCTACCAATTGCAAAAATATATATGAAATCAATGATGAACATAATTACCTAGAAATTTGCTATTAGGATCACCTTTTGTACTTTTGAAATTTTGCAGAAAATGCTCTCGAACTATTCTCCTTCAATGCGTAATGACAAATTAGGGTTTCAAATGCCCTCTTTATAACTTCACTTACTTTACTTTCTACCACATTAAATGTGTTTCCCTAGAAGTTCTGGTCACTCTGCAAACTCAGACAACAAGCGAAGAATTCAATTGCGGACCTATACCATTTCATCCAATTCAACATATGATTGCTAATACTTCCATTTATGAATAACATGATGACTAATGGCATCCAACAATTCAGTGCCAATTATACATAGGGGGACAAGAGATTTTCATGAAAAACTCCCCCTAGGCCACTGGCCTAATATTAGTTACCAGAAGAGTTACCGTAGGGGAGCTTCCAGTACAACCTTGTTTCCTTCGTCAGGTTTACTTTTCTTCACCCATGTTATCTTCATCTTATTTCTTATCTCTTCCATAGATGCTTTTTCTTTTCCTTTGTTGTCTTTCTGTGAATTTCTTCCTTGATAAACTGGACCTCTATTCCTACAAAATTTTGCAAAGTGTCCAAGATTGTTACAATTGAAACATACTGGACCTTTCTATCTATACCAGCTATTCCACTAATTTCTTCCTGATATGAATTGATTAGAAACATGTCCAAATATTCCACAGGTATAGCATTTAATGTTACTTGTATTGATAGACATACTTTTGCATTCTAATGCCTTATGACCAAACTTATTGCATTTAAAACATTGACTAGAAAATGACCGAGTACTAAGGTGTATCCTTCTTCTACACTGAGAAGCCATATGTCCAAATTTATTATGTAAGTAAAATAATATCCATTAAATCTTTGAGCATTGGGTTTCCTTACCGGATTTTTTCTACCTTTGTTCTTTTTTTTAAAGTTCTTATGTTCAAATCCAAAGCTTTCACCCTTCTCATAGTTGAGACCTCGCTTGTCATTTGTATCCTTCTAGTTTTTGGTTATCTCATCAAGCTTAGCATAACTTATCCTAAACTTTTCCTTGAATTCATTTGTAGTAGCAAGCTAATTTCCAAGAGTAACTATCCATCTCTCAATCTTGTGTTCATAGTTTCTGGCCTATTGCAGTTCTACCTCCAACTGAATAGTTCTACTGTTAATTCTATTGCATTCTTTATATTTTTCTTTCAGGGATTTGGAAAGATTCTCCTCATTCTTCTTCCTTAGTTCATTATCTTTGGTAAACTTCATTGCCATAGATTCCATCTCAACTTTTAGAGTTGCATTGTCCTTGGCTAGATTTTCACATTCTTTTGTTATTTCTTTTAGGGTTTGATTTAGATGGACATCATCTAGACCTTTGCTTTGTTTTTGCTTCAACTAATCACACAACTCCTTCCTTTTTTCCCTTGACTCATTTATCTTATCCTTCAGTTATTGAATGAATTTCTTAGCATCTGCAAGATTTTCCTTTAATTCCATGACCTCCACTTTAGATTGACCAAGATCATCAAGTGCCACCATAAGTTATTGTTGAAGACCACCAACATCCATTGTAATTCAAGATTCACCTCAAGTTGTTAAACTTCTGAAAAGGAACCAACTCTGATACCAATTGTTGGACACTGGGAACACTAAGAGGGGGTGAATCAGTGTTCACTGATTTTAATTTCCAAAATAGATCTAAAATAATTAACAGTAATAATTAAACTTCATATAGCATTTGTAGCACATAACAGATGAAATCATGTAGTCACATTAATGAACACCATAACACTAGATACTTTTATGTGGAAACCCTGTTAGGGGAAAAACCACGGTGGAAATTAATCCACAATGTTTATTATGTTAAAAGTAAAATAGAAAGAAAAGGAATGCACTTGCATTCAAGGGCATTGGCTAGAGCTCACTATTCAATAGGAAAGGATCACTACCTTACAAGAAAAATTAATATTATAACAAAATTTTGAACTAAGAGAACAACATCTACAAATGCCAGAATTTAGTTCCACTGAAGCTCACGATCAAATTCCATATCTCTTAACCAAATAGCATTTTTGCTCTTCTCTGCTCTACTCTACATACCAAAACTATTCTACCCTCAAATAATTGATCTGCTCTTTTTTCTCTCTTCTTGATACTCCTTCACTACTGCATTATATCTACTACCATGACTTGCATATCACACAAAAAATGGTTTACCGATCTCCTTTATATACCCGCTAAACAAAAATTCAATGTATGTCAACCTCACAATAAAATATAATATTTTTTCTTATGTCATCTCAAATCACTAACTAGAATCAATGCGTACCCTCACAAGTTAGCTAGACTTTAGTAGGGACCCAAACCAAGATTTCAAACCTAGGAAATAGAAAAATACATATTCCACATATATCCATGATATGCCATATGAAACATGTCAACCACAATGGAAAATAAACCATGAAACATGCTACTGAATCTCTTAACTCGAACTCTAACTTAATACTATACCACAAAACTCATCAGAGGATAGTGTAAATGCTAAGAAAGATTTCCTAGAGATCCACACCATAAAATAATGATCTAAAAAAGTGATCGGATCAACTTGCCAACTAGATGTCTTGTTCTTCATTCTTTTTGTCGGTAGATTATAGAGTCTTAGTTTCCTTGCTGGTATAAACAATGTTGATACTACAAATCATACTGCTAACACTAGTTACCATTAATGACAACACAAGTAGCCAAAAACAATCTCTTAGAGCCATATGCCAACACATTTTCGTTGAAAATGCCTAGATTTTTTGTCCACCTCCAGGTTTGGAAAAAAAAAAATTATCTTCAAACCCTCATAGATCTGATGCTATGAATCCAAATTTGACAAAAAAGGTCAATATTGACTGATTTAAGCATTCTAGACGCAATGGTGAGGTCCAAATTGACTCAATATGCACAAAAATATCACTTTCAGGATAGGATCCCTCAAAAAATGAATAGGAAGTGGAAAATATGAAACTCTAATACCATGTTGAAGTTGAGAAATACAACCTCATAGAACCCAGTCAACACCTGCAAGCAAATAACCTATCACATAGAAGTGATACTTGAAACAAAAATAAGGTGCTCTATAAGCCTAAAGAAAAAATTGCATAAACAAGAATTGAGTAATTACAATCAGATCAATCTGTATGAAAGGAGACCAAAACCCTAAAGTGAAGCCTAGGATTAAATAATTAATTATTAAAGTTCCTAAGTTTAGCTTAAGTGAAAAATAAAGTAAAGGTGACTTAATTAATCAATATGATTAAATTAATGAAGCAATTAACCTATTACTCTAACAAGATCATCTGAGAACTTTTATAAATATGATAGATGATTTTGAAATAGAGGATGAGGATGTGATGATGAAATTATTCATGTAGTCTTTGACAGAGGATGCCAAATATTGGTACAAAAGTATCCCTCAAGTAATTGTTTGGTCTTGGGATGAATTTAAGAGGGCCTTTAGAGAGCAGTACAGTGAGAAGACTAATCCTAGGTTTATAGTAAATGAGTTCACCAACATTCCAAAGGAAAAAATAAATAGGTCTCAAATTCCAATACAAAGTTTTTTGCAAGTATGAGTAGTTGGTGGTCATTGATGTCAACAAGCTTGTGTTGTCATTAATGTCTATTGTTAAATGAGATTGTTGCAAGATTATGAGAAGTTGATGTTATCCATGCTTTGATTAGTTGCATTATGTTTTCATTAGTAAACTAATTGTGTAAACCTCTAGTGTTTCTTTGATAAGCATCTGTCTATTGATATATGGTTGAGTTACTATTGGTTTAGTTATGTTGAGGAAGTGTTAAAGATGATTCAATAAAAAGAGGAAATAGTGTGTTGCAGTGGTGTTCTGGGTGAAAAATTTGTGTTCTTGTGTTGCTCTGTGTTTCTTCTATGTTGAAGATCTTCCTGTGCAATTCATATATGTTGATGAGAGGTGTTATATTTAAGAATTGGTGTGTGGAATCATTGTACGAAAGAATTTGTTTTCACTAGTGTGTGAATTATGCATTGTGGGGGTGTCTAGGAGAATTTTTTCTACTATTCATTTCTCCACAGTTATGTTTTAGGTCTTGCAGATTTGAGGGTGTGTTCATTGTGTTGATTTCTTTTTTCTGATCAAGAAGATTTCAATTCTGGTGCTTTAGGAAGTTTTTCATGTAATAGTGTATGGTAGAGTTATCTTAATGTACTAGGTGTGTACATTCTTCAGGTGGAAGTTGTTGCAAATGAGTTTTTTGGATTTCAAGATGTTTGAGGAATATTATCGATCATGTTTGTGTGGTATGTGGTTCGCAAGTCATCCTTGGGTTTGAGGAATCATGTACTTAAAATTTTAATGGTGTTTACATGGGTATCGTTCAACTTGGTGTTTAGACTACTTGCGATGGACAATTATTATTCGTAGAAGCATTTTGTAGCATAGTTTTATTGATTTGGGTCAAAGCTAAGGTGTGATGTGGTCTACAATCACTTCTACCCACCATTGAAGTGTTTTAGCACTAACCTAATTTGAATTTTTGTGGTTGATGTGCATAGCCCACCTTGGACAAGAGTTTCAAGGCTTAAGATTGTATAAATAAGAGTTTTTTTCATAAATAATGTTAAGAGAGATGTGAGAGATGAAAATGACATGAATTGTAGAGTGTTAGAGTAAAAAATTAAGAAGTGCAGTGTGAGATTTCATTTATTAGTTTATAGGATGTAGTGAGCAGAAGGTGGCTACAATTCTTTAATCAGACTGCGAAGGTGTTGATGTTATTGTTGTGGATTATTTGTTGTATTGAGATGCTTTTCTCTATGTAACACTTCTTCTCTATCTTCTTTTCTATTTTATCAACAAGCCTTTCTTTTTTGGGTAGTAATCCCTCTAATAGTGAACCTTATTTTTTTTGGTATTAATATTATTAAACAAAAGGAAATAGGTTTCCACCTTCTAGGAGATGGAGCTAGGGTTTAAGATCTATTTAACTCTAGTTCATTCAAGGAAACCTTAGATATCTTAACCTAGTGATCGAGTTAGGAAAAGAGATCTTTTGTAAGGTATCCTTGGGTGTGATTAATAAAGGAGGGTTCACCATTACGTAAATGATTTGAAAGACATATATGAAATCAATATGCAACTCTAGCTAAATGACCTAGAAAATGAACTTGAAATTAGAATAACCAAATAGAAAGATACAAAAAGGTACCTACAAGAAAGATGTGGTAAAAAAAAGCTCTCAAACCATGAAATTCTACTATTTGAAGTTTACTGGAACTCAGACACTAGACTTAGTGATTTAGTCTTGGTTTCTAGGCAGAGACTAGAATCTCTCAGTGACTAGTCTAGATTTTCTAAAAATTGGAAAATGTATTGTACTGGGACTCATATGCCCAAGGTGGAAATTTAGTCCCAATATTAGGGTTTGGCTAAGACTCAGGTATCCTCTAGTGATCTCCTATAGCTTCTCTCCCTTTTGATCTCCAAGTCTAAAACTTTGAATTCTGGCATGTAGATGACTTTCTGTGAACATGGAAACTTCTTGACAACCATGAAAACTTTCTTCAATCTTGTAATTTAGTCTTCAAAGGATCTTAATGCTCCAAATCACCTAGATCTACAATCATACATGTAGAGAAAGAGAAAAATGTTGATTTTCTAGTGGATAGAGGTTTTCCTTGGTCAAACCCCATTTTCATAATCAAACCTTAATGAGAAATGAAAAATAAATGAAATGAACATGAAACATAAGGTGAAACAATAGAACCTTGTTTGGAACCTTGTAGATATTCAAACAAGCATGAAGTGGCCTCAATGGATGTAGATCTTGATCATGATTCTTGATGAAAGATAATGCCTTTGAATACTTGAATTGATCTTGAACAATACATCACAACATTAGCTCAAAATCACATGCATTATGCATCGAGCCTTCAACATGATAATAGATCTTGATTGTTGCAAAAAATGATGAATAAATCTACCCTTGAATGCCTTAGAAATTCTCTTGAATACTCTATAGTTCTCTTGTAAAGTCTTAGGATGCTTTAACTTTGATGGATAGGTTTTCATTAAGATTTCTTAGGTGAAACAATTATTCAAAACCTTGTTTATATAGGAATTCCATCTAATTTACCATTCATTAGATCCCAAATGTTGAAATTCATAAAATTTGAATTCAATACCTTGATTTCCCACTCAAAACCCTAAAAAGAAGCCAAATGGGACTCATACACCCAAGGTGGCGTATAGGTCCCATCTGAGGGGGACTCATACACCCAAGGTGGCATATGGGCTGAGGAAATGTCGAGGGGTTATAATTGTTGGTGTAATTAATTATTTAATTACACTTACATAAGTTTTCTTAGGCATTTAATTATATTCCTAGATATCATTTACTAGGTTATAGATTCACATGTTTGCTTAGGATAAAAGATTCCTTCTAGAAGGATGAGTTGTCTTTTCTAGAAGTCTTATCTTATCTAGCATCATTTCCTAGGTAGTTAGTTAGTTGTCACATGTCATAAGATTATGACACATGTCAACATCATCTTACATACTACATCTCAACCTTGTCTTTATAAGCAAGGCATTTCATGTAGTTCAAGCATATTCAACCATTAATCAATCTTGCATTGTGAAGAAATATTTCTTGACATTCTCTCTTATGGAAGTTGTTTTGGTTTAGAAACTATTCTTGGGGGTGTTGTGGAGTCACCATTTACTCCCACAAGAATATTATGTGTATTTATTGACTATGTCAGGATTTCAACTGAAATAAGCCTAGGGATGCATAATAAAGGTTCCTAAAGGAATATTAATGATGATGTGAAGGTCATAAATGCAAGAGGACCTAAAACTTAGTGTTAAGGTGTAAATAAATATACTTTACAACAACTAAGTTAAGGAAAAATTAGTTCTATTTAGCTTAAAAGGGCCCTAAACTTAATGTGAATGTGTAAAAAACATTATAACACCACGTCAAGGCAACATTAGGTTCAATTTAATATTAATTATTCCTAAATTAAGTGTGAAAAAGGGATACTTTTTCCTACACTACATTTAGTCCCCACTTTAGTGAGAGGAGGAACTTGCTTCAAACTCACACTAAAGTAGACATTCAAGAGGGGTCCAAGTGTACCAATGTGGATGGTCTAGGATAAAAATATCAAAGGAGGTGGCCAAGCCCCCAAGATCCAAGATCCTACATCAAAATGACATAAGCAAAAAGGGACACACACAATATGTGCAATATGATGCATCAAGATACACAAATATACAATGCCAATAACTAAAAGAAAGAAAAAACAAAAACCAAAATAAAAAAGAGGTAGATCAAGCCTCAACTATTTGTACAACATAATTTGGATTAGATCTAAGATGTTTGTCCAAAAAAGCACACTCACTCTAAGAAAATGAAACTTTAGGATATGTCCTAGGTGAGTATTCAAAGGGTGGCTTTGTGAGAAAGGCATGCCTCTACATCAACTTCTCATTGTACAATGAGAAAGTAATGCCCACATTAAGGATTCTCGTCATACTAACTATTATGCCTTGCATAACCACCCCATTTTGATTTGGAACAAAATGGGTCTCCCTTCTCTTTTTGGTTTCTCTGCTTTTTGATATTTTCTTTCCTCTTGGGAGTGCTTCTGTTTTCTTCTTGATTTGTATTTTGTTCTGATCCTTCTAGTCCTATCTTAGCCTAAGTTGGTTTTCCTCTTGCTAGGAATTCAATGAAATAATTATAAGGAATGGTCTATTTTATGATAATGTACCTTATGTGCTTCTGAGGACTAATGGAGGCATTTTGTTTTGCAGGATTGGATCATGCACATGATGATATTTTCCAAGGGAGCTTAGTTGAAATACATTCCTCAGTTCGATTGGTCACAATTTTCCTTTAAGAAGAAAGTCAGCAAGACCTTACAGATGTCTTGTTGACAACTAGTCCATTTGTCGATAAGCGTCTATGTAACCTATCATCAACACCCCAGAGATGTCACAGTGAGTGGAAATCATATGCAGGTGTCTATTGGCAGGAGATTTTCATTGTTTCAACGACTAAGGAATTCCCATCGATGAGAAATCTTTCATCGATATAGGGTCTCAGGGAACCCCCAATGTCTTACCAACCGCCAACAAAGTAAACATTTTGGCAAGACTCAACTGCATCGGGGCAACGTCTCACCGAGCGGCTCTAGTCACACAGACATGGAGAGAGTGTATCTTTCAGCGGTCTTCAGTGAGAGAATCAATATGTCTCGGTGACCAAAAGGAGGTCTCTCGAAATGAAAAGGTCGGTAGAAAGTTGTGGTTTCAGCATAGTGTCTGCCCGAAAGGAGGAGGTCATGCCAAAGAAGGTTGTCATCAGGGAGAATGGATTATGTTCGGTAAGATTTCCTACCAACGTGGGAATGTCTTTCCAATCAAACAAGCCCTCCTACAACTCAAATAAAATCTTGGCGAAGTGGGGAGACTTTGGTGGAAGGTCTCAACAAAACAATAAGCTCTCGACGACATGACATACTATCGGCATAACCTCTTGTTGATTCAATAGGGTCTGGCTGAAATGAAACAAAATCACCAGAGGATCTAGGGCTTAGTGTAATCTCTCACTGACTCATGATGGTCACACTGAGGAAAAAGGTCCTGAGCTCGAAGAGGATAGGAGGAAATCAGAGAGACTCCAAACAAATGAAGGGGCTTCACTATGAGGTCACAACGATAAGCGATAGTCTCACCAACATGAAGAAGCTCACTGAAAGATTTGCATCCGCACCAGGAGGTCTCAACGACTATGAAGGGTCACACTGGTAGGATGTCCCCTCGAGGAGAGGAAAGATGTGCACCAAGAGCTCTAGCCGACATTGAGGAGTCTTGCTGATAACAAAGGAGGGGCTTGGTAAGAGAAGAGGAATTCAGGGTAAAGTCTCCCTGACACGATAAAGTCTCCCTGACCTGGGTGTGCTCATCGAGAGAAGAAGGAATTTGCCATGTGTTCTTGCCAAAAGCATGTGGTCTTGCCGATAGGTTTTGCAAGCTCGATATGACTTCTGCAGCTCGCTAGAACATCTCACTGATTGGCCCATGCCATGCCGATAACTACTGAAGGATGAAGTCACATTGGGGAGATACCGAAGGTGTCTCACTAACATTCGATGTCATTTGGACCACTCTTGACTGCCCGAAAAATTGGCATGGCATATGATCATCCAATCAGGAGGAGTTAAGAAGGCAGACCGGCAATAGTTTGACTAATTGACTATTCCTGTGAGGGAAACCTGTAGGATACAAACAAGATGGACTCCGTTTGAGAACATGAACTGATGGATCAACTCAGGAGCGATGATGTTTAAATCTAAGGGGAGCCCAGATGATGTTTCTGGGGAGCAATCAACAAAGGAGGGGTCTAAAACATCAAGGAGCCCGAAGGAAAGAAATGACCATGACTCATAGGGACAGTTGTAGTGACCACTGACAGAGATAGATCAGTATTAATGGTGATATTCTAGAGCATTCAAGGCAGCCTTGATGGAGTTCAAAGATGGACATGAGGGCCTAGAGTTAAGGCTGTAATATCAAAACATCTACATATCATTCCCAGAACAAGCCATCACTGACATGGACAGTAGGGCTTCATATTAAATGTAGCTTTGACTCTCTTTAGAAAGATTTGAGAGCCAACCCTCGTGCAGATAGTAGATATTTTGTAAACCCTAAGACAGGGGACAATGCATTCTTTTGGTACAATCTGTATATATCGCATTCTTGCCTCTTTGTAAAAAGTTAGAAAGTGGTAGGTAGAGAACAGGTAGTTAGGAGTTAGATTAAGTAGAAGACTAATGTATCTTTTAGTTTTCTTACTATAAATGGAAACAATTTGTAGCCACATATTTTTTGTACACTGGTGATTGTGCCAAATTTGTAATTATTGCTTATCTGTTTCACTAACAGTAGAAGCAACCAGATTAAAATCTACTTCAAATTATGTTTCAGAATGTTGTTCATTTTGGTTTAATCATTTGATTTGAGAAGCTTTCAAGGATTGGAGTCTCATTTTATGTTTCATTTAAATGGTAGCTTGCAATCTATTATTGAAATCAGCACTGTGAATGAATGAAACTGTGTGTTAGTCACAAGTTTATTTTGTTCTACAGTTTTAGTTTAGGAAATTCTTGAAAGGTAACAAGTCTAGTTAAGTTGGATGAATTAACATTCTTTTCTATTCCAAAGCTCTAATCTATCTTTTGATATTTCTTTAAAACCCTGGTTAGAGTAGGTTTTAAGTTTATGTTTGATATCAGAACAAACCAAAATGCTCAACACCAGCAGGCCCCTTGAACATTACTATTACATTGACCACTGAGGGACATCAACATAGTTGAGAACCAACTACAAAGACCTTGGGAGCTAAGATATCCATGTGTTGTACTTCTCTTTCAAGAGAAACAGAGTAGCAATATTCTGTTTACATGTTGCTATACCATTTGGACTGTCAACAGAAACTGGCACTAGAAGGAGGGCCGACGTGAGCAATTTTGGATCGTTGTGAGTTGGATTGGTTCAGGTCTTGGAAAGCCTAGCTCTAATGGGTAGCCGTTTGTATACACTAGGATTTTTCCATGAAATCCCTAGTCATATGTATGATAGGCTTCCTTTATTTTTTTCTAACACTGGGAAAAATGCTTCTAAACATGTTGAAACTTGCAGGCGTATATTCATTTTTCTCCATATTCAGCATCAAGATATCATCTGCCAATTATTTGTCAAAACACTTCAAGGTACAGCCAGGCAATGGTATGATAATCTACCACTAGAATCTATTTATTCATGGATAGAACTAGAAATCTTATTCTTAGATCAGTTTGATCCTCATACTCTACACCCATTACATGAATTTGCAACCACAAAAAGGATACCATTAGAACCCATCTATCAATTTAATCACAGATTTTTGTTTATGTATCAAAGGGTTCAATCTTTAGATTTGGTTGTTGATGATCATATATTGATAGAACATTACTATTGGGGTTTAAACCTTTCATTTGCAACCAAATTCAGATGTTGTGGTAAGGCTACATCCTTGCATGATGCATTGAAAAAGTCTCTCTTGTTGGCACAATTTGGAGGTGACACTAGAAATTCAGATAACCAAACTTAGGGTTATAATCCTCTTGTGCTTGCAAACTGCCATCATCTGCAGCCTTATGCTACTTCACCCACCATCCCTGCCTAGATGCGATCATTCTTGCCAAGCAGCTATGACCTTCCTAAGGTTCCAAGCACCACATTCCCCAACACCCCACATCAGGTCAATTGCACACAAGACCATTGGGGGAACTCATCTAATCAAGATGAGAATCAATGTGTTGAGGAATGGATAAAGGCACATGGCTCATGTTGGATTGATATCCCTTGTATGCAAAATTGAATAAGGGAGAAATTAGAAGAGTTGGGAGATCTGAAGTTATCAGAACTTGTTGGGCCAAATGGATGTAGGATACATCAAACTAATCAACACTCTTAGATGAACTGCCATGTCTTCCTAGGGAGGATGGAGCTGTATTTCAAGCAACTAATCACTATTGAAGGAATACTTATGGAAGATCCTTGGAATACACATCCCATCGATGAAGAGGATGAAATAACTAGCACACATGGAAATGGTAATCAGTCCATCCAAAATGATGAGAGTGACCATGTGAAGAGATTTAGTTCTTCCCTATCTTTTGATGACCTGGATCCTTGCATTGAGGTGGATTCAACAACTGATGAAACTCCTTTACCTAGTGAGGGCTTGATATAAATGGAGAATGGATTCATCGATGCATTCATAGATTCTTTCATGATGGGGAATGAGGAAGAAACACACTTTGATGGGTTAACACAAGAAGATGACTCTGCTGATTTAAGTAGTGGGTGGATTGAAGCAGATAACACACTTCAAGATGAGATTGCCAATGAATCTGATGGTCAAAGACAAGGAATTAAGAGCCAAAATGAAATCTTAAGGGAAGAAGTTCAAGTAGATATGCAAATCAGTCAAGTGTTCCCTGAAGAAACTCATGATGGGGTACATTTGGATGAAGCAGAGGAATGCCAAGATAATGACCAAGAGGTTATCTCAGAAGTTGAATCTCTTCAACATGACGAAGAGAATGAGACCAGGGAGTATTTTCTTGATTTTGATTCTATTGATTCAAATGTGTCGATTAAAGAAAGTCCTTGCTTAGCATCCACTAATGAATTTGGTCCTAATACTGATAAATTTGATGTTGATTGGCAGGTTCTTATTGATGATGTGCAGGAACATGAATTGAGAAAGTGTTTTCCTAACTTGGACTCCATGCATTCAAATGAGCTCGAAGGAAATCCTTGTTCACCATGTATCAGTATCCCTAACATCAATGATGATCAACTGGACACAGATTCTCAAACCTTTGAGGGTGACATGTTTTAGGAGAGTGTTGAAAGTAAGATTTCATCTCAAGAAATCTAGAAAAAATTTGAATCTATACCTGGGATGAATACAAAAACACTGGTTAGTGAGTATCCCAATTGTAAGACAAACCTTGATTCAGTGGTGTTCCAAGAGCTGAGACCTCGAGAGAGGAAGTTCATACAACACAAGTCTGTATTGGTAACTAGAAATCTTCAAAATCAGGTGGTGTCCTTTCATTATCCTCTATGTTTTAATAATTTCCAGTTTGATTATGGCAATGGGGATAATAGAACCTGTTTGTGGGTAAATAATGACAAAACTGAGAACCCACAACTAATAATATTTCAAGCTTTATGCCCTCAGAATGAACTTATTGCCTATAAACTTCATATTTCTAAGTATAAAGATAAATTTGCTAGGTTTAGAATTGTGCCTAATAAGTTAAGATTGTTGCACATAATGAAAAATCAGACAAGTCAATTTACAAATTTTTACAGTTTTGTGTTGGTAAAGCTAGCTTTGGAGTTAGTTTAGGATTAGGATAGGTTAGTGTTGGTCTTTGATTTAGTTAGTTTTCTTTTGTTATGTTGCTTTCCTTTTCCTATCCTCTTGTTTCTTTGTTTGTAAGTAGTTGGTTTGTTTTTCTTTTTGTAAATAGTTTTCCTTTTTGCATGTAAATAATTTGTTGTTTGTTTGCTTGTCCTTTCTTTCTATCTTTTGTTTCCTTTGTTCTTTTGGCTTTTGTTTTGTTTTGATCTTTGGGGTTTTTCTATTTCTTTCCATCTTTAAATAGTGGGTTCTTATCTGAAGCATACTTTGGTCATTAGGAGAGAAGTGGTTTAGATATTTTTCAGGTTTTCTGATCGGATGATTTTGTCCTCAATTCGTTGTTTCATGCTTGTTGTCAATAAAAGTTCTGGAAAGTTTTGAAAACAAGGTGCCAAGTAAGTAACCTTCATTAGCTCCCCTGAATCTATCACAAATCATTAAGATCATCTCCTCTTGTAATGGTGTATTTGTCCTAGGACTATGGTGTTGTATGATTTGAGTGAAAAATATGATCTCCCAAGTGTTGTTATGAGGTCCATGGTAGTTTTCAACCCATATCAGATGTTAAACATCTGACATATTGAAAAAAAATCAATGAAATATCTGAAACTCTATTAAAAATATATAGAGAGTTATCTAAAGAGAAAGGAAGGACTCAATATGAATGGGTGATTCTAGTATCTCTACCGGGGCTATGGATGCCTGACTGGCAGTAGAGCAATGTTGTGAGGAAACTAGAGGTATCTCCGTCAGGGCTATGGATGCCTAACTGGTAGTGGAGCAATGCCCAGGATATCATTGCACGACAACTAAAAGGAATCAACACATGTAGCTCAAATCTTGCACATTGTTGTTTGAAAGATGGGGAAACTTTATAAGAGAGTGATTCACAATCAAGCACACACATAGATTCAGGGGTAGCCATTGATTGACTTACATTTGAGATTCTAGCTCTACCTTGGTTGTTACAACTGACCCAACTGGAGTTGTGATGTTCATGAACCAGGAGTTCTGGGTAGTTGAATCCTTCAGCTTCTTGAAAATGGTTAAACCATTTTCCTAGCCGAGTCACCATTTGTTATGCCTTGCATAACCACCCCATTTTTATTTGGAACAAAATGGGTCCCCCTTCTCTTTGCGGTTTCTCTTCTTTTTGTTATTTTCTTTCCTCTTGGGAGTGCTTCTATTTTTTTCTTGATTTATCTTTTGTTCTGATCCTTCTGGTCCTATCTTAGCCTAAGTTGGTTTTCCTCTTGCTAGGAATTCAATGAAATAATTATAAGGAATGGTGTATTTTATGATAATATATATTATGTGCTTCTGAGGACTAATGGAGGAATTTTCTTTTTTCAGGATTGGATCATGCACATGATGATATTTTCCAAGGGAGCTCAGTTGAAATGCATTCCTCAGTCCGGTTGGTCACAATTTTCCTTTAAGAAGAAAGTCGGCAAGACCTTGCAAATGTCTTGCCGACTACCAATGCATTCTGTTGATAAGCATCTGTGTAACCTATCGGAAAGACCCTGGAGATGTCACGGTGAGTGGAAATCATATGCAGGCGTCTATCGGCAGGAGATTTTCATTGTTTCAGTGACTAAGGAATTCCCATCGATGAGAAATATTTCATCAATATAGGGTCTCAGCGAACTAGCACTGTCTTACCGACTCCCAAAAAAGTAAACATTTTAGCAAGACTCAACTACATCGGGGCAACATCTCACTGAGTGGCTCTAGTCACACTGACATGGTGCGAGTGTATCTTTCAGTGGTCTTCGATGAGAGAATCAATATGTCTTAGTGACCAAAATGAGGTCTCCCGAAATGAAAAGGTTGGTAGAAAGTTATGGTTTCGGCATAGTGTCTGGCCGAAAGGAGGAGGTCACGCCAAAGAAGGTTGTCATCGAAGAGAATGGATTATGTTCGGTAAGATGTCTTACCGATGTGGGAATGTCTTGCCAATCAAACAAGCCCTCCTCGAACTTAAATAAACTCTCGGCGAAGTGGGGAGACTTCAGTGGAAGGTCTCAACGAAACAATAAGCTCTTGGCGACACGACATACTATTGGCATAACCTCTTGCCGATTCAATAGGGTCTGGCTGAAATGAAACAAAATCACCAAAGGATCTAGGGCTCAGTGTAATCTCTCACCGACTCGTGATGGTCACACCGAGGCAAAAGGCCCGAGCTCAAAGAGGACAAGAGGAAATTGAAGAGACTCAAAACAAATGAAGAGGCTTCACTATGAGGTCACGGCGACAAGCGATAGTCTCGCCGACATGAAGAAGCTCGCTGAAAGATTTGCATCCTCGCTAGGAAGTCACAGTGACTATGAAGGGTCACACCGATAGGATGTCCCCTCGAGGAGAGGAAAGATGTGCGCCAAGAAGTCTGGCCGACATTGAGGAGTCTTGCCGATAACAAAGGAGGGGCTCGGTAAGAGAAGAGGAGTTCGGGGTAAAGTCTCCTCAACATGATAAAGTCTCCCCAACCTAGCTGTGCTCACCGAGAGAAGGACTTCACCATGTGGTCTTTCCGATAGGTTTTACGAGCTCGATATGACTTTTGTAGCTCACTAGAATGTCTCACCGATTGGCCCATGCCATGTCAATAACTACTGAAGGATGAAATCGCATCGGGGAGACACCAAAGGTGTCTCACCAATATGCAATGTCATTTAGACCACTCTTGACTGCTCAGGAATCTGGCATGGCATATGATCGTCCAATTAGGAGGAGCTAAGAAGGAAGACTAGCAACAGTTTGACTGATTGACTATTCTTGTGAGGGAAACCTGTAGGATACAAACAAGATGGACTTTGTCTGAGATCATGAGCTGATGGATCGATTCGAGAATGATGATGTTTAAATCTGAGGGGAGCCCAGATGATGTTTCCGAGGAGCGGTCAATGAAGGAGGGGTCTAAAACATCAAGGAGCCTGAAGGAAAGAAATAACCATGACTCACAAGGACAGCTGTAGTGACCACTAACAGAGATAGATCAGTATTAATGGTGATATTCTGGAGCATTCAAGGTGGTATCGATGGAGTTCAAAGATGGACACGAAGGCCTAGAGTTATGGCTATAATATCAAAAGATCTACAGATCATTCCTAGAACAAGTCGTCACTGACATGGACAGTAGGGCTTCATATTAAATGCAGCTTTCACTCTCTTCAGAAAGATCTGAGAGCCAACCCTCTTGCAGATAGTAGATATTTTGTAAACCCTAAGATAGGGGACAACGTATTCTTTTGGTATAGTCTGTATATATGGCATTCTTGCCTCTTTGTAAAAAGTTAGAAAGTGGTAGGTAGAGAACTGGTAGAGAACAGGGAGTTAGGAGTTGATTAAGTAGAAGACTAATGTATCTTTCAGTTTTCTGAGTATAATTGGAAACAATTTGGAGCCACAGATTTTTTGTACACTGGTGATTGTGCCAGATTTGTAATTGTTGCTTATCTGTTTCACTAATAGTAGAAGAAACCAGATTAAAATCTACTTCAAATTGTGTTTCAGAATGTTGTTCATTTTGGTTTAATCATTAGATTTGAGAAGCTTTCAAGGATTGGAGTCTCATTTTATGTTTCGTTTAAATGGTAGCTTGCAATCTGTTATTGAAATCAGCACTGTGAATGAATGAAACTGTGTGTTAGTCACAAGTTTATTTTGTTCTATAGTTTTAATTTAGGAAATTCTTGAAAGGTAACAAGTATGGTTAAGTTGGATGAATTAACATTCTTTTTTGTTCCAAAGCTCTTATCTATCTTTTGATGTTTCTTTAAAACCCTGGTTAGAGTAGGTTTTAAGTTTATGTTTGATATCAGAACAATCCAAAATGCTCAACACCAGCAAGCCCCTTGAACATTACTGTTACATTGACCACTGAGGTACATTAGCACAGTTGAGAACCAACTACAAAGACCTTGGGAGCTAAGATATCCATGTGTTGTCTTTCTCTTTCAGGAGAAACAAAGTAGCAATATTTTGTTTGCATGTTGCTATGCAATTTGGACCATCAACACTAACCATACCATAGGTTATCCCTTTGATAACTTCAATAGGGTTCCATAAAACATGAACAACAAGATTCATGAGGCAAGCAAAACTTTGTATACTTGACACTAATGAATAAACATAGCAACTCCACAGGCAAGAAAAGTGTGTTATGTAAGCTGGTCATATAATTTTTATTATAACTACAAAATAGTGTAAGTTATGTTCAAAGGGATTTTGCTTAGTTCATGTAAGGTCTCTTCTTAAGGAACATTGTGCTTAATGTCTCCAAGAGAGGAAAAATCAAAGAAATATTGTGCCCTTGGAGGGAATCAAACCCAATGATACCACCAAGAAAAGGACACATCACAAGAAGAAAGAAAAATTGCATAGTGAAATATGAGTCTCGATCTAAGCCCCCTCTTTAAAGTAGTTTCCAACACCATTTTTGTGAGAAATTTATTTAAAGTAGATGAAGACATGAGAGGTTATTCAAAAATTCCTATGCCAATTCATATCCTCCTGAATGAAACTACATCATAAGGGGTTTGCCCAAAAACTTAGTACATCACATGTGAGCCAACTTAAGGAATGTCATCCACATTCCAAGCATGCTCTTATATATACATGGAAGGTGGTCAACTATCCAAAAGAGACAATGAAAAGTTCCATATGAGGATAAGGCTACCTAACCCCTTTCCCCGACTTAGTGCAAGACATGGATGAGTCAAAATGATTGATGAGAAACATGCTAGAGTGAAAATTAATATCAATTAGAGGAATTAGGTGCCCCAACACAAGGAAGAGCACCACACTCCTTAAGATGTTGAATTTCATTACCCAAAGCCTCACATTCATTAGTAGAATGACCATGAACTCTATGATATGCACAAAATGAGCTATTATAGTAAAATTTATTTTGTGATCTTGGAGGGAGAGATATCAAGTGATCTTGGAAGAGTCTCGACAAGATACCCTCTTGGTCAAAAGTAGAGGATTTTTCGTTATTTTGCAACAAAGGTATCTATTGCTTAGTACAAGGTTTCATACTTACACAAGACTCTTTAGACTATGACATCTGGTTCTCTCCTTCGAGGGAGGGTGTAAAATCTAACGAATTTGAATCATTAGTGTTTTGCATGATGACATTGATGTTAAGCTAGGATTTCTTTGTTTCTTTCAATGGACAATAACCAAGACCACTAGTTTCTATCAATTCAACATGCACTAATGTTAAAGTCAACTTAGAATAATCTTTTGTAAGAGTGTTTACATTAAGTGAAAGCTTTCTTGTTTCTTTTGAGGGACATTAATCAAAACCACTAGTTGTCTCTCACATGTTAGGTTCTATAGGGACACAAATACCTTGTTCTTTAGCACCACATCCTTTTCCACTATAACCAAGTTGTTTCATAAGTTCATAACATTTTCCATAAAGCTTTTTCATTTCTTCTGTATTTGGTGGTTGTTCATAGTCAAATTCATCAAAGCTTTTTGTGTATGTTGTCTTTTGTTCTAAAGTGGCCAAGGTGGATACTTTTGAAGGGTCTTCCAAATTTTGTGTTGACATTACCACTTTCATTTTTCCATTTTTAAACTCTTTTGTTATGATATTGTATTCTCCCATGAATGTAAGTGTGAAATCCAACAATCCTAAATCCTCTAATGATAACATTTTGAAGGGTTTTGGACACCTATCTTTTTGTTCTTCTTGCATAGGTTTTGCTTGTATAGTTGGTGTTAGTGTTTTCAAAGGATTTTCCTTTCCTTTCTCAATGTTCAAACAACTTTCTGGTTCAAGATATATTTCAATTTGGCACACTTTATTATTATAGACATATTTCATGATAAGATGAAAAGTTGAAGGCACCACATGCATCTCATGAATCCAAGGTCTTCCTAAAAGGAAATTGTATGAAATATCATGGGGCATATCATGGATGGGAGTTTGTAATGTTTCCTTTCCAACTATAATAGGTAAAGTGATCACACCAAGAGGTTGTTTTCCTACATTGTCAAATCCTCGAATCGATAAGGAATTAGGTTCAATTCTTGATTTATTCACACCAAGTCTATCCAAAAGGGTTACACTACACACATTAAGGGTTGATCCATTGTCAATAAGGGTTATTTCTATCCCATTCCTATTACGTATAGCAATTCTCATGAAGGCATCATTTTTCTTTCTCATCTCCAAGAGAGGTAGCTCATATTCATGAAAAGTAATATCTGTGTTGTTTGGTGTTATAGCTTAAATTTGGTCTTCTACTTCATTTGATTGCACATTAGGAGGAGTAGGAACTTTTTTTAAGGCACTTTGAATCATGATATGATAATGAGGGAGGCTTGAATAAGACTCCATAAGGATATCTTAGTAGGAGTATTATTTAGTTTTTCAATGAGATTATACTCCTTTTCATTATGTAAAGGCAAACAAGGAGTACCAGAAAAGATAGGGTTAGGAAATGGGAGGGATGTTGAAGGTTTTTTTCTTTGTTGTGGATTGTTTCTAGTGTTATATATATGAGCAATGGTGTTATAACTCAATTTCTATGAAACATTATTCTTAGGTGGTTTGAGGATGAGGATGGGTTTGTTTTGAGTTTTAGGTTTGTGTGAAGGTGGGTAAAGGATGAGTTGTGTTTGAATAATATTAACTTCTCCTAGTGAAGGAGAGTCTAATTACACTTCATCATCTTCATCTAAGAAAGCCTCATTACTAGTGTTTGAAAGGTATGTGTCAATGTTCTCATTTTCTTGCATCATGATATCCTCCCTAGTAGGAGAGTTTTTAGGAGAACTACAAACTAGATGTTCATGACATTCCAAGGTTGGTTCTTCTAAAGTGACTTCATCACAAGTAGAGGACTCATTGATGGTTGGGTTTTATTGTTTATCAATGATATTATTCTCTTGTTTAATTATTTTTGTCTTAGGGGAAGAGAGACAAGTAGGACTCTCAGAATTCTCATTGGGCTTGATCTTCTAACACCAAAATATCTTCTTTGAAAATAGGAGACATATTAGAGGATGAAAAAGTATGATCTTATCATGGTTATCAATGATTACATTCCCTTTTCCCATAATGACTTCCAAAATAGGATAGGTGGGGGAAGAAAAATAAATAGGGTTGTCATAGATCTTAAAGATTTGATCATCTAACACCAACATATCCTCCTCACTTACAATTGCATCCTATTTCACTAAAACATTCTCACAAGAGGGAAAGATGTTGGGGGATGAATGCAAACTAGTTGAAGTGGTATTTAGGTAGGTTTCAATTGTCTCTTGTTGTGTTATGTGATTGTCATGATTACCTATTTTTATTTTCTCGTGTTCAACAATATATTGCCCAATAAGAGAGGTAGTAGGAGAGAAACAACTAGGGTTCTCAAAAATCTCATTGATTGGTTCTTCTAACACCAAAATATCTTCTTCACAACTAGGAGAGATATTAGGATAATAATGATTATGATTGTTATGATTACCCAATGTTGGATTCTCTTTCACTAGACTAATCTCACTCATAGGAGGGATACTAGGAGAGGGAAGAGAAATTCATATTCATATGCACATAACAAAAATTTCTTATAGTACTCAACAAGATTTGAAAATAGAACATGAAGTATGATAACCATATATTTTTCCAATGAAAACATGATGTAATACTTGTCCCACGAATTTCAAATGTGACAATGATAGAGAAAACATGCAAAAGGATAATACAATTTTCATATTTAGAACATGATAATTGACTAATTATGCTATGTCACAATCTAAAAATGAAATGTTGTAAATTCCATTTTGAATTTAATCAATGCAATCAATGAAGAAAATTAAGCTAGATCTAATGAAATGAATGAAACATAAGATGAGAAAACTAAAACAGGCATCTAACAACAAAAAATAGAAACACATAAATGTTGTTTTTAATGTTGTTAAAGGTAGTTTTAAGTATGATCTAGGACTAAGTCACCCAGAGGGGTGTATGAGTCTAGTTAGGGTTTTTGACAAGTTTAAATGTTGTAAAACACATAACACAGACTTCCCAAAAATTAAGCAAAACAACTTGTACTTGGACTAAATCACCTAGAGGGGCGTATAAGTCTCAGATTAGGGTTTTGACACCAATTTCAGCATATTCTGAGTGAATGTTAAGTTTTTTGGTTTGTATGTTAACCTAATTTTTTGAAATTATAGAATTTTAGTAAAATTGAATGATTTGAGATGCAAAAATGCAACTTACATGCACTTTCACTAATGCAATATTTATATTCCCTAAATGCAAATTAACTAATGCAATATCTAATGCAAAGTTAATGTAAGATAAATCTAGGACTTTAATGCACTCCAAATTAGAAATAAAGTGTTTGAAGGTTAGGTTCACCAAAATGAAACCTAGAAATAAGGGGGGTGTTCTCCACCTATTAGGACATGGAACACAAGGAAATAAGGTTCCACCTTCTAGGAGATGGAACTAGGGTTTAAGACCTCTTTCACTCTAGTTCATTCAAGGAAACCCTAGATATATCAACCTAGTGATCGAGTTAGGCAAAGAGATTTGTTGTAAGGTATCCTTGGGTGTGATTAATAAAGGGGGTTCACCACTGAGCAAATGCCTAGAAATACATATATGAAAGCAATATGCAAGTCTAGATAAATGACCTTTAAAATGAACTTGAAATTAGAATAACTAAAGAACATAATACAAAAAGGTTCCTGGAAGAAAGATGTGGTCAAAACAAGCTCCAAAACCTTGAAATTTTTCTTTTTGAAGCTCACTAGGACTCATATGCCAAACTGGGTGATTTAGTCCCAATCTAGGGTTTCTAGGTAAGAACTATAATCTCTTAGTGACTAGTCTAGAGCTTCTAAAAAATAGAAAAAGTGTTGTACTGGGACTCATACACACAAGGTGGTTATTTAGTCCTAGTATTAGGGTTTGGCTGAAACTCAAGTATCCTCAAGTGATCTCCTGTAGCTTCTCTCCCTTCTGATCTCTGAGTTTTCAACTTTCTTCATCTTGCAATTTAGTCTTCAAAGGATCTTCAAGCTCCAAAACACCTAGATCTACAATAACACATGTAGAGAAAGAGAAAAATGTTGTTTTGTTTGTGGATAGGGGTTTTCCTTGGTCAAACCCCATTTTGGTAATCAAACCTTAATGAGAAATGAAACATGAATGGAATGAACATGAAGCATAAGGTGAGAGAATAGAACCTTGTAGATCTGTAAATAAGCATGAAGTGGCCTCAATGGATGTAGATCTTGATCATTATTCTTGATGAAAGTTAGCTCAAAACTACATGCATGATGCATCAAGTCTTTAACATGAAAATGGATCTTGATTGTTGCAACAAATGATGAAGAAATTTTCCCTTGAATGCATTAGAAATGCTCTTAAATACTCTATAATGCTCTTGTGAAGTATCGAGATGCTTGACCTTTGATGGCTAGGTTGATATTATGATTGCTTAGGTGAAATAATAATTTGAAACCCTTTTTATATAGGAATTCCATATAATTTACCATTTATTAGATCCCAAATGTTGATATTCATAAAATTTGAATTCAAAACCCTAATTTCTTGCTCAAAACCCTAAAAAGGATCCAAATGGGACTCATATGCCGAAGGTGGCATATAGGTCCCATATGGGGGGGATTCATATGCCCAAGGTGGCATATGGGTCCCACCATGGCTTTTTGGGTTGGGGAAATGTTGGGAGGTTAGAATATTAGGCATATTTATTCACTATGTTGAGATTTCAGTTGAAATAAGCCTCAAGATGCATAATAAAGGGTCCTAAGGGCCTATTAATGATAATGTGAAGGTCATAAAGCAAGAAGACCCAAAAATTAGTGTTAATGTGTAAATAAATACACTTTACAACACTAAATTAAAGAAAAATTAGGTCTATTTAGATTAAAAGGGCCCTAAACTTAATGTGAATGTGTAAAACACATTACAACACCAAATCAAGGCAACATTAGCCTTAGTTTGATATTAATTATTTGCAAATTAAGTGTGAAAAAGGAATACTTTTTCCTACACTACAATTACTTATATTGTGAGCCAATCCTCACTGTGGTTTTCTCTTCTTGGGATTTCCATGTAAATCTAGTGTTCTCTTGTGTATGGTGTTAAGTTGTTTCAATTTTATTTTATTTTATTTTCATGCTAGTTCATCATAATAGATTAAGGGTTTAATGAATGAATGTGGATCTTAATGTGTATTAGGGTTTTGAAGTTTTAAGATACAATTGATTCACTTTCCCCCCTCTCAGTTGTCTTGTGCATCCAACAATTGGTATTAGATCAAGGTTCCTTGGAATAAATCTTAACCACTTAAGGTAGATTTAGGATGGTTCACAAGAAGCATATCCCTATATTTGATGGAATAGACTATACATTCTAGAAAAGAAGGATGGAAGGCCTTTTGGATCATCTAGGATATGATGTTTGGAAATCAATTTAGAAAGGATATACTATGCCTACAAATGGTCTAAGAACTGAAGTTGAACTCAAGGAATATAAAAGAAATAGTAAAGCAAGGTATCCTCTCTTGAGTAGTCTTACAAATTCTAAATTAGTGAAAGTTATGGATCTGAAAACTGGTAAAGAATTTTGGAAAAAGTTGGAAAGTATTTATGAAGGAGATGACATGGTCAAAGAAGATGAAATACAAAATTTAAAGATCACATTTGAGAACTTGAGATGTCTAAAGATGAAAACATTACAAGCTATATGCAAAGGGTATATGAAGTGGTCAACTCCATCAGAGGCTCTTGGTGGAAAAGTCAAAGAACAAAAAGTTATAAAGAAAGTTCTTAGAACCCTTCCTAAAGCTTACAGTCATAAAGTTTGTGCTATTTAGGAATCTCAAAATCTAGATCATTATACTAGAGATCAATTTTATGGCTCTCTAACTACATTTGGAATGAGAGAATTTGGTACTAATAATGGTGCAAAAATTGAGACTACTTTTAAGGATGGAAAGATAGGTCACTATGCTTCAACATGTCCAAATATGGTTGTGAATGACAAAAATAGGGAAAATAAAGGTAAAATTATTAAGAAAATCTATTATGTTAGAGAAGATGCAAGTATTTCTAATGATGAATCTGATTATGGAGATGATGATGATGATGATGAATGCTTGTTCATGGATTTAAAAGATGAATTTGTTTATTCTAACTCTAAAAAATGTGTGAAGGAATGCCCTCCAAAGAGAAATGAAAAGACTAAAGGTACTTTAGTATCTACTTTTCATAGTAGATAGGATAAAAAATATTGGATCATTAATAGTGTTTGCTCTAATGGTGCAGGGCACCTAGTGGATTTCATGCCTCCATGAGGCAATTTTGTAATTTTTGAGTTTTGGGTGTGTTTATTTTATAATAAGGTATTTTTTGACCATTTCACATGTTTTTGGAGTCATTATTTGGTTGTTGGGAGGTTTGTGGGGTGAAGTTGTAAAATCTTGCAAAATGTTGTCAACTTTGGAAAAATTGTCAAATTGCAAAATTGTAAAAATGAGGAATATGAAGGGTCATTGTGGGAAAATAAGTTATTTGGTAATTTAAACTCAAAGGTAAGTTTGAAAACTGATTTCATATGTTTAAATTGGCCTTGATAAGGTTATACCAAGGTTGGTGGCTTGTATTTTGAAGAGAACTCAATACAAACCCTTGTTTTTTTGAAAATTCCAACATTTTTTATTATTTTAGAGCATTATATGTTTCCATGTGGAATATTTATGATTTCTAGATGATTTTATTGAATGTATAATTGAATTATATTTCTTTTGGTTTTTGTCTCATTGAATTTCATTTAGTTTTGAGAGATTTATTGCCATTTTACTCAAGACAGGTTTGAAACCCTAATTCAATAGGATTGAAAGGAAGAAAAATGTAGAACTCTCCATTCCACTGATGAAAACTTGTCAAACTTGGTGGAATGGAGGTAGATAGGGTATATATTGAGTGTGTGATTTTTTAAAGAGTAGGGTGCAAGTTTTGGTGAAGTTTTGATGATGCACTAGTTTGAAAACCTCATTGTTTTGGGGCAAGATTGGTACCTAGAAGGTAGGGTTTGATGAAAGATCATTGGAAAAGGTTGGAAACTAGTTTGGAGAGTTTTTTCGACCATATTAGACATGGTAAAGGTGTTATTGAAGTGATTTGAGGCTTGGGAGTCATAGAACCAATAAACCCTTGGTGAAATAAGCCTAATTAGGACTATGTGCAAATGTGGCAACAAAGATTTAAGTGTCTTCTTCCAAAGAAACCCTAGGATATTTTGAGATATGTTTCAAAAGGACATAAGGTGTATCTAAAAATAGTTTTATTTTGTGGGTATGAGATATTTTCTAAAATTTATGGTCAAATTACAGTGAATTTATGTTCTTTTAAGCCTATTGTCAAATGTAGCAGTAAGTATTTGAAGGGTTTGTTACAAAGAAACCACCCCTGCAGTTTTAATATATTTTGAAATTTGGAAAGGGTATCTAGAATAGTAATTGGTTTGTGGGTTTTCAATTTCTTTTGAATTTTATGTTAAATTTTCATTGTTTGGAATGCTACAAGAAAAGTTGATGAAACTGTGAGAAAGTACCAAGTTGGCATTTTCAAGGCTAAAGAATTTTCCAAAGCTTATTGATTTGTGGTTGGGTAATTATCTCCCTCCATGCTCTACATCAATTGGTATTAGAGCTAGAAGACCCTGAGAAGAAGTTGTGAGAAAAAGTTTGTTGTATCCTCCAATAGTGATGAAGCTGGATAGAAGTTGTGCAGATTTCTTCCACTGAGAGGAAGTGGGTAGAAGAGGTCTTGGAGAGTGCATCTTTCAGAATCCTATTGGGTAGAGGATAGTTGTGTGTGTGAAGAATGGATGTGTGGAAGAAATACTTGTAGAGTGAGGGTTTACAAAAGAAAAAAGAAAAAAGTGATGAAAAGAGAGGAAAAGGAGATGAAGAAGAAAAAAAGAGAAGGAAAAATAAATAGATGTGGATCAAGAGATAAAAGATTTGAGGAATAATTTGGAACTAATGAAGGAAATTTGAGAAAAAATGAAAGAAAAAATGAAACTTGAGATGCAAATTTGGCATTTACCAGTCAAGAAGAAGGTTATGTGGCCTATCAAGAAGATTGTTTTGAGAAGAAGACAAGTGGGAGCAGCAAAATTAGACATTAAAGAGTCCTTGATCAAAGAAAAAAAGCCAAGAAAAGAGGAAGAGGTAGCTAATAAAATGGTAAGTAAACAAATGAATATTATAATGACAACTAGGATTGATCAATTTCCATTAGATGTTCAATATTGTTGCAAGAGCTATTGATTGTTAATAGATAACAATACAAGGCAAGGAGCTTGTTCTCATACATGTGAAATTTTCACACACACACCCCACCGGAGGCGGGGACCCTCTTTTTTCTTTTGCATCTCTACCTCTTGGCTTGGTCAAATTTTGGTTTTGCTCTTCTTGGGAGGTTATTTTGGGATTAAGTCTAGACTGGGTTTGATGAGGACAATATTTTGAGGCTCTAGGGGAAATTTGCAAGTGTTGGAATTTGAAAATGGGGATTTTGAAGTGAATTTTCAATGTTATATGTAAATATTTTTTGCACCTATGGATAGAGGACGAAAAATTAGGCAAGGTTGCTTTTTGAACTTTTTGAAAATTCCTTCTAGAAAAAAAGTTATGAGGTTTAGGGGATTTCGACCCTGCCGGAAATCCAGGAAAATCCATTCCCTTAGGATTTTTTCGAAAATTCCTTGACCCCTTAAAAATCTGAAATTCCTCAAAACCGAAAATTTCTAAAAGTGGAAAAAATCGAACTTTCCTTTCTTTTTTTTCAAAAATGGAAAAAATTTCAAAAATGAATTTTATTTTATTTTCAAAATGGAAATTTTTTTTTCTTGAAATTTTAAATCCCGAAAATGGAATTCTTGAGATGGATAAAAAATTGAAAATTAAAAATTCCCAAAATGAAAATTTTTATGAAAATGGAAAGTTCCCAATAAAAAATGTAAGTTTTTCTAAAAGGCCAAAATTTAATTCAAGTTTAATTTGGATTGGATTTTTTTTAACATGTGAGCTACTAATGATGATATCTGTTTTTTTTCAGGATTAAATAAATATTAAAAGGGGAACTTGCATATGGATTCATGCCAAAAGGGAAATATGGAAGAGTTCAATTCAAATTTTAAAAGTGGGGCCTACATATGAATTCGTGCCCAAACTGTCTACAGCTGGAAGGAGTTTCTGGAAGACATGTGAAGCTAATTTCATCATCCAATCAAAATTTTCATTAATGAAAAACTGGCATAATATTGTTTTCTCATTGTTCCATAATGCAACTGCTTTTACGCAATTGGATAATGATGTACCATGAGCTCCCAAATTAAATGTAATAGCTTGAGGCTTCTAGAAGTGCAATTACAACCATTGGATGAATTAAATCCTGGCCATTGATTCAAAATGTAATTTTCTATAAAAGGCCAGTTCCTTCTCATTTGTAAGGGGGTAAGACTAGGTTAGAAGAGCTTATTAGAAGCCAAAATTGGCTAAGTTCTGAGTTAGATTATGCAAGATAGTAGCTGTAGGAGAGAGGAGAGACTGGAAATTTTTATGTAATGTTGGAGAAGTTAATGCAATTGGATTGTTGATTTGGCAAGCTTTGTGTTACACTTTGACAATTTATGGTTTCTTGTTCTCAATTCTCAATGTTAGATGTTATATTTCAGTTCTTTTGCAATAATGGTAAAATTTTAATGATGTTGATCAATCTCCGGTCCATACTTTTAGCAATTTGTTGATTGTGATTTGATGTGTAAAGTTAGTATGGGCTTTATTTTGTGCTAAGTTTGACTGTGGATGCTTGTTTACATTGTGTTAGTTATTGGGTATGTGAATGAAAGTTCAAAGTCTAAAAATCTTCAGTTTCCTTAGAAGATTGTACCATTTCTGTGGAGTTGTAAGCTTGTCCTTGATCAAACAAAGATTGGTTTCATTGGGGATCTGTCCATCTGCAGCATTCATTATTGTTGTGATTGATCTTAGGTCTTAGTCTTAGAAATCTCTCTTAACCCTTATCTCTTTTGCTATTTATTTTGAATATGGGTTAATTTTAGGACTAAAAGCATCACCATATTGTTGCATCTAATAAAAGTACGCTTCCAACATTGTTCATTTGTAAGGCCCCTTGTGATTACCAGCATTTTCACATTTATCACTAAATTGTTTATGCATTGTCAAGACCTGACATTAGAGACCTTGGGGTTATCTCTTGAGGCTTGCTGATAGAGATTTACCTTTCGAGAGATATAGGATATTGTATTATGTCTGAGTTGTTGCTGTGCAAAAAACATCATCAACAATACAAAGTGGCAAGACAATACCTTCAAGGTGATTGAAAACACTTCATATATGTAGTTGGAGTAAGAGAGTGCAACCTACTTTATGTTTTCATTTATTAGGAAGATTGGTGAAGATGAGGTTGAGTGACATAATTTTAAGACAAAGGGTCCATACCATATTTTCCAAATTGACAAGGATGAAGAAAAGGTTGTTTATTGTATAGAAAATAAGAAGAGAGCAACATCTAGTATTGCAAGGATGGGTAAGAAGAGTTGTGTTATTGCAGCATTAAGGAGAGATAGACCAAAATTTAATATGAAGTAGATCTTGGAAGGATAACAAGGTGTTGTGGTAGAGTGTGTAGTCCATCAAGGCATAAAAGATCAATTACAAGGTAGCAAAACAAGAGGAAAGCAAGTTTGCATTGACAAGATGAAACCCAAGGTAAAGATGAAGACAACATGGAAATGTTTCAAGGATTCCAAAAAGTAGAAGATAAAAGACATAAAGAAAGAGAATTCCTACCTTCAATTCAAAAGGGGCTAGCATTCTTCTTTCTCCAGGAGTATGGTTTAGAGCACCTAGTGGATTTCATGCCTCCATGAGGTAATTTTGTAATTTTTGAGTTTTGAGTGTGTTTCTTTTGTAATAAGGTATTTTTTGACCATTTCACATGTTTTTGGAGTAATTTTTTGGTTGCTAGGAGGTTTGTGGGGTCAAGTCATAAAATCTTGCAAAATGTTGTCAACTTTGGAAAAAAACATTAAATTGCAAAATTGCAAAAATGAATAATATGAAGGGTCATTGTGGGAAAAGAAGTTATTTAGTCATTGAAACTCAAAGGGAAGTTGGAAAACTGATGTCATATTTTTAAATTGGCCTTGAGGAGACGAGACCAAGGTTGGTGGCTTGTATTTTGAAGAGAACTCAATACAAACCCTTATTTTTCTAAAAATTTCAATGTTTTTTGTTGTTTCAAAGCATTTTACATTTTTGTACAGATTTTTTATGATTTATAGTTGATTGTAAAATATGGATAATTTAATTATATTTCTTTTGGTTTTGGTCTCATTTAATTTCATTGAGTTTTGAGAGTTTTATTTCCATTTTACTCAAGACGGGTTTGAAACCCTAGTTGAATAGGGTTGAAAGAAAGAAAAATGTAGAACTCTCCATTCCACCAATGAAAACTTATCAAATTTGATGGGATGGAGGTAGATAGGGTATATTTTAAGTGTGTGATGTTTTCAGGATTAGGGTGCAAGTTTTGGTGAATTTTTTATAATTCCCTAGTTCGAAAACCTCATTATTTTGGGGCAAGATTGATACCTAGAAGGTAGGGTTTGATGAAAGATAATTGGAAAAGGTTGGAAATAAATTTGGAGAGTTTTTTAAGAACATATTAGACATGGTCAAGGTGTTGGCGAAGTGATTTGAGGCTTTAGAGTCACAAAACCAATAAACCCTTAGTGAAATAAGCCTAATTAGGCCTATGTGCAAATGTGGCAATAGAGATTTGAGAGTCCTATTACAAAGAAACCCTAGGATATTTTGAGGTATGTTTCAAAAGGGTGTAGTGGGTATCTAAAACTGGTTTTGGTTTGTGGGTAGGAGTTGTTTTCTGAAAGTTATGGTAAAGTTATAGTGAATTTCTACACTTTAAAGCCTATTATCAAATATAGCAACAAGTATTTGAAGGGTTTGTTACAAAGAAAACACCCATGCACTTTTGATATATTTTGAAACTTGGAAAATGAAATCTAGAATAGTAATTTTTTTGTGGGTTTTCAATTCCTTTTGAAATTTATGTTGAATTTTCATCGTTTGGAATGCTACAAGCAAAGTTGATGAAACTGTGAGAAAGTACGAAGTTGGTATTTTCAAAGTTAAAGGATTTTCCAAAGTTGATTAATTTTTGGTTGGGTAATGATCTCCCTCCATGCTCTACATCATCTAACCATATGACTAGAGAAAAGTGTAATTTTGTAAAAATGAAAAAGTATGATGGAGGACTTGTTCGATTTGGTGATGATTCAAGTGCTAAGATGTGTGGAATAGGTTTAATTAGCTTTGATGGAAAGAATAATATTGATGATGTTTACTATGTTAAAGGTTTAATTCATAATCTCTTGAGTGTTGGAAAATAGGTATCAAAATATATAATCTTATGTTTCAGGATGATGGATGTGAGATTAGCAAAAGGTATGAAATTGTCATTGTTGCTAGAAGGACATATGGAAATATTTATCAGCTCAACGGTGTTGATTGTCATTGTTTTATGACTTAGATTAATGAAATATATCTATGGAATAGGAGGATGTGTCACATTAATTTTGATAATCTAGTAAAAATCAGTTTAGTTCAAGTAGTGAGAGATCTACCAAAGATTACAAATCCTATCAATGTTATCTGCAAGGATTGTCAGATTGGAAAGCAAGCAAGAAGAATTTTCAAAGGAAAAGAATAATCTTCTACTGGATTGTTGGAATTGGTTTATACAAATATTTTTGTTCCTATGAGAATAAGAAGTCTTCAAGGTGACATGTATTTCATGTTGAATAGTTTGGATAACTAAGAGGGGGGTGAATCACTTATTATAAAACAATTTTCTTGACTTTAATTAATCCAAATCAAAACTTAAATCAATCAGATATTAATGAACATGAAAGCACAAAACAACACCATGTATAATGAACACCAAAATTTACGTGGAAACTCAAGAAAGGAAAAACCACAAAGAATAATAATTATCAATTATAAAGCAATGGTTAAGGTGACACCAGTTAAGGTTATTTTTACAAAGGATCACTACTAAATTGCTCACTACAAGGTGGCTCACTGTTGGTTGGGCTCACTGCCTGGCTATTATATCCAAATATACAAAGAGGGCTCAATGCCAAAAGAGAAAGGTTCACTACCTATAGAAAATGACTCACTGCCAACAAAAGAATGATGAAAGGGAATCCACCACTGAAAGAACTATCACCAACACTAGATAGAATCAGACTATTTTCTTCCTTTGGTCATACACTTTTGCACTCTTCCCAATGTCTAGATATTTAGATTCGAATTCACCACACTTTCTTTCCTCAAACAAAATCAACTCTCACTTATATCATTACATGCTTCCATAATCTCTCAAGTTGACCAAACATAATTAATGATCTTCCTTTTTAGACAAATACAATTTGAAATAGATCACTACAAAACATTCCTATGGTGGATAGGAATGAAGCATGGACCAAACATAGCCTCTTCACTCAAATGATATCTAGAACCAAAGAATAAGATATACATTTTACAATGCAAATCATGTGTTGGAGCACGTTAACCAACTGCCAAATTGGTATGGACCCAAAAAAATGTATCTTACTATTTTACAAGATAAATGGGACTAGGAAAGATACAACCCAAAATAGATATTTACAACATGACATCTAGAACGAGGCCAATTTGGATCACCAAGGCATCAAAATAGAACTTTGGTCAATCAACCAAGATATGTTGAAATCAATGACAACCATTAATGACAACAAGCAATCAGAATCATCTCAACACATTCCAACAATCTCCCCCTTTGTCATTGATGGAAACATTCATCAATAACAAACCGAACAACTTAATGTCAGCATCAAGGACCATCGTATCTTCTTTTCTTCTCTCCCTTTGGCATCAAAGACAAAGGGAAAAACTCCCCTTGAAAAACTTACTCTGCTCTTCGTATGAGGAGGCCACCAAACATTGACCCAAATAAAAAAGAGCATATAATACCTAGGACCAATGCACACCCTGGTGCATGTTATTATAGACTAGGAGGGGAAATAATTCCTAACTTCTATTGGAGATACTCAAAAGTATCTTTGCTCAATGATTTTGTGAAAATATTTGCAATCTACTCTTTTGTAGGTACATATTCAAGTTTTACTTCATTGTTCAACACCTTCTCTCTTAGGAAATGGCATCTTATGGATATATGTTTCATTTTGGAGCGTTGTACCAAATTCTTGGAAATGTTCATTGCGCTAGTATTATCACACATAATTGAGATCAGTTCATCAAGTGATTGCCAAAATCCTTCAGTGTTTGTTTCATCCATAATATTTGAGTGCAACATGAGGATGTTGCAATGTATTCAACTTCAGCAGTAGATAAAGACACTTTTTTTTTATTACTTTACCAAGCAACCAACTAGGAGCCAAGGAAATAAGCTCCACTACTTGTGCTCCACTTTCTATCAACACATCTATCCCAATCAACATCTGTATAAGCTTTCAAAGTGAAATCTGAGTCCTTTCGGTATCATAATCCCATGTCTTTTGTACCCTTCAAATATTTGAAGATTCTTTTTACCACAACAACATGTGATTCCTTTCATTCTTGCTGAAATCTAGCTGCTAAAAAAATAGCATACATAATGTCTAGTCTAGTAGTAGTCAAATATAACAATCCCTCAATCATTAACCTATACATACTTGCATAAGCTTTAGGTGAATCATCTTCTTTTGTCAACTTACATCCAGTAATGATAGGTGTACAAACCGGTTTGGAGTTCTCCAACCCAAACTTCTTCAACAAATCCTTGGTATACTTGGATTGAGATATGAAGATTCCTTTGCTATTCTAGTTTACTTGTAGTCCAAAGAAGAAATTCAACTCGCCTATCATAGACATCTCAAATTCCTTCATTTCATCTACAAATTTTCTACACATATCATCATTTCCTCCAAAAATTATGTCATCAACGTAAACCACAACAATCAACATTTGATCTGAGTGAGTTTTGTAGTATAAATTACTATCAACAGATCCCTTTTGAAATCCTTTTCCAATCAAGTACTTGTCTAATCTATCATACCAAGCTTGCTTGCTTCAATCCTTATAGAGCTTTCTTCAACCTACAAATAGTATTTGGGTCACTTCCAGACTTGAATCCTTCTAGTTGCTCAATATAAACTTCTTCCTTTAGTTCTCCATTCAAGAATGCAGATTTTACATCCATTTGATAGACTTTCAAATCCTTAAAAGCTGCAAAATCTAAGAACATTTGGATTGCTTCCATTCAGGAACAAGGGCATAGGTCTCATCAAAGTCAATACCTTTGATTTGAATGTAACCTTTGCAAACCAATCTTTCCTTGTTTCTCATTACCATTTTGTTTTCATCCAGCTTGTTCTGGAATACCCACTTTGTTCCAATTACATTATTTTCTTCTGGTTTGGGCATAAGTTCCCAAGTCTAATTTTTCTCTATCTAATCAAGCTCTTCCTTCATTTTCTTCACCCAATTATGATTATTTCATGTTGCCTTCACAGTCTTTGGCTTAGTTTCCAAGAGTAAACACAATAATACTTGCTCTTGAGCTGCTTTGCTTCTTGTGATGATTTCCTTATTCTTATCTCCAATAATATGATTTTCTGAGTGGTTTTTTTGTACATAGCTTGGAGTTTGAGTTGTAGTTTTTGGAGCCTCCTTTGTTTCTTCTTCTTCTTTTTCTTTATTATCTTTTTCTCCTTTGTCATCCAAGTCATCTGATTCATATTCAATATGCCTTTCAGGACTTCTTTGAACATCTTTATCTACTTTCACATTTGCACTTTAAATTATCTTGTTCAATATCTTGTTGTAACACCGCTATGCTTTTCTTCTTGTAGAGTAACCCAAAAATATGCCTCCATCAACTCTATTGTCAAACTTTCCAAGATTGTCCTCATCTCTCCAGATGTAGCATTTGCTTCCAAAAAATTTTAAGTACTTTAATGTGGGAACTCTTCCATGCCATATCTCATATGAAGTCTTTCCATATTTCCTCTAGAATAGTACTTTGTTAAGAGTGTATACTACTATGTGTATCACTTCTATCTAGTAGATCTATGATAAACCTGCTTCCATGATCATTGTTCTAGTTGCTTCTTGAACTCTCTAGTTCATTCTTTCCACTACACCATTCTACTGTGGTGTTCTAGGGGAAGATAGTTATCTTTTGATTTCATGATTTTCACAAAAAAAATTAAATTCATCAGAGGTAAACTCTCCTCCTCTGTCAAATCTTAAACAATTGATTCTCCTATCAACTTCATTCTCAACCCTCGCCTTGAAAATATTGAATTTTTCTAGAGCTTTTGATTTCTCTCTTAAAAATGAAACCCAAGTGTGTCTGGAATAATCATCTATTAAAAGCATGAAATATCTCTCACCTTGTAAGCTTCTTTTTTTGGTCAGACCACATAGGTCAATGTGTACAAGGTCCAACAAGCTGATAGATGATTCTTCTTTTCTTCAGAATGTTTCTCTAGTCTACTTTCCTTCTTGACATCCTTTGTAGTTAGTGATGTTTGGTTTGGTCGGTCTTGGAAAATCTCTAACAGCCCTTGATGAACTTAGCAAATTGTCAAAATTGATGTGACACATCCTTAGGTGCCAAAGCCAACTGTCATTGGACTGAGATACTAAGCATATTTTTGTAGCTCCTTCCAGCTGATATAGATTCCAACTTTTTCTTTTTCTAGTTGCAATAACAATTACGCATCTCTTCTAGATCTCACAACCATCATCTTGAAACACCACATTGTAGCCATTTTCACACATTTTTCCAACACTCAAAAGATTATGATATAAACCCTTCACATAATAAACATTGTTAATGTTATGTTTTCCATCAAAGGTAATAAAACCAATTCCAACAATCTATGTTGTTTTATCATCTCCAAATCTAACAAAACCTCCATCATATTTCTCAAGCTTCACAAAATTGCTTTTATCACTAGTCATATGATTCAAACATCCACTATCAATTAGCCATTCATCTCTATTTCTTTTAACAAATAATGCAGCTTCAATGCAAATCTTAGAGATATCAAATCTAGGTTCATCCTTTTCCACCAAAAACAAGCAATCCTCATGATCTAATTCATCATCTGAAATGTCAGCATTCTCATTAACATAATAGGCCTTCTTGTTGATCTTTTTAAACTTTTTCCTTGTTCCTTTTTTCAGACACTTAGTTGCAATATGACCAATCTTTCCACATCTAAAACATTTAAGAGGTAACATACCTTTTCACTTGCTAATACCTCTCTTCAGTTTGCTTCAAACTCTTTTGAACTTTCATTATCCAAATCTTCTTCTATCTTTGTGGCTTTGAAGGTTGTTTATGATTTCTCCTTTTCTTTTCCAAATTTCCTCATTTCAAATGTAGTAAATGTGCCAAATAGTTGCTCTCTAGATAACTTCTTTGGATCATAAACTTCTTCAATAGTTGAGATCTTGTCACTATAGCTTTCTAGTATGATCATCAAAATATTCTCCATTACATATTCATCTATTAGAGTGTCTCCTTTATTTTTGACTTCATTTACTACATTGTCAACTCTCTGAAAGTAGCTAGCTATATCCTCACTTTCTTCCATCCTCAAGTTTTCATATCTGTGTTAGCTATCAACTTCTTTGATAATTTGACTCTATCATTTCCTTCATAGATTTCATTCAAATTTTCACAAACTTCATAAGCAATACCCAATGAAATAACTTTTGTTAGCTTAGTCTTAGACAAACTAGTAAAGATTGCATACCTTGCCTTTTCATTCTCTTCATAGGCTGAAATCTCATCCGTAGAACTAGGGCCAACTACCAGTTCACATATTTTTTCTCAACAAATTTCCAAGTCTTGAACGCCAAAGAGATCACATCCATCAAACACTAGAATTGTCAGTTTTTGCACCATCGGATCTACCCCAAGCAATTAAGCTCTTCTTCGAGGAACCAAAGCTCTAATACCAATTGTTGAATAGTCTAGATAACTGAGAGGGGGGATGAATCAATTATTATAAAACAATTTTCTTGAATTTAATTAATCCAGATCAAAACTTAAATCAATTAGATATTAATGAACATGAAAGCACAAAACAACATGATGCACAATAAACACCATAATTTACATGGAAACCCAAGAAGGGAAAAACCATAGAGAATAATAATTATCAATTATAAAGAACCGGTTAAGGTGATTTTTACAATGGCTCATTGCCAAGTTGCTCACTATAGGGTGGCTCACTGTTGGTTGGGCTCACTGCCTAGCTATTATAGACAAAGATACAAAAAGGGCTCACTACCTACATAAAATGGCTCATTTGCAATAGAAGAATGATGAAAGGGAATCCACCACTGAAAGAACTGTTAGCAACAAAATTGGATAAAATATCACTATTCATTGCCTCTGGTCATATACTTTTGCACTCTTCCCAATGTCTGGATATTCAGATTCACATTCACCACACTTTTTTTCCTCAAACAAAATCAACTCTTACTTATATCATTCCATGCTTCCATAATCTCTCAAGTCAGCCAAACATAATTTCATGATCTTCCTTGTCGACCAAATACAATTTGAAATAGGTCACCACAAAAACATTCCTGTAGTGGAGAGGAATGAAATGTGGACCAAACATAGCCTCTTCGCTCAAATGATATCTGAAACCAAAGAATAAGATATACACATTACAATGAAAATCATGTGTTGGAGCATGTTAACCAACTGCTAGATCAGTCCATACCCAAAATAATGTATCTTATTGTGTTACAAGAGGAATGGAACCAAGAGAGATACAACCCAAAATAGATCTTTATAGCATGACATCTAG
>VDFB02281492.1:297209132-297241702 GCA_007258455.2 Sequoia sempervirens
CATAGCTCTGGATCCTTTTTTGATCTCACAGGTATTATCCTAAAACACAAGTTTAAAACCTTTACTACACATTTGTCCAACACTTAAAAGGTTATTCCTTAGACCCTTTACATAATATACATCATCAGTGTTGTGTATTCCATTAAAAATAATTGTACCTTTCCCAACAATCTTTTCTCTTGAATCATCACTAAATATGACCAAACCACCATCATAATTTCCAAGTTTAGTAAACTTACTTTTATCCCCAGTCATGTGATTAGAACATCCACTATCAATCACCCAATAGTTTCCATCCTGTCCAGCATGAAATGCAGTGACCAAAGTACCTTCCATCTCATCCTTCTTGTTCTCTAAATCAATTTTTCTTACACATTTTCTAGAGTTAGCAGACACAAATTTACTCTCCAAAATTAAGAACAAGCATTCACTATCATCATTCTCATAATTAAATTCATCATCAGAGATTCCAGCTTGTTCTCTACCATAGTACAATTTTTTGTATTTCTTATCCCTTCTATCTTTATGATCTTTTTTCTTCTTATGTACAATTCTAGTTGGACATCTTGAAGCATAATGACCAATATTACCACAACTAAAGAATTTAAAGGGAAACATACCTTTACACTTACCATTACCTTTCTTAAAATTCCTTGTAAAGTTCACTTCCAACTCATCTGAACCATCACTATCTGAATCATCTTCAATATTTGTTACTTTAAATGTTGTTTCTATCTTTTCCTCTTTCTTTCCAAACTTTCTCATCTCAAATGCAATCAAGGTTCCAAACAACTCTTCTTTATTATATTTCTTAGGATCATATGTTTCCTCAATAACTAAATCTTTGTCACTATAACATTCTGGTAGAGTCACTAGAATCTTCTCAATTATATCTTCATTAGTTAGAGTACCCCTTTGATTTCTAACTTTATTTTCTGCCAGATCAATTCTTTGAAAATAGCTTGCAATATCTTCTCCTTCTTCCATTTTCATATTCTCATATCTACACTTTTTCATTAGCTTCTATCAGTTTCACTCTATCACTTCCTTCATTAAGATCTTCCAACTTCTTCCAAACTTCTTAAGTAGTGCCTAGAGAAATAACTTTTGTTCACCTAGTCTTGGATAAAGCACTGTAAATAGCATACCTTGCTTTTTCATTCTCCTCATAAGTAGAAACTTCATCTATAGTAATAGAACCACTTTTCAGAGCAACATACTTAGTCTCAACAACCTTCCAGGTCATGTAACCAAGAGAGATAATATATCCTCTCATTTACTCTTTCCAGTTACTGTAATAAAACCTATCAAACATAGGGATCACTAACTTATGTGCCATCAGATATTCCTTAAGAAGTTAAGCTCTACACCGAGGAACCAAAAGCTCTGATACCAATTGTTAAAAGGCATAGGAAAACTGAGAGGAGAGGTGAATCAATTGTCACCAAACTCAAACATAAAACTCCTAACACTTATCAACTTCACAACCACACTATTTTGTTATTAGGTATGAATATGAAATGCAGATAACAGGTAAAATCCACACAATGAACACTAGATTTTACATGGAAGAACCAATAAGGGAAAAAACATGGTGAGGATTAACTCACAATATAAAGTGATAGGAAAACTGAATACAAGAGGTTGACTACCTAGGGCTCACTGCCCAGATATAAAGGCTCACTACCTATAGAAATGAATCATTATCCAACAAGGAGGCTCATTTCCTACAAATATAAAATATAATAAAAAGATTCACCATAGAAATTTACACATGTCTACAGCCTTGATTAGAAGATTGCAAAAACCTTCAGCTCACTGTTTTAAGGAATCTAACATAATGAAGTACTCCTGCCTCAACTCACTTTTGCAAAAATCTACTTTTCACTTGTGGCTTACTTCATTACTTTTCTCATCATCTAATCCCTTGCATCTTGACTTGAATTTATACCATCTTCAACCTTAGAAACATTCTCCAAGTTTGACCAAATACACTTCATTTCATAAATTCAAACTAGGTTAGCAACTCAACATTCCCACGATGGAAAAGAATGAGAGTAGACCAATTAAACACTTAACGAAGACCAACAGAAATGTCTCAGATCATTCTCATGGTGAAAAAGAATGATATTTTTCAATTAAACACTTAACCAAGACCAAAAGCAACATCTCAGATCAACCACATGCTTCCTTAATTGAATTTTAAATTCTTCATATGAAGTGTAAACACCAGGTCGGCCAAACCTAATGAAAACAAAAATGAACATGGAATTACATGCTTTCCAATAAGAAGATAACATGTAGATGATGTAACATGCTTCATCATGCATGATAAAACATCTTAGATACTTCCAGATACATTTGTAGTATGTGTAGCAACCCTCGAACACATAACTCTTTCCAATAGCCCATCCAGACTATGTAATCCCACACAACTGTAAAGATCATCTTCCAAAGCACCAAAACTTGAACATCTCTACTATAACCTAGAGAAAATCATTACAAGAAATATTATAGATTCATAAGACCTAAAAAAAAACAATAGAGGAATGAAGAGTAGAAAGTATATAGATAACCAACTCTGCCAAAACAGTTCACACACCGGTGAGCACAAATTTCACCTTTCATCAAACTAGCAGCAATAAATTAGGAGATGTCACTAATAGATCACCAACAACAAACCTTGAAATCAACACGACCATAGGATCAACATGGAAGAAATGTAGAGAACATACCAGAGCACATTCTGAACACATACATAACTCTGACTTCACTCTTTATTAATTTTCTCAAAATTACTTGGTAACCCATCATTTTAGCACATTTGCAACATCATAAGAATAGCTACATGTACTCACAAGAGCTCAACAACATCTCAACTATACATGAACAATTTGCAACATTCTAGAATATGTTGACATCAATGACAACATTAATGACAACACCACCAAACTTGCTCATACTTGCAACAAGGAGGACCCAATATGCATGGGGGCTAGTGATGTTGGCCTCCCTTTACCATGATATGCATGACTTCATATATTGTGATGGGAGATTGATTGGTACAAGGGTCACCCTTCTTCATATATGGATCCGAGAGCACATTATCATGCTCTGATCGATTGTTCATATGATGGATGTGGAGCTAAATGATCCAATTGTTTAGAGGTACAAAGGCACCATCACTCCGCACACATAGGGAAGCTTGACATTCCTTAATGGTGTCATGATTAAAAATATGACAGTGTTCTAATGATGATGTTCAACAATTATTTTTTTCTCAATAGACCCAATATATGTAGGGTCTAGAGCATACCATGATAGAGAGGTACCTACCTGATAGAGTTTCTAAATAGTTTGGTGAGAGGTAGGATAGGCCTGATGATGCATATACAACCATTTTTTCTAGGTCAACATGAGAGATAGCTTGTGAACACATGATCCTAGCCCATGAGGTTGTCAAGGGCTTTAGTAAATTGGTTGCTAGGCCATGGGCCTATGATTAGGGATAAGAAAATGCATAAACTAGGCCTGCATATGATGCATGGCTGATACGCCCTACTAGACTGATAGATCTAATAGGTATACCTCCATGAGGGAGGCCAAGAGGGAGGGTTGTAGGTAGAGGTTGAGCGAACTACAAGATGGACAAGGCAAAGGACGAGGTAGAGACCTAGATGGTCTAGGTAGAGGATAGGATGGCCAAGATGGCCAAAATCATGATGGATAGGTCTCGGGTGCACCAACATTGCATCAATAGCCACCGCCTGGGCCAAATCACTGTGATGTACATATTCAATAGTTACAACAATAGTTACAGATAGTGATAACTGGTAAGATCAGGCTCCTCGATAATAGATATTGGTTGCCACAGCTAAGAGAGACCAGGCCCAACAATGGGTATTGGTCGTCATAGCTGAGAGGGATCAAGAGCATTAGCTCCAACAAACCTTAGATATGCAGTTGGAAAAAGAGGTTGAGTGGCACTAATAGTTAGAGGCTATGATAGTTGCAACACAAGGATGGAAATTTTTTTCCTAATTGTACAAAAAGGCCATGACTGAGGTTGCATATTATCATATGAATTATCATCAAGATGTCGCTATGGTGATGAGGAAACCTAATATTTCATTGAGGAGTGGAGCACATCTTTGGGCTGAGGATCAGCCAAAGAGATAGCCTGGGGAGGGGAGAAGCCATCAGGGCTAGTTTGCTTATATAGATACTTTTTGATTATTGCTCGATTCTTTATACAAATATACATTCGTGGGATCCTTTTTGATAGCCTCATGGATATTTTACTTTTGATCGATATACAGACATTGGCTTAGATATTGTATTATAACATTCATCATTTATATATATATATATATATATATATATATATATATACGAGATGATATAAATTTGATATGATGTGATGTGTTTTTTTTATTTCATACTTTATAAATGTATGAATGCATTTGATGTTGATATGATGTAATATGCTTATATATATTATGATCATGTATGGATGCAACATAATGAATGGATGTGTTTCCTTTTATCCATGTTTATGCGATATGTGATGATAATCTATGATGCGATGATATGAGATGTACTGATATGGAATGGATGCACTTCTTTTTGTTTACTTTTCTATGCACTTTATGAGATGATGATGTATGCATATGGGTGTATGTATGGATAATGTAGATGTTCATGCTTATGATATCATAATGTGATGTATGTTTATGATATGTGTGCAATGACTTAAGATTCTTAGAATAACAAATCTATATTATTCAACACTACTTTAAATGATAATCATGTTGTAGTGAAATATGTTTTTTGTATTATGATATGTTGGGATTATGCGAGATGTATGCATGTTGATGATTTGTGGATGAGGGATGGATGCATTGATGATATTGTTTTTCTTGACTGTCATGATACTAGGTTAGCACAGAGAGAAGATAGAAGATGATTGACCATTGATTTTGACAATTGATTTAAAAATTCCAACAAGTCTATGATTCACCAAGACTTTATTAGAGATGGTGATGATAAATGCATCACGATGATGATTTTTTCATATCTTGGGATTGGGATTTTTTATCATTCCTTATTGTTTGATATAACAGATAGACACGATGCATCAAGGTATTAATAACTAGGATGGAATTGTATCTAGTGTGATGGGATTTGAATCTGCAAATAGAAAGGATGATTCTTGTTCACGCCTTGACATATGAAAACCTTGTTGGAATTTAGTTTAGTAGTTTAAAATATCTTAGATCAAAGCATACACAATAGTCAACAACCTACTCTGAATAACCTCCCTACACACAACTAAGCAAGTATGCACCAAGATTATCTTACAAGAATACCCACAAGCACAAAAATAAAATAAAAATGATTGATGTCCCATTCCTTTCTCTCTAAATCATTGATATACATCATCAAGAGGTCCTTGGAATGCATCATTAAGATAAATCAGAAGAAAAAATCAAAGACAAACAATTAGTGTTATCTATATCTCTTGCCAATTTATTTTAGATAAGGGGGTGTCTGATACTGATGTTCATCATAGGAAGGATGCATCCTAGGACATGTTGATCAGATGTTATGATTTAGGATGAGGTTTATGATAAGTTGTTTGATACAAACTTCACTGACACATTTACCTATGATCTAGAATTTAGATTTTGACAATTAAGTTTCACTTTACGAGTTGTGATACTTGCTTTCTATTTGTTTTACCAAAGGTTGAAGGTGATGATTTGATTTATTATGGGTGAAGGTTTATTGTGGATGAAAGTGAAATGGGATGGATGGTTTTTGGATTTTATAGAATATTTCAATGTTTTTGGCATTTTGAAAATGTTTTGAGGCTATTTTTGGCCTTTTTGAAAGTTTATATGAATGTTTTGGTTTTCAATTATTTGAGGTTGTTTAGGATTTTCTAAGATATTTGATGTTGCTTAGGTCTTTTGAATTTTTTTCTGAAGTTCTTATGTTTTTTGTTATCTGAATGTTTTGGTATTTTTTATTTTCTGGTGTTTAGGGATTTTTTTGGATTTTTTAATGTTTAGGACTTTTTGGATTTTTGAATGTTTAGGGGTTTTCTAAGTTTTGACCAAGAACCTAACCTAAAAGACCTATCCTAGTGGCCTCAAGGGCTAAACAAAGATTAGCCTTTCCTACATTATACACGAAGAGACCATGTAGCTCAACTAACTTGACTTATTGAAGACGAGATATTAACAGTTGAGGAATGCTAGTTTATTATGACAAACTCCTAAAGGACTGACCTAGGGTGTCTTAGGGGCACATCAATGATGGCCTTTCCTACGTTCAAGCTTAGACACTCATATTTTGACATGGTTTTGTTTTTGGATTTTCGATGTTTTACCTTTTTAGGGATTTTGATGTGTTTTGGATGTTTTAGATTTTGACTTTGCAATTTTTGAATTTTTTTGATTTTGGTCGTACATGATTTTGATGTTTTTAGAATTTTTTCAATTTTGCATGTGTTTTTGGATTTTCTTATGAATGTTTTATGAATGTTTTTGGGATTTTTGATAACCTTAAGATATACAAGAACCCAATTTGATCCATAACAAATTTCCCCTAGTATGATATGATAGACCACCTCAATATAGGTAGGAAAAGCTAACCTTTGGAATATTCCAAGTAGTACTAAGGGGATACGATACTTCACAATATCATGTTATGATCCAAATGCAGATGAGTGATGGAATAAATAAGATGAATGATGTGATAGAATGGATGTGATGGAAAAAATGATAGGATAAAGAGCCATAGATGGATGGAGGTGCTTTATTTATGCAAGGCACCTGTTTGCCAGGTTTTCAACGAGGTACTTTCCCAAAGTGCCACCAAAGTGGTTTCACTAGAGGACGATTGATTTTCTTTACTTTTTTCAATCCTTTTTTTCTCATTTTTTGATTTTTTTGTATTTTCAGAGTTACGCCCTTCAAGACAACATAATTTTTTTTAAGATGCAAGTTGTTGGTTGGTTCCTGCAATGGCTCACCTTCAGGTGTTGACAATAGATACACTCCTGATCCATAACTTATTGTGATGACAAAGGGACCTAACCAATTAGGCTCAAAATTTTCTTTACTGTCCTGATCTAGAAGATTCTTCTAATTCTACTTTAGGACAAGATCCCCTACTTGGAAAGACCAACACTTAATCTTCTTGTTATAGTTCCATTTTAGTTAGTTTTGATATACTTGCAAGTGATTAAGGGCATCAAGATGACACTCATCTAAGAATTCTAGCACATTTAGTTGAGATACTTTGTACTCTTCACCAGTGATTAGGTTTTGTGGTGACACTCATAGTGATGGAAGCTCGACCTCAATGGGTAGGATGGCTTCTAATCTATAGACTAGGGAGAATGATGTTGCACCTGTAGGTGTGCAAATACTAGTTCGATAGGCCCAAAGAGTGGGATTTAACTATAGATGATAGTCATGGAAAACTTCACTGACCATTTTCTTTAGGATCTTCAAAATGGTTTTGTTTGTCACCTCAGCTTGACCATTTCCTTGGGGGTATATAGGGTAGAGAATCGGTGTTGGATGTTGAATCTTTGACATTTTTCTTTCACATCTTGATTCTTGAAGGGTGTTTCGTTGTCTGAGATAAGGGTTTGTGGAACACCATAACGATAGATGAGGTAATTCAGGATAAACTTATCAATTTTCTTCCTCATTATGTAGGTCATAGGAACGACTTTGAACCACTTGGTAAAGTACTCAATTGCTATTATGATAAACTTGTGGCAATTAGATGAAGTTGGAGTGATCTTTCCTATGAGGTCAATCCCCCACTGCGAGAAAGGCCAAGGCATGGTCATTGGTTACAACTCCTAAGATGGAGCATGAATTAGATCTCCATGTTGTTGACACTAGACAAACTTTTGTGCATACTAATAGGATTCTATTTCCATGGTTGGCTAGTAATGCCTTGTCCTCAACAACTTCTTACCTAAAGTCCTACTGCTAGAATGGGAACCACATATGCCATAATGTACTTTTGTTAAAGTGGTCAAGGCTTCTTCTTGGTTAAGACATCATAGTAATGTCCCCTTAATACTTCGATGGTATAAGGTATCACCTAGGATCATCAATTAGGATTCCTTCTTAACAAATTTATTTTTAAGGTTGAAGGTGACATCAAATGGGAGGGTTCCTCTACTTAGGTAGGTGAATATGTCATGATACCACGGGGATCCAAGACCAACAATGACATACACAAATTCAAATTCTGGTATTTCAAATATTCATACAAGAATTTGTTCTACCAAGAATTCACATTGAAGGACGTTGTGCAACATGTCTAATAATGATCCAATTGTTTCCATAACATCTGTTTATTGGTTGTTCATGCAAGGAATCTTCTCAAAATTTATATCAATAAAAAGGTCCTTGATATTTTCTACCATCTTCTTATAAGGATTAATCTTGTCATCCTTAGTTTGATAATTTTCATTGACTTGGTTGATAACTAGTTGTGAATCTCCATAGACTTTCAACTCATGTATCTTTCATTGAAATATCATCCTTAGACCTATGATTAGGGCTTAGTACTTAGCAATATTGTTAGCACATAGAAATGATAGCACGTATGACTTTGGTATGTAATTTCCTTGAGGGGTGATAAAGAGAATACCCACTCCTGATCCATCAAAGTACATCTTCCACTAATTTGCTACATTGACAAGGAATATTGATTCATTTAGGAATTCAAATATCAAAGTATTCTCTGAGTAGATAGGTTCCTCTACTAGTTGGTCTACAATCACTTTCACTTTGATTTCCTAGTGCTCCACATACTCTATGTTAATTCATTCAAGATCATTACCCATTTGGCCATTCACCTAGTGAGATTTATTTAGATAACAGGTATTTCAATGGGTTGATCTTTGTAATGAGTTTGATTTGATGTGACATGTAGTGTCTAAATTTTTGTGAAGCAAAAACCAATACTAAGCATGCTTTCTCAATGGATGAATAGTCCATTTCATATCCCACTAAGTTCCTACTAATGTAGTAGATTAGATAGCTCTTTCCTTTTTGTTTTCATCATGTTGTGCCAAAAGAGCACATAGTGTTCCAGATGTTGCTAAGATATACAAGATCAATGGTTTGTTCGGTATGAGTGGCACAAGTACTAGAGGTGTCAATAGATAGTCCTTGATCTATTGCAAAGCTTTGTCAAACTTCTCATCCCACTTGTAATTTATTCCTTTATGGACAAGATTTGAAAAAGGGTGTATTTTATCTAATAGTTGTGCTATGAACCTTCTAATAGATTTCAATCTTCCTTGTAATCCTCTCATTTGCTTTAGTGTTTACAGTGGCTCCATTTCTAAGATGGTTTTTACCTTTGCTAGATCAACTTCTATCACTCTATATGAGATGATATAGCCAAGGAGCTTTCGTAATGTCACCCCAAAGACACATTTGTTGGATTTAGCCATACCTTATACCCTTTGAGTCTGTCAAATATGGTTCCTAAGACTTGTATATGCTCACTCCTTTTCTTTGACTTTTCCAAAATATTTTCCACATAGTCTTCAATTTTTTTGGATCATGTCATGAAATATGAGGGTCATTGCTCTCTGATAGGTTTCTCTTGCATTCTTTAGCCCAAATGGCATCATGTTCCAAATATATGTCCCCCATAGAAAAGTGAATGTAGTTTTATGATGACCCCCCTTGGCGATCATGATTTGATTATAGCCTAAAAAACCATCCATGAGTGATAACATTTCATGCCTAGCTGTTAAGTCCACTATAATGTTGATGTTAGGAAAAGGGAAATCATCCTTTGGGCATGTCTTGTTCAAGTATCTGAAATCAATACAAATTTTGATGCCCCCAGTGGGTTTAGAAATTGGTACCAAGTTTGAAACCCACTCAGGATAATCTATGGGTCAAATGAATCCAACGTCAAGAAGCTTTTGTAACTCTAGTTTCACCAAGAGTGTTATCTAAGGGTTCATTTTCCTTAACTTTTGCTTCACTAGTTTGGCTTCAGGATAGATTTCTAGATGATGCACAACCATTTTTGGATCAAGCCTTGGCATATATGTATATGAACATGCAAAGTTATCTCTTCGCTCTTTCAAGAATGCTACTAGGTTCTCTGTTCTTCATCCAACAAGGATTTCACATAGAAAGTGATCTTGGCTACTAATTATGTTCCCACATTAATTGGAGTGGCCTTTTATGCTAAAACTACTAACTTCTTTGGATGCATTTCACTAAGGGTGATATTAAATCACTCATCCTTGGGTACCTCAGAGATGTTTTCACCCTTGGATGCATCCTTTCCTTTTACTAGTTTAGGATCAAAAAGTGCCACAATGTGGTTTTCACTCAAAGATCTGCAAGTTAGTTGCATCTCATCAATTTTACAACTGAAGGATTCAATCGTCTCCCCATAGTATGCCCTTGTGTCAAGCTCTATGTCAAAACCATCCTTGTGATCTTCCCATGATAAGTTGTCACAAAGTCCCATGAAGTATTAGATTGCTTCATCATTTTCAAAGAAATCTAGAATCAATGGTCTTTGTTGATCCAAGTCAATGAGTTGCAGGTATACTAGGCGTATTCCATTTGGTTAGTCACTTGGGGTGAAGAATGATGTAGATATCATGAAGAGGGAATTATTCTCAAATAGGACAAAAAAATCAAGGAGGAAATAATCTAGGGTTGTATAATGTGATGTTGTTAACCAAGACGAAGCCTCAGCCTATTTAGCAGAAGTACCTTTTCCAATAAGGGTAACCTTGCAAGTAGTACAACTTAGGCCAAGATTCCTTGGACGTTTCTTAGGAATGATAGGTTCGAGCAAACCATTATCATTTTTTACCAATTTTTCATTCTTGTCATACCCCATTCCCTTCATTAGATGTAATCATTTTTTTTCATCTTCCATGGGAAGAACAGGGATGGGTAGTTCATCTTGATATAGCATTTTACAGATATCTTGGTCATTGACATCTTCTTTGTCTAGGTCCCCCCATTTGGTGAAGGTAGTAGCTACCATTTTGATAGTTTTAGGGACGTTATTTCTAGGTGTGGCTTTCCCATGTGATTGAGGAGAAAGAGGCATCTCTCCCAACACAAAAGTATCATTCGTTAGCTTATAGTTTCCACAACCATCATCTTGGATCACTGCTTTGATGTTGGGTATGTTTTGCACAATGGTTGTTTTTTTCCCTCAGGTAGATGCAAGGGATTATGGATCAACAAATGAGGTAGAAGGTGTAGGCCCTTCATCATTCTTGGGTATTTTGGGGATTTTATAGAACTTGGCCTCAAGATTCTTGTTGTAGTAAAAAGGCTCAAGATCTCCATGGATAGTAACTTCTCTACCCTGGAAAGGCAGCTTTACACACTGATGGTAGGTTGAAGCTACAATTTTTTAGGGCATGGATCCAAGGTCAACCAAGCGATATGTTGTAGGGAAGATCAAGGTCTAACCCTTGGCATGTAGTTTCTTTGATGGTGGGGCCCACTTGGATGGGTAATGTGATGTTACCTTGTGATACCCATTCTTGTTCGTCATATGCTCTGATGGTGGTGCTCTTTGTTTTATCAAAAGTATCCTCTGAATAGCCTATGTTTTTGATCATCTGAAGGGTGCAAATGTTTAGGACAACACCTCCATCTACTAAGAATCTTTTAACCTTGTTCTCATGAATGATAAACTCAAGGTGTAAAGAATGATTATGATATGGTTGCAATGGTAGACCTTGCTTTAAGAGGGTGAGGGGATGATTAGTAATAGGCCCTACCATAGCTTGAAATTACTTTGTATCTGTGGACACGAAAAATGTATCCCTTTTTTCTTGCTTTATTTGGGATTAATTAATGATAAATTAGACTTAATATCACCTTGATCTAGTGTTGTGAGGTGTTTTACATATCCAAATCAGGTCTTGGACCCTTGTAAATTGAATAAAATGCATGTCTTGTAAAGGTGTTGTAAAGAATTGTAAATGACTTTCACACTTTTTTTGACTTTTATTAAAGCATTTAAGTCTAATATTATTTTAATTCAAAAGTTAGCTTTTCCCTCTTCTTTTATAATTAAATAATTATTTTAATTATTTAATTATTCATTAGCCTTTTCTCTCTATAATTAAATAAATGTTATATTTATTTAATTATTTATCATTTCTTTATCTCCCCAATTAAATAATTATTTTTTAATTATTTAATTATATATTTGTTCTCACCTTTCTTCTAAATAAATATAATTAATATTATATGTATTTCTCCTATGTTGGTTGCCTAAATTAAACAATTTTTATTATTTAATTTCTCCTATCACCTCTTTTTTCTATGCCAATCTTAGCTTCCACCTCAAGTCTTTATCTATCCATGTCTTTCTTCTCTCAATTAATCTCCACCATTGATTAAGTTATTTTCTAATTTCATCTTGGCCCTTGATCATAATCCTTCTTATTAACCCTCCTCTATAAAATGAGACCTTTAACCCTAGTTCATGATCAACTCATTATTCATTATTATTCATTCATCATCTATATTAAGTCAAGAAAGCTATGGTTTTAGCATTCTAAGTCATCAAGATAGCTTTCCAAGGCATTCAAGAGCAAGATTCTTCAATTTTTGCAAAAAATCAAGATCAATCAGCATGGAAAGTTTCTAATTACATGTTTCATGTTTCATAATGTTATTTCATCATTTTGGTTTAATTATCTAAATGGGGTTTGGCCAAGGAAAACCCCCAATCCCTAACAATCAACATTTTCTCTCTCTACCTTTGTGTGTTTTCAGATTTAGGTACCTTGCATGACTTGGAAATGATTGAAGATTAGGTTTCAAACTTGTTGGAGTCATTTCCCTTTTGGAAAGGTCAAAATCTACACAAAAAGTCCCTTTCAGGATTGAAAATTATAGTTTTAGAACTAGACCCTTGGAGAACAGAAAGAGTAAACCGAGAGCTCCCGACTCCACTTTTGAATTTTTAGAAATTCAAAAGTGGACTAAGTCACCAATAGTGGAGACTTAGTCCCACTAAACCTATTTTTCGGAGGGTTATATAGATTTGGAGGGTATGTGTAGGATCATGATGGGCCAAAAAGTGGTGATATGATGGGTATGTGGCTTTAACAACTTTATTTTTACCCAAAATTGATTAAACAAAAAGGGTTTTTAAAGGAAATTTACAACTTTCCACCAATATAAATTATGCTTTATTTTGAATTTAAGAAATTATTATTATTCATTTTCTATTTGAATTATGACTAAAGTCTTGATTGATAGGCTGATTGAAAAACATCTATAGCTTTCAAACAGTATCACATTTTTTAGATCTGAAATATGTGTCACATTTTATGTTTCACATACTATAGGATTAAAAAAAAGATTGAATTTCATGGAGTTTTGACCAAGTTAAGGTGGTCAGACATACAATTTTTTTATATTTTTTAAAAGTTGTAATAAAAGAATTCATAATTAATTATTTACATGGAAAGAAATTACAAAAAAATCTAAATCACATTGAGACATGAGTCCTCTACTTATATCTAAAATCATATAAAAAAATATTATCATTTTATTGTGGTTAGGGTGGTCAGACAGACACCTACTTATTTTTTCCCTAAAATTTAAGTACTACTGCATTGAAATTTTAAATTTTCACCAAATAGATTTTTCTTTTTTAAAAATAAACCTAGTAGTTTAGAAAGTACATTCAATTTTCTATAGATTCTATTCTTACATATTTTTGAAATAATATAGATAACTTATTCAAATTTTTATGTCAAGTTCCTAACTCTGATGTTTCTAAATTTTTTAAGGGCCTATTTTTCCATGATGATCCTGCACATAGCTAGATACCATTTGGCTGAAACGAGCTCTGTAGTAGTTTTTCCAGATCTAGGGCTAATTCACCCAGATTGGCACAAGTGTCCCACTTGGCTTCTACATAGGTTTTTTCAGAATATCGGCCTTCATTCCATCCTTTTTTAGCCTCCAAGTGCACACCTTCAGTTTCATCAGTTTCTATTACAATTTACCTTCATTTCTAGGTGTTTTTGCATATCACAATATGGTGATCCCACAAAGCTGGTTTACAATTTCTAGGAGATTTTGATTTTTGCTAAAATCACAATTTTTGAGAAAATATAATGATTGAAGCCTTAAAAAGTTCCATTTAAAGAATTCCAATTGAAGAGGGTTTGATCAAACTACCTTAGATCAAACCCCCTTGGATAGAACCCCGCTAGTTTTAAACCATAACTATAATGGAGTCTCCTTTACACCTATCAAAATGCTGATAAAAAACCACTTTTAATTTACCTTTTGGAGGATAAAATGAATTCATTTAAAAAATATTTTTTGTAAGTATGTAGTCCTTATTATAAGCTTCCCAAAAAGTATAATTTTAAATAAATTTAATTTTAATATTATTATATTTATTTTTTATTTCTTGTGAATGTAGGTTTTTAACCAAAAATCAAGCTCTTTATTCTGCACATGTGGAAAAATAGCAGATTATCCAAAAAAAATTGAAAAATATGAGTGCACCAGATATTGAAGTCCTTGATCCAATAAAAAAAATAAAAAATGAATTTTGATACATACAAAAAAAGTGACACATTATATAGTCGCGCTACGTCTGAATTGTAATTGGTTTGATTTCGAAACTTGATTAAAGAAAAAATATTCAATAACAACGTATCTAACCAAGTGGAAGCACTAGATATTGAAGTTACAAATATAAATTCAAAAGAATTATAATTTTATCCTTCATGGAAAAAAAATTATGCATTATACGGTGAGCGTCACTTTTTAAAAATGTTGTTTTATGAAAAAAAACTATTTTTGAGGGAGATGGAAAAAGAAGTGCAATCTGATTCCAAAAATTTTGAAAAAAATATATTTAGAATCTATAGACAAAATTTCACGAAACTCTAGTTTGCATCATCTTCAAATTCCTCATGGTTTAGTCGCTATAGGTGCCCGATAGTGAATATTTAGTTAAAAGAAAGTATTTCAATGTCTAGTTTGACCAAAAATTGTAAACCACTATTGTGGGATCACCCAATATGTTTTCAAACATCTTTCATTTCTTAGTTTTTGCATTAATAATCAATCTCTTTTGTCCATTCTTTTCATTTAGGACATTCCATTTAGGCATATTGCATCCATCCTCACATTAATCTTGAATGTTTACATTGCATTTTGGCCCAATCTTTCCTCCTTTTAGGTGAAAAACCTTAGAAGGAGCTTAAAGCATTTAGGTACCAAAATATTTTTTTACATTTTGGTGAACCCTCGTTTAGAATACTTTCTTTTCTAATTTGGAGTCCATCATTCTCCTAGAATTAGCTTGCATTGCATTTTGCATTTGTTAAATTTGCATTTTATGGTTTCTAAAACTTTTGCATTAGTGAAAATGCATATAGGTTACATTTTTGCCTCTTAAATCATTAAAAATTTCTAAAATTTTGCATTGGCATCTTAGGTCGGCATCATATAGCATAGAAAAAATCAAAATCAATCAAAAAAATCTAAAAATTCTCAAAACAATCCCTACTTGGACTTATTCACCACCTTGGGTGACTTAGTCCCTTCTTAGCCCTAAAACTACCTTTTATAGAACTGAAAACCATAATTTTAAGATTTTGTATGGTGCCATTACCTATTTGTATCAGTTAGTTGAGTTTCTATAACATGCATTCATCAAATCTAGCTTAATTCAGGTCATTTCATGCATTTCTTAATTTCAAATTTGCATTCCCACATTGTTGCATAGCATAACCAGTCAATTATCATTTGAAATTTGTATTTCTTTTTAGGCCTTTACATTGCATTTTGAATTTCTATAGATTGTTATTTCAAAATGTTAATATCTATCCTTTCCAAGTTTACAACAAAAAAGTTAGTTAACAAGCATTCTAGTCATTCATTCAATGCATTGCCTAGTTATGAGAGTCTCTTAGGGCAAGAGAATGAAAATTTTAATGCTTGCCTTAAACATGCACCCTATAATATCTCTCATATTTGTGAGGATGATGTGATAGAAGATAAAACAAACATAGATGCTCATGATGATCACAATTGTTCTTCTCCAAATACCTCTCCTTTTAGTGATGAAGGTATCTTGGTGAAAGAAGATACAATTGTTGAGCATCATGCAAATCTTGCTTGTCCTTCTCCTCGTCCCCTTTGGGTAGATACTATAGCACAAGAGAATGTGATTGTAAATGATGAGGATGATAGATTGGTCTTAAATAATCAAATCTTTGAGGTCTATTAAAACCCTCTTTATGATCCTTCCCCTACCTATCCTATTTTGGAAGACATTAGGGAAAAAAAGAATAAACTCATAAATTATCATGATAGTCATACATGTACTTCTCCTAGTATCTCTCATAGTTATGAAGATGATACTTTGATGCTAGAAAACACAATGCATGACAGTCATGAGAATCTTAGTGATCCCTCTTCAACTAGGACAACCCTTATTAAGCAAGGAACTTCAACCATTGATTATTCCCCTTCTTGTGAAGAAGCCAATATGGAAGAACCAAACATTGAATTTCAAGAACATCTAGTTTGTAGTTCTCCTAAACACTCTCCTCAAGAAAACAACATCATATGCAAACCAAAAATCAACCTCACTTAGAAACATTCTGAATTGTTGGATATGGATCAAACCTTGATGCCACTCTTAGGAAGTCATGATAAGTCACCCTTTACTCCTCAAAACAACAAGGTTATATATGCTATGATCAGTACCAAGAAAAAATGATATAGAAAGACAAAAGAAAATGGAAGAGGCCACAAGGTTATTGGAAGAGGTCTTAAAAACCTTTGAATCCATACCTTTATCCAAGGGAGAATACAAGATCATACCAAAAGATTCTAATCAAAGCAAAGAGAAACTGGTAACAACAATACAAAATTCAATAGCATCCTCTTCAACCACCTTTCATGCAAAGACAACATCTGAGAAAAACTTTGAGGAAATTGAGAAACCACCAAATCCAACAAAGGAAACCAAAAAACTTGGAAAAGGATGTGATGCTATATAACAATGTATCCATGTCCCTAAAGTGCAAGATATGACTAATGATCTTGGTTATTGTCCCTTCAATCAAAAGCCTTCAATCAATACTGTCACAAACAATTCTTCCAAGAACACTTTAACCTCAAGTGGTACATCCTAAACTGATAGACATCTCACTAAATATGTATCAAGCAGAAACTTTGTTTACTTATCAACATAAATAGCATTAGTTTTTGCTCCTTCCCATGTAATAGTTGTAGGATCATAGAATACTCACTATTTCAAGGAGCAGCATATCATCATCCCTTCTTGGCTCACCCTTGTCCTACACTAAGTGGGGGCAAGGGGTTAAGTAGCCTTGTCCTCATATGTCAATTTTCATTCTCTTTTGGCTATTTGTTAACCTTTCATGAACATATAAGAGAAATCTTGGGATGTCGATGACATTCTTAAGTTGAATCACATGAGACATGCTTATTCATGATGTAGCTCAATTCATAAACATATGACTTGGCATAGGGCTTTCCAAGTTGGCTCTCATGTCTTATTTCATTTATCATTGGCTACTTTAAAGCAATTGCTCAGAGTGATGGTGTAGCAACCATTTTAAAGTGGGGGCATACATAGACAACATCTTTTGGAAAATTTCATTGAGTGATTTTTCCCTTTTGTGATGTGTCCTCTCCTTGGTGGTGTCATTAGGTTTAATGTTGTCCAAGAGTGTATAATCAACTGACATGGCTTGATACGAATGAGGCATCCCATGTAAAATGATCTAACACCCTAACTTGTCCTCTCTTGGAGACATTAGGCACAATGCTCCCTATGAAGAAGACCTTACATGAACAAAGAAAAATCCTCTTTAACAATTTTTTTACATTACTTTCAAAAGCATTTACAAAAAGCATTTTTATTATGTTGCCTTATTAAAGTTATTAGGAGGATAACTTTGGTATGGTTAGTATGATGGGAAATTGACACACTGGCATGACTTTCTCACTAAACCACTTCATTGAGACACGTCACCCTATGGATGACCTAAATTTATGTGGCCCCAGAGTGAGCAGATCTTTGATCCACCTCATTTTTCTTTCCTTTAGTTCTTGTCATTACATGATTGCATATCTTGTTTTGTTGCATATCATTCACCTTGTGCATGTCCTTTTGTGCTTATGTTGATTTGACTTAGGATCTTAGGTCCTGGGGGCTTGACCACCTTTTGGATCTTTTTCATCCTTTGTCATACACATTGGTATGATTGGACCTCTCTTGAATGTCTACTTTAGTGTGAGTTTGAAGCAAGTTCATCCTCTCACTAAATTGGAGGCTAACTATGGACACAAAAAAAGTATCCCTTTTTCCTTGCTTGATTTGGGATTAATTAATGATAAATTGGACTTAATATCACCTTGATCTAGTGTTGTGAGGTGTTTTACACATCCAAAATAGGTCTTGCAAATTTAAGTCTAATATTATTTTAATTCAAAAGTTAGTTTTTCCCTCTTCTTCTATAATTAAATAATCATTTTAATTATTTAATTATTCATTAGCCTTTTCTCTCTATAATTAAATAAATATTATATTTATTTAATTATTTATCCTTTCTTTTTCTCCCCAATTAAATAATTATTCTTAATTATTTAATTATATATTTGTTCTCAACTTTCTTCTAAATAAATAAAATTAATATTTTATTTGTTTCTCCTATGTTGGTCACCTAAATTAAATAATATTTATTATTTATTTTCTCTTATCACCTCTTTTTCTATGCCAATATTATCTTCCACCTCAAGTCTTTATCTATCCATGTCTTTCTTCTCTCAATTAATCTCCACCCTTGATTAAGTTGTTTTCTAATTTAATCTTGGCCCTTGATCATAATCCTTAACCCTCCTCCATAAAAGGAGACCTTTAACCCTAATTCATGATCAATTCACTATTCATTATTATTCATTCATCATCTATCTCAAGTCAAGAAAGCTAAGGTTTTAGCATTCTAAGTCATCAAGATAGCGTTCCAAGGAATTCAAGAGCAAGATTCTTCAATTGTTGCAAAAAATCAAGATCAATCATTATGGAAAGTTTCTAATTACATGTTTCATGTTTCATCATTTTATTTCATCATTTTGGTTTAATTACCTAAATGGGGTTTGGCCAAGGAAAACCCCCAATCCCTAACAATCAACATTTTCTCTCTCTTCCTTTGTGTGTTTGTAGATTTAGGTACCTCAGATGGCTTAGACATGATTGAAGATTAGATTTCAAACTTGCTGGAGTCATTTCCCTTTTGGAAAGGTCAAAATCTACACAAAAGGTCACTTTTAGGCCCGAAAATCATAGTTTTAGAACTAGACACCTATAGGAACAGAAAGAGAAAACCGAGAGCTCCTGACTCCACTTTCAAATTTTCAAAAATTTAGAAGTGGCCTAAGTCACCAATAGTGGTGACTTAGTCCCACTAAACCTATTTTTCAAAGGGTTCTATAGTTTTGGATACCCATTTGGTCAAAATGGGCTCCGAAGTAGTTTTTCTAGATCTAGAACTAAGTTGCACAGATTAGAAAAAGTGTCCCAGATGGCTTCTACATCAGGTTTTTCAGGATTCCAGACCTTCATTCCATCCTTTTTCAGCCTCTAGGTGCACACCTTTAGTTTCATAAATTTCTATTACAATTTACCTTCATTTCTAGGTGTTTTTTCATATCACAATATGTTTTCAAACATCTTTCATTTCTTAGGTTTTGCATTAATAATCAATCTCTTTTATCCATTCTTTTTGAATTTAGGACATTCCATTTAGGCATATTGCATCCATCATCACATTAATCTTGAATGTTTACATTTCATTTTTGGCCCAATCTTTCCTCCTTTTAGTTGAAAAACCCTAGAAGGAGCTTAAAGCATTCGGGTGCCAAAATATTTGTTTACAGTATCTATATCCTTAGATACATACAACATAGATAGAGCTTCCTCTAAGATTTCCCTATGTGTGGGGGATAGCTTCAATAGTTCTAAGATAGAAATATGTGTGGGGGTCTTCTTAAGTTGGTCTAAGAGATTATACTTGCTAGTTCTTGTTGTTGGCTGAGTAGGGTGTGCCCTAGATTGAGATGGGACTCCTTGGATGGTGACTAGGGAAAAATTTAGTGGTGAATCTTCAACAATTGGTGAATTCTAGGAATTGGCCAAGTTGAATTTGGTGAATTTTTCGCACCCAACAAGGTGTCCAAATCGCTTGGATTTTATGAACTATAGGTCCAATGCATGTCCATTCACCAATGAGTTTTTTTATGAGGCATATTTAAGCAAAAAAAATTCCATTGTTAAACTACATGTTTCAATTTGACCAACTAATATTTTTTCCTGAAATCCTGAAAGTATTTAATTAAACACCTACATATTCACGAATACTACTAAAACAACATTGTATCAGGACCCATTTCGCTAATTAAAATTTATAAATAATTTCTTGTGAAGAACCATTTCGCCAATTAAAATGTATAATTAATTGCTTATGAGGACCTATTTTTCCAATAACATTAAAAAATAATTACATTTGAGGACATATTTCGCCTTGAAAATTACAATGTATCATTGTATAAGCACATGAGATTTGACAAATTTTTAATATACCATTTAAAAATCCTGCGAAATTCACCAAATATGGAATTATGGATTGATATAAATACAATCGAAAGTGTCATTTATTCTTACATATTTTTTTTGGTTTTGAGTTTCTACTTCTCAATTTGGAAGTCAATGAAATTCGAAAATGTAGACTTAAAGGTGAGTAATCATTTCTTTTTTTTGTATTAAGCATAGAAGATCAAAAATACAAATAGTTACAGCAAGCAGCCTTTAGCTACTTACAGCATAAAAAACCAGAAAAAGTTACAGCAATTGGGCAGAATACTTGCAAACAACAATTAACCAGTTAAGGATAATTGTAGCGAATCAGCTATGCATCAGCCTGAGCATTACACAGACTATTAACTGGCAATGGCATCATGCACTGAGTTGTTGTTCCAACTAAACAGGCCTGATCCAGACTATCGCTGCCATCATCAGCCCTTTTAGAATCACTTCCTCTCTCAACTGTCAAACAATTGGCTCTGACTCCTTCAGCAGCCAGAGTATTACGGAATGGAAGGGGCCCTTGGATTGTCAGCAACATTGAATGACTGACAAAGCACATTCATAGCCCCCCTGAAATCCTCGGCCATTCTTTGGTTGTAATGAAGTGCGTGGGCACATTGCATTTCCTCTTGGTGAACTTCCACCGAACCGCTCCTGATTATTTCTAGCAACTTTACCATGGATACTTCCAGTTGAAGATGAACCTGAGAAACAACAGAAAGAAGTGTGAGTCGCTTTGCAGACCCAGTAAGTACCCTTTTACACCCCTGAAATTTATCAGCGTTTCTTGCCTTCCAAACATGCCATAAAATCTTAGTACTTAAACACATCCAGAACTTAAGAAGATCTTTCTTGAGCGTTCTCTTGTTAAATAAAACATCCTGCCATATTATATTGTCATTATTGTCCCATATCATTAACTCATTACAGAACATTTTCCAAATTTCTTTTGCGTATAAACAATCAAACAAAATATGTCTTATAGTTTCTGGAGTCCTGCACAAAGAGCAAATGTCAATATCCATATGATTAGATTTATAAGGAAGCTTATGAAGAAGAATGAGACATCTAAAATAGGCCTTTTTAGGCTCAACAATGTTATGCCAGATACAATTAAAATTATTCATCCATATGCTGCTAGGGAGATCAATTCCCCAACTCAAGTTAGCATGAGCAGAAACATCAGTCGAAGTAGTAAGCTCTTTGTAAATAGACTTAGCTTTGAGCTCAGCAACCTTAGTTCCATCCTTCCAACGAAGGTCACAGTCCGGAGAGAAATAATCAGAGGAGTTAGCAGGGAAGTGCATTTCTTTGAAGGCTTCTTTCACAGTGTTAAAGGTTCTAACACCAGAAGGGGGCAGATTGAAATCACTGGCTAGGGATTCCCAACTTTTGAGCTGGCCATTGATCAGGATGTCGTTGAAGGTCCGAATGCCAGCAAGATTCCACCTTTTGGTGGAGCAGCCTTGCAACAGGGCAAGAGGTTTGCTATTGCGACACAGGTTCCACCAGATGGAGCTACTAAAATGGCAGCAGAGCCCATTAGCCAAGGGGATGGTGCTAGCTTTGCAAAGGGCATTAGACTTAACAGTTTCCCAGGCCTTCCACATGCTTTTAAACACTGTAGAGCCCGCCGGAGTCATAGGGTACTGACCCAAGAGAATGTCACACATTGGCAGACCTTTCCAAGTCTTCGCTTGCCTGGGGGTGGCAAGTAAAATGTTGTTCCTTATCAACACCTTCCAAGGCTCGTTACCATAAAAATCTCTTGCAACCCACTTGGCTGCCAAAGCAATACCTTGCAGCCTTAAGTCCTTAAGACCAAGCCCACCTCGATTTTTTTCCACACAGCACCAGCTCCAATTAACAGCATGCTTTTTCCTCTTACCCTTGCCATCAGACCAGAGAAAGTTTCTTATCTTTTTTTGGATCTCATTTACCTGGTAACTACTGAACATCCAGACTGAAGCAAAATAAATGTTGTACGAAGACAAAATCTTTTGACAAACCTGCATTCTACTGGCTAATGAAAGATAGTGTCTGTCCCACTTCGTAATCTTGCTCTCAATTTTGTTGTAAATCCATAGCCACATCTCCTTCAGATTGGGATTGACTGAAAAAGGGATCCCAAGGTATCTTACAATTTTTCTGGGCCCCCTCCACTGAAAATCATACTTTTCCAACCACTTGGGGGGGGAATCCTCCCACCCAAGAATGCAAGACTTTGCAACATAAATTTTGGCTCCCGAAGCCTGACAAAAAAGGTCAAGCTTGCCCATTAGAGTCTCCATGTTCCTTTCATCTAGCTCCAGGAAAATTGCAGTATCGTCTGCAAATTGGATATTAATTAGCTCATTTTGATCAGGCAGTTTGATACCTTTAACTTTCGGAGAGAAGGACCGGTCTCTTAGCAGGTAATGGAGAGCATCAGAGGCAATGACAAAAAGGGCTGGGGCCAAGGGGCACCCCTGTCTCATAGTGTTATTAGTTATAATAATAAGTTTTATTTATCTCTTTTCCATTCTTGCTTCAGTCTTAAAGATGATATTGAGTAGGGAATGGAATCTATATTATTATTCTCTATCCTTAAACAAGAAGGCATTTTTTTTCAGTTTTTATTCGAAGTGAGGGATGAATATGTCGAGTGACTCGAGCAACAAGGGTAAGGCTCCTACCGCTCCTCAAACTCCTTCCACTCCTCAGGGTGGTAAGGATCCTACAACTCCTTAGACTCCTATCTCTCCTTAGGGTGGTGAAGAGACTCCTTCCGCTCCTCAGGCTCCTCGAGGTGGTGAAGAGATTGGGAGGCCATAAAAATTCCAAAAACTTAGACCTACCATATAGTCTTTAGAATTTCCAAAGCTTATGATCCATTAGGTCAAGATGGAACTACATCATCAACTCTTCCACCAAATATTGGTAGCATTAACAATACCTTACTGCCACTGGAAGGCCAAGTTGAGATTGTCATTGATTTAAATCAAAATATATCAAATCAGGATAAGAATATCGCAGAAGATGTTCCAAGGGATACCCTAGGCCTAGTTATCTAGAATGAGATAATTGACTTGGATGAGGATGATGATGTTGGTAGCAAGAAAAGGAAAAATAAACCAAAAAGGGGGTGCAAGTGGGAAATGACAAGGAGTTTTCAACTTGGTTGGTTGTCAAAGTACCCATTCATGGTACTAATGGGGATTGGAAATGCAAACGATATTAAAAAGGTAACATTGGCCAAATGTAAGATTTGCATTTGGAAATGTGAAAGAGCCAAGACATTGCAGCTAAAGATTGACACTATAGAGAAACATATCGGTAAAGTTTATGAAAAAAAAATCATGGATAGAAAGGAAGAATTAGTCGTACAATGAAAATCAAAGGAAGAATGTCTTCATGTTAGGTATGTCACAGATTATGAAGAGCGTGAAAAAAGAATATTGAACATTGTTGCATGTAAAGGTACACTTGAGGCTCAATTTCGAAAAGCAATGGAAACAACAAATCTATCAAAAATTGTTCAGATGAGTGTTGTTTTTCATATTTTATCCAGAGGGCATCCTATGACAAACTACCCAAAATATTTTTGTTTAATATCTGATTTTAATGTTTCTCACTATCCCTACTCACATTGGTCAGTAAACGCTAGATGGGGATGGGAAAAATATCTTGCTACAGTGGAAAAGGAAGATTTAAAGGATAAAGTAAAAGAGTCAAATTTCATTGCATTATCTTTAGATGAAGTTACTATGGTAGACAATACTTCTTGGGTTTGTATGCATTTGTATACTTTACAAAAACATGTTCACCAAACTCATCTTCTCGTTGTTCATAAAATTAAGGATAGTTCAACATCGCAAAATATATTTGAACTAGTCAAGATATCTTTGAATGCAATTGTAGGTATGGATGAGTTGACAATTGTGAAAAAGTTGGTGTGTGTAGGAGCTGATGGAGCTATAGTGATGCAAGGTCAAAGGACTAGTGTTTGTAAAAAGTTACAAACTACTTGTGCACCATACATGCTTGGCATTCACTGCATGGTCCACAGAATGAATTTAGCATTCAAAATTGTAAGCAAGTTTCCTACAGTATCAAAATTAAAAAATCTAGTCCACGAGATCCACGCATACTTCTGTCAAAGTCCTAAACATTTCACAAAATTTCAATTTTTTTTAGGGAATAACACCAGGATACAAGCTTCTCAAGGATGTTGATACTAGATGGATCCCCCTACATGGACCAATGCAATGAGTTCTTTTAGAATATCAATCCTTGATTGGAGTGATGTACAAAAATCATAGCAAAGTAGACAAAGTTCTTGACCTCTTACATAGGTTAAGTGATATAGAGACACTCTTGACTCAAACTAGTCTTCTCCCCATGTTGGATGTGATGAACGAGCTTGTGAAGAAAGCCCAAAATAGAACAATGTATATTAATGAATATGCCAATCTATGTAAACATACATGCTTGGCCCTCGATCATCTATATCTAGATCTAACACAAGATGGTGCAAATTATTTCATGTGGTAGAAAATTATTGATTTGAATGATCTTGATAATTATTTATAGTTTAATGTAAGTTGGAACTTATGTATGTGTGTACATGGATATGAGATACAAATGTACCAATGTAAGATAGCCAGACGCTCTAGTAGAGAAGTAGTTGTTAACGAGGAATATTTTAAAGGAATTATTAAATCTGTTGGTGGTAATTTGAAGGAAATTACAAAATATCTTTCCTCAGAGATATGTGAACGATTCCCTCGACATGAAATACTTGAAGCCATGAGTATTGTGTATCCTCAATTTTGGAAAAATCAAGATAACCCAAAATATTTTCATGCTTAGGTAAAAATTTTGTTCGAACAATTTTCAAAAACTGTAACATATAATGAGCAGAAAATAGAAGGAATTTTAGATGAAGCTAAGCTTAGAAAATAATGTAGGAGTTTTGCAATAGCTATGAAGGACCAGTATAAATCCATGGGCAAGGACAAGGCCTTTGAACTGGGATCAATAAAAAAGGTTTGGACAACCTTAGGTCAGAGTGAAACATTGTGTGGTTCGATATCAGAATATTTCAAACTTGTTGATTTATGTCAAACAATGATATTGGGGTTAGTGGAGGATGAGAGCATTTTAAGTACATTAGGGTTTTTGAAATCAAAATTAAGAAACAAACTAGACAAGAATTTGGAAAATTTCTTGAGGATGAAAGGAACTGTGTATAATGTCAGAAATTTTCCTTTTGAAAGGGCACTCGCAATCTGGAGGTCCACATGTGAAAGAAGAGGGATTGGGTTGTGCAACACTCCAATTCCTAAGGCTGGGACTGGTGGCACTAGCAGTGGCAATGGGACTTAGACATATGACATTGACAAAAATGACACAATGAATGTTGAATTTGAGACACGGGCCGAAGAAAATGAAGAGCAGACTTGGAATCAAATTCAAGATGACTCTTTTACTTTTTTTGATGATGAACGTCAATTTGAGGGCCCCGAGTCCATTTGGGAAATGGAAGAGATTCAAGAGAATTAGTAGATTTTAGGTATATTTATTGCACTTCATGGATTTGAGGATCAAATTCCATTGTTCCATACTGTAGTTGATGATATTTTATATTGTGTTCAATGAAATTGTGAATCATTGCACTTCATGATGACTCTTTTACTTTATCTGATGATGAATGTTAGTTTGAGGAGCCTGAGTCCATTTGAGAAATGGAAGAGATTCAAGAGAATTATTAGCTTTTACGTATTTATATTGCACTTCATGGATCCCAGGATTAGATTCCATTGTTCTATAATGTAGTTGATGATATTTTATATTGTATTCAATGAAATTGTGAATAATTCCACTTCATGATGATGGGGGTTCAAAACCAAGGTCGATAGTTATCCTTGGTAACATAAGGTGCTGATTGATCGATTAAATGATGGATGCATGATGACAACGTTGAATCCAAATTGAGATGGAAGTGGATTGATAGGGCCAATGAGGATGACCAACTTAGGATGGATGACAATCCTAACCCAGTTTCAAAGGATGATGATTAAGCTCAGATACCTAAGTCAACTTGAATAACTACTCCAAATGAAGTTTAGCAGAAAAGGAGAATGATGTAGGTAAACAACAATCTAGAATGGAAGACTGACACTTGGAATGTGGAAAATGGTTGAGTGAACGGGGAGAACGGTTAGATGAATAGGGAGAATGATTAGATAAATGGGGGCTCAAAATAGATGAATGATAACTTGGAACGAGTAAATGGATGTTCGATTAGGGAAATTAGCCCTGAGGATGGGGAGACAAATGCCCGAAATGGGTGAATGGTCACTCAGAATAGGAAAACGGTTAATCAAAATGAAGGAACAACACCCAAAATGACCAAATAGAGGACAAAAAAATCTCTTTGAAGGGCGAGTCCACCCCTAGAAAAGGTCAGGTCTACCCCTGGAAGGAAAAGTATGCCTCTACTAAGGGCGGGTACACCCCTGGTAGTAAAAACAGACAAAAAAAACTATTTGAAACAGGTAAACAAGCGCATGAAATGAGGAAATGGATGCTAAGATCAAGGGGATGAATGTTCAGGATGAGGAATGGATTCTCAAAACCAGTGCACAAATGTTCAGAATGGGGGACTGAGTGATCGAAACGATGAAACGGGTGCTCAGAATGATGAAACAGATGATAAAAGTGATTGTTTAAGGGACAGGTCCACCCCTAAAAAAGACTAGGTCCACCCTTGGAGGGTGGGTCCACCCCTGAAAGAGGTCAACTCTGCCCCTAGAGGTCAGGTCCACCTATTTGAATTGGACAAAATCTGATTGAAACAGGTTGAAAATGGGTTGATATAGAGGGCAGGTCCACCCCTAGAAAAAGTTAGGTCCAACCCTAGTGGGTAGGTCCACCGCTAAACAAATTTGAACTCAATTTTCACAAAAATTACTAATTCAATGGACTCAAAATACAACAAACAACAATCAGACGATAAGGCTAACTCGACTGAATAGAAAATTATTGGATTTGCAAAAAGAAAATAGTTCAAGCAACACGATCCTAAGATTAGTGGAATGGGTATGGACAACAAAGTCCTCTATTCTAGGATAAGCAATCTTGCTAGGGAGTCCTCGATATAGACTCAGTATGTGAGGCCCAAACTGTAAACACCAGTCCGTCACAAGTGTGAGTCGAGAACCTTATCGAGATACTAAAGGTTCAGACCAACTTTTCACATCAACCTGATGATTTTCCAATAACAATGTGGCTAGATTAGGGTACAACTTTTTCTCTCCCCCCTTTGTATTCCCCACCAGTATGTGTGGTTGGGATCATCCCTTAGGGTGATGAAATCCCCAAGCAGGTCCCCTAAGAAAAGTAAAAAATGGGTGACTCAAAAGAACTTGGTAAGCTAGGATTTCTAATCACCCAGGATCACCAAATGGCACAAGGGGGTTGGATATGTCAATATCCTACCACAAGCATGACACACAAAGTATATTTATATGCCCTACTTAATCTATCTACCTAAATTAATGAAAAATGATAACAAACAACTAATAACTATTTTAAAATGGATAGCCCTCCAAGAAAATCGTTAGTAATTTTTTTTTCACTCTCCACCAAATTCTAGTTAGATCCTTGCACAAACACCAACAACAAATGTTAGGGGGTCAAAAATACTCAAAACAACTGAAAACAGTGCTTAAACTTTAGTTTTCACCCTCTGGAAAAAGTTGTTTTGGGTGGGTGTGCCATTGGTTTTGGTCAGGTCCACCCCTAAAGGGTAGGTCCACCCTTGAAAAAGGCTAGGTTCACCCCTGGAAAAGGTTAGGTCTGCCCCTGATGGGCAGGTTTTCCCCTCTGTGAAAAAAGTAAAAAATATTTTGTTTCTAGACATTGTGGAGGGTAGGTTTGCCCCTGATCGGTGGGTTTGCCCCTCTGCTAGGTCAGGACTGCCCTTGGTGGATAGGTCTACCCTTGCAAGGGTAGATACACCTCTCTACTAGGGTGGGTCTACCCCTCTACAACCTAGACCTAGAAATAGTAAAAAAATAGAGAACGTGAAAGCAAGAGACTCATCTGTGGGTCCCACTGAGCATGCCAGAAATGTGATCAGGAGAAAATCTTCATCCTAAAACATGCAGCAGCAACAAATATGAAAAAAAAAAAAACACCTAACACCTCAAGATTGGGAAAAAATATTAACTTGAAAAATGTAGATGAAACGATTATACCTTGCTAAGTTGCTCCTTTAGTTGGCCCTTTGATCTTTGATGTTGTGTATGCTCCTCTTGATGGAAAAATATGTGAGATGGGATGCAAAGATGGTTTAAAGTAGATGAGTATGGGATGCAAGTGCTATGGTGAAGGCAAAGTGTGAAAATTGGCTAAGTATGACTCAAATGTCAAATTGACAAGAGTTTTGCAGAAAAATCATGAACTCCCTAAATGAGAGAAAAGAGAGGGTATTTATAGAGGAATTTGAATTCTCTAAAGAATTCAATGGTTGAGATTTATCCAACGAGGCCAAGATGAAGGGATATGATGAGTTGAGAACTCACAATCCCTCACATCTTGACATGTGGAATGTGAAGTGGCTAAGGATGTGATGATATGTAGGTGAGGTGGAAGGAGAGTACATGATGTGGAGGAAGGACAAGTACCTTGAAAATACCTTGGGGGATGAGAATATTTCCTCAAAAATAAACTTCTTGTCTCCAAGTGGGAATAAAAGTGACTTTTGAGGAATTTTAGAATGCCTAAAAAATCTTCGTGGGAAAAGGGAACGTAGTTGGAAAAATAAATGTGAATTAAAAATTCACATGCTTGGAAGAATCTCATAGACAAGACAAGGTTCCAAAAAAGGAAGCACATGTCCACATGTGACTTGATGTGACAAGTCAAAATATTCTAGAAGATGCATCGGAAAATGAGATTCTAGGAGGAATAAATGTGAATTTTAAATTCACATGGGAAAGAGGGTCAATGCTAAGAAAGACAAATGAAAAGGTTAACTAAAAAGGCATGCTAAATGTGGCTAATGACTTTGATTAAGGTTGTGCAAACAAATGGTTAGGAGGATTAATGAAAGATTAAGGATGAATTGGAAGATGTGAGGATGTGACATTAATTTTTTGATTAATGTGTGCACATCCTAATCGAGAATTAATTAAATTAATCTAGATTACAAGTGGGTTATGGAGGATGTGACAATGAGAGACAAAAAGAGGAATTAAAAATTGATTTAAATTCAAAGGGGTCACATGACTAAATTAAATAAAGTGATGTATTTATTTAATTTAGAGAGGAAAGAAGTAAAAGGTAAAAGTATTTAATTGTTGAATTAAATACTTTAGGAACTTTATACGGATGATGAAATACTAATTAAATGAGTGATTTAGTTAATATCAATGAAGAGGATGAAATAGACGAGAAAAGGGATGAATAAGGAGACAAGTTTGACCACATGGAAGTGGTCAAATTTGGGTCTCTACATTTTTCCTCTCTTTGAAATGTTGTTTAGATAATAGTGTTTCGAAGAAAATGAAATGCAAATGACTCTATAGAGGAAGCAACTAAAAAAGAGATGCCCCAACATGTGAGAGGTTGTGTGAGCTTCCCAAACGGAGGGAATTGAAAGGGGATGCCCCAATATCATAAGAGAATGCCCATGACAAAGGAATGGAAGAGAATGGTAGGGTTTGCCCCTTAGAGAAGGAAGACGGGGAAGGAAAAGGGGCCCCAGGCAACTGCTCAAAAGTATAGAGTGGTATATGTTGTTGGAAATAGCATGAAAAACTGAGAAGATTGGATTTTGAATGGAGGCAAATGGATGCACAGTTTGCAAATGGCAGCCCTAGGAAGATAGAGGGTGAATGAATTAGTTGGAGGAAAAGAGTTTTTTAAATAAGAGGTAAAAATACCCATTATTTAAAAAGGTAAAAAGGAGGGAAAGCTATATAAGGTAATTTTATGAATTACCTCATCTCATTTGATTAACTGTCAGTTGAGGAAGAGAGGGAGGAGAAAATAGGGAGAGGACTAGAGGGCACGATGCCAGATGACTTTGACACTGACATTATCCACCGAGTAGACAAGGTGCGACAATTCTATAGTGAGTGCATCGTTCCATGCCAGGTTAGCCCCAAACTCAACTTTGTGATTTTTATCATTTTGTTTTAGTAAAATTTGAAAATATGGGTTTGGGTGGGGGGGAGGTTAGAAAAACGGGTAGTTGATGAAAATTAGATGTCGCCAAAGGGGTGGGTAGAATTTCCTATTAGGTTGAATGGGCAGGTGGGAGGGGAGGACATGCCCCATAAGAGGGCAATTTTTCCCTAGGCGAAAAAAAAAAAGGGGGGGACATAAATTAGTCAAGCCCCCAGTAGAGGGGCATACCCACCCTCTGAATGGCAGGTCTACCCACCTGCAGTTGGGGTGGGTCCACTCGTGCCTGGGCAGGTCCACTCACACATGAAAGTGGGTCCGCCTATAGTCGGGCGGGCTCACACCAAGCTGGGAAGGACCGATAAGGTGAGGAAGAAGAAAAAGAAAGGGGAAAAAGAAAAGACAGGAAAGGGGACCTAGGACTAGGGAAAAGGAAAAAGGAGGGGAAGAAGAAAGACAAACAAGGAAGGAATGACTGACACGGTTGGTGGGACATGGATGCAAGACTTTGACAGACTATGAAAATGTGACGGATGGTCTGAGGTGTTGAAGATTTGCATAACGACCATGAATGGTGTGGATCATGATGCACTAGCATAGGAAGGACTTTTACACATGTTATCCTACCCGACTATTAAGGCCCATAGGGCCATGTTGATAGTGTTGATAAATCATTGGGATTTAGCTACATCAACATTTCATCTGCTGACAGGGGAGATGACAGTGACCTTAGAGGATGTTTGAAGGATTCTAAGGCTCCCCATAGTGGGGCTCCTGGTTAGCATGTGTCAGGTAGAGGGGGAGGCACTTGACGATTTCATGCGGGTAGTGTTTGGTGGAGATGAGCTACCGATTCGATAGCAGCAACTAGATGTGGATAGATGTCTCTACTATAGGGTGTCAACATTGTCCCTATATCTAGCAAGATTGATCAACAGGATCTTGATTCTAGAAAGGGGTGGTCAGTTCCTGCATCTAAGGTTTTTGGAGGTGATTCGACACATTGTTGAGGGCTGAGAGGGGTAGTTTGAATGGGGGACCTATCTGTTGGCATAGTTGTATAGGGATATGCATGTGATATGCTATCAAGAGGTACTGAGCATGACACATGTTACACTGGTACAAGTATGGGCCTGGGAGCATATTAGGATTGCTAGGCCAGTTGTGATGAGAGGAGTGGAGGATGATAGAGCACGAGTACCTTGGGTGTGAGGGATAGAGACTAGAGCGATACTCTACTATGAGGGATTTAGAGACATGGATGCATGGAGGAGGCTATTTGATGCACTGCCAATGGAGATGATAGTGTGGTGACCATACATGCTACGGTGGTTTAGGGAGTGAGGGAGGATGAGGTTAGGCACAGGGACTATTTCCACACCCGATGTTATATTATCGGGAAGGATCCCCACATAGTTGAGTTACATAGACCAGACTGGGTGACGAGGCAGTTTGGGGTGAGGTAGGATATTTCACAAGGTCAAAGATGTTTCGATAGCTTATGCAAGAGTGGCCATGGGGGATGAGATTTATCCTAATTTTGTGAGGGTGGAGTGGGATACACTGCAATTAGTACCATACCTAGGTAGGAGAGATGGGTCGAGAGATGCAGGGATGACAGATCAGTATGGTCAATGGTTTTGTCGACATTTTCCTCAGCGGATTACTCTAGTGGTGCCTATTGAGGA
>VDFB02281492.1:297241802-297283921 GCA_007258455.2 Sequoia sempervirens
TTCGACCCAATCAATCTACTTCCATATCGAAGCAGATTCGGTGTCGTAATCATCCTTTGATAATCAAATCCGATCATCAAAATCAATCCCATCATATCATCCAGCTTGTCCTAAATCCCGATTTGGGCTTTTGTCCATTTCCATCCAAAATCTTTATCCATCATCTTTATCCTTTCATCATCATGAATTCTTATCCTCCATCAATAGTGATCAAGGGAAACCTTAATTACGTCAACGATGATAATGAAAGTCTTGTTGATCAAGAGGTATACGACATAGATCCCCTTGACACTATCATTGCTAGTAAGCTTTCTCCACCCACATTCCAAAATCCAATCACCCCATTAAGTTATCCCATCATGTCTTCATCTATGCCTAATCACACTCCTTATGCTACATTTGACAAGGGATGTCCACCATATCCATCATATCCTTCATCTACATCATCCCCTTATCCTAGTTTTCCACACAATACCCCTATCTTGATCCCTCTCCATCCACATCCTCTTATCTCAATCCTTCATCCATGAAACACTAATTCTAATCTCCCATACCAATCTGCTCACCCTAATCCTACATTCACATCTTCCTATCCTAGTCAAACACACCCACCAACTTACCCTAATCTGACATCCGCATCTCCCTATATTAATCTGCCACCTCAATCTTCCCATCCTCATCCACCATCCCCATACCCTTACTACAATCCACCACCCACCTCCTTGTGTCCTAATTCACCATGCCAATACCCCTATCTTAACCCTTCACCTAATCCCCCATCTATTCCCAGTCCTGCATCCAATCCCATTCCCCTATCTAATCCTAGCCCACAAATCCCTAGTCCTAATCCCCCACTAATCCATAAACCTTCATCCACTCCTACCACACCATCTCATCCTAGAGTATGCAAGTCTCTCATTTCAAAAGTTCTCCAAGGACTTATAACAAAGAAGACATATCCCACTCCACACATTGCAATCGTGGAACCATGCCATCCCAACCCATCATCCATGGTCGTTAGTGACGAGACCCTTCTCCATCCAACACCTATCATTGACGATACCATCACATCCTCTGAATCCACTGAGTCCCCATCTCCTACCATCACATTTACCAAATCCATTGGACACCCACCCCCTACTCCGAGAGACGTCGAACCTATCGACAACACCCAAATCCAATCCACTTCCTCCACTCCTAGTATCCATCCCCAGGAATATTTTGAATCCTCTATCCTTCCATCTCCCCAACTTGAAGAGTCCCCCCATGACTCCATTATCACACCTCCCACACATGATGAGTAATGCCAAAAGCCTGATCCAAAGCATGCCAACATATCCCATCCTCCAGATCAAGATCCTACCATCCCATCTAGTCTACCGCAAGATCACAGTCCCCCATCCATTCCATCCCATGATCCTCTTAACATTCAAGATTCTACCATTCCATCTCTATCTCCATTGCATGAGCCTGCTACCACAAAATTAGATCCTATCATATCCCCTACTCCCTCTCTAGATACCACCCATCCAAATGCTGCTATCCCATCATCTCCTTCTCAGGATCCCCCATCATTGCCTAAAAATGCTATCCCCACACTGCTTGCATATCCCCTTGGTACTCTCACATTCTTCCATGGTGGCCTCCTTAAGAAAACATGTATATACCACCCATCATCCCCCACCCACAATGGACTCGCATCATGTTTTCATAATAACAAAAATCCTATCATGGATCGAATGCTCAAGAACATGAACTATCAAGGAAAAGGTCTAGGCCTTCACGAGCAAGGTATTTTAGAGCCCATCCAAGTCAAAGAACAAATTTGCATGCAAGGTCTTGGATCTATTCCCCAAGACTCACAATCTAAACACGTTGGTACAACCTCTAGATGTCCTCAACGAGCCTTTTCCAAAAGAAATGTCAGCTCTTCCCATCGCTCCACCAAATCATGTGCTGCCATCCCTCCTCCTCTATCGTATCACCTCAAAACAACTGTCCATATTCCTCATTCATCTACTCCATCCATTTTGGGTCCTTACATCCCTCCATCCACCATCTCTCATCCTTCATCTACTCTATCCATCTTGGGTCCGTATATCCCAAGATCACCTCCTCCATCTCATCCTTTCACCCATCCAACACCTATACATGTCATCCATCATAAACATCCCTCTCGCATATCCCATAATTAGGATCAACAAAGGCACATACCTAAACATCTCCCATCTACATGTAATCCCCATACTCCTACCTCCATTGCTCCACATCATCCATCTTCTCACACCCATCCCATTGCTAGTACGAGTACTTTGGATGCCAAAGGAAAAATGCATCAATCTAAACACCCACATGAATCTAAAGCTTCCCATGTCCCCTCTAAAAGACATGGTAAAGAAAAGAAAAACAAAATCTAAAATCAAAATCAAATCTATAGCTCGCAAAGAGCCACCAAAGAAAAGATCAAAACCATGTGGATCCCAAAGAAAAAAGATGCAATGCCATCAAATGAAAAATCTGTAAGAACATCCAAAGTTGCTAATCCAAAAGCTAATTATACACCCCTTTCATCTCCTAAATCTGTTTTGGGTCCCTATGTCCCGAAATTCGCTATTCCATCTCCTCCATTATCCCCACATTCTCCATCCATTAGTCCCTTATCTTTTCACATCCATCACCACATGTGCCAATGTTGGTCCTGAACTCATCTCCCCATCACGTATCCACCCCATCATTCTATCCATACCATTTCCAACATCCCACCCATTATCCCCCATATCTTCCCCATCAAATCCCTCTCATTCATCCTCTAGCATAATCCATTTATCCTAAGGTTGTACCAACATCCAATAGTTGGTTCGAACATGAGCTCTTAATACCTCGTATAAAACTTGATGCTTGAGTCCTTCATCCATATCCTTATCACATGTCTTCTAAATCCACTTATTTGCCTCCCTATCCTTATCCATCTCCTTCCGCATACTATCCAAAAAGTCCAAAAATCCAAAAAAGTCAAAAATAAAAAAATAACAATAAAAATCAAAAATCAAAAAATAAAATAGTAAACAGAAATAATTCGTCCAATGGTGAAAACTTGGAAAAAAAGCGCCTTGGATAAGTACCATGATGAAAACCTGGCAAACAGGCGTCATGCGTAAATCCCCATCTGCACTTGGGGGCAACTTCCTGATATGTGTTCCCTCCATTTGCTTTGCTTCCTACTACGCTTTTAGCTATGCATCCATCTTCTTGCTATACATCCTTTTCATTCATCCCCTCTATCCTCCCTATCTTACACATTTTGCTTGGCATATCTCACTCATCCCCATCCTTCCATCCTCCTTGTGATCTTGATAACAATGGGGCAAACATATAAACATGCTTTGGGCACCTCTTAGTGCGTATGCTTAATAAAAATTAAATTTTCTGTTTGGGCAGTTTTGTTTCACGGGTGTTGAAGATAATCCCCAAATTAAATAAATAAATAAATTTATTTAATTTCATTTATTGCACTTTGATTTTTGATTTTTACAAACTATGGAAGATTTAATTAAATATTTTGAAATATTTAATTATAATGTAACTTTAGAAGAATATGACATATTAGAAGAATTAATTAAATATTTTGAAATATTTAATTATGAATAGACTTTAGAAGATTTGAAATAATAGAAGAATTAATTAAATATTTGAAATATTTAATTATGAATAGATATTAAAATCAAATTAGAGGAATTAATTAAATATTTGAAATATTTAATTAAAAATGATATTTAGAAGAAAAGAAGAATATTTTAATCTTTATTTGAATAAAATATTCAAACTAAGATTATATGATAATTAATATAAATAAACCATAATGTTTATTTAATTAATTAAGAAATACGAAAAGATGATTAAATAAACTTATGTATTTAATCGAAATGAAATAACGAACAATATAAATAAATTATTTAAATTCATTTATACATAGATGGAATTCGGAGTTTTAATTAAATATTAAAAATATTTAATTAATTACCAGACAATGTAATGTGACCATTTTTAAGTGTATACATTTTGCCCCTCTTTGAAGTGATGTGTTTTACGCATTGCTTCAAAGAATTTTGAAATTTTCCCCAGATGTTGACTGTCGAAAAGTTGACAGGTATATTCCCCCGCGAACGATGAATCGATAAGATTTTGAATTTTTGTGAATTTTTTGAATTTTTATGATTTTTGTAAAAAATTTTGATTTTTATGATTTTGAAGATGTCGATTCATCGTTCGAAAATAATGATGAATAAATTGCCCCTAAAGAGAGATGAAATGAAAATTAATGGCAAAAATTGCCCCTGCTTTGTTAAAATGTGATAAAATGCCCCAATTTTACCATTATATAGGTTAAAAATGTCATTTTCCATGTCATTTTCAATTTTAACCTAGTAAAATTTGCAAATTTTGAGCTCTGAGTTGATAATTATGGCACTTCCCATTCACCAGCACCATTTTGAGTGTATCCGACGACATCAGCGGCCAACACACTATGGACCTCCGGTATGTATCCTGTAAAACTCCTGCTTTTTCAAAAAAAATTCGTTCGTGGCACGTGTTTCAATGTTTGTGTATTTTTTTTTGTGTTTTAGCACCCTTGAGACTTTTCATAGCGCATATGATACTTTTCATAGCACATATGATTCTATAGCGCATTTAATAGATTTTGTAGCGCCCGTAATGTTTTTCGTAGTGCATATGATAGAATAGCGCATTTGATAGATTTTGTAGCGCCCGTAATGTTTTTTGTAGCGCCTTTAATCATATGTTGTTGTGACCTGATAAATTTGTTCCCAAAGTTGTTGGAAAACAAATAAGAGATGATAGATTTGTTTTTAAAGTTGTTAAAAACAAATAGGACAGATAAGTTTTCTTCTAAAGTTGTTAGAAAGAAAACGTGATGTTGATTATTTGCTTTCCATGACAATGAAAAACAAATAGTTTGATTGATTTGTTTGCTTCTAAGGTTGTTAAAAGAAAACATGATTTTGGATATTATTCGCATTCCATGATGATGATGAAAAACAAATAATTTGATGTTTAGTTTTGGATTGATACGTTATGATGATTTGATATTGATTGTGCTTTGATGATATGTCAACAGGAGAGATTAGGTGTTTTGCAGTTACGAGAGACATTTCTGAGCACATGGACATTGATTCCACATTTATTACAGTCAGATAGAGATGTGATTGATGCATGTGGGTTGAGTGCATTACTGGACATGCCCGAGGTTCGCCTCAACAGGGCTCTATTGACAGCACTTGCAGAGCGGTGGCATGGTGACACCAACACATTTCATTTACCGACGGGCGAGATTACAGTGACTCCTGAGGATGTATATCGCATCCTACGGATCCCAGTGATGGGAGAGAGTTGTTTTGATAGCCGAGAGGCTGGAGGCGCTGATGCTTTGAGGAGGATTTTTTGAGATGGTCAGATTGCTGGATACTTCATTCCCTGGGGTGAGATGATAGATACCTATCCGCCTTTACCATCTATACTTGCAGGATTCATTGGAGGTGTGTTATGCCCCGACCATAGGTCGAAGGGGTTCGCGATCGGGTGGGGTCATGTTTTGGAGAGCATGGTGATGCAGGGAACACGATATGCGTGGGGTACATGCATGCTAGCCCACCTATATGATGAGTTACATCATATTGTGTATGGTAGAGGCCGGAGTTTTACTGTTGGGTGCTCATTATTACAGATATGGGCATGGGAGCACTTTGCTATTTTACGTCCATTGACTCGAGGACAGCGACCAACTGGTCGATCATACAGGTGGAGATATGCTCACATTATTGCTCAGCCAAGACTGGGCAAACTAGTGCATTGGCAGAGGCTATTAGACAGTCTAGATACAGTATGCTGGAGACCGTATTTAGATTGTGAGCCATGGCCAGAGGATGCGAGGGAGATGCCATATGTATGTACTTCCAGATTTTTGATTGGGCGGACTACATGGATTATTGAGAGATTTCTTGCTGGACGAGTATGTTGACAGTTTGGTCGGATTCAGGGTATGCCTGTGGGTTCTGCCATTTATGCACGACAACAGCCAGAGCTTGTAGTGTGGGGTCCACGGATTTCATATGAGACAGCAGTGGCAGAGTTTACCAGTTTGGGAGCACAGATGTGGGATTACCGAGTGGATGTTCTTGATGCAGGGACGACACCAGAGTATTTTCAGTATATCTTAGAGCATCCAATACCACGTATGTTTGATCCTAATGAGGCTATTGCTCCTATTATTGCACAAAGACGTCGACAGAGAGATTCGGCTTCAGAGGGTGATGATTCAGAGGACAACGATGATGATGAGAGTGGAGGAGATGACGACTCAGAGGGAGATGATGGTGGTGATGGTAGAGGTGGAGATAGAGGTGGCAGGAGAGGTGGTAGGAGAGGTGGCAGAGGTGGTAGAGGTGGACCTCAGATGCGACATACAGACCCATCTCCTTCAGTAGATCCGACAGTATCAGGTCAGCTATCCACTTTACAGAGTACAGTACAGAGTTTGTAGACCTAGTTAGCACAAGCCCAGGCCTTGATTTCACAGCTGCAGGGACACTTGACTACAATTACTGCTGAGAGGGACGCAGTGAGACAGTGGGGTGAGTAGGCCATTGCTTTGGCGGATAGCCTACAGAGAGTAGCAGCTAGCACCTTGACTGGTGATATGATGAGAGAGGTTACCAGAGCCACCCGAGAGGCAGAGTTTTACCGAACTAGATATCATGATGCGGTTCCACCTGAGCAGAGAGAGAGTTATGCTCAGTCACGGTCTACGCATGGTCGGTCTCATACTACGAGTAGGGGTGTGACGCAGCCATTACCTCTAGGAGGGCCATCAGGGACAGGCGGAGCAGGTCCATCAGGGGCAGGTGGTACAGGTCCCAGACTAGCGCCATCATAGGATAGCACTGCCTAGTGCATTGTAGATGATATTTTCATGATATTCTATTGAGACATATTGTATATACCTTGAGATGATCCCATTTTTGATGATGTTATATCATTGCTAGTTGACATCTTTGTACATTTTGACATTCATTTTTGAGATATATAATATGCAGTGATGATTTATGATGATATATGATGTGTCTATATGACGTGTATGATATGATGGTCTCATGGTTTATGATATTTATATACATGATTTATGAGATGAAATTTATTTGATGAATGAATGTATATGTTTATGATGTATACTTTGATTTTATGATTTTCTAATGCAAATATATATGAAAAATGTATGAGATGATGTTTTTGTGAATTTCAAAATATACTCAGTCATGTATTCAAAAAGATATAACCATTTGATTATTTGCCATCTTTTTGGGAAATTTATGAATGCAAAATGCAGTTTCTAACATGAATGCAATCTATATTAACCATGCAGGACATCCATACAATATTGCCATTTGGATAGCTTAGTTTTTCTTTTTGTATCATCATAGAGCTTCGAAATGTTGAAAGTTAATACAAGCATCAAAGGGTATGTTAGCACCAGTGATGACCTGAGTATTTCTTTCATGATTTTTAATATAGCAAGTTAATACAAGCATCTTGGTATAATTAAACTGAGATGAACTGAGTATTGCTTGCATAAACAGACAAGAGTTAATCCTTTTCCCATGCAAATTCTGAAATGTCATCCATGATACATAGTAGAGCATGTCTCGCAACCAATTTACATAGTACTAATGATTTCCTCACAAACAACAGACAAAGAAAAATCATACTCCTTCCATGTTTTTCTAGTTCAATACATCATCGAATCGCTCCAGAGATATGATAGAAAAATCAAACAACCATTCAAATTTTGCTTAAATTATTTCAAACATTTATTTAGATTAAGATCATCCAATTTTGGTTATCATCATTGATATTCTCATTTCGATAATTGTTTGAATCATGTTGTTTTGATTTGAATTGGCATGTTTGTAATTGATTTGGTACGGCAATGTTTGTTGCATTTTGTCAAACTATTTTATGTCTGTTTATGATATTCTAAAAGCTCGTTGCTCCTCTCCTATTTGTTTAGTCTATGTTTCTGCATTTTCCCCCAGTGTAAACACAACCTAAAGAGTATGGATATGTACAAATTTCATCAAGCCATGATGAAACATAAGATTCCTATTGTATGATATGGATATGAAAGGTATATACAGATGATAGATATGGATGGATGATGCCGAAAAATGAAGACAAGACATAAACTAATAAATGGAGGAGTCCATTTTGATCACAAGTAGCGCCTGTTTACCAGGTTTTCACTACTTGTTTTTATTGCACTTTTTCAGGATTTTTTCTAATTTTTTTTATTTTTTCAAGACTTTTTATGATTTTTTTAAAAAAAAATTCAGGATTTTTTATGATTTTTAAAAAAAAAAATTCAGGACTTTTTATACATAGAACTTCTTCAGATGAATACTATTGATCGGTTCTTCAAACAGGTCCCCCTCTGATGTGGATAACTGATATGCACCAGAACCATATGCTGCAATGACGGCAAATGGACCCAGCCAGTTAGGTTCAAATTTCCCTTTCTTTTCTCTATCTTGCTGATTACGTGGATTTTATCTCAAGACTAAGTCACCCACTTGAAATTTCTGTGGTTTAACTCTGCGATTATAGCTACGAGACATAATATGTTGATAACCCTTCAAATGATCAGCTGCATTCTGACGTCTTTCATCTAACAATTCTAGCTCTTGAAGGCGAGAAACTCTGTAGTCTTCATCACTTATCAATCCCTTGAGTGAGACCCTAAGCGAAGGTATTTCAACTTCTAGTGGTAAGATTGCTTCTGCTCCATAGACCAAAGCATATGGGGTAGCTCCTGTTGGTGTGCGAATACTAGTTCTGTATGCCCACAAAGCTAGGTTTAATTGGACATGCCAATCACGACTGGCATCATTTACTATCTTCTTCAATATCTTCAAGATAGTTTTGTTGGAAGCTTCTGCTTGACCATTACCTTGTGGATAGTAAGTTGTAGAGAACTTGTGTTGGATGTGAAATATTTCACAAAGTTCATCAACATCCCGATTCTTGAAAGGCCTTCCATTATCAGTAATGATAGAATTAGGAATTCCATATCTACAAATAATGTAATTCAGGATAAACGAAGATATTTGTTTTCCAGTCACTGTTGTTAAAGGAATAGCTTCAATCCATTTTGTAAAATACTCTGTAGCTGTAATGATGAATTTATGACCATTTGACGATGAAGGATGTATTTTTCCAACAAGATCTAGTCCCCACTAAGAAAAAGGCCATGTTGAAATAAAAGGTTGCAATTCCTGTGCAGGTGCATGAATAAGTTTCCCGTGGATCTGGCATTTAGAACACTTCTTGACAAAAATAAAAGAATCTTTCTCCATGGTAGGCCAATAGTATCCCATTCTGACAAGTTTCTTGGCTATGGTCAAACCACTTGAATGAGTTCCACAAATACCACCATGAACCTCTTGTAAAGCTTTTTCAGATTCGTCACGTTCAAGACATCTAAGGAGTGTACCATCAAGACCACGTCGATAAAGGATATTGGCAATTAAGGTATAACAGGATGATTGGCGAATGAAATTTCGTTTTTGGTTGCGGGATAAATCCAAAGGTAAGATATTATATTTGAGGTAAGTATAAGTCTTGCCATATAAAGGTGATTCAGAACCGGTCAAATGACATATGACTTGAGTTTCAGGATTATCATAGGCGGGAGAAAACATTTGTTCCACTAAGAATTCATGCTTGATTTGATCTTCTGATAGTTGTAATAAGTAAGCAATGGTAGCCATTGCGTCTGTAGCTTTATTATCAATTCTTGGTATCTGTGAAAACTTTATTGACACAAAATACTTTTTATAATCATTCACCATGTTCTTGTAAGGTAACAACTTATCATCTTTAGTTTGATAGTCATTGTTAATTTGATTAATGACAAGTTGTGAATCACTGTAGACTTCCAGCTCTATAATCTGCCATTCCAATACTATGTTTAATCCTATGAGCAATGCCTCATATTCAACAATGTTATTTGTACAAGAGAACATCAATCGATATGATCATGAGATGTATGCCCTTCAGGTGTAACAAAAATAATCCCTGCCCCCGAGCCATATTGTGTATAAGATCCATCAAAGTATAATGCCCACAGTCTCTGAATTGTTGTTGTAAAGACATCTGCATCAGGAAACTCAATGTGCATTGGATTTTCTTCTTGTAAAGGTGCTTCAACCAACTGATCTGCAATGACCTGTCCTTTAATAGCTTTTCGATCTACATAGTGAATGTCAAACTCACTTAAGATCATTACCCATTTTGCAAGTCTTCCTGTTAAAGTATCTCTACTTAATAGGTATTTTAATGGATCAATCTTGGTTATCAGCTTAACTGTATGAACCAACATATAATGTCGTAACTTTTGAGAAGAAAATACCACTGCAAGGTAAGCTTTTTCAATGAAACTGTAGTTTAACTCATGTCTTGTTAGGGTTTTGCTGATATAATATATGGCCCTTTCTTTACCTGTAGAATCTTCTTGTGCTAGCAAAGCTCTTAAAGATACTTCTATTGCTGAAATATAGAGTATGAGTGGCTCTCCTGGAATAGGTGGAATTAAAACTGGTGGATGCGTAAGATATTGCTTGATCTGATTGAATGCCACTTCACATTGGTCATCCCATTTGAATGGGACATTTTTATGCAATAAATGTGTAAATGGCAAGATTTTGTCTGCCAGTTGAGCTATAAACCTTCTGATGGACTGTAATCTTCCTTGCAATGATCGAAGTTGACTGATATTTCGTGGTGGGGGCATGTCCATTATAGCTTGTACTTTTCCTGGATCAACCTCTATAACCTTTTCGGAAACAATTTATCCTAGGAGTTTTCCAGATGTAACACCGAAGACACATTTCTTTGGATTGAGTCGAACATTAAACTTCTCCATTCTGGTAAAGATTTTTGACAATATGTCTAGATGTTCTCCTCGTGTATGAGATTTGGCAAGTAAGTCATCAACATAATCTTCCATGAATGTATGCATCATATCATGAAAAATAGTTGTCATTGCTCTTTGATAAGTAGCTGCTGCATTCTTTAACCCGAATGGCATTACATTCCAACAATAGGTACCCCAAGGACATGTGAATGCTGTTTTACCTTGATCTTCTGGTGCAATTTTTATCTGGTTGTATCCTGAAAATCCATCCATTAATGAATACATCGCATGGCCAACAGTTAAATCAACAATCATATCTATGTTGGGCAAAGGAAAGTCATCTTTGGGACAAGCTTTATTTAAATCTCTGAAATCTGTACAAACTTTGATCCTTCCATCTGGCTTTGAAATAGGTACACTATTGGAAATCCATTCGGCATAATCAATAGTTCGAATGAATCCAACATCCAAAAGCTTCCTTAATTCTTCTTTGACCAATAATGCAACATGTGGATGCATTTTTTTGAGCTTTTGTTTTACAGGTTTTGCCCCTGCCTTGATAGATAAATGATGCATTATTAGATTAGGATCTAACCCTGGCATATCAGCATATGACCAAGCAAAGTTGATTTGATTTTCCTTCAAAAATTTCATGAATTTCATGACTTCTTCAACTGTTAATGATGCTGCAAGTTGCAAAACTTTTGGCTGTTCTGTTGTACTTATGTTGATGGATTCTGTTGGTTCTATCAAAATAGAAGATCTTTCATGATAATATTTGGGAAGAGTGTCAAGTATCTCATCCTTCAGTGCCTCAGAAAGGTTTTCACTATCAGATTCACTCTTTATTTTTCTCTTGTTTTGATGATCTATCACTGCCATTTTTCGATTTTCACTAATAGATCCATCTTTTATTTCATTTATTTTGCAGCTAAGAGACTTGACACCTTCCTTATCAAAATCACGAGTATGAAATTATTGAATGAAACAATTGTTTTCTTCATTTGAGGAACAAAGAAAATTTATAATATCCTCATCATTATGGAATGTAGGAATGTGGATAGGTGCGTCAATGTCCCATTCAATAAGTTCTAGATAAACTAAAGGCATAGGATCATTAGGTTGGGTAAGGTCTTGAATTTTCAAAGTCATGATATGGTTATCATCCTCATGGTAGACAAGGTCTATGATGGTATTCTCCTCTTGATTTTCAATCTCGTTAGAATCTGATTCTTCCTCAGTTGAGTCATTATCGCTTTGTAAAACAAAATCAAGTGGAGGCCTTGAGCCTTCTCCTTGTATAAGAATAGGTGCATACTTGTGTATGGTATCAACTTGTTTGTCTCTCAAAAATTCATCATTATAAATGGTGTCCCATTCATATTCATTAGAATCAGTATTTGAACTATTCTGCAATTGGAAAACTGATTCATGAGGTCTATCTGACATTGATCCTCCTTCATGAGTTGATTGTGTTTGCTGTGAAATAGAGTCTTCTTTATCTTTACCGTATCCAAGTCCTGTTTTATCACTTGAACGCCTTGAAATAGGTTGAATTGGTTCCACGATTCCTTCTCTTCTTTTTCCTATAGGACCATTTCCTTCATAGCCCATAGTCTGCATGATAGCGTACCCCTTACCATATTGTTCTTTAGGAAACTTAATGTGCAAGAGAGATTCATCTTCATCTTTGTATAGCCAATTTAGGATGTCCCTATCTTCAACTTCTTCTTCAGTGGTGTTAGCTTTAATGAATTTTCCATCAAACTTTGTGATTAGCACAGAAGCTTGAGATGTAGAAGCTGTTGCAATCTTTTGATTTGATAAGGTATGCTGCCCATGTGACCTCAGAGAAGGAGGTAAGGTAGAAAGAGATAAAGAATATTCACCTACCCCTTTGTCTTTAAACTTCAACTTAGTATCAAGATTCTTTGTCAATTCTTGCAATTGGCTTTGTAGATTAGAAGAAGAAACAACAAGAGCTTCCCTATTTTGTGGCACAAAGACATCTTGAGTTACTCAAAGATTTGAACAAGTTTGGGTACTATTGTAATCAGCTTGTATAGTTATTTCCTGTCCTTCATAAGGAAACTTGATGCATTGATGATATGTTGATGGTACTGCTTGCATATCATGAATCCATGGACGACCCAAAAGTATGTTATAAGAAAGATCTCGATCTAGAACCTGACAAAATGTATTCTTCACAACAGGTCCCACTCTGATAGGTAGCAATATTAATCCTTTAGAAGCTCTTTCTTCATCATCATATGCCTTGCTAGTTATCTTCCTTTTTGGATCAATTTCATTTTCTGATATTCCTAAGGCATTTATTAACTTTAAGCTACAAATATTCAAACTAGCTCCTCCATCTATTAAGACACGTCTAATTCGATGTTTATGGATCACGACTTCAAGATAAAGTGAAGAATTATGTGGATGTGTCATAGAGGCATCATATTTATCGGAAAATGAAAGACAAGTAGGGGAAGACAAATGTCCCACCATGGCTTGAAATCTGTTTACATCCAAATCAGTATCAACAGTTGTGTTTACAAGAGCTTCTTCTAAAATATTCTTGTGTATGGGGGATATTTTGAGAAGTTCAAGGATGGAAATATGAGCTGATGTTTTTTTCAATTGATCAACCAGATTATATTGACTTGGAGGAAAAATAGTTGTTTTAGATGAACTTCCTTTTAGAACAACTTTTGCTTGACCTCTTGTTGTCACATTAACTTGTTGATATTCTTGTTTTCCCTTGATTTTGATAACATTAACCCATTGATCATCTGTGTAGATGTGATAGATTATATTGTCTTCAACATTGTGTATGCTTTTAGCTTTGGTATCTGATGTTTCCCCCTTTTGATAGTTTGGTAAAGGATCTTTGAATGCTTGATGATTGTCATTGGTATGATGTCCCTCAATTGTAATGGTACCATTGTTAATTAAATCTTGTACTAGATTTTTCAAAGCTTGACAATTATTCATTCTATGACCTTTACATCGATGATAATTGCAATAATACGAGTCATTACATGATGGTGGTTTGACTCGTGGCTCATAATCTCTTTGTGGTGGTAAGGTGATAACCTTATTATCAAGAAGCTCCTTGAGAGAAGACTCAAGAGATTGACCCAAAGCGGTAAAATTCTGTTGATTTGAAAAGAATGAAGGTCTGGACGGATTTGATGTTTGGGTATTGCCAAGATTATTATTGAAATTACCACGATTTTGATTGGTATTCTGATTAGTCATGTTCTCTTTCTTGGAGGTTTGTCCTTGTTGATTGTTGTTTCCTTGTTGAGTTGTATTTCCTTGTTGATTGTTTCGTGGAGCACTTGATAGATTGAAAATAGATGGTCTTGTTCGTAGATTATTTGCATCCACTATACCATCATTGATAAAATTCTTGTTTCTATTCCAAAACCTTGTTTTATCATTGTTGTTTTGATTTGATGTACTTGGATTATCAAGTTTTATCACTCCCCTTTTAACCAAGGCCCCTTCAATGGTGATTGCGTTTTCAGTCAATTTTTCAAAGTTATGAGGACAATGAAGGTTAAGCCTATAACTTAATTCTTGATCAAGGCTATTGATAAAGATATCCATCTTTTCCTTTTCAGGAATAGGATGAGAATATCGTGCAAATAACCTTCTCCACCTTTGTAAAAATGTAGTAAAAGGTTCTCCTACTTTTTGTTTCACTTTACAAAGATCAAGCATTGTTATCTGGTGTTGTATGTTGTAGGAGTATTGTGATATAAATTGATTTATTAACTCCTCAAAAGTTTTGATAGGTGGAGTGATTTTTGAGAGCCACTCCATGGATTGTACACCTAGACTTTGTGGAAATAATCACATCAAGTAGGTATCATCATAGGCAAATTCTAGACTCATGTTTCGGAAATCCCTCACATGGTCAATGGGATCAGTTTTTCCATTATACCTATCATATTTAGGAATCTCGCAATGTTTTGGAAATGGGATCATTTGAAGACTCCTATCGAATGGATAAGGAGATATATCTTCCAAAACATATTTCTTTGTTGTACCCCCTTGCATCTCTTTTATTTGCCCTTGTAATTCTTTTATTTGTTAATTAAGAGCACTAAAGTCATTAGAAGGAATTTCAGGACTTTGTTTAATCCCTTCTATGTCGACATTGTGAGGTAACTTAGCTCCTTGATTAGCTAATGAAAGAAAGTAACGTTCTTTGTTTTGTTCTAAAATCTTTTCCATAAGAGTATGGAATTGGGGATCTTGTTCTGCTTCTTGAAGCTTTTCATCTATTAATTCATCAAGATTAAATGTTTCCTCTTCTTTTTCATTACGGCCACCCATTTTACTTGTAGTGGTGTCTCCCTCGTCTTTTTCCATTTGTTTTTGAGATCTCGTGAAGACAGGCATAGGTTTTACTCCAAATTCTACTCACTTTTGATCAAAAGAGTGAAATAGTGCAATTTATGTGATATATATGAAAGTTAGGATAGAATGAAAATTCTATGACTTACACAAAATTTCTAATATTTAGCTTGTGTTGTTCCCTAAGTGAAAGGATGAAAATCCTGTTAGCGGGAATGTAAGCAAAAGATCAAGAAAAGGATAATTTTTCACTTTATGAAGTTTTGATCATGGCTTTGTAAAAGGATGGATTTTGTGATAGATGCCTAATGTATTCTAAATTCTCTATTGCAAAATTTGATTTGGACGAGTAGAATATTCGATTGTAGGTTGAGGAATATAACTGAAACGAATGCATTGACTATGGTTATGCCTTTGAGAAAGGGCTCTTCTTTGAAAGTAAGCTTGTGAATACAAAGGTTCTATGGCATAATCATCTAAAAGACCTCTAACACAATCATGATACCTATGAAGAAATGTTTTATATTTAAGTAAAACTTTTCAGCTTTGATACAAGAATCATTGCTTCTTCAATAGTTTCTTGTGGTTGAGGGGTTTCTTTGGCTTTTTAATCCTTTTGAAAATGGATTTCTTTACAAACTTTGTGGATTTCTAATCTTGTAACATGAAATTAATCAATGTGATAATGAGTGTTTTGGATGATCTTATCTGAATTAGTGTATTGAAAACACATCAAACAATTTGTAAAATGGTTGTTTGAAGTCCTATGCTAAACATCAAGTGTATAATCAAAATGTTGTTCAAAAAGTTTTTTAACGGGTTCTACACATGATAAGCACTTCAAACAAACTCACTCTTAGTTCTCAAGTAGGTCATCATAGCAATCAACAGCCCACATCTTAAAACTGCGTCGACTCACACAGCCATGTCACCCTCGAAAGGGCACACATGTTTTTGTCTTTTCCAGGTGCGTACTCAGAGTGATGGAAGTGGATACCGGATCCCCTGAGCAAACAATCCTTGGCAGTTATATGGTGAGTATCTTGGGGGTAGATTCTTCCCTCCCCTGCACTGTGATTATTATAATGTTTGGAAACTGACTCGGTAAGATACTACACTAAGTTCTTAGTAAGGGTTTCCGTTCGGTGCGACAAATGATAGACTCCCTCGAGAGACCTCCCTACCTTTAAAACAAAGGCTTTGGGGATGGTTATCAATGCACACTACCGTTGAATGGGATTTTCATCAACCATCCACATTTGATTATAGTGGGTTGGAAAACTTGGCTTTAGTTGTTCCCACTTAGGTCGTTCCCGTAGGGTGAGTACTTTTTCCCACTACGGCAGGCCTTCTCAAAGGTGCTAATAAAATAGCAAATTGCAAAAAAAGGAAATAGGTGAGTTTGGCATTTTGATCACCCAGTTAAGGGGAGAGCATAGGCCTATCACCAAAAACAAAGCAAACAATAATGTATTTTAAGCCCCAAATGAAGATTTTCTAAGCTAAGTGAAGATGTTGCTTCACATAAACAAAAAATTATTTTTAGCCCAAAATAAAGTGTGGAATGTCTACCCTAGGATTGCTTCATTTTACCTTAAATGCCTACCCTAGGATTGCTTCATTTTAAATTAGGTGTCTACCCTAGGATTACTTCTTTTTACCTTTAAAACTACTAACTGTTCGCGGTTGCGTCGGAATCAGTTAAACTATTTTAACATTACAAATTACAACTTGCAGGAATGCGTTATAATAGAGATTACGGGTGCTGCAAAAATCTTTAAATGTGCTGCAAAACTAATTAAGAGCGCTGCAAAACATTTTACAGGTGCTGCAATACATATCATGGGCACTGCAAAAGACCTTATGGGCACTGCAAAAATCTTTACGGGCACTGCAAAAGACCTCACGGGCACTGCAAAAATCTTTACAGGGGCTGCAAAAATCTTCAAATGCACTGAACTGGGTATTGAAGTTTCGAAGATGTGTTTTCTGCACTATTCCGCTATTTTTGTCTGTAACCTGTCAAAAGAAACTACAAAAAGATATGAGAAATAGGGGAAAGAGCCCCACGGTGGGCGCCAAAAATGTGAAAGAGAATTTCTTCAGAACTTTAAACTAACAGAACTTTAAACTAAAGAAATTGAAATAAAACTTGAATGTAAAAGAGAATTTCTTCATAAACGTTCTGTCTTTCTCTATCTCCAGAGATTTGTTCGAAGCTTGCTACTCTCAGATTGTGTAAGCTCAGCTTCTCCAAATGGCTGCTGTAGAATGAGTATGCAAATGAAAATCTCTATTCTATATGCTATGAATATGAAAATGCTCACGAATATGAACATGGGTTGTGGATTATGCACAGGGGCTGTGAATGGAAAATGTCATGATTCTATGCTATAAAAATACTGTGAATTCTATGAATTCTATGAATGCTTATACTACTTGCAATTTGACTATAATTTTCGTGCTTAAAACTTCTATATGATTTGGATTTCCTGGCAGTCATATTTATAGATTTTTGCAGGCACAATCCTGGCTGGCAAGAATCTACGGCTGTGAGATTGTCTAGTAGAATTGAAAGGCGAGAGATGGAGAGGTTGAGAAGAAGATGGAAGAGGTTGAGAAGTTGGAGAGAAGGATGGATTCATGTCTTCAACCCACGGGAACAAGCCTACACAGAAATAGAGAAAAATTAAATTTTCTGTTTGGGTAGTTTTGTTTCACGGGTGTTGAAGATAATCCCCAAATTAAATAAATAAATAAATTTATTTAATTTCATTTATTGCACTTTGATTTTTGATTTTTACAAACTATGGAAGATTTAATTAAATATTTTGAAATATTTAATTATAATGTAACTTTAGAAGAATATGACATATTAGAAGAATTAATTAAATATTTTGAAATATTTAATTATGAATAGACTTTAGAAGAATTTGAAATAATAGAAGAATTAATTAAATATTTAAAATATTTAATTATGAATAGATATTAAAATCAAATTAGAGGAATTAATTAAATATTTGAAATATTTAATTAAAAATGATATTTAGAAGAAAAGAAGAATATTTTAATCTTTATTTGAATAAAATATTCAACTAAGATTATATGATAATTAATATAAATAAACCATAATGTTTATTTAATTAATTAAGAAATATAAAAAGATGATTAAATAAACTTATGTATTTAATCAAAATGAAATAACGAACAATATAAATAAATTATTTAAATTCATTTATACATAGATGGAATTCAGAGTTTTAATTAAATATTAAAAATATTTAATTAATTACCAAACAATGTAATGTGACCATTTTTAATTGTATACACTTAGCATACATCTCCCTCATCTGCACACTATCCCAACTATCATTCGCCCTCAATCTCCCTTCCTTATGATCAAAGATGTCTCCTTATTCATCCTTTATTTTCCTATCCTTCTCTATTGCATCCTTCATGCCTCCTCGCACATGACATATCTAGAGTGGGGGCATCTATCTTCCTTTGTAATATAGTCCTTGGAGACATCATCCATTCCATCATAGCACCCCTTCCATCTCCCCATCCTTATCTTCTAATCGCTCCCCACAATCCTTTTAACCTCCATATCCTTATCCCCCTACCCATCCATCATAACATCCCTTCCCTCTCCCCATCATTATATTCCTATCCATTTATCTCTATCCACATCACATCTCTTAATCCCATGTCATTGGCTACTCCCCATACAATCCAACATCATCTATCTTATCACTTCATCATTCATCTATATGGCATGTCATCCGCCCACTTCATCTTTGATGATTTGGATAACTATCCTATCCTTGAGCTTCGTGATCACCATCATCCTCCAATCCAATCCAACAGGCTTATCTTGTCCCATTGTGTCAGTCCAATCATTTTATCCTCTTATCTAGGGTTATCTCATCATCTTTCATCCATCACTTGTCTTTGGCCTTTTATCGAACTACGTTGCCCCTGCACTTTCACGTAGGCAAAGTCGATCATTTGATCCGTCCCCGGGGTTCCATCATCAATCTTCATTGACCACTTTGTCCCTTTATCGCCTATCATCAATCTTTCTACTTTGTCCATCTGATCCTTTATCATCTATCATCAATCTTCTTATCTTGATCCTATTTGTCTGTCCCGTCTTTATCACCCATCGAGGTCTCCTATCTTGTGTCATGTCTCTCATTTCGCATTGTCAAGCTATGCCCTTATCTAGCTGGATCTTAACAAATGAGATTCACTTGTATCATCAAATCCAATCAGTTTTGAATATCCCGCGTCATATCAATCTTTTAATTTAGTATCCATCATCGGTCTCAACAGGATGCATCCTTCCTAACAGACCTCATCAATCCCATCCATCTCCTTGATTGATCCTATGGCAAAGGACATTTGAAATTAATTGTGATCTTTTGATGCTTTTGGCTTTTGTTTATCATTTGAGCTCCCTATCATCACTTGTCATGATCGCCTTGATCCATCATATCATGGTGTGCTTTGACTTGTCAACATAAGGGTGTATCTTGATCTTTTTTGTCTTCTCGGTTGTCCCACGTAGTACCCACCAAGATCCCTGAGGTCTTGTGTTACGCTGGGCATCCTTGTGTGCTTGTGGTTATCCCAATACCTGGCCCAACCAAGGTCACCATGAATTTGGGGTGTTGGGATAGACTTCTTGTTTGTTATGTTTGTTTTATGCATTAGACACTAATTCGCCTTGGTTCTTCATACCTTGGCGTCTTGTGTCTTATGCTATAGCAAAAATCAGTGCTCCGACGATGGAAAATTGCATTTGGATTTCATTTCCTCTTCATTCTCTCGTCTATCAAAATCCCCCCTCCATTCATCCTTCATCACACTCCCCTCCCAATCTTCCATCACATTGCATCATCTTCTTCAACTCCCCTTGCATCATCTCATCCATTTCGAGAGCCCACCCATGTTCTCTTGAACCCACATGTCCTCTCGAGGGGGCATCCTTCATCCCTAACTTTCATCTTTACCCCCATCATCTTCCTTCCTAGTCACTTATTTGAATGACTGGGGCATCTTTCCCAATCTAACCATTTTCTTCTAGGTTCTATATTTTAATAATCTTTGAAATGATGCTACTTTAACACCATCTCAAAGAGGGGCAAAATGTAGACATCTAAATTTGGACACTTAATTTATCCAAATTCGGCACAATCCTAATCACTTAATTGAGTCAACCCTATTAAAGGCTTTCTCCTTTTGGGCAAGGCACTCCACTTCCCCATGTGAATTTTTAATTCACTTTTAATCCCCCAATGCACTCAAAAGGAATTTTTAATTCCTTCACTCCTTCCCACATGTCCTCTCTTTATTCTTTATTCTTTCCCATCTCCCCATGAGAATATTTGAGGAATTTTTAATTCCTCATGTGTCCTCTCACCCACATGGGGACAAGGACCTCCTTTATGAGGAGATCTTGTCCAATCCCAAGGTAATTTGTACCCCCCTCCATGTCATGTACTTCTCTTACACCTCATCTCCACCTCATCTTTCTTAAGCCTCTCCCCATGCCACATGTCAAGATGTGAGGGCTTGTGAGTTCTCAACTCACCTTAGCCCTACATCTTGATATTTGGTGGCTCAATCTTGGCCATCCATCTCCTCTAGGAATTCTCAAAATTCCTATAAATACCCCTCTTTTCTCTCATTTAGGGGAGATCATTTTGCTAGCCAAACATTTGCAATTTTATTTCTCAACCTACACTTAGCCATTTTCATGTTTTCATCCATTTCCATCCATCCTCACATCATCATCTAGTTGCATATCTTGCCATCCAAGGAGCATACACATCAAAGATCGAAGGGCCAACCAAAGGATTGATTCGTGACGAGGTATAAAGTTCCATTTGTTGCTTTTATCTTGTGTTGATTCCAACTTAGGCTAATCTTGAGGTGTAGGTTGTTTTGGTGTTTATTTGCACTCTTTTGTTTTCTGCTCATTTTCTAACACTCATATTCGACCTATCACAGTAACCATGAAATAATTATTTTCCAAGAGGTGGATCTCCATCTCTCCTTCAGGCATCCAGGTCCTTTGAGCCCACCTCTCCAAAAATTGCAAAGAAATTTTCAAACCTAAGAATTTGCAGTAAAGAGAGTGCCTTGAATAATAATTAATATCTTCAGCCATCATCTCCATCGGAATGACTACACTTGGCCTCTCTTTACATCATTCGAGGCACCCATTAATCTTTGGAATTCTAGGCCCTCCTGCCGGACTCTACGCAACATTTTTAGGTTCCACCAAAAAGAGATTATTCTCAAAAACCTTTGAGTTCTGAAGAGTTGGTTTCAAACCAATCGTTGATCGGAAATCCATTTTGGGGCCAACCCCAAAAGATTCCCCATGCAACATAGAGGGAGAAAATGCCCTACTCTGACATGCAAACCCCTAGAAACCCCAAGAACAAGACAGACTTCCACGGGAAGATGCACCTCACAACCCCACCCCACCATAGATGAAGGCTCACACCTATTCTCCTGTCGTAACACCAATACTAGTTCACAAACATCACTCCACACCCCACACCAAACCCCACCCTCGACTTGGCAAAGCAAACCTTCCAACACACGTATCCCTTAATAAAGAATGTTCACGTCACAACCACATTCTAACCCCAGGTCGCATCCACCAAATGACAAAGGGAAAGGAGAGCTGGCTGCAAGTAGACAAGGACAACCAGCCACTGAACACCCACCAAAAACACAGACCAAGGTTTGCAGAAAACCCGCCCCTCCCTGCACACAGACAAACGCCCCCCACTCCACGCACAGCAAGAAAGAAAAGAAGAGGAGCTAGGGTGCAGATGGCCTAGCTCAGCACGGGAAAACCAGAGATGCCATCCCAATTCAGCGAGTTGATTTTCCAACTTTCAATAATCTAAGAGAGGTTACAATTTCCTTTAAAAAAATGATTTTTGGGGTTGCATATTTATAGTCTTCTCCTTCTATTGCATCATAAAAAACTACTTTTTTGCAAAGAAAATGAAAAGTGATTAGAGGAAAACTAAGGTTTTGAGGTGGTCCTTCTTGCCATTAACTTTCCTTTTTGAAGTGTCTCTCTCTTTCATCCCATCTAGTTTCATTGAATTCTTATTGCTTGAATTGAATGATAAGAAAATTATTCCATTAATATGTGCTAAAGATTTTTTTTTCAAGAACCAAAAATCAATTTCCTTCTTCAATCAACAACATCATTCTCCTTTTTTCTCAAACTCTTGTGTTTGTGTTGGAATATAATAAATGGATGGTTGCCTCTTTACAAAACATACCCAATCTTTCAGTGCCACTCTTTTTAATTTTCTTTAAAATTTTGATTTTCTCCTTCCATTTCCCTCATATGCACACCCTTTAGTTATAAAGTATTTTTTATATTTCATAATATTTATAATATATACCAATGATCTTTTATTTATATCTAATTCATTTATAAAATATATCTATCTAAATTTTATCTAAATTTTAAAAACTTATATAATATTTGATATTTTTTGATAATTTAAGAAATATTATTAAAAATTTGATTTCAAAATATTTATTAAATTTAATTATTAAAACATAGAAAATGTATAATTTAATCAAAATATTAGCATTTAACTTAATTAAGGATTAATTGATTTAAAGTATTTTTGAATTCAATTATATCAATATTTTAAGATTTAGTAATTTAAATTATATAACTATAATCTATTATATTATGTATTTCATTTAAATAATAAATCACAAAATTAAATCCAAAATATTAATTTAAAAAATCCATACAATTAAATTAAAAAACATGAAGTCAAAAAATCAAATCTAAAATTAAATGTGAAACACACATTCTATTTTATAAAGAAAGGTGATTCAACTTTTTCCTTGATTGTAATTCTTTTGTCATATGCTTTAGACAATGTCTTAGATGAATGTTGTGTATATTTTCCTTGATAGTCTGTTTGGGGTGTGAGCCTACAACAACATCTTTCGTAAGGAGGATCATCTAGCTAGGCTTAAAGAGCACACACTAAGCTCTGGCCTTATATGTGACTAAGCAAAAAAATATATTCATTTTCCATTTTTTCATGTCACTATCATGCTTAGGCTTTGTATTGTTCATTGTTTGCATGTTCACATTAACACTATACGAATAGAGTTTGACTGTAACAAATTTCTTCTACAATATTTTGTGAATAAGGCTAGAAATTATTGCCACATTTTATTTATGATGACATTGGAAGTTAGATTTTATTTGATTAAGGTAAATGTGGGAAGGGCCCATACTTGTTACAAGGTAGCCATAGAGGAAAAAGAGGAGTAGATCACAAAAAGTGAGACTACAAAAAATGAACAAAGAAGGCTGAAAAAAAACAACAATATTTACCAAGAATGAAAAACAATGCTTTTGACTAGAGCAAGGGATCGAAGAAAAGGTTTCAAAAAGACCCAAAACCAACAAAGGACCATCAAGGTGGTTTGAACTCAAACGTCAAAAAATCGCTCAAAAGAGGGGTTAGATGTGAAAATCCACCCTTTAAGGGAGTCTCATCTGAAGGGCTTCTAATCTCAACATCAAGGCTACACTTAACATTGCAATAATCACCATCATTAGCCAAGGGACCACACTTAATAGGATCCATATCCTTCCCCTTATCAATAGAGGAGAATTCAAACAAGGCATGAACATTGGAATGCTTCTTATCATGGACAACATAACACATCAAGGAGAAGGGAACAACATTATGGAGGTGGCACTACCATGAAATTTCATAGCGTAGAATCTAATTCCAAACACCAATTCTAGAGAATAGATTAACATTGTTGTGAAACTACTTACCAAACTCAACACAAACACTAAATCTAGCATATCGAAAAACTCATTCTATTTCTTGTAACATCATCAATGGTGACCAACTAACCAAATGAATCAACTATACCTTGAATCCAAATAGGGAAAAAGTTATCTTAGAAGCATCAAAACCAGCTGCCCAACTTTGAAGGAAAAGAAAAACCTTACCAAGAAATTAGGAGCCTCTTGAAAGAACCTGAGAGAAATATTTAATAGTATTGAAAGAGAATAGGAGGAAACCATTAGGCATAGCCTTAACACTCAATAAACTAGTCTAATCATCCCAACAAGCTGAATCTCAATTGTGAATGATATCAATATTAGGTCTTTTTCCTAAAAATATACCAATAAGAGCATGTTGTAGGCCAGTAGTGGCCTAGTTCATACACATCAGAAACATAAATAATAGGGGACTGAAGAAAATGGTCCTCCACTAGCCAACAAGAAAGCTTCACAATACCTGGAGAGAGCTCACCATTATGAATAGAAGTCAAGGGAGCCATCCCCCAGAAGGGGACCCAAGGCTAACACCCACAAGAGGAGAAACAAGGGAGAACCCTTTCGAGGAGGTAGAATAAAACCCCTCTTCAAAGAGTTCCCAAGGTCATTCTTCAAGAATATATCATGTTTAGAAGGCATCTTGGCTAAATGAGCAGCACACTAAGCCTCCAACCACATAGAAAGGATCAAATCCTCATCCTTACGAACCAGTTGAGTAGCCCCCTCAGAGGAAATGATATGTTTAACGTGGGCCTCCAAGAGAAGTTTCAATAGAGATTCCTCTTTATCCTCCCAGGAAGACAAATATCCCTCATCCACCTCATCATCCAAGCCATTGTAGAGAAAGGATTCATGGTTTTAGTAGAGAGCCATCTCTAAAGCTCAAAAACCATTTCCTACTACTAAGAAACCCAACCACTTGCCTCTATCATCTTTGTCTTCATCCTCATCTCCCTTTCCTTCACCAGAGGAAACACCCACACAGTTGCCTCTTCCTCGTACACTTAGGGTTTGTAGCCGCCTCTAGATCCTTCTCTTAGGGTTTGCATTGCCTTTGCTTGCATCATCCTTCCTTTCACTGCCTCTCATAATCTTTTTCCTTTTGGAAGTTAATGTTTGTTCAAATGAAATGCAAAGTACTTTATTTTTCTTCTTGGAAACACTTCGTGTATGAATTACTTATAATTTTTTTTATTTATGTAAGTTAAGGTTAGTTATTGTACTCTAAAGGACATTATATATATAGGATGTTTAAATAATAAAATTAATTGTATAAAATTAATTTCAATAAATGTGTTGGATTAAAAAATAATTGGTATATATTTTAAATATATATATATATAATTTGTTCATACATATTAATATAATAATTCAATTTATATAAATAATTTTTATATTATATTATATTATATATTATATTATATATTATATTTATATATAATATAAAATATAAATATAGATATAATGATTTTTTTTTTTTGTTAATATGTAGCAACAAATTTTATATAAATAGGTTTGAATTCATTTTATCTATAGAAATATCATATTTCTAGAGCATTTATCAATTTAATTAATTACTCTTAATTAAAAGTAATCATTCTTTTGTCAATGAGTTAAGTAACTTTATCCCTTGCATTTACTTTTCTAAAATAGTTGTTACATAAAATGATTTACTAGTCTCAACTATCATTATCTAATAAGTGTTGATTTTTATTTAAAATTTTAGTTATATTTATTCAATTACCTTATATTTGTTGAACCTCTTTGATCTTATACAAAACTAAGGTTTCTTACCCATATTAGGGTTTTCCATATCAACATATTTATGACATATACATCTCACTTTTAGATAATTTTTTTTTTTACATTCATTTTGGTTCATTACTCTTATGTTGTTACCATCTCTTTTACTAGAGGTTTAAGCTCTATTTTATATCTTTTTTCACCCACCCTTAGCAATCATATTAGGATTTCATTTTAGATCTAATATACTACTAATATTTCTATTATTTTTTAACTTTTCACATTTTTATCTTTTCACTTTTTAATCTAAATCTAAACTTTTAATCTTTATTTTTTCAATCTTTTTTATTCCATGAGCTACTAGAGATCCTATTCTTCCATTACAATTGAGTTCTCATTTAAACCCTACCATGGCTACCACATCTAATCAAACTAAGATATATTATGATGCTCATATTGAAAATAAGAGGACTATGATCAGAATGCTCATGGGAATTGTTGTAGGTTTTCCTATATTTTCTCTTCTAGGTGTGTCTAGATTTTTTTTAGATGAGTTTATTGCTATTTATTTTGATTGGAGGAGGCATTTATTTATATATCAATTCCCAACGCTCATGCATCATTGATCTCTTTTATCTAATGGCCTATAATATTATATTTTAGTATAGTGTCTTTATGCCTTAGGATCCCAATGCCTATCCATCTCGTAGTCTAACATTTGGTGGGGAGTTACAAGATTTTTTTCTCTTAGGCCCTTAGAACCCACTATTATTTCATTTTTCCAAGGTGGGGCTCAATCCCAATAGATATTTAGTCCAAATTCATATACCAAAGATACCAGTTGATTGACATTTTCATTTGTCAATGAGAAAAAAGTATATACAAATATGAATTTAAGAAAGCTACCCATTCTTAATAGATGATTTGTAGTTTGGAACTCCAAGGTAGCCATGGTTAGCTAACTACCAAAGTAGATATAGTATGCCCATTATTCAATGTTTTAGGATTATGAAGTTCATGTGAGGAAAACCATAATCAAGGACAAGCAAGTCTAATATTGCCCATAAATATCTTCAAAGCATTAATAACCTATCTACTTCTCTATTTGCTAAGGAAAAAGAGGGAATTTTGGATGTCAAGGAGACAACTTGTTGGTGACACAAGAAAAAAAATAATTACTCCCTCTACAAACCAAAATTGTGGCAATTTTACTGTAAAATTATGGTGGTTATATCCCTGCATGGTAAGTGGCATGGGTTTTTGCTAGTGGTTTTGGTATCTCTTGTTTAATTTTACCACTATGTTTTACCTCCCAAAAGTTTTATAAATTGGATCCTTAAATGGTAGTATTATCTTGTGTTATTTGTAGGTGTATGGGAGCATCCAAGTTGTAGGAGATTAGAAAGGAATTTTATTTTGGTATATATCTCTAGTGAAGATAAGTAATATACTTGCCCTCTTTTCTCATGTGGATTTTTTTTGAAAGGGTTTCTCCACATAAATTTGGTGTCATATTTATTTGCTGATTTTTCTGTTATGGAAAATGTGCAATCACATAAATATAATCAAATTTGCTAATCTTATTTTTAGATTTGAACTCACATACATGAGTTAATATTGTAGCTTATTTCCACCTTTTTTTTAACAAGAACTCCCTCCAAATCTAATTCTATTATCTCTAGATCAAGTGGTAGAAATAGAAAGTATGAAACATGTGGCTATCACACTCGATAAATGGATAAATTATTTTATCACTAAGGGTGAAGAAATAATAAAATCTTTCATAAGAAAATATAAGAAATATCTCAATGGGATAAAAAGGTGGAGAAATTCAATAAAGGTTGTGAAGATTGCTTGCTTTAAAATGATATAAAGCTTGTGAGGATAAAGGAAGTAGAAAATATTGACAACTTGAACAATATGAAAAATGGAAGATGCTTTATGTCCTAGGTCATAGGAGACCTCTATTCTCCTATTGTCACTCAATTATGTCCTAGGATTCCTAATTGGATTGACTATCAACCTCACAAGGTGAGTAAATTCTCACCAAGGAAGACCTAGGAAGGGGTTCTTTAAGATTTTAGGGGTTCACCACCAAGCAAATGCTTGGAAAAGACAAATAAACATTCGACTCAAAAAACCTAGTAATGCAAGCTAAATGATGAAATAATACAAGTTAGGGTTTGTGTACCTAGGAAGTATGGAAATGCAATGAGGATTCTGGAAATGCAAAGAAGCTATCAAAAAGTGCTATGGAGGAAAAAGATGCCCTTACTACATTGTCTTAGTCTTGCTGTTGTTTTTGAGGGGACATACAAAATCTTTGGATGCCGAAACCAGATCTGGAAGAATTTTTGAAAAATACCCTCAGGAGGACTTCAAATGCAACTTTGCACTTCAAATGATCTTCAAGTCTCCAACCTAAATCTACAATCACAAATATGCAAGAGAGGAAAAACTTGTTGGTTGTTAGTGAATGGGGGTTTTCCTTGGTAAAACCCCTTGTTGGTAATTAAACCTTGAAATGAAATAGAATAATGAAGGGAAATGATGAATGAACAACATACAATGCTGCAACTCACCAAATCCTTGTAATAAGGTTCTGCAAATATGCTTGAAATTGTTGCAATGGATGTGGTTCTTGACTCTTGCTTGAATGATGTTGATCTTGGATGAAACACTTGCTTGAATCATAAACACTACATCACAAATGTTAGCACAATAACAAACATGATGCAACAATATCCTTGATATGATGCTTGAATCTTGATGATGACTCCAAATGCTTGATGAATTGCTCTTGATCTCATAAAATTTCCTTAGGAATGAATACTTGAATGCTTTCTTATCTTTCTTATTATGAAAGTGAGTGAGGGAACCTTGTATTTATGCTTATCCATGCTTAATATCTGGGTGCTGGCAAGAAGTTGAGTCCACTTTTTGGCCAAAAAGTGGAAGTGTTTTCCCTGATTTTCAAAATTTGACACATTTGACCTTAACATTTGAAGAACTTAGAGATGAAATCTTTAAAAAAGTCACTAATCATAAAATTTAGTACTCTCAGTCTAGTTTCCAAATATGTAATTTATTTCAATACCTAGATGGTACAAATTGAGTTTCAATAGGCATTTATAAAGGCCACTGTTTAAAAGTCACTTTTTTTTACCATACCATGCACGTGTACATCATCCATATTTTGACCTAAATTATCATATTTTTCTAAATCCTTTTGTGAAAAGATTTGTGACTCATTGAAGCACGTTTTTGATATATTTTGTAATTTTTTATTGAATTTTTTTTTGTTAAATTTTTATTAGCCATATTTGTCATTTTGAAAAATCATCGTGTATGTCATGCATAAGATGACCTAAACTTATCATTTTTTTATTTTTATTTTTAAATTGAAAATAATTTTTTGAAGTACATTCTCATGCAATCCATTTTCCAAAATGCTATGTTGATAAAAAGTTATTAAAATAGTAAAATACCCTGATATATTTAAAGTTAAAGGACCAGTTTCATCAGAAATTAATTAAAAAATAGAAAATATAATCCAATTGTAAAAAAATTTACATATTTGTAATCTGCACTGTCTCATCTATAATGGGTTTTAATTTTTTCAAAAGATTCTGTAAAAAAAAGTCATCAGCCATATGTCCAAACTTGGTATTTTTCTTTGACATTGTTAGGACCTTTAACTTGTAGGTCAAACTAGGTTGAAGGCCTAGGTTTGGATTCCCAATTCTTTTATCGAACCAAAATACAAGCCAAAAACCCAACCATAAAGCAAATCCAATTTCAAATTTTTAGAAATGGGATCCCGTTTTGTAAATTGGGATCTCATTTCTTAATATTAAATGCAATGAGTGTTGACAGGGAAATAGGATCCTGCTTTATAAACGGGATCCCGTTCCTTTGTCAATGGTCCCCACATTTAATATTTGGGAATGAAATCCTGATTGTAAAATGGGATCCCATTTTTTTTAACCATTTTTTTAAAAATTTACTGGAAAAGTTTACTGTGAAGTCTGCAACTTCACATGTACAGCCAAGTGCAACATATTGGGCTATTTTTCATCAACTTTTATCTTTATAGGTGGTGAACTTTCATTTTTGATTGATTTTTTCAAAGGAGGCATCATGCAAACCATTTTTGAAGTGGAATTGTGTTAGTTTTGTACTCGTTTGGAGGAACAAAAGGTCTTCAACTTGCAATATGGATTGAATTTTTCAAAGGAGGCATGAAGAAAATAGTTTTTTAAGTGGAATTGTGCTAGTTTTCTACTTGTTTTGAGGAACACAAGAGAAATAATTTTTTCCTTATAGGTCTTCAACTTCCAATTTGGATTGAATTTTTTGAAGAATTTCACTATTTACATTCATTTGTGCTTGAGAATTTTGTAATCATGGGTTCACAAGCTCATAATAAGAGGAAAGATAGGAAGACATTGATTCCTAAAGAAATTGAAGCAAAGAGAGAGAAGGAGAAACAAAGACAGAGAAAAAATAATGAAAATTAAATCAATGAATGATGGTGGAGCATCCAATTCCACAACTATTGAAGATTAAAACATTGAGGAAACCATGGTTGTAGACGAAGCTAATTTGCAAGAAGTCAATTTGGAAAAGAATATGATTATACAAGCAAGTCCTACTATGTCTTCAAATCCCTCTTTCAATGCTATGGAGAATGTTTCAATATGCACAAATCTAGGCATGTCTTCAAATCTACATGTTAGTGAAATGGTAAATTCATATGTAGAAGTTTTACAAGATGCTAGACTTAACGATGTTGACATTGATAATATTCTGAGAGATGAAACTTTTATAGAATTTGTTGAAAATGAAAAAGAAAAATCTTTTGTTGAAAATGAAAAATAAAAATATTTTGTTGAAAATGAAAATGAAAAATATTTTGTTGAAAATGAAAATGAGAATGATCTTTTTGTTGAAAATGAAAATGAAAACTATTTTTTTGATGAAAATGAAAATGAAAATGAAAACTGTTTTGTTGATGAAAATGAAGATTAAAATGTAAATCATTTTGAATTTTAAAATGAAAAGGTATGTGCAGGATCATGATGGGCCAAAAAGTGGCAATATTATGGGTATTTGTAGAGTATGTGGCTGAGGACTTTTTTTTTACTCAAAATTGATGAAACGAAAAGAGTTTTTAGAGGAGATTCTCAGCTTTCCACCAATATAAATTATGGTTTAATTTTAATTTAATAGATAATTATTATTCATTTTCTATTAGAATTATGACTAAAGCCCTGATCGATAGGCTAATTGAAAAAAATCTATAACTTTCAATAGTATCACATTTTGAATCTAAAAACATGTGTCACATTCTATGCTTCACATACTATAGGATTAAAAAAAGAAAAATTAAATTTCATGAAGTTTTGACCAAGTTAAGGTGGTCGACATACAAGTTTTTATATTTTTTAAAAGTTGTAATAAAAAATTCATAATTAATTATTTACTTGCAAAAAAATTACAAAAAAATATGCATCACATCCAGACATGAGTCCTCTACTTATATATAAAATATTATAAAAATATATTATCATTTTATTATGGTTAGGGTGGTCAGACAGACACCTACTTCTTATTTTTTCCCTGAAATTTAAGTACTACTTGTGTGTATGAAAATTAGATGCGTAAACGAATTAAAATAACTGTTCAAACACACCAATATGACATTATATCAAAGCAAAATATAAAGAGTAAAGAAATGAAAACTCAGTATCCTGCTTCCATTGTCGTCCTATTGTCCTCTATCTTTAGTGTTTTTGCCGATTCTAGCTTTGTGTTCTCAGATTGTAGGCTAGGTTCAACAAACTGTCTTCCTAAAGAACGAGATTTTGATATGATGTAGATGCAAGATTAAACTATGATAATGATTTGAACTAAAAAGCTTGAAATAAACATGATTCTATGATAAATGAACTCTAAATGAATTAAGTGCATGAATTCTAATTAATTGCCTATTACCAATGCTTGGATTCACACAAGTATTTATAGAGTTTTTCAAATGATTTTGATTGGCTGTCTTGATTGACGGTTGTAATAATTCCTGGCAGATCGAATGGTTGAAGAAAGATGAAATTGAAGAAGAAAATAGAAGAAACCTAAAAACAAGATTTTTCTATTTTTATGAAAGAGGAAAAGAAGAGAAGATTAGAAAATCATCTTTCTTTAAAAGAATAGAAGAAAGATTAAAAGCTGATAAATAATTAATTAAAAAAATCAATTATTTATTTGTGGAGGACATTCAGCTTTTCTTAATTAAATAAAATATTTAATTAAGTTTTTAAAAGCAGAAGAAAGCTTGTGATAAGAAGAGAGCTTTAATCATGTTTTTTTGAAGAAAGCAGAAGATCTCATAATTTATTTTGATATGAGAAGATTGCACAATTAGGTTAAAATACCTAATTTTGATTTAGAAAGAAAGCATAAGATATTTTTAATTAAATAAGATCTATTTAATTAAATCACTTTTATGAAATTAATTAAATGAAACATTTAATTAATTTAGAAGAAGAAAATTAAATAGAAGAAAAGGAGATATTTAAATTTAATTAAATCAAAAGATTTAACTTTAAATTCAAACAATGATAATTAATTTAAATAAATAGAATGTATTTATTTAAATAATTAAGTGGACATATGAAAATAATTAAATAAAATAAATTTATTTAATTATGGAAGAGAAATAAGATGAATGAACAATATAATTAAATTAATTAAATTTAATCATATGTAGAGGACTTTAGAAAAATTAATTAAATAATAAATATTTAATTAATTGCCAAGATTATAGACATGACCATTTTTATGCGTATACATTTTGCCCCTCTTTGAAGTGATGTGTGAAACACATTGCTTCAAAGAAAATAAAAATTTTGCCCCTGATATGTTTCTGATTTTTGATATTGATGATGCCCCCTCAGGAGGTAAATCATGGAAGAAGAAGTTGATAGTGATAGGGAAATAGTGATTTAGCTCCCGATAGATGATGTGGTCGATGCCCCAGTGAAAAAGAGGATGAAAAAATGGAAAATGCCATTAATGCCCATCCTAAAAAGACCCTTATAAGGTAAAAGGGGTAAAATGAAGTGTCATTTTCACCCTGCTGCTACAGTAAAATTTGAGCTCCGAGAGTGACTTGGCGAGATGGTGATCCCCGTGCACAGACATAGGTTCGAGCGAGCGCGACGATATTAGAGACCAGCGGCGTATGGACCACCGGTGAGTGATTCGAACCATCTATGTTGTCAATTTTTGCATGTTAGATCAAATTTGGATTGTTTTGAGATCGGATTATAATTTTTCTGCACGTTTTAGCACATTTAGGGATAGTTTTAGCGCATTTGACAAATCTTTTAGCGCATTTAGGAAATTCCGTAGCGCATCTAGGAATAAATTAAAAACTGATCCTTTAGCGCATTCGATAGATAGAATTGCGCATCTAGGGTGAAATCGGCTAGGTAGGTGTTTTAGTGCATCTAGGGCACAGAACTACGCATTTAGGGTTTGGTCCAAAAATGCTAGAGTTGCACATAGTGTAGTTAGAGTAGCGCAGCCGAGAGATAGAGTAGCGCATACGGAGTTTTAGCGCATCTAGGAAACAGTGTAGCGCAATTGAGAAAAACTTTAGCGCATATGGGCGATAGAATTGCGCATTTAGGAAATTTTCACCAGAATGCATGTGTGATGAAAAATGATGATTAAAATTGCTTCCTTAGTCAATAGATAGATAAATTGTAGGGCCATCATGTGGATATGATAGAAAATGTGATAGAAAACTGATAACGTTGCTTTCAAAATAGAAAACAAAGAGTAGATAGCTGATAACTTTGTGACGAACGACAAAGAGTAAACTGAATGATTGAGTGATGTGAGTTTGATAACTTTGCTTCTCGCGATTGAAAAACAAAGAGTAGATGTGTGATAAATTTGCATTCTGCGATAGAAAACAAATAGTAAAAATGGAGATAAAAATTTGCATTCATGTTTGAAATACAAATAGAAGATTATATGTGTGTTGATAAATTTGCTTTCCTGAAAAAGAAAAACAAATAGTAAATGATTATAGAGTAGATTTATTTGACATGCTGATAGATTGATGTAGCTCATGATATGGGTCATTGATATGTTATGTTGGGTAGATAGATCATGTGATATGGGTCTGATTTGATGGATTTGTTGTGATAGTTGAACAAAATAGGAGGCTTTCAAAAGCCTCCAGATTAGAGAGCGGTTCCCATTATGTTGGGAATGGATAGGAGAGCTGACTCCTGCAGAGTTACAGGTGATAGCAGACTGTGGATTGGGACCATTGTTGACCATGCCGTGAGGCATTCGGGCCAACAGGGGGCTATTGACGGCCTTGGCCGAGAGATGGCATTCTGAGCATAACACCTTCCACCTGCCGACGGGTGAGATGAGTGTGATGCCAGAGGATGTGTATCAGATTCTGGGGATTCCGGTTGTTGGTGCCCTTATGGTTTATGACCACAAGGAGATTGGTGGGACTGAGGCGTTGCAGCGAATATGTGGCGATCCCGGTATATATGGTTACTGGATAGACTAGGATGATTTCAGTAGGTATCCTGCTCTGGTAGCGGTGTTGGCTGCATTTGTTGGAGGTTTCCTTGGACCGGACCATCAGTCCAAGGGATTCGCCATGAGTTGGGGGAGGATGCTGGAGTGGATGATCACTCAACCACAGAGATTTTCCTGAGTAGCTGTGTCCTAGCGGACATGTACCATGATCTACATCGGATTGTGTACAGAGGATCGACGAGCCTGGCGAGTGGAGTTACATTGTTACAGATCTGGGCGTGGGAGCACATTACTGTCACGAGACCACTTTGCACTAGAGAGAGACCAGCAGGGAGGCCGTATGTGTATGCATATTCTGGCGCAGTTGTCTAGCAGAGGCTAGGCAAGGTAGAGTACTGGCGGCGAGTTTTGGATGATGTTGATGCGGTGATATGGAGGCCCTACACAAGCTACGAGGCATGGGCAACCGATCACCTAGAGATGCCGTTTGTTTGCCAACCACGATGATATATGAGAAGGATGATGATAATGAGAATGATAATAAATGATATGGGAATGATAAAGATAAATATGATAAAATGAATGATAAAATGAGAATGAATGATGAAATGATAAATGAACCATGAATGGATGCAATGAATCAAATGTCCAAATGTCCTCCAAAAAGACTCAAAACGATAGGACAACTGTTAATGCGTTCATTCAGCCTTGCAAAATACTGATGTGAATCCAATATGCAGATATATGCAATGATCTAATGAATATGCAACTATATATAACTAACCAGTTTGTTGAGCCTGTTTAGAAGCCTTCTTGAATCATCATAGAACGTTTTGAAATGTTGGAAGTATGTACAAGAATCAAAGGGGAAATTAGCGCCAATGATGACCAGAGTACAACTTTCATGAATTTTGATATAGCAAGTGAACATAAGCATCGAGGTATAATTGAACCGAGATGACCTGAGCATTTCTTGCATAAACAGACAAAGATTAACCACCGTTCTGATGCAAATGTGGAACTGTCATCGATGATATTGCTTTGATCGTCATGTCCTGTGACATATTTGCATCAGATTGACTGTTAACCTCAAGACAACAGACAAAGAAAAATCATTCTCGTTCCTTGCCACTCTAGTTCAGTACATCATTGAGTGTGCTCCAGAGTAATGATATCGAAAATCAAACAACTTTTGGTCAAACATGTAATACTATTATTTCATACATTATTCAGATATTTGGATCATCCAATAGACAATGATATGATATCTTGTTGAAAAGTGTGTCATGATCGGATAAAGTTGTATGAGTTTGTTGTTTGTTTGCATGCTCAGATTTTATGTCATGGTCTAGCTGTTTTGGTATGCTCTGAAAGTTAAGTGCCCCTAGTTGAGTTTTTGCCCCGTTTATTGACACAACTTTCGGAAAGGAATATGTACAAACGATCAAGCCATGGTAAGGCGTTTTAACCCTCTAGGCAGATGGCGACAGGATGATGCGATTAATGACCCTAAGATGTGAAAAAGATGTGAAAAAAGGGAAGCTTTGAAAAGACAAAGTGCAAAATAGGAACTAATAGATGGAAAGGTATGGATAGCGTCTGTTTGCCAAATTTTCACTATCCGTATTTATTGCATTTTTCTGATTTCTTTTTGATTTTTTTGATTTTTTTTGATTTTTTTTTTTTTTGTCATAGACTGCCTGTTTGCCAGGTTTTCACCCTATGACATTGTTTTAATTTTTTGTATTTCTTCAGGACTTTTTCTGCTGTTTTTGGATTTCTTCAGGACTTTTTCTGCTATTTTTGGATTTCTTCAAGACTTTTTTTGCGTTTTTGGATTTCTTGACTTTTTTTTCTCTGTTTTTGTTTCTTTAGGACTTTTTCTGCTATTTTTGGATTTCTTTAGGACTTTTTAAACATAATTTCTTAAGATGTATCTGTTGATGGGTTCATCAAAATAGGTCTCCTTCTGGCGTTGATAACTTGTGGCTCCTAAACCATAGACTGCAATAACCACATAAGGGCCTAGCCAATTTGGTTCAATTTTCCTTTTTTTTTCTTTGTTGATTTCGTGGGTTCTCTTTCAGAACTAGATCCCCCACCTGGAAGGTATGTGGCTTTACCTTGTGATTATAGATGTGAGACATCATCTGCTGGTATGCCTTCAAATGGTCAGCTGCTCTTTGTCACTTTTTATCGAGAAGTTCTAACTCTTGTAGTCGGGAAACTTTGTATTCATCCTCTGTTATGAGACCTTTCAGTGATACTCTTAATGAAGGTATTTCTACCTCTAAAGGCAATATGGCTTCTGCTCCATAGACAAGGGCAAAAGGTGTTGCTCCTGTTGGCGTTCGAACACTAGTTCTGTAAGCCCACAAGGCCGGATTGAGTTGAATATGCCAATCCTTCCCTGAGTCATTGATAGTCTTCTTCAAAATCTTTAGTATAGTTTTGTTTGAGGCCTCTGCTTGGCCATTCCCTTGTGGATAATAAGGTGTGGAATATCTGTGCTGAATATGGAATCTTTCACAAAGGTCATCGACATCCTGATTCTTGAAAAGATGACCATTATCTGTAATAATGGCATTAGGAATACCATATTGACAAATAATGTAGTTGAGTATGAAGGATGAAATCTGTTTTCTAGTGACTTTAGAGAGAGGTACTGCCTCAATCCACTTAGTGAAATATTTATTTGCTGTGATAATGAATTTATGCCCATTTGAAGAAGAAGGATGAATTTTTCCCACTAGATCTAACCCCCATTGAGAGAATGGCCAGGTTGGTGTGAATGAGTGAAGTACTTGTGCAGGAGCATGAATAAGATTCCCATGAATCTGACATTTTGAGCATGTTTTAACAAAAGTGAATGATTCCCTCTCCATTGTAGGCCAATAATAACCCATTCTAATCAATTTCTTGGATAAGGTTAGTCCACTCGAATGAGTACCACAAATTCCCCCATGAACTTCTTGTAAAGCTTTGTCGAATTCGTCATGTTCAAGACATCGAAGTAAAGTACCATCAAGACCACGGCGATAAAGGGTATCAGCGATAAGGGTATATCGAGAAGATTGTCGAATAAAGTTATGTTTTTGGTTGCGGGATAAGTCAGGTGGTAAAATGTCATCTTTTAGGTAGGTATAAATTTTACCATACCAGGGTGAATCGGATCCTACCAAGTGGCAGATAATTTGGCTTTCAGGTGTGTCATAGGCAGGTGTAAATAATTGTTCCACTAGAAATTCGTAGCGAGTCTATTGTTCTGGGAGTTGTACCAATGAGGCGATCGTAGCCATAGTGTCAGCCGCTTTGTTGTCAATCCTTGGAATTTGTGTGAACTGAATGTCCACAAAGTACTTTTTGAAGTCATCAATCATCTTCTTGTATGGCAAAAACTTGTCATCTTTAGTCTGATAGTCATCATTGATTTGATTAATAACTAGTTGTGAGTCACCATAAACTTGTAGCTCGGTAATCCTCCATTCCAATGCTATTTTTAGTCCAATGATTAGTGCTTCATATTCGGCTATGTTATTGGTGCACGGAAACATTAGCCTGTATGACCAAGGAATGGTATGTCCTTGAGGGGTGACGAAGAGAATGCCTGCCCCTGATCCATGTTGAGCAAAAGAACCATCGAAGTATAAGGACCATAACTGCTTAGAGTCTGCTGTGAAAACATCAGCGTCTGGGAACTCAATGTGTAAGGGGTGCTATGTTTGTAGAGGAGCGTCTGCTAGTTGATTCGCAATAACTTGTCCTTTGATTGCTTTGCGATCAACATAGTGAATGTCAAACTCACTCAAAATCATGACCCATTTTGCTAACCTTCCTGTTAGCGATGCTTACTTAGTAGATACTTGAGTGGATCAATTTTTGAAACAAGATTGATTGTATGAGTTAGCATGTAATGTCAAAATTTCTATGAAGCAAAGACTACTGCTAAACAAGCCTTCTCAATAAAAGTGTAGTTAAGCTCGTGACTTGTCAGTGTTCTGCTAATGTAATAGATTGCATGTTCTTTCCCTTCATGATCTTCTTGTGCTAATAATGCTCCCAAGGATTTCTCGGTTGTAGCAATATATAGGATCAATGGTTTGTCTGGACTTGGTACTAGGCGTGAGTTCATCAGAATGCATTGCAAGATTTGTTGAAATGCCATTTCATTTGTCATCCCATCTAAAAGGAACGTTCTCGCATGTAGGAGATGTGTGAGCGATAAACATTATGCGATGAATCTTCGTTAATTTGAAGTTCCATGATCTCAATTGAATGGCTCTTATTTGGAGAGCATCTTCATGATTGCACGAAATTTTTCGCCGGATCTACTTCAATTCCCTTTTCTGAAACAATATATTCTAACAGCTTTCCGGATGTGACCCCAAAAACACATTTCTTAGGATTTAGGCGAACTTTGAATTTCTCCAATCTAGTAAATATTTTGGATAATATTTTCAGGTGTCCTTCTCTGGTACATGATTTTGCCAATAATATGTCATCTACATAATCTTCCATGAATGTGGTGCATCATATCATGAAAGATTGTAGTCATAACTCTTTGATAAGACCTTTGGCATTCTTTGGCGAGGCATGACATTCCAGCAGTATATTTCCCACGGACAAGTGGTTTGTTTCTCTTGGTCTTAAGTTTAATCTTGATTTGGGTTGTAACCGGAAGAAATTAAATCATTAATAGACCACATGTAGCCAGGCTGTCCAAATCAACTATGGATGTCAATGCTTTCGGAATGGAAAGTCATCCTTTGGACAAGCTTTGTTAAAGGTCTCTGTCGGTGCATACTCTTACCGTTTATGCGGTTTTGCCCTGCGGTACAATGTTGGAGATCCATTTTGCATAGGCAATTGATCTTATAAAGCCTGCATTGAGGAGTTTCTTGAGTTCTTCCTTAACCAGTAATGCTACATGAGGATTCATCTTTCTGAGTTTTTGTTTTACTGGTTTAGCTCCTGGTTTGATAGACAAATGATGCATTATGAGATTGGGATCAAGGCCTGGCATGTCTTCATATGACCAAGCAAAATTAACTTGATTTTCTTTGAGAAAGTTCATGAACTCTGGGATTTCTTTATCTGTCATTGATTCAGCTAGCTGTAAAATCCTTGGATTATCTGTAGTTGCAATATTGATTTCCTTTGTAGGCTCGATCAAGATGGGCGATCGCTCATGATAGTGCTCTGGGAGAGTGTCAAGAGTCCCATCAGCTGGTGCCTTAAAAAGGTTTTCACCATCTGATACACTCTTTATTTTATCCTTTGTTTGATTTAGCACTGCCAGATTATGGTTTTCACCACTAGATCATTTTTCTTTATTTTCATTTTTGCAGCTAGGAGACTTGACACTCTCCTGATTAAAGACTTCATACCGAAAATCACTGGTGGAACAATTATCGACACCTTCAGCGAAAAGGAAGTTTATGATAGCTTCCTCATTGGGAAAAATAGGTATATCAATAGATTCGGTCAGATCCCAGTCAATGAGATCAGGGTGGATTAAAAGTAACATGTCATTTGGTCGTGTGAAATCAGCGATGGTTAGGGTCAAGACAGAGTTATCTATAGGATCCGAGGTATGAGGTAGGTCAATGATGGTACTATTCTCCTGATAATCTTGTTCGTTAAAATCCAACTCAGTATCACTAGACTCATAGTTGCGTTGTGGTTCAGATTCTTGTGGTTGGGATCCTGAACCTTCTCCTTTGATTAAAGTGGGAGTATACTTGTGTATGATATCTACCTCTTTGTCCCTCCAAAATTCATCATTGTGGATGGTATCCCATTCATATTCAGCAGAATCTATATCAGAAGTATTTTCTATGACATTCAGGATTGATGCCAAACCTGTCTCATTCTTATCGGAACCTTCTTGTAGTGTAAAAGCATTACCTTGTAATCGTTTAGATGAGGTAGCATCGTATCCTATTCCAGTTTTATCATATGCAGCAAGCCCTAGAAGATGGATAGGCTCAACTACGCCCTCTTTTCTTTTTTCTAGAGGACCATTGTCATATCCCATCTTCTGCATGATGGAATATCCTTTCCTGTATTGAGCTATTGGTAAGGTGACATTCAGAACTGTTTCTTCTTCATCCTTATAGAGCCAATCCAGAATTGTTGTATCCTCAGAATCTCCCATGGGAAACTTTTCTTTGAAAAATTTTCCATTGAACTTGGTAGTTGGCTCTGTTTGTATTTGTGCTAATGTTGATGCTGCTGATATATGTTGTTGTGTAATAGAAGGTTTGCCATATGATCGAGGAGACGTAGGTAGATTAGCGAGACAAAGGGAATATTCCCCAACTCCACTTTCCTTGAACTGTAGTTTCTTGTCAAAGCTTTTGGCTAATTGGCTGATTTGTGTATCATGCTTAGGAGAAGTATTAGCAAGTGCTTCTCGATTATTCGGAACCAAAGTATCCTGATGAGCTTTGACATTGGCACATGTTTGGGTGTTTGAATTATCAGCTGGTATAGTGATTTCCTGTCCATCATATGGAAACTTAAGACATTGATGGTAAGTGGACGGAACAGCTTGCATTTCATGGATCCACGGATGACCCAACAAGATGTTGTATGCAAGATCTCGATCTAAAACTTGACAGAAGGTGTTTTTGATAATAGGTCCCACTCTGATTGGTAGCATGATTAGACCTTTAGATGTTCTCTCCTCATCATCATAGGATTTTATAGTAATCTTCCTTCTAGGATCAATGGAGTCTTCTGCAAATCCTAATGCTTGAATTACCTTCAAGGTACATATATTTAGACCAACCCCTCCATCTATTAGAACACATTTAACACGGAATTTATGGATAATGACCTCTAAGTATAAAGATGAATTGTGGGGATGAGTCATGGAAACATCATCTTTGTCTGAAAATGAGAGACACGTAGGTGAGGACAAATGTCCTACCATGGCTTGAAATCGGTTCACATCCAAATCCGTGGATATAGTCGTCTCAAAAAGGGATTTTTCTAAAATTTCCTTGTGTGCAGGGGAAATCTTCAGAAGTTCTAAAATGGAGATTTGAGCCGGAGTTTTTCGAAGTTGGTTAACTAAGTCATATTGATGTTGAGGGAAGGTCTCAGTGGATTTTGAAGATGTACCCTTTAAGATAACTTTTGCTTGGGCTCTCGTTGTGACATTCACTTGTCCATTGTCTACTTTCTCTTTGATTTTTATAACATTGACTCGCTCATTGTTTGTATAGAGATGACGGATTACATTGTCATCAATTTGGTTCACATTTTTGTTAGAAAACTCTCCCTTTTGATAATTTGGTAGAGGATTTCGAAATGCTTGGTGATCTTCATTGGATTTCTGTTGTCCTTCTACTGTGATAATGCCCTTGTCAATTAGATCTTGAATAGCATGTTTCAAACCTTGATAGTTGTTTGTATGATGACCTTTACACCTATGGTAGTCATAAAAATAGGCCTCATTCCATGATGGAGGTTTTACACTAGGTTCATAATTGCATTGTGGTGGTAACATAAGGACATTCTTTTCCATAACCTCTTTGAAAGTAGATTCTAAGGATTGTCCTAGTGGAGTGAAAGTTC
>VDFB02281492.1:297934807-298011541 GCA_007258455.2 Sequoia sempervirens
AACTAGAGTCATTAAATTATTATTTACCCTTTGATGATTGTCGGGATTAGCCATAAAAATATATAATCTATTAGGCTTATGGATGCAAAATAGGACCAATTAAGACATAAATAAGGATAAATAAAGCAAGGAGGGCCCAAACAAGTGTGAAAATGCAAGGGTATGCATTTTCCTACTCTACACACCCCAACTGGCATATGAGTCCCTATTTAACCGGAACTTATTTTGAATCAAATTTTTGGCACGGTTTTATTATCTTAGATTTGATGTCAGATTGTAGCATTGTAATTTCTAGTAATTTTGCATAAAAAAGTATAAATACAAGGCTATTTCACATAATTTCACCTAAAAAGAGCTAACAAGACTTATCAATTTTCATGAGCAAGTGTTATCTAGCAATTCAAGTATTCAAGAGCTAATTATCAAGCATTTGGAGCTACATTCAAGATTCAAGCATCATGTCAAATTCATCATGCATCATGTGTGTTTCTGAGCTAACATTTATGATGTAGGTTTTTATGACTCAAGGAAGCATTCAAAGACATTATTTCATATCAAGATTAAGAGTCAAGATCCACATCCACTGGAGCCATCTCACACAATTTTTTTGCCTTTATTTCAAGGGTTTGGTGAGTTGCAACATTGCATATTGTTCATTCATCATTCCTTCATTCTATTTCATTTCATTTCAAGGTTTGATTACCCAAATAGGGTGTGACCAAGGAAAACCCCTATTCCCTAACACAACAACATTTCTCCCTCTTCATGTGAGATTGCCGATCTAGGTGATTTGGAGCATGAAGATCCTTTGTAGAAAAAGTTGCAAGATTGAAGAAATTTGTCAAAGTTGTCATCTTCACAGAAACTCGCCTATAGATTGAAATTCAGAATTTTTGGACTTGGAGATTGGACAAGACGAAAGCTACAAAAGATCACTCAAGGCTATAGAAGTTTCAATAAAACCCTATTATTGGGACTAAATCACCACCTTGGGTGTATGAGTCTGAGTACACCTCTTTTCAGTAGTTTTCTATAGATCCTGATTTATCAGTAGAAGATTCTAGATTTTGCCTAGATTCTAGTAGCAGGACTAAATCACCCAGTTTGGCATATGAGTCCCAGTGCACATCAAAATTAAAAATTGAACCATGTTTTGGACATCTCTAGTCTTCTAGGTGCTTCTTTTTTTATCCTCAATCTCTCATTCTAATTTTAAGTTTCATTTTCTAGGTCACATAGTTAGGTTTGCATATTACTTTTATTTATTTCTTTCTAAGCATTCGCTTAGTGGTGAACCCCTTTTTAATCACACCTAAGGAAACCCCCTTGTTCTTGAATCCTTCCCTTAATTGAATCATTTGGTTGAGGGATCTAGGCTTTCCTTTAATGAACTAGCAGTGAAATAGGCCCTTTCATTCCATCTCCCAGAAGGTGGAACCCTATTTCCTTTGGTTCACATAAAAATATGCCACTATCACCTTATATAATGCACTGGGTAAACCCAAAAAAGTGGTTTACAATTCTTGTGAGGAAAGAAAAGTTGCAAAAAATGACCCCATGAAAAAAAATGGTTTTTGGGGATTCAAACGAACTTCTGGTTTGAGTGAACCCCCCTTTGAGCGAATCCATTAAATGTTGGGTCCCACATTTCTTGGAAAAAGAAGAAAAGGAAATGGTTGTGGAAAGGGGGTTTGCTTGAACCCCCCTGGTTCACTCAAAACCCCCCTGGTTCACTCAAACCCCCCTTTTCCCCCTTCTCTCCCTTTGGCACCAAAAAACTCTAAAATTTTTCCATCCGAAGCTTGAGTTGAGGATGAAAAATGGAGGAGACTTCACAGACCCAACTAGATGTTGGTAGTCCTTGGAACGAGCTATCCAACGAATATAATTTTAATATATTTTGGTTTTATTATGTATTTGTTTTTTTAGTTTGATTAAACATAGGTTTTCCACCAAAAATCAAGGTCATTGTTCTACACATGTGGAAAATAGAAGATTATCAAAAAAAAAATTTGAAAAATATGAGAGAACTAGATATTGAAGTCCTTGATCCAACAAAAAAAAATTAATTTTGATACATACAAAAAAAGTTATGTTGTATATGGTCTGCCTATGTCTGAATTGTAATTGGTTTGACTTTGAAACTTGATTAAGGAAAAAAAATTCAATAAAGCACTATGAAACCAATTGGAAGCACTAGATATCATAGTTACAAATCTATAATCGAAGAAAATAGAATTTTATCCTTCATGGAAAAAAGTTACGTTGTATACGGTGAGCGTCACTCCTTAAAAATAATGTTTACTGAAAAAAACTTGTTTTCAAAGGAGATGGAAAAAGAAGTGTAATCTGATTCCAAAAGTTTTGAAAAAAAATATATTTAGAATCTACAGAAAAAATATCACAAATCACTAGTTTGCATCATCTTCAAATTTCTCACAGTTTAGCCACTATAGGTGCCTAAAAGTGAAGATTTAATTAGAAAAAATCAATTAAGTGTATAGAAGAAAAGAACTCCAATTTTACTATAGTGCTCTAGCTCAATCTAGCCCTCTAAATAGATGATCTCATCAAGGCCCATCACGTCGTAGCATGCATCCCTCTCGACATCCATGTCATAGATAACACGCTTTCCATGGATTATCAATTGAAGTATACGCCACACGTCCTCCAATGTCACTCTGGCCTTGCCTGTGGGGAAGTGGAAGGAGGATGTCTCGCTGTGCCATCACTCTATGAGCACTATCATAATGCCCAAATGTGTCCTCACTAGCCCTGCATATGCAATGTACTTGAGGCCAATCGTCGCCAAGTGCTCCTGAAGTCGCTCGTGCATGCCAATCAATTTTTGAAGTATGGAGGATTTGTGCTCGCGTGAATGAAGAATCTCTACCTCCTCCTACATCAAGAAAGCCACCACATTAAGTTTCATAAAAATTCATGATCCTTATTTACCCTGGTCTGCCTGAAACAACATATGCGTCGTTGTTTGTAGGTGCGATGCAATTTGAAAATTCCAAACTATGCTGCTAGGAGCCCTAAACTCCCAAACTCCGCTACCATAGTGCAATTTGAGCATGCCTAGGTTTAATCAAAAACCCTAATTTTCAAAGTGGCTTGCCACGATGCAATTCTCACATGCGGTCCAGTTTGGAGTTTGAACTATAACTCCAAACTACAACATGGAGTCGTTATTCATGATTATGGCACAATTTGAGGCCACGTGGCACCGAAATAAAGTTTGAAGAGGTGCTATATTGGACCGTTGGGCTAAAGATAACTTCCTAAGCTATTAAATGCACACAAAATATTGAAAAATGAAGTCAAGTCAAGTTGACTCACCAGTGGTCCAGTGCCAGGAAGCATCTGGTACACTTGTACTCAATCTGAGGCATGTCATGGAAGTGGTTGTTGTACCATCTCTTATATGGGTTAGATCTCAAATCACAAAATCTCAAAGGGCTATGTGTGCAAATGAATTGGAAGTGGTCCCTCGAGGCCTATTTAAAACCTAAAAAATAGGGTTTTTTGACCTTGTTTAGTCATCCAGATAGGGTTTTGGACCCCTGATCCCATTTTTTCCCAACCAAAGGCCATTTTGCATCGCTTTGTCACATTTTTTGGTGTCTTGGAGTCAATATGGACCCGTCAGGCACCTTGTCCTCTTTTTTCGCAAGATCACATAAAAATCAAAATTTTCATCCAATCTCTCGAGGGGGCAATATATTGGCGTGTTTCTTCTCACCAAGGTAGCAGTGGGGCAATTTTGAAAATTGAAAAAAATTGAAATTTGATCGAGACACTTTATTCTTTGAACCAACGCAATGAGTACTTTACTTCAAAGAGGGGCAAAATGTAGACATGGAAAATATATCAACACACTTGATCCGGATTTACTAACATTGTTTCGTCTTGAATCATTTTCTTAGATAATCATCACCTTTCATCCCTTAATTGAATAAATCAGTTTTATCTAATTAAGTTGTCATCTTCCTGTTAATTAAATTAATCAATCTGATCTAATTAACTCTGTATCTCTATTTAATTAAATAATTCATTTTATTTGATTAAATCTCTAAAGTCATCTTATTAAATTAAATAAATTAAACCTTATTTGATATAATCTAACATCACCCCTCTTTAATTAAATAAATCAAAATCTTTTGTTTAATTAAATATAAATCATATTCCTCTCAACTTTTATTTAAATCAATCCAAAAATATAAATCAAAATGTTACATTAACTAATCCCCTATTAAATTAATCAAATCCTAATTAATTTAATCCTAATCACCTGAATCCTCTCAATTTTGCAACTTGCACTAATAAATCATTTCTTTGATTTAATAATTCCCTAATTACTTTCAAAATGGCATAAAAAATGGAATATTCCTCCAAGTTTGAAAATCCCTCCAAATGGATTTTTCCTTCCAAAAAGGAATTCATTTCCTCTTACATGTCCTTGTGCATTGAGCCAAGTGGCATTTAATTCATTCCTTTCTCCCTCCAACAAGTCATTTCACAAATTTGAAATTCCACCTAATATCATTTATTGTGCACATTCATCAAAATGTGCTCAAGCTTCCTCCATTCACATCTTGAAAAGTGGCACTTTCCCATTAGATGTTGAATGATCCCACATTGCTTCATTTTTCTCATTCCTCCAACTTGTCTTTCTATAAAGAGAAGGTTTTTCTTCTCATTTTGGATCCACAACTTAGAGCAAAGTTACTCTCTTCACATTGAGAGCTAATTTTAACCATTTCATACCATTTGTTGTCATCTTAAATAGGTTATTGCATATTTCACCAAGGATTTCATTGTTCTTCATCAACAAGTGGATCAATCTTCATCAAATCATCACAAAGTTTGCAAAGGAGTTGGGAAAGGGCCAATTTCCACATCAAATTGACACCAATTCCCCCATGAGATTGAGAGTTTGCATATTTAAATAGGATTTCATTGCTTTTCTTGTTTTGTTCTTCATTTTCCTTCCTATTTTGAGCATTGTAGATTAATTTCATTGGGAATCTTAGTTCTAACTTTCATTTGGATCTAATATTGTGTTTGTTTGCTATGTTTGTGCAAGTCTTGGATTGGGGTTCACACAAAGTGATTATCTATTTTTATGCCTTTTTGAATTCTTCAATTCTTCAATAAATGATGTAAAATAGTCAATGAGACAAGTTTCTAGTGAGGAAAATCATTTATATGTTTTGACTTACTAGTGAGGAAATTTTTAGTGAGACATTGAATGTAACCAGTGAGGTTTTAATTTTCCAGTGAGGCTTAATAAAGTAAATTTTTAGAGTGGTTTTTTCTCCCTGTACAGGGTTTCCCACTCATAAATAATTTGTTGTGGCTCCTCTTGATTTGTTGTGTAAGTTGTCTAGAATCATAAGTCATAAGACTCAACCAAAAAGAAATTCAAACCAACAACATTTATTTTGGACCTCAATCAGATACATAAAAAACCATAGTTCACAACTAGTGAATATAGCTCACACTATACGATGAATGAAAAGCCCAAAATTTGTATATAACAACTTCCAACAACCATGATCAACATATCTAACCACGCAAACATAGGAGCAAAACACAAAGCAAAACTCAGAGCAACCATTGAACACCTGCAACCTTTCTTTATTACAATTTTCTCAATATCCTTGACATATACAACCAATAACCTACATCCATGACATCAATGGCAACATCAACTAGTTGATAACCAATTGACTAGTTGACATCAATGACAACACCTTCATTCTTGCAACAAATCCTTATAGGAACCAATCAATAGTCAACATCCTAAAAAAATTTATGCCTAGGCTTGAGGGGTGTAAATCTCAAGAACTCAAAAAAAAAAAAAAATCCAAAATCCAAAAAATAAGAAAAAGGATTGAAAAAAATCGTCCTCTAGTGAAAACCACTTCGGTGGCACTTTGGGCAAGTACATTGGTGAAAACTTGGCAAACAGGAACCTCGGATAAATAAAGCACCTCCATCTATCTTTGGCTCTTTAGCTTATCATTCTTTGCATCGCATCCACCCATCACATCATTCAACCTATTTATTCCATCACCCATCCACGTCTATATCATATCTTGATATTTTTATGTATCGTGTCCCCTTTAACTAGTACTACTTAGCATATTCCTAAGGTCAACTTGTCTTGCATGTATCGAGGTAGTATATGGCATCAAACTAAGGGAAATTCATTATGGATCGGATCAGGTTCTTGTATATCTTAAGGTTATTTGAAATCTCATCAAAAATCCCAAAAAAAATCATAAAATCTCATCAAAAACCAAAAAAATTCAAAATCCTATACAACTAAAATCCAAAAACATTCCTAAAATTGTAAAGTCAAAAATCTAAAACATCCAAAACACATCAAAAATCACTAAAAAGGTCAAAACATCGAAAATCCAAAAATAGTACCATGTCGGACTACGTTGTCTTTGAGCTTAAATGTAGGTAAGGTGATCACTAATGTGCCCCCAAGACACTTTAGGTTAGGAGTCCATCACAATAAACTGACATTCCATCAATTATTCATTTCTCATCAACAATAGGTGAAGATAGTTGAACTACGTGGTCTTTGTGTGTATAACATAAGCAAGGCTCATCTTTGATAAGCCCTCGAGGCCCCTAGGATAGTCTTTTAGGTTAGGTTCTTGGTCAAAAATCATAAAAACCCAAAAACATTTGACAATTTAGAATAACACAAAAACATTTTAAAATTGAGAAAAACCCCTAAAGATTCGAAAAACTTAGAAAACTACAAAAACATTTGAAAACTTAGAAAAAACCCAAAACATTGGAAAACCTTGGAAAACCCTAAACAACCTCAAATAATTGAAAACCAAAATTCACATAAACCTTTAAAAAGACCAAAAACAACCTCAAAACATTTTTGAAATACCAAAAACATTGAAATATTCCAAAAAATCCAAAACCATCCATCCCATTTCACTTCCACCCACAATAAGTTCCTTCATCCATAATAAATCAATCGTCATCTTCAAACTTTGGCAAAACAAATAGAAATCAAGTATCACAAGTTGAAAAGTGAGAACCAAAGTGTCAAAAATCTAAAGTCGAGATCATAGGTAAATGAGTCGGTGTATTTGTATCAACAACCTATCACACACCTAGTCTTAGTCAAAACATCTAATAAACTGCCCTAGGATGCATCCTTCTGAAAATGGGCATCAACATCATAAATCACCTTAGCTATGTTAAATTGGAAAGAGATATAGATAACACTGACTTTTTGTCTTTGATCTTTTCTTATTATTTATCTTAATGACCCAATTTGATGACCTTTCTATGATGTCTCAATGATTTAGATAGAAAGGAATGGGGCATCAATCATTGTCTTTCGTTTGTTGTGCTTGTGGGTATTCTTGTAAAATAATCTTGGTGCATATTTTCTTAGTTGTGTGTAGGGAGGTTGTTTGGAGTAGCTTGTTAACTATTGCATATGCTTTGGTTTGAGAGATTCTAAACTTTTCAACTATATTTCAATGAGTTTTTTGTATACCAAGATGTGAACAAGAACTATCCTATCTATTTGCAGAGTCAAAGTCCATTATACTAGATACAACACTGTCTTGGTTATCAATATCACAACACATCATGTCTATGTCTTATATCAAACATAAGGAATGATGAAAAGTCCCAATCTCATATATGAACAAAATCACCTATCTCATCATTGTAATCTAATAAATTCTCAATGGATCATGGACTTGTTAGAATTTTGAATCAATCTTAAAATTAATGGTCAAATTATTTTATTCTTCTATCTTCTTTCCATGCTAACTTGGTATCATGACAATCAACAAAAACATATTCACACATCCATCTTTCATCCACAAATCATCAACATGCATACATCTCACAACATCATAGCATATCATAATAATAAATAAACATAATCCACTGCATCATCATTATCATTTAAGTTGTTTTGAATAATATAGATTTGTTATTCTAAGAATCTTAATCCATTACATAATCATTCATAACATCCATATCATGAGCATGAACATATGCACCATTTATATATACATCCATATACATACATACATCATGACATCATAAATCATATAGGAAAAGTACACAAACAGAAAGGAATTCATCCATACATCCTACATAAACATATCATATCATTTGCATATCATAAATATCCATGTCATAACATATCATACAAAGATACAAAAAAGAAGATAACACATCCATTGCATTGCATATCATAAACATTACATCATAGCTCATTGTATATCACATGTCACATAAATAAGAAGTGCATCCGTCACATAAATATAACATCACATTGCATCATATGCATCCATACATCCATAAAGCATGAAATAAAGGACATCACATCATAAATCCACATCATCATCATCATCATATATATATATATATATATATGATTGTCATGGTATAATATTTGAATCAGTGTGTATAAATATCATCAAATGTACAATGTACAAGAGGCTATAAAAAATGAGCCTATGAATGTGTATTTGTATAAATAATCAGGCAAGAAATCAAAAAAGTATCTATGAGGAGGCTACCCATGGTAGCTACTCAACTCCTCGGGTCTAACTGAGAGCTATCCATCACACTAGTATAGAAACAACAATAAACTATTTAAAAAAAATACTAAAAACTGCTTATAAATGACTATAGCTGGTCACATGACTACTAGTAGTTTATTGTCAGTCATATATAACACAACCAGATTGATGACTAAACCATTTTTAGTCATTTATTGGTTGTTTTGATTGATCAATTTGGTAGTATATTTAGTCATCAATTTATTCATTCATTGTTGTGATCTAGTCACTTATTTAGTCACTTTGTTTCCACTGATATATTTAGTCATTGATTTAGTCATTGATTGTTGTAATTTGGTCACTTATTTAGTCATTTTTTATTCACTAATATATTTAACTGGTCACTTATTTAGTTTTTGATTTAGTCATTGATTGTTGTAATGTGGTCACTTATTTAGTCATTTTTTTATTCACTAATATATTTAGTCATTAATTGTAATCATCATTTTGATCAATTTGGTAGTAGATTTAGTCATTTTTATTCACTAATTTTACTTGTAATATATCTAGTCATATTTATTCACTATTAACACTGATTTCTGTCAATCGGTAGTATGTTTAGTCAATTTAATTATTAATTGATGTTATTTAGTAGTATATTTAGTCATTTTAATTAACTGATATTTAAGGATTTAAGCATAGAACATAGAAATACACATCAATCATCAATTGCACACAAATATAAGACAACCATTGAGAAGGAAAAATCAGTGAACTTTATTAATAAAAGAAAGGTATTCTAGTTATAGCTTAGAAATAGAGTATTACAATTGTTATTTTCAGTCACAAGACAAAAAATCTATGTTACAATATTGCAGAGAAATGACTACAAGAAATAAACTTCTCCAAAAGACTTCTACAATGATGGAAACACATGCTTGAAGCCCTAGTTCAATGTGAGCATGCCCCTAATTTCATCTCTTAAAACTTCTACAATGTGGGCAATCTTCTTGGAGCAAGCTATAACATGTAGAATCCAAGGAGATTGTTGATCGTGTCCCATATATGAAGCTCTCTCCTTCAATGCAATCAACAATAAGTCGGCTAGAATATTTCCTCCTTTATATGCAATGTGCCATATGATATGAGAAATGCTAGGGTGTTGTCTTTTCTGCCATGAATGAAGTTGTGTCTCAATACAACCAAAAAAATAATATCAGTCTCAATTCAGAAAGAATAAAAGTGCATTGTATATTGCAAGTTTACAAAAGAAAGTCCAAACACAAAAAAAAAAGATAAATCAATTAAAAAATTGTAGCCTTGTCAACAAATGCCTTAAATAGAGTGTTCAACATGTATAGGCTTGAAATATGCATATTGAACCCTTGATTTCATAACCTTGTTCAACATTTAAGAAAGGTGATACGCTCAGATTATAGAATGAAGGATATCAACACTAACTAGACTGGAACAACATTATCAACAGAAATTTCCTAGAAACCAAGCCCAAGAATGCCATCAGACTTGGACAAAAAAAATGTCAACCTTGGTTCATGTGTTGCCTTAGTAAAGACATGCACTATTAATGAATCCATTTATACAATAAATTCCAAATTAAGTTGATGATAAAATATCTTTGATATCCAATTGGGAAGCCTTAACATCCAAAAATTACTAACCTGATGTTTCACAACAAGTATCCCAACTGTGACATCATCTTCCCTGTTCACTTTACAAGCACCACCCAATTCAACTTTTGAAGGCACAAACACATAAGGTACTTTTTGCAACTGTAATTTTCAAACTAATGATTAATAACAAAACTTAAGTCATCCATTAAACTTGCAAGAAAAAAACTACTTGAACAAATAAATAGAAGCATCACCAAATGGTTCAAAATTTATCGTCAGTATAAGTCCAAAAATTTGATGTTCCTGTGCAAGTTATTTAGGTTTATTCTCTTATAATTCATCAAAATTAGAAAAAAGGGTAGCAAGTCAGGGGATTTGATTGTGGGAAAACTTCATTGTTAAAAGGGTTTTGTACTATGTCAAACATCATTTCATTAGTTTCAATCCCACCATTTTACCCATGTGATTACTGACCTATACAATAAGAATCAAGCTGTGTTCATTTTATTGGTTTTGGTCCCTTCAATCCACCTTTGCAACATCTACATGATGTAAATATTTCCAGTGAATGGTTGAAACATATCAGAGGGGTAAAAGCACAAAGTTGTGTTACACTTTCAACCAACATATTAGCACAACTGAATTTAAGTATTTCTAACTAAAAATCAATTTTGGTCAAACCTATGATCTAGCAAGATTCATTCTAGCTAAGTTAGATACTTCCACAACTCTTTCAACTAAAATTGTTGGCTAAAAATACATGGAGCACCACTTTGAGTCCAATTTACCAAAAAAAAAAAATTATTTGAAAAACTTGAAGTTTCAATAACTCTTGCTAATGTAATTAACATTTTTTTAAAAATATAAAAAATACCCTCTTGTAGATCCATAAGTGTAGTTTTCAAAAATATATTTTTTTTAATATTTTAATTTTTAATATTTTTTTTACTATTAAAAGTAGGTTATTAGCTCAAAATATTAGGTTGATTACTATGCCAAGGAAAAATACTAAAACTTATTAAAAAAAATTGAAAAGAATATGATGCACTAGATAAAAGAATCTATTTCAGGATGGTATAATTTTTCTTCCATTTTAGATAAATATTTAATATGAAAGTTGATGTTCGATGGAAACAACTATTTTTTGATTCATGCATATTTTAATATTTATTTGAAAATATATGTTTATCAAAATTGGAAAAAGATATATCCATGCACTAAAATTGCAAGTTATAAATACACACAAAAAATTTGAAAGAAAAAAAAAAAAATTACTATAGAAAGTTTGACGTCCCATGCAACTTCATTTTCAGCATTTTATCAGCAACTAAATTATAGTGTTAATTTATTAAAAACTAGTTTAAAATATTTTTTAAAAAACACAAACATAAAATATACTAAAAAATACATATTTTACTAGTTTACATCATTTCAAAATTCAAAACATATATTCCACTTTTTAGTGATTCAAGTCTAAAAGTTAGATCAGCATTGGTTGTTTCCTTTATAAAGTGTGACACAGCTTTGTGCTTCTACCTAGAGGCAATTGAAGGAAAGCCTCTCACAAATTAAGGAATGATTCAGGTATTGCATGGCACATGGAGTTAGCCTAAAAATTTTGCAATGCCCATCTAACATCTTAAAAGGTTGCAATAATGTCAAAATTCAAAATGGTACAAGGAGAGAGAAAAAATAATACCTTATCTTTGGCCAATAAAATCAAAGGATCAAGAATGGTAGGAGGATATGTATCAGCTGCCATAACTATAAACTCTGATGTTCTAAAATATAACGTCTTCGTTGTTGCAACACCCTAAACTCGTTCAGTATTAGCAAAAAAGAAACTAGATATTGATCCACTGCCATGATAGTGGATCTCATAGGATTCTCCTTCACAAACAACAAATGATATATATTAATTGTTTAGCAACTTCCTTAATATCCCCATGTAAGTAGACTAAACTAAGTGAGGTTGAGGGTTTGAAGTAGAGTACCATCTTCTTGGTATGTGCTTGACTTTAATCATGACTTATATCTTGAATGAAAATAGCAAGCTAGCTACACTATAAAATCATAGTTAGAAAAATAACCATGAAATCCTCTTTAATTAAAATAATCCTTCTAGATATTTCAAGACAAGATATTTCAGTTAATTTCTAAGAGAGCTAATTTCACTATCTAAATAGCCATCAATCTATTTATTGTATATAATTTCCTAGAATTCAGAATTTGAAAGTAATGAAACTAACCATAATTGCCAAAGATTTGACACCAAAATGTAGTACAAAATGAATTGTTTGAAAACAAATATGTTGTGATAAACCAGATATACCCTTGATATATTGATTTATATAACAAGGAAAGATCAAACTGGAGACAACAAGACAACATTCATTAATTTACTTCAACAAACAATTGAAACCAAAATTCGGCCACCAATTATAACTTCATTCTATTGATTTTCAAAAAGATTTTACAATACATTTCAAAATTTTGTCCTAATTGACATGTCAAAAAGTGTCTTGTCAATTACCTACTTTTAACATAAATCAAAAGTCTTAATTATAGTTGTTTACATAAAACTTTAAAAGTAATGAAAGATAAGAAGTGAAGAAAATTTATCAGATGTTGAAGTCCATAGCACTCACAAGATACAAAAGTCCATTACTCATCGTAAGGTACTCATTATCATTCAGATCTAGAAAGGTCCTCTCTCCATGATAGTATTTGCAAGGCTTGATACTTTGTTGCAAGGCCTATTCTTCTGGGGGAGCTAGATATGTCTGCTCCCATTGGTACACCATGTAATCATGAGGCCATTTGTACTCAAATGGCCTTTAGCAGAGGTCCTTTCAACCCTCTTCCCATCTACCCAAGGCAGAGGGTTGAAAGGCCCTTTGCTAATTTTTTTTTCATTTTTTTACAACTTTTCTACACAAAAATTATTAGTATAGTCTCCTAATTGCAAAATAAAATAAAAAATTGAACCTTGAAATGGCCGAGTGCTCAATTTTGCTCAAAATGAGAAGCTTTTCACTTGCATGGCTCTGATACTATGAAAGAATGTTAGCCAAGTTCTGCAAATGAAAAACAATATAAACTTCTACAAACCATGAGCACAGAAAAAGCCAAATTGATATTCAAGAGATGGATTCAAGAGTACAATGAGCCTTGCTTATATAGGCAAGGAGAAGGAAACCAAGATCCACCAAAAGTGGATAGGATAAAAGGTCAAACACAGAGATAGGGTGAAACTCCTAACCATCCATGAATGAAGGGAAAGACTCCTTCAACATGGAGTGGTGGTGGATAGCCACCCACAAAGATAGCGAGAGGTGTTAAGGACCATTTCCTTGACACCTAAGTAGGTTTAAGAAAGCCAAGTGTACATCTATGTGTACACCAACATTTTTGAAGTGAGATTAATTATAATTTGGACATAGGTTACTTCGGTAATGTATAATATTCTTATTTATCATAAATAGTTTTATTTATTTTATTGAAATAAGAGCATCAACAACTAGTGTAAAAATATATCTATATATTTTTTTCATTTTTTTTTTTTTCACATGTGTGAAACAAAGACCTTGATGTTTAGTGTAAAACCCATATTCACTAAAAATAGAAAGTAAATATAATATTTAAATTAAATTATTCAAAATTATACTTTTTGTAAGGCTTATAGTAAGGGCTACATACTTACAAAATCAAATTTCTAAATGACTTCATTTGATCACCCAAAAGGTGAACCAAAAGTGGTTTTTCTTTCTACATTGTGATAGATGCAGATGAGACTCTATCAAGGGTTCGATTTAAGACTAGTTGGTTCTATTAGAGGGGGCTTGATCTAAGGGGGTTTTATCTAACCCTCTTCAATTAAAAAATTTTAGATTGAACCTTCCAAGGCTTAAATCATTAAATTTTATAAAAAGTATATGATTTTAGACAAAAATCAGGACGATAAACAAAGTGGACACACTATTGTGATACCACCCAAAAACAAAAGGAAATGATTGTTCATGATCCAATCTTAAGGATAGATTATAACTATAATTTAAACTATTATAATAAGCTCATAAAAAATAAATTGAGTATATCTATATGTATGTATGTATGTGTATATATACCTGTACATATAAATACACATATATCCATGCATACATACATATATATACATGGATAAATATATACACACATGGGGCAGAGGACCTAACTCAATTGGCTAAAACATCCTATTGCAGGAAAGAGATCATGAGGTCTAGTCTCCTCTCCATCCTCGTGGTACTAGAGGGCATGCCACACCAGCATCACCAATCACGTGAAATTTTTTTACTAGACGCACTACAGTTTATAGGGGGACTACCTGATTCTTGCAGTCTAAAAAGAATAATTTAAAAAGTAAAAAACAAAAAACAAAAAAATGTATACACACGTACATATACATTTATAAATACATACACACATACATATACACATATACATATATATAGAGAGAAAGAGAGTTTAAACTTAAAATTATTATATAAAATTGAATAAACAAATTATTTCCTAATTGTATACATCAAAACCATCAACTTATCAATGGGCCCTTGGTCTATTGGTGAAGTTGAATGGTTTTGAATGAGCCCGCTAAGTATCAATTCTCATTGAGTGTAATGCCCCAAGATCATAAGGGATGAGGCCAAGATTGTACTTCAAAAGACTTTGACAGAGTGAATACCCCTCAATTATTGGCTCTTAGTTGAAGAGCTTTCAACCTAAGATTTGTGCTCTTGTGTAAGACAGCTAAACAATTTTATAGGTTTGATATAAAACCCTCCTACAACAACAAAAAATAAGAAAATAAAACAAATAAAAAACATGATTAACCCAAAATCACGTTTACAACAAGACCTCTCATAAACCTTTGATAGATGTAACAATCATTGATACGCTAAGAACATTTGATTTATGTGATCTCCTCATCCATTGCATTTATTTACGCCGAAGGCATATCCTATTTGAAAGAGGCCAAGCTAAAATTTTAAATCAACGGTATGGAGCCCTCTGGAGATGATTAAACTCATCTTGACCGTCCCTATCAAAGATCAGCCATGCGCAGAAATGTGTATGGAGAAAACATCAACTTGCAAAATATCAGTCTATGTAATGAACCTGGCTGAATTTGATGATCAACGGTGTGCAGTTCTACAGAAAGGATGCAAGACGATTCAAGCAATCTCATCCACTGAAGCCAAAATTTATTGCCGCCAACTACTTCGATAATAATAATGAAGCGGTGACATTGAGAGCTTTCTCTCACAATCAAGTCAGCATTCTTATCATTTCAGTCTCTCGTACGGTCTATCACAAACCTCACTACAACTTCTCAACTTTTTTGCTTTTGATCTGCTTGAGTGGCCCTCCCTCTCGATTTGGTCACAATTGTCGAATGCAAAACAAGCGGAGAAAGTAATTTGTAAATAGGAGAAGAGAGAAGATGGTTTGGATTCCAAAATAGCAGACCGACTCAAGGAAATTCTATGCACAGCAGATTTCACCACCACCACAACTGTGACTTAAAGGTATCTTATCTATATGAACCTCTATAAATTACAGATTTGACGTTGTGCTAAAATCCCAAGGGCCTTGTTCAAAATTTCTTATTTTTTCTTAATTACAATCAATTTTGTGCATTTGCTATTATTATGTGCTACTCTGTTTTGTTTAGATTTTAATGGAGATATTTTATGGCTTCTTAAATGTGGGTACAATGCAATTTATAGGGTTTGAGGGTTTAAGACCTTTTTGTTTACATTCAAATTCGTCAAATGGGTGTATGGGGAATTTAACATACCTTTAAGATGCATAATGGAGTCTTTGTTCCACCTCTTCTTCGAACTCTGCATTTCACAAATTACAAGTTAATAGCGTTATCATTACCAGATTTATCCTCTCTTGCTTGTAATCAATTTTTATGTGTTATGATATTTTATTTTTCTGGGTACGTAATTCATTGTGTGTAGTGATAAATGAAGTTGATGGAGATAAATTCCATTGATATCTATGTCCTTTGTTCCAAAAAAATCCCTCCTAAATGGAGTTCCAAGAATTGGGTTTTTAAGTCATGTAAATTTATACCTCTATTGTAAGTGTTTACTGTACTCTCACCTCAAAATAATTAGTGCTAAACATCATAATTTTGAAAGTGATCAAAATTTTTACCATCTATATAGAGAAGGATGTGATTTTCCTACATTTTAGACATAAATCATTGTACTTGTGAGTGCTTGGATAGAGATGTATGCGAAGTGTGGAAGCATATACTAGGATCACCAAAGCTTCTTGCTTTGGCCCCATCTATGTGGAGGAGATGTGAATTGCCTAGGCTTCATAATTGTAGATGTAAGTGCTCAGATAGAGATGGATGCTTAAAGGATCACAAATTGTTTGACAAATGACTCCAATGAACTGTTGTGGGTGCTTCTAATATATGCACAAGGGGGCTTGTTGAAAGAGCATCAGATATTTTAAGAAAAGTGCAACTGGTAGACATAAAGATAATCTGCATCCTTTACTTACTTCCCAGAGAGCACCAAGATGAGAATTTTGGAACAGGGCATGCAAATTGTTTGGCATAATGGATCAATAATCTAGTTTTGTTAACTAAATTCATCACTGGATATACACTAAATAGACTTGGTGATAAGTGTTAAAAAATTTAAGCAAATACAGTCAACAGGTGTGAAGCCAGACTTTTCCAACCTCACAATTGTGCCAAGATTGTACATTCACAAGTGTAAATGTTTATATTGTTATGTTAATAAGCAGCAGGGCAGAATACTTGCAATGTGTTGCCAGATTGTAGCTTCAAAATAGGATGTGAAGACCAAAAAGATTCATTGAGATCAAATTTTTTGGTGGATGTGATTGTTGTTTAAATACTTGCATGAAAAATATGATAGCAACCCAAAGACTCATGAATTGTTTGACAAAGTGCATTGCTCACACATGATCTACTGGTCTGCGATATTTGCAGAATTTATAAAGCATTATTTGTTTGCTAGGATGTTGTCAAACTCTTGGTTTCTTGAAGAACTTGACTATACAGTAACACTTAATTTAGAATACCATTCATTGATAAATATGGGATAGGTGGTATGTAAAATTCTAGAAAATTTCATTCACTTTTGCTAGGCATTTACAGGATAGTGGAATGTGCTTACAATCTTGGCCAGTTGTTTTTCATCTCATTGCCATGCTATTTTAAAGGGTGGGGAATGTTGGACAGCAGTCATTAACCATCTAAAAATAAAATTTATGGCAACTCACTATTTTGGTTTTTCTTTTATAATATTGACTATAATGAACAAAAAATCCTCCAAAAACCAACTGGTGATCGTTGCCAATCAATGGGAAGATAAGCAATGCTAGGACCCATTGGAAATTCTCCACTACGATATTCACCAAGGAAGAGACTTGAATTTTTGTAAGTTTTAAAGCTTTGACAGCTTCGTTATCATGTGAATCTCAAAGACTTTGGTACTAAATTGTAAGCTTTTTGTCCCTACCACTTTATCTTGGAACCAAAATATTTTCCCTTTCTTGTCATCAGTGAACTCGAAAATAATTGGTGTACAATTCCTATTGTTGTATCTCCATTATTATACTATAGAGCAGATTTTAAATTAGTGATGGTCAACACCATCCTTTCCTAATTGCATGTTTGAAGGTGGAATTTGCAAGCATGGTGCCAAACAAAGAAAGGAAGTCCATTCCAACCTCTTTTGTGCACACTACGAACCAATTTTCTTGGTAGTTCATATTGATTCTTTTTTTTTACATTGGTCCTGTTTAAATTTTTTTACAGAGAAAACTATATATTGACATGTTATTTCCTAATATGGGCTCTATGGGAAATGCAAGGGCATTCATGGAGTCATTAGAAGAGGTAAATTCATGTTTGGTGAATTCTTGCCATTTGTAGTTTGAAAATAAGAGTATTTTTATTTCATTTTTCCCCTTGTCGATAAATGATATAATGTTCTCTCTAAGAGACCTATTTCATGATCTACTTCTCTTGTGGAAGTACTCACAAGTTTGGAAGACAACGGAGCATGTGTAACATATTTAATACGTAGTTCAATAGGAAATAAAATCTGGTACAAAGGATACATCATTATGGACCGTTCTGGATACTATTTTAAGCTGTGATGTTCTAGTACTTATCTACATTGGGACAAGTCAAATTAGTAGTCACATTCAAGGAAAACAATAGAGAAATGTATAGCTTGAACAAGTACACTTTAATTAATGCACCGGACAGTTTTTCCTAGGCGTTACTATCGATCCATCCTTGTTTATATAACTATTATATATTGTTATACACATAGTAGGATCTAGGAGAGGGATTATTTTTGGCCATTTTTGGCCCATATAGTAGTTGGAGAATGATTTATCAGATATTACAATGGTATTATCGATGTTTGTATTCTTATGAAGATGACTGTAGTGTGCTTGATGAACCAAATTGTAAATATGAATATGCAATTTCATTCAATTCCATTGTGCTGATTTGATATCAACTTTGGTTGTTATAGAGTGATACTATGATTGAAGGGAATTCAGCATTCATACTTACCATCATTACAAAACTCACCCAAACTTGTTGAATGGTCCAAACTCACTCAAATGAAGAGCCCATCAAGAATCAAGTCTTGTTGAATGCAAAGGCTTAATACTCTGAAGAGATGGAACCGAGATTGTGCCCTAGGCTGAAAGAGGTTGATTTTTCATGCACTTAAGACAATTCATGCTTATGATACCAATAGGTTGCTTAAAGTACTCAAGATTTTTATCTTGTCATCAAAAAAAAGAAAAAGAAAAAGAAAGGTCTAACTTAGGATTTAACTTAAGTTGGCTTCTTCATTAATTCTGTTGAAGGGCATAATCTGCATGCAACATCGTAAAGCTCTACAAGTAGTTGTCTATTTTATATTTCATTGAATTTATCTCACACAGTGCTTCCTTTTATTATGTTTATATATGAAAGTGTGAGTGTCTCCTTAGTTGGAAATCCAAAATAGTGTTTTATAACAAACTCGTCTTGAGGAGGGTTCAGGTTTTTTTTGTGACCTCATACAAAGATATACAAGGGAATTAGTCTTTTGAAAGTTTAAACCATACGGGGTCCTCATCTACTAATTTAATATTGAAAGGGTTTTATTGTTATGATTGTTTTTTGGTTTTTGTTCTTGAAGTCATTAACGATTGCGCATTGTCTACGTTCATACAGATAAGCTGCCTATTGAAAAACTCTATCACTTTCTAGAATTCAAGCTTCTCAGACAATGGGCTCCTATCTTTAGTGAGATTCCTCTTGGACCACAATGAAATGGACATGGAAATGCATCTCTTCAATTTAGCTTAATGGGTCCCAAATTATATGTCAATACTAGTCCAATATGTAAAGTCTTTTCAAATTCTACAGATATTGTTGTTTGTTTTGTATGATAAGATTTTAGGAAGATTTTCTGATTAGCAAATGGGCAGGTCAATGCAAGTAGGAGACCTGCGACTAAAAAAAGGACTGCAAGGGTAAATAAGAATTGACTCTTCCAATTGTAGGTCTGTAATCCAGAGCTATCAGGTCAATGCAGGTAGGAGACTTGTGACTGAAAAAGGAATGCAAGGGTAATAATAATTGACTCCTCCAGTAGTAGGTCTATAATCCAAAACTATTATTTCAGAAAAGAGTTTCTTCCACTATTTCACAAAAGATTTTTATCCAAATTATGCATGCCCTCAGCATTTCTATGACTACATATTCTATAAAACTTCATGTAAGAAATGCTTGTGGAATAAACAGGGCAATATTAATAAATTTGTGTTTTAGATTATAACAAAAGTTAAACTGTGAGGTTTTTCAAACTATATGAAGACCCCAAGAACTAACAGTTTTCTATGTTTTTGGACGTTTCAAAATGGGATCATTCATTGATCTTGTTAGTTGTAGCAACTGTAATGGCTTGCTCTAATGGTTTTGTGTCCCTTGAAATTGGTATGTGTTGTTGCTTACCTCAATAAAAAAATGAAGTGGATGGAAAAGTATTTTTTCCATAACAAACAAATAATATGCCTATTGCAATGTAAATATTGTTGCATTTGTTTCTTCCTTTCTTTTTAGTAGTTGGAGTGGGTTGGCTTTAAAAATGTAACCTGAGATATAATTTCCAAATAGCATATTGGTCTTATCTGAGTTTGCCTTGTAGAATTAGGAAATTGAGTTTGGAGCATGAAGTCTTTCTTTAGTGATGGATTTGTTAAAAATGTAATTAATCAATTTTGATAGTGGAAATAGTATTTTTGTATTATGACCAGGCAAAGCTAGCCAACTATGAGTATGGTGTAAGAGAAGATATTCTATTTCATATATTTTCTTTTTGAAGGGAAAATGTTGCTGCAACATATTAGTTGGAGAAAATATATTCAGCACATCTTGGGTCCAGCATTTTTTTTATTTTGTGATGTATCATTAAAGTGCAAGGTTGTGTTTACACGAGAAGAAATAACAAAAGTACAATAACTAGTAATTACCATGTGGGGAAAAAAATTACTCTTTTGCGGCTATTGTAGTGCAAAATCTTTTGTTATGTTTTATTTTGTATGTTTTACGAGTTTTAAAGCTACACATTTTATGTGAAGACAGTTAATTTAAGGTTTGTGATCACTGTAATGGTTTGATTGTGAGGACCAGTATGACAGTAGCTCATGAGATACTGGTTTGATTGTGAGGACCAGTATGATAACAACTCATGAGATATTGTCTTATTTTGCAGGGTAGGCTTTGATTTAAGTGTATGTTGGTGGCAATGAGCATCTTACATGGGGTGCTTTGGGTGTTTGTGGTCCTTGCCCCTACTGAAGGTTTTGTAGTGTATTGTAGAATATGGTTGCTGGTGATGGCAATTACATCATTTATTATTTCTAATTAAGTTTTTCCCATCTTCCAATCAACTTTTTTACCATTGCACATAATAAAGTCTCATATGCATTAGTAGTCTTATATGTATTATTATCAATTTAAGATGATTTTATTTGATTTTTTATTAGAGGAGGCCACAAGAATAGTGTATTGTTCTTAATAATAAGTAACTAATAAGCTTAGCAATTTTTTCAATGGATCAATCTAATCAATTAATTTTCCTAATTGAAAATTAAGCATCTTCCTTTTTCCACCATTTCCTATGGAGTCTCATGGAATAGGATTGAGAAGGAGAGGTGGGATTGCATGGCACATATCAGGCATATCAGGGGCTAGTGGAGCATTGGTATAGATACATCCACCATTGCACATGCGTCTTTGTTGCAAAAGTCTACCATTATTTGTATTGTGCAGTTAATCATGGTTCACTAGAAGGGAGTTATTCATAGCTTGATAGTTGTTTGAATGCTCAAAACTCAGGGAGTAGGAGGAGATGAAAAATCACCCTTAGTCTCATGGGTTCCTCATTTTGTCCCTATTTATTCCCTTGTGTTTGAGGGTACATGGCTTGTTTATGCTTCTTGAGATGTCAAATTAGCTGTGGTGGATGTTAGGAAATCATATCAACTGCAAATTATAGGTTGGTTGTGTTTCTTGACACCATTCTTACTTTGAGTGTTCCTGTATGGTGTGCACCCATCATACAATGTGTCTTTTTACATAAACAATATCTTCTTGTAAATTTATGCCATAGAATGTCTTCTCCTACTCTCAACATGGTGGCATATTGTTTACTCTCAATCCTCTTAAAGCATGGCACAAATACAAGCCAACAAAGGACAAATTTATTGATGGTTATATTCAAGCACAACTTTATGCCATGTGGTAACAGTAAAAATAACCTCAATATTTTGTAACCTTTTATATTGAGACAAGTAGTTTCTGGATTAGAACACCAGACTTCTGTTGCTTTTGGTAGCTTGCATGCAAAAGCCTATTTGTCTTTGCACATAGGCAATATGAGCAGATAATACTTCAGCTATTAAATAAAGCTGCATGGTAGCAATTTTGCATATGATCCAAGTTGAAAAGAAATAACATGTACTTGTGTACAACTAATTGTGATTCCATAGAAATTGCATTTCAATTATAAAATTGATGAATTGGGAGATCAAAAGATTCTAGGAAGATAAAACTCTTGATTTAGGTTTTGTTTTTTTATGAAAGTGTAAAAGACTACACACTCAGGCTTGATGGTCAGTCAACATTTATTGGGAAGGTGCTCACTTTGCTATATCTCCATGTGTCATTTTTCCTAGTGATTGCATTCAACTGTCAATCAAGGATGATTTATGAGGTATTTCAGACACAACATATATTTGTCAAATCTAAGCAAGATTTAGTGTCTTCTTATCTAAATTGTCATATATTCGTGTTGGATTCTTTACTGCAATCTATTGATCTAAATTTTTAACTACCTTAGTTGTCATTTTTACCCTCTGTTTGAGGCAATTTCTTAGTTTCAATCTAAGGATATGATTGTACTATTTTCTCATGGTGCTTAGTTGTCATGTTTTACTACATATAGTTGAATTTCATTCCAATTTCCATGTTAATTTATACCTTGTGATATGTTCCCTGTCTGAGTTTGCTTGACTCTTCCCCATTCTATCTCTATAACTTCTCCAATGAGACCTTTTTTGCACAAAAATCATTTGCTAAATGGCCTACCAACTAACCTCATGTAGAACATAAATGTATTGAAAAAAAAAACGAACAACAATTTCTCAAATTAACCTTCCACGCTTCTTCAGCATACCCCATTGCACACCAAGGTGCAATTGCTAGTTTATTTTATATTTAACAAGATAATTTACAAAAGAAAGAATAGTGAATATTCCTTATAATGAAAAGGAAGATAAGTTTTAAAATCAATGGTCTCGCATTTCCGTTATTGTGCATACATCATCGTTCAAGAAAATTCCATCCGCGTACGTCCAGAAAGCACGGGGAAATGTATTCGCACCCCAATACACGATTATAATTCAATTCCGGACATAAAACGGGATGGCAAATAGTCAAAAGTCTTCCTTTCCGGATTATGTAAATTTTACAATACCTATCATGTTTTCCCTCGTTCTCTTCCATCCCCATCTTTCTCCCTAATTAATGTTAGTTTGATGTTTCTCTTTTTACCTTTGTCCCAACGTTGCTGCAATGGAAGCTCTGTCTTCTCTGCCTCACCATGTTCATTATTTTCTGCCCTCCGATTTCCTTGTCGCTTCAAGCTGCAGCCGTTTTCTGTTTATGTTCTTCACAATTCTAATATCATTGCTGTCCTCTCACTGTAATGGAGCATGTGACGAACCTTTCAAATGTGGGATTTATAGTTTGCATTATCCTTTTGGACCGAAGAATAGCGGCTGTGGTGATCCTGCGCTTCAACTCGTCTGTGATCGCGACAATGGTATGCCCCTGCTTGATATTACGGGACACCAATACTACATACTAGAGCCAAAAATCTACTTTGAAGGGAACACTAGCCATACCATGACAATACTTGACAAGAACCTATGGAGATATCCATGCGAGCCATGGTGGAGTAATAACACAGCGCAGTTCTGGTCAGGCCGACAATTTCAAATAGGAGATTACTACAAGAATATAACTCTATGGCAGTGCGACGAAGATATGATGTTACTCACTAACGCAACCAGTTTACTATGTAACTATCAATGGTATTACATGCCCACTCCAAAGTCGAGTTTGACTGCGATGTATTGTATGTTACAAGTTTAGCTACCAGTGAGGATGAACCTTAACGCTGATGCTGGAATGCTGAATGCAATTATACAGCAAGGGCTTGAAATAAAGTGGAATTTCAGCGAAGGGTGCGAGGGTTGCGGGTTCTGTAAGTACAACAATACAACGATGCGGCCATTTTGCGAGATAACCCATAAGAACTGTAAGTGTCTCAATTCTGTTTCTTACAATTTCATTACATCCGAAAATTTTGTTTTAATGACAGAAGAGTCGGAATCATTTAGCATTTGATTAGATGTATATTTTATTAATTCCAAAATAATTACTTCCAAACATTAATGATTCTTGTAATTCAAACGCTCTCAGTGAATCTGCCTTCACCGTCATTCTAGGTAAGCATTGTTTCCCTTTTACCATGTAATTTTTTAATAGAAAAAAATTGAGAAAGAATATTATTTTCCCTTGAACGAACTGGAAAGATATCTCATGTGTATCTTCATTGTAAACCAGTTTGCTCAGAGGTAGGTGTCGCTCTCACAGCAGCGGTAGTATTGCTTTTTATTTATTATTGGAGGAAAAGAAAGCATGACAACCCACGGTCCATTTCCAAGGTAGAGATGTTTCTACACAAGTATGTTGATGAAATGCCAACCAGATATTCGTATTCAAGCCTCAAGAAGATAACCAACAACTTTGCACATAAGCTGGGTGAAGGAGGTTTTGGTGTGGTTTATAAAGAAACGCTTCCGAGAGGAAAACTTGTGGCAGTTAAGATGCTTGAGCAAACAAGGCAAAGAGGGAATCAGTTCATGAACGAAGTGGCAACCATCGGAACGATCCATCACATTCATTTGGTTCGTTTGTTGGGGTATTGCTTTGAAGGACATACAAGTGCACTCGTGTACGAGTACATGGCAAATGGATCTCTCGACAAATTTATACTTGAAACAAAAGAAGAAGATCAAATCCTGAATTGGGATCAGCTGTATTCAATTGCTTTGGGGGCTGCTCGCGGAATTGCGTACCTTCATGACGAGTGTGTCAGCCGCATCATTCACTTCGACATCAAACCGCATAATATATTATTAGACGAGCGGTTTACAGCCAAAATAGCTGATTTTGGCCTGGCGAAACTGTGTGGAAGGGAAGACAAGCACGTATCAATGACAGCAGCGAGGGGGACGCCAGGATATGTTGCGCCAGAGGTGTGGTCTAGAAATTTGGGGCCCGTAACAGACAAATCAGATGTTTACAGTTTTGGAATGATGTTACTGGAGATGGTGGGAGGAAGAAAGAACATTGATGTACAGGTAAGCCGTTCAAGCCAATTTTACTTTCCAGACTGGGCAATTAAATTGGTGGAGAGAGGGGAACTGAGGACGAGGTTGAGGGAAAGAGAGTTGAGTGATGCAGAGGAGGCCAAGGCAAGGAGTCTGACAAAAGTAGGGCTTTGGTGTATTCAATACAATTCAACACATAGACCTTCAATGACGGAGGTGCTTCACATGTTGGAAGGAGACGCCGACGACATCCCAGATCCTCCGACTCCGTTCAACGCTCGCCCGTCATCGGCACCATTTCCTGCCGGTGAACAATCATCGTCCGCTGAGTCGTAGATCACACGCTGGGCAGTAGATCACCCGTGATGTGATTTACCAATCAATATTCTACTGATTTGGTAGCTTTTTACTGTCCAAGCATTCAAAATTATCTCATGAGATAGGTGGTGGACGAGTCGGGCTAATTTTATATGCGATGTGGAATATAGTCATGTTTATAGATGTTAAATGTGGGGACGGGGTGTACTTGTCACGACTTGTTCTTCTAAGTTTGTATTCCTATTCAGTAAACAACTTTCTTTGGTAATATATTTTATCTAGTGAAAGGTGACTTTGTTTTTTAAAGAATTTACGAGGTCTACGTGGCTAAGAGGATTATTCATTCTTCCCTTTTCGTATGTGTTAAGTTTAATCTAGATGTTTAGTTTAACGGATAAACTTTAAAATTAGAATTAGTTGATGTTGATTAATTGATATTGAGAAGCTAACTAATTTGAGATAAAAATGTATTGAAATGATTGATAAGGTTAAGGGTTTATTTGGAATACGATCCATTACTGAATTTTAATATTGAGACGTAAAAAAATGGTTGGAAATTGATATTATATTTACAACTAGACTTAAGGTAATGGGGACTCTACAGCCTTAGAATATGTCTTATTCGCAATCTAGTCCTTGCATAAGGATATAATTTAGTCTAATATAGAATTGATCTTTGTTAAGTTTACAAAAGATGTTCTCTTAAATTTATATTCATACCTAACAAAATGATGTGCTAAAGAGAAAGTATAATTAGGAAGGTAAAGATTGAAACTTTTTTATGAGATTTAATTTGATATTTTAGATGAATATATTATAGAAGTTTCATCTACATCAGCAAGAATTTTTATTTCAAGTATTTTTGTGAAAGAGTTCGATGGATAATCATTTTGAAAACATATAATAGTTGTACTAATTTGCAATATTTTTAAAATTGTGTATAAAAATAATACATATACTATTGGAAATGAATTAATAAGTTTTGAAAAATATAAGTTTGAAAATATGATAAATAAGTTAAGTGGTATGAATTTGTGAGTGAAAAATAAGAGTATCAAAATTTATAGTTATTTTTCAAGATCCATATCATCATTTTCATTGTAGATTTTATAATATATATTAATATAATTCTATATTATACATGTAGAGATTGATGATTGAACTTACAATTCTATATTATTTTTTAACTTATAAATAATATTATATTTATAACTATAATTCAATTAGTAAATATATATTTATTTAAATTTGAAATAATTATATAATATTTTATTGTTATTGATCACAGCAATATAATATTTAATAGTTTTTTTGACTATTTAATAATTATTATAGGAACCTTTTTATTTTAAAATACTTATAAAATTTGATCATTAAAATTGATAAAATAAATAATTTAATTAAAGTAATTAACATATAATTAAACTAAAAATTAATTGAGTTATTATATCAATATTTTAATGTTTAATATTTTGAAGCACATTCACCAATTTAATATATTATTATATTTCAGTTTGATGATAATCACAAAACTAAATCTAAAATATTAATTTAAAAATATTTAAACAATTAAATTATAAAACATTATGTAAAACAATATGATAAAAACTTACAATGTCAAAGACACGTTATATTTACGCCAAAGGCGTGTCCTATATGAGCTTTCCAAGCTCATTTTCCCCTTCGACGGTTATGATGGAGTTACACAGCATGGTTGACAGGGAAACGATTCTCAGCCGTCCATCATTTTTCGTCACTTTTCAGTTGTTTTTTGCCGGTCGTTTTCTCTGCTTTCCCTGCCTTTACCGTTTACCCGACTATTTTTTCCGCTACCATATTCCCGGTTGTTTTTCGCCGACATACCGAGGTCAATGTAGTGACTATGAAATCTGCGGAGTATGTTTTTTAAAATGAAAATCACGGGGCGAGCTACAGCCTGAAAATAAGGTTTCGAAAAGGGTTTTAGAGTTTTAAACATTGCCGCTCATCGTTTCTCGCCATTTTTGGGCTGTTTATCACCGTTTTTCACTGCTTTGCCCGCCATTTTTCACTGTTTTAGAGTATGTTAAAATATTGAACAAGATTGGGTATGCTAAAATATTTAAACGTTTCCACAAGTTTTTCACCAACTCTATTTGTTTTTAGTTTTTATTTGTCAAAACTTAATTTTTTTTCATAGTTATCATATTAGTTAACAAATTAATGTAAACAGTAAAATTGAATAAGACATTATGACACACCGAGTACTAAGGTTTTTTATATATATCACTTTTAAAAGTAAGAAAAAATAAATATTTGTTCTACATTTTAAAAAATTAAAACCACCATTATGAAAATAATCTGCCAGGGTTTAAGAGTGTGTTTATTAAAATGAAAGTAACCGTCAAGATCTTCATAATGAACATATTTAGGTTTTAACATTATGCAATCTGTAGAATAAAAAATAAATTATAAATAATATGATTATACTATCTAATTATTATATTTTTAACAAAATTATACATATATATTATTTATTATTATATTTTATTAATTATTTTTAAATATATAATAAATAAGTTGGTTTTAATATATAATGCTATATTATATAACAATATAATAGTTAATACATAAATAATAAATATAATATAATAATATAATAATAATATAAATATAATAATAAATACATAAAATAATGATATAAATAACAAATTATTTAATTAGTTTAATAATAATTAGGTTTTTAATATATAATGTTATATTATATAACAATATAATAGTTAATACAAAAAATAATGAGCAAATTTAGGTTTTAAAATTACAGCATCCTTTACCCTGTGTAGTTAAGTATAAATTAGCATAATTAATATATAAAGTTTATTTTAGGTTTTAAAATTTCGACATCCTTTACCCTATGTAGTTAAGTATAAATTAGCATAATTAATATATAAAGTATATTTTAGGTTTTAAAATTTCGACATCCTTTACCCTACATAGTTAAGTATAAATTAGCATAATTAATATAGTATGAACTTATTAAAATGAAAATTACACCCCAATAACGAGCACATTTAGGTTTTAACATTACAACATCCTTTCCCTTATAAAATATAATAAATAATTAGTTTTTCATATATAATAATATTATTCTGTAATAGTTGCATGGGTAGGAGAGTTGGCTTAGGCAATGGGTTTGCTCCCCATTGGTCTTGGGTTTGACTCTACTATAGGGACACCCTGTTGTACAAAAAAATATTATTCTATAATAAAAATTAAAAAAAAATATACTAATATTAAAATCATTTTCTAAATTACCTATCAATTGATTTCATTTGCTACACAAATGTGTGCAAAAAAATATTTTTTCCCTAATTCACCTTCCACACTTCTTCGGCCTACCCATTGCACAAGATGCAATAGCTAGTTTATGAACTTCCATCATTTTCGTTAATTATGAGTCTTTTGTCGTATGCTTTTGACAATTCCGCTAGTGAATGCCGAGGACATTTCCTTTGATAGTTCGTGAGGGGTGGGGCCCTACGACACCTGTTTTCGTTAAGCAGGATCATCGTTACTTTGAGGCATATATTATATTTCAACTTAGACAATTTTTCCTTTCCGACGATGCTCCCTTCTTCCACCAGATCCAATAAAATATTCCGTTTTCTCCTTCTGAAAATAATATTTGCTCTTGACTACAGTGTAACGTCCTAGACAAGGAGAGTTACCTCGGAAGTTTCGCCAATTTAAATGAAACAAAGTAGTCCTGTGTTTAGGTAACCAAAGACGTTTAAAGCTGGACAAAGCGTATCCAGTTAAAAAAATATCAATTCAGTTTACCGTAGAACGCACGAAAATTTGACTAGCGTGGATCGGCAGATGGTCGTAAGAAACAAGCAGTCAAAGTGTGTCGTTAGTTAAAAGCAGTCAAATTGCTTTTATGGACAGGCTTCCATTGTCATTTTCCAGTGGTTTGTCTTTCACGCTTGCAAAGCAAGTCATTTCCTCTCCACATGTTTTTCTGCCATATTGTTGAGTTTAACCTTCGTCTGCTTGCTTAATTTTCTGTAGTTTCTCTTCCCCTATCCTTCCTTAAGGAAATGGAAGCTCCCCCTGGTCTCCCTCTGTCACTTCACCTGTATTGTTTTTCTACTTTCCTACGTCATTGTTGTTCGGCCTTTACGCTTCTTCTGCCTGCTGTTGACAGTTCCGATATCATGCCTCTCCTCTCACTGTGATGGAGCATGCGAGGAACCTTCACATGTATTTATAGTTCGGGTTATCCTTTTGGATCGAAGAACAACAAAGTGTGTCGTTAGTTAAAAGCAGTGAAAGTGCGTGTATTGACAAGCTTCCATTCTCATTTTCCAGTTGTTTGTCTTTCACGCTTGAAAAGCAAGTCATTTCCTCTCGACACGTTTTTCAGCCGTAGTGTTGAGTTTAATATTTGTCTGCTTACTTAATTTTCTGTAGTTTCTCTTCCCCTATTCCTCCTTAAGGAAATGGAAGCTCTCCCTGGTCTCCCTCTGTCACTTCACCTGTCTTGTTTTCTACTTCCCTATGACATTGCTGTACGGCTTTTGCGCTTCTTCTGCCTTCTGTTGACAATTCTGATATCATACCTCTCCTCTCACTGTCATGGAGCTTGCGAGGAACCTTTCAAATGTGGTGTGGTATTTATAGGGGAGAGGACCAGTAGTTGTGTGGGCTTCAATTATTGTTATAATAGTTGTGCTTATAGACCAGTAGTTGTGTGGGTTTCAATGATTGTTATAATAGTTGTGCTTATAATATTCAATCTTACCACATATTTATACTATCTATTGTAAATAAATAGTTCGCATGTAAAAAAAAAATTGGTCAAACTAGACTCATACTTGAACACATGTAAATCAATGAATGTCATATTAAAAAAACATAAATACACTGATGAAGAAGTGAAATAATATTTTTTGTCTCAAATAAAATATCATAACTATCCACTATAAGTGTGTCATTTATAAAATAAAATGCTCATTTAATAAAATAAGACACATTTAAACAAGTATTGTTATTATAGTGAAAACATATTGTTCTTATATGTACAACTATTGGGGTAACAATATACAAGCATTGGAGTATTTCATATTAATATTTTGTCCTATCACAAATATTAAACATTGGCACACTAAATACCATGTATTTTCCTATTAAATGTGAAGGATTTTTTTTTTTAAAATAGTGTTCAACTATTGGTAAATTTTTGTTTGATATAAGTTGTATTTTAAATAATTATATGTTGTGATTTTATAACAACAAATATTTTTTTTGTGTTCAACTCTTGGTTCACAAATATTAAACATGAACATAGTAAATACCATGTATTTTCCCATTAAATGAGAAAGATTTAAAAAAAAAAAAAAAGTGTTCAACTATTGGTCCATTTTTGTTTGATATAAGTTGTATTTAAAATAATTATATGTTGTTTTTATAACAACAAATTTTTTTTTTGTGTTCAACTCTTGGTTCATTTGTGTTGAATTTAAAAGTTAGAGATAAAAAAAAATGGTTACCAATAGGTATTTGCTCCATTTAGGTTGCATATAAGTTTTATTTTAAATAAAAATATGATATTCTACAAGCAATAAGTGATATTTTTTGTTCAACTACTAGGGGTATCATGATTAAGTTTTGGTCGAATATTTGAAAATTCAAATTTTGGATACTTCTTAGTAGATGTGCTAATGTGGCAAGTTGCATGATGAGTCACACCTCCAAACTGTAGTTATAGATAGATAAGAGGCCACTGCACATTTTTAAAAAAAAATGAATTTCCTATGATATTTTAGACAATTACTACATGCTCACAATGTTAGCATGCATGAAACTACTAGCCCCTCTCCCCTAGTTTGAGTTATCCTTTGAGATCGAAGAATATCGACTATGGTGATCCCACACTTCAGCTTGACTCTGATACCTACTATGATATGCCTCTTGTATACACCTCAAAATGGGCTGGATAATCTAATTAATTAAATACGATTTATTTGATTAATTGACTCCTTTAATTCATCTACTATTAAATAAATAGAAATATTTATTTATATAGTTCATGTTTAAATTCTTCTATCTTTATCATATTATATTCCTCTTAATTAAATAAAACAATTTAATGCTTTGTTTTATTTAATCATCTAATTCTTCTATTACTTCATCTAAATTAAATAAACAAATTTAATACTTTGTTTTATTTAATTATTAAATTCTCTTATTTATTCTATCTTAATCACATCATTCTATCTTAATTAAATAAATAAGTTCACATCCATTTTTTTAATTTAATTATCTATTTCTTCCATCATATTTATTTAATAAACAACTTACTATAGTTTGATTTATTAAATTAAATATCTTCTTTTTGCTAAAATTGGAATAAACCAAATATTTAGTGCAAGCATATTTCTATAGCTAATCATATCCACCTACCAAATTAGATATTTGATATCCAATTAATTCAACTCAATCTTCACAGAAAATTTGGAGACAAATTGGAGACAAATTATAGGAAAACTTATTCATCTTCTTCCATTGATTCTGCCTATCCTCTGGCTGAATTTTTTCGTGGGGAGGAACAATATCGATAATCATCTCAGGCTTCTTCATCTTTCACCATTGAATTCTTCAAATCAAATCTAGACCTTTTCTTTGCTTCCCCTTCTCAAATGTGTTGTCAGGAATCTATAAATAAAACCTCTTTATATAAGAAATGGATCTGAACTTTGTGGAAACTTACTCTATAGAAATATCAATTGAGCAATCAATAATTTTAGCAAATAGAAATAGAAAATAGCATATCATTTAGTTTATAATCATGTATTTGATTATATATTGCATCTTAATATAGCATCCACTATCATATCACAACATATAACTTTCATTATCAACAATCAATATCATAACTATGTACATCATATAGCTTGCATATCATTTAGCAATCATATAGCTTATCATTCTCATTCTCTATATTGGAATTTTAATAGTCATAGTGCTTATAAAATTTGAGAGCCCTGTGATTTAATAAATCTTTGGAGATAGAGAGCAATATGACGCTTTCAATAGATTTCTTACTTCTATTAGATTAATCTTTGTTTAAATCTATTGATAAAATGTCTTATTTATTGTGTTTGTTATTCATTTACACATATTTTACACACATTAAATTAGTGCCCACTGTGGGGCACAAAAATCCCCATTTTAGCATCTTTTTTGAAAAGTATGCTTGCAAGCTTCTAATGTGTTTTGTCTTAGCACGATCAAAAAATTTTATGGCACATACGATGGATCTTTTAGAAAATCTGAGCATTGTTACAATGCATCCACAAAATATTCTAGTGCATACAACCCCTATTCTGACTCATCCAAGTTTTTGTTTCACTAGTCAGGGAGTTTTCTTTCAGCGCATTGACTTAGTCTTTTAGCGCATCCATCAATTTCTATAGCACATAGAACTTTTATTATAGTGCATTTACATTTTTTTTAGCATATGTGATAACTATTGTGGCACATCTAAGTATTTTATAGAGTTTTAAAAATCTGAGGACTAATTTCTATTTTCTGTGTTCTAGGTGCAAAATACGCTTGTCAAAGATAATTGTTGGAAACACTTATGCTAGTCAAAGACAAAAATTCACAAATTACTAGTGATGTTTGTAGGGATTTAATTTTCTTATTGCTTTCTTCCTTTGGTTAAGATAGTGCATCTAACTTAATTAAAGAAATAGTTTAAACCTCATGTTCTCTAAGTTTCGAAAGCAATAGGCTTATGCTCTCCCCTTAACTGGGTGATCAAAATGCTAGAATTGCTATCCTACTTTACTAACACCTTTAGAAGGCTTGTCATATTGGAAAAAAGTACTCACCCTATGGGAATGACCTAAGTGGGAACAACCAAAGCCAGGTTTTCCAACCCACTCTAATCAAAAGTGAATTTTGGGAAACCAACAATTCAATGAAAGTGTGCAAGATAACCATCCCCAAAATATTTATTCTAAAGATTGGGAGGTCTTGTGGGGGAGTTTATCATTTTCCGCTCTGAACGGATAACCTTTCTAAGAACTTTAGTGTAGAATCCAACTGTGTTAGTTTACAAAAAAATTTTATATCATGGTGCAAGGGGAGGGAAAAATATTCCCCCAAGACACTCACCATATAACTATCAGAGACCATGGCCAAAAGTGGAGGATTCAACTTTGTTAAGACTCGGGAAAGGAAAAAACATGGGCACCCTCTAGGGGGTGGCAGGGCTGTGTGAGCTGACATAGTTGCAAGCTGTGGGTTGTGATATTCTTGTAGACACTAAAAAATGTCCTAAGTTCGCGAGCGTCATTTTTCTTAGTCGTTGTCCTTCGATAATTGAATAAATTTAATTATTCAATTAGGTTTGACCGCATTCCTCTATTAATTAAATAATTTTTAATTATTTAATTAATTCACCTTCTCATCTTTATTATATCCTGATCAATTAAAATTATTTAATTGTGTCACTAATATATCCCTTTCTTCAATAATTAAATAAATCATTTTTTTATTTGACCTTTTATTCTTCTATAATTAAATAATTGTCAAAATTATTTAATTGTGGTTCATTCCTCTCTTTTGGATAAATAATTCAAATTAATTATCCAGGTCTAATTTCCACCTCCCCATTTAATTAAATTGATTAATTTAATTAAATGCTCATTTTTTTATTTTATCTAAATAAATAATTTGGATAAATTATTTATTTGCCACTTGTCATTTTCCTCCATTTTGAATAAATAATTTAAAATTATTGCACCTCCACTTAGTCAAAGATGCTCTATCATAATCCCCTGTCATAACATTCATTTCTATCATAGCCTGCATGTCTTGCATGTTTGTCATAGCTATCAGGCGTCATAGCCATCAGCGTCATAGCTTTTCCATGCATGGCATATTCTTGGTGCATCAATTCTAGACCGTTGATCTTGGCATCTTTTTTAAGACTTAATCTCAACCATCCATTTCATAACATCTCTCTTATGCATTCTCATCCATTGATCTTGGAATCTTTCTAGAAGATTAATCTCAACCGTCCATTTGAATGGTTGTCTATAAAAGCAACCTTCCTTCTCCATTTCCATTTTGAACAGCTAATTATCTCCAACTTTCTTGCTACCATTTGCAGGTTTTTCACAAGTGTTTGAACAAATATAAGGGAAAAGTTGCATAACAAGAAGAAGGAGAGCAAGAGAAAGAATCAACCATAATGGGGAGTGATTTCTTTTATGTTTTGCATTTTTTATTCTCTCCATTATTTGTTTTCTCTTGTTGGATGTGGTTTAATAGCTTAGTAGTGTTGGCTGTCACTTTATCTATGCTATTTTATTTCTAATCCCATCTCACATTTGGTGAACCTAACGTGAATCTTATAATTCTGCAGAGAAACTGGTTTGTTTTCTTCTTTGTTTTCATTGTTTTATAGGATACAACCAATAATTCATATGAAATCCCATCATCTTCTTTTGAGCACAAAAAAATGGACAAATAAAATCTTTTAAAATTATTATTTGAGGTTTGTAGGTCCCATTCTTAGCTTTTCGGAACTTCAAACAGTTTAAAATTTTGTTAAGATTTGAGAAAGTTATAGTCATTTTAGTGATCACAGTTTTTTACAATTTAGCTCTTAAAACCTGAATTTTCTTTTGTTTGTAACACTTTTGTCTTGCAAGATTTTATAAAACATTTTCTAGGTTTTGAAGGTCTATGTCTTAGGTTTCCATAGATATCTACGGTTTAAAAAAAATAAAAATTGGGAAAGTCATCACTATTTTAGTTTGTTGTTTTCATTTAAGCTTTTTTACTAATCTTTTGTTTGTAGCATGTGGCTTTGGAGTGGGGCTCAAAAAAACTGCTTCTTTTGGAGCAACAAAAAAATTGAGCTCCTATTTTTTAGTTTATTTAATTTCTTTTTCTTAGTTTAGTTATTTACTAACTTTTAGTTTGGTTTTTAATCTCTTGTTCTAACTTAGTTTTTTGTAGCTTTCTCGTTGGTCCAAGACATTTATGAAACTACTAATTTGTGGTTTTACAGCTTCGTTAGTCAAAGACTCATTTCTCAAACAATGTGTTTGTGATTTCTAGTTTAGAAAACATTTCCATTGGTGCATTAAAATGAACATGTGCTTGATTCTATCTCACTATGCTTGAAGGTGGTAGGTGATTATGCTCTCACCTTGTGAAAACTAGGTGATCAGAAAACTAGACCCACTTTATTTTTTGTAACCTTTCATACTTAGTAATCAAAGTATCCTCTCCCCTTGTGCTTTCGGATGATCCTGGGTGTAAGAGAAACTATTACTGACTCTAGAACTTGGGCCTGGTTTGGTGGGAAAAAGTACTCACCCTAGGGCGACTTAGACCAGTAGCACCCTAAACCCGAGGGACATCCAACTAGTATATAAAAGTGGATTCTCAGGGAAAGCCCAAGAATCACATGTATGGTTATGACGAGTTGGATCCGAAAGGGGACTCTCATCACATGGATCATGCCCTATGAACGAAATGCCTGTACTAAACACTTTTTGTTTTAGAGGCCAACCATTCTTCAACCGTTGCTTGGTATAGTGTAGGGTACAATATCATGCCCGAAGACACTCACTAGTGATCCCCTTGAGTCGAGATAGCAGTTCTTGGGAAGTCACTACCCAAGAATTCAAAGTTGGTGTGCTCGAATGATGTTAATGAGCTGTGGAGGGGAGCCAATGCCACCAAACTTCTAAGCTATCTGCTCTCGAGAAGGAAAGGTTTTTAGCACCAATCTAGGGTATATCGGTGGGCTATATCAAGTATACAAACCCTTGGCCTATCGACCTATTAGGATTGTTCTTGTCTCATGTGCATTTGCATACACTGAAACATCATGATTATCAAATTTTCAAATAATATTTACCACATTCATAAATTTGAACACAAACAATCGACCTCAAACAAACATCACACTTAGTAACTTGCAACACCTCAAAACATTTCCAAAACCATCAACCAAACATGTTTAACTGTTATCCTCCATATTCACCCTCAACCTATGAACGAAACCAAAGGATTGAATATCTTGACCATCGTTTGAAAGAGCTTGAAAAACAACTTGAATCCCAACATTTGAATGAAGTGATGTAGTCATCTCATAAGCCTTTATCCTTACCCAAAACTACATCATCCAAGTTCAATATCCATGATTTTCTGCAAAGGCTAAATGAGAAACCTAAATCTCTGTCCTTAAACACAAATAATCTTGAGAAATCCTACCATGTCATGCATCTATCTTCATCCCCCATAATTCAAAATAAACCTCATGAGTCTTTCACCCAAGTTAATGAATCTATTCAACCATCCTCTCCTATCATGCCATCTACATCCAATGATTAATGTCAATCTCTTAGTCCAAAGCATGCTAGCATAAACTCCCTTGCACATCAAGATCAAAGCATTCTTTCCACTCCATCCAATGATACCAAAATTCCACAACCCCTTCCAATCTTTGACCAATATCCCATCTCTCAAGAACCTCACAATGATCTCCTTATCTCTTTTTGTTTCATTCAAGATGATTCCCTTCCATCTCAAGAGAAAAGTATCCTTCCAAGCCCTCCTTCCACCTCAGCTAATGAATCCATACCATCTCATGATTCCATCATATCCAATGATCAAGATATGTGTTCCACAAAATATCAGGATTCCCTTCCTCATCAAGATCAAGATAAACCTCCATTCAAGGATACCCTTTCCTTCCATGATGATTTCCATCCTTCTCATGATCAATATATTCCTTTCATACCACTTCATGATGATTCCATACCTAATAAAGAGAAAGGTAATCCATCTCCTACACCTCATGATCCTTTTCCAAGTCAAGATCAAATTACCCCATCACCCCCATGTCAAGATCCTATCACACATCCTAATTCGCCTCATGACCTCAATCCTCCACAAGAGTCTATCACCCCTATTCAAACTATCCATGAACCCCTTACCTATCAAATGGGTTCTCTCACTTTTATCCAAGGTGGTTTACTCGAAGATATTGTTATTCCTTCCATATCACAACCACCTCACGATGGACTTGCATCTTTTTTCATAAATAATATATATCTCGTTGGAAAACGAATGTGTCAAAGTATGAACTACAAAGGAAAATGATTAGGCATTCATGAAAAATTTATCATAGAACTCCTTTATATCCAATAAAATCCATATTATTATGGCCTTGGTTATACACCTCATGCTCAAGACATTGGTATCCATCATAAGTTCAAATTCCATCAAAATAAACCTAAGTATCCTAGTCCATCAAACCTTCCATCTATCCTTTGTCCTTATCATCCAAACCCTAGTTCATCAACCCTTCCATCCATATTGGTTCCCTACATCCCTTCATCTCCTATTCATCAAGAACAATAAAGGCACACACCCTTGATGTCCTCTCAAAATTCTACCTACATTAACCCATCCATAAGACCTCCATATCATTCATCTCCATACACCCATCCCATTGCTTTTTGAAGCAATTTGGGTGCCAAATGTCAAAAGCTTCCATATCAAAATCCACATGTATCAAAGGAATCAACATGTCTCCTTGAAGAGCCATGCAAAAATAAAAGAAAATTTTATCCCAAGTCAAAATAAAAATCCAAAAGGCCACAAAGGCCCGTCAAGTCAAAAGAAAAATCCAAAAGGCCACAAAGGCCCATCAAGTCAAAAGCAAAAAATTCAAAGGCCACAAAGGCCCATAAATCAAGAAGAAAAATTTCAAAGGCCACAAAGGCCCATAAAGCAAAAAGAAGAATCTCAAAGGCCATAAAGGCCCATGAATCAAAAATAAAAGTCAAAAGCTATGTGGATTCCTAAAAGTCTCGTAGAAGAAATAAAATCTAAATTGACATCCAAATTTTCTAATCCAAAAGCTTCCTCCTATCGTCCATCTAAAAATCTATCACCTTCCAAATTCATTTTTCCTCCATCACTCCACCACCCTTCAAGGTGTGTGCCAATGTTGATCTTTCCATCCTTTCCATCTATCCATCAACAAGCCTTACAACCTCCTATACATTATCCAACATACATCCCCCATTATCCTCCTTTAATCGAAACCTTTGTATATGTCCTTAGCTTCTTCCATCATACCATTAATATACCTATGTTTATGAGTCTAATCCTTCTTGCCATGGTTTATTAGAGCACATATTCGAGGGATATTAGCCATGAAACTTGATGCTTGATTCCTCCCTCCATCTCCCTATCATGCATATATTACCTTCCATATCCATATCCTATCTTCCATATTCCTCTTGTACTCTACACTTGGGGGAAAGTTTCATCCATCCTTTCATTCATATCCATTATCCTCTTTACGTTCATCCTTTACCTTTCCACCTTTGATCTTGACAAGATTAAGGATCTTCTTGAACATCGTATATCTTATCCTATACACTTTATCCATATCTTTCGTACCATATCCTTCACTGTATCCATATTCCACCATCCTATCTTAATGCATCCTTTCTTCCCTTCCTTGGTCTTGATGAGGAATAGGAGAAAAGTACTTAGGCATTGTGTCCATATCTTATCGATCTTGATCATCCTATTCATTATCCTTATCTTTCATTCTTCCATTTCATATCTCCTAGCTTATCAAAATCCATGTCCCATTTCCTTCCTTTCTTCTTGATGAGATTAGGGGAAAAATTACAAATGCATGCTTTGGATTCCCTTTCATATCCTTGTGTGTTACCATTCCATCATAGAATTTTCACATCCTTATCATTTATCCATGATTAAATTACCTCCAATGTTGGTCATCATGTCCCTTTGCAACCTTGAATCTTATCATGCTAATCATATTTGAGCCTAGCTATAAAACATTATCCAATCCTCATATTTTTTGTTAATCAATCATAAAAAATCATCAATCTTAATTTACTTAGAGGAATCAGTGACCCTAAGTACTTATCATCAACATGCCTTATGGAATCAATCATTCTTGACATCCAATCAACGAACCATTATCATATTTTGACAAAAAGATATGTTGCTTGGGTGACATGTTTTGCAATGAATCTTTCATTTTGATCTATCATTTATCCATGGTTGCATTACCTCTACTGTGGAAGATCTTATTCCTTCAATTAGTCATATCACATTTCATTTCACTCCATCTTTAAAACTCTAAAAAAAATAAAAAAATCATAAAATGTCTTGAAATAATCCAAAAAAAAATCATAAAATGTCTTGAAAAAATCCAAAAAAATCATAAAATGTCTTGAAATAATCCAAAAAAACCATAAAATGTCCTTAAAAATCTAAAAAAATCATAAAATGTCTTGAAATAATTTTAAAAAAATGATAAAATGTCCTAAAATAATTCGAAAATATCATAAAATGTCTTGAAATAATCGAAAAAAATCATAAAATGTCCTAAAAAACTCGAAAAAAATCTTAAAATGTCTTGAAAAAATCCAAAAAAATATAAAATGTCTTGAAGAAATCCAACAAAATCAAATATTCCAAAAATCCCCAAAAAAATAAAAAATTCAAAAAAATGGTGACACTTTCAGATCACTACATAGCTTTGAACTTCAACAAAATCAAAACATGCAAGTGTTGACAATCAAGAAAACATTATAACATATATATCAATCCACCTTTTAAATCCAACCAAACACATAAATTGTAAGAAGAATCATTTTTACATTGAAGCAAGACTCATGTTTGTTTGTTGATCTTTGCTTATTTTATGGTTTTATCTTTGGTGACATGTCTTTTAGCTTCTTCAGGATGTCTTTGACTAGAGAGGAAAGGATGGGGCATGTTCATTTGTTTGTTGTTTGTTGATTGTTTTTTATTCACAAGATTAGTCATCTTAGGACATGGTTGTCTAAAACCATCGAGGACCTATGAGTTTAATGTGGATGAGAGCATTCCTTATCTGATAGTGTCTTCCATGTAATAAGTATTCAAGTCATGATCTAAGGTTCTTATACCTAGATGCTTATACTTCATTACTAAATAAAAATTGCAAACATTATTCAAGTCATCTAGATGTTCATGTTATCTAGACGCTTATACTAATTTGCGACATAATAAGCCCAATGATGATAAAATCACTTAAATGGTACAAGAGGCTTCATCACCTTCGTTATCTTCCATCTTGCATTTAATTTTCTTCATCTTTCTTGTCATAGAGAAATCAATCAGTTGCTTAACTTACTATTATATGTCTCTTGAATCAAATCTCAAATTAATCAACCCGCTTCTTGAAATTTCATGTCCCCTTAATCAATCAGTCAATCCATCATTGTAGCACCTTGTCTTGCATAAGCATAATTCTCGATCAATTTAAGTAGCTTAATCAGCTTCATCAACTTGGCTGTACTGATCATTTCCATTAATTATTTAGTTACACCCATCAACTTTGCATTTTCATCAAAATGTACATCACTGCTTTATCACTTGTGCAATATTAGGTATCTAATCACTTTCTAGAAATCTATCGAGAGATTAATCTTCTTACAATCTGTTCGATCAATATCTCGAGGGGGCATATCATTCTTATCATAATCCTTACCAAGATATCTTTGGGGCATGTATCAGTTGATCAATCTTTGTCTTTGAAACAATGCGACACGCTGCATGTCTCAAAGAGGGGAAAAATGTAGACACTAAAAAATGTCCTAAGTCCGCGAGCGTCATTTTTCTTGGTCGTTGTCCTTTGATAATTGAATAACTTTAATTATTCAATTAGGTTTGACCACATTCCTCTATTAATTAAATAATTTTTAATTATTTAATTAATTCACCTTCTCATCTTTATTCTATCCTGATCAATTAAAATTATTTAATTGCCTCACTAATATATCCCTTTCTTCAATAATTAAATAAATCATTTTTGTATTTGACCTTTTATTCTTCTATAATTAAATAATAGTCAAAATTATTTAATTGTGTTTCATTCCTCTCTTTTGGATAAATAATTCAAATTAATTATTCGGGTCTAATTTCCACCTCCCCATTTAATTAAATTGATTAATTTAATTAAATGCTCATTTTTTCATTTTATCTAAATAAATAATTTGGATAGATTATTTATTTGCCACTTGTCATTTTCCTCCATTTTGAATAAATAATTTAAAATTATTGCACCTCCACTTAGTCAAAGATGCTCTATCATAATCCCCTGTCATAACATTCATTTCTGTCATAGCCTGCATGTCTTGCATGTCTATCATAGTTGTTAGGCGTCATAGTTGCAGACACTTGAAAATGACCTAGGCATGCAAGTCCTATTTGTACCACTTTCGTCCTAGCATAATTATGACATTTAATTATGTCATTGGTCCACATTCGACTATTAATTAAATAATTCATTATTGTTTAATTAATTCATGTCTTTTTATTTTTCAGGATTATTAAATAAATAAATTTTATTTATTTATTCAATACATCTTTAATTGCCTAAAGTCTTCCTTTAAGGGAATTTATGCATATGTGTCACAGCGCATTCATTGTTTACCCTAGAAAGCTACATTTGGCACACAAAATGAAAAAATTATAGAGGATAGGGGTCACACCGCTGGCTCTGAGCCCTCTAGTCGTCTAAAAGTCCGCACGATCTTGCCACGATGCTCTATCATTGGAATCACCATCCTCGCTGCATTGCTTTTCGCTCTGAGCTCTCAAAATTTATAAAGTGAATAATAAGAATGAATTGACTTTTACCCTTTGTCAACTTATTTATAGAAGTCAAAATGACATCAGTTAATTAGGTTAGTACTGGATGCTCATTTCACCAACTTTGACCATCCCGTTGATCACTTTAAACATGTTAGAATCCAAAACCGACTATCCATCATTTTTCTAGTCATCAAATTGACTATTTGGGACGCTTTCCAAATTTTCCTGTCGCTGACCCAAAATTTAAAAAATTTCCCGAGGGGCCATTGATACTCTATACCTTCACTGGGGCATGGCTTTGACTTATTTTCTTTGTCACAACGTGTTGGAGGTGGCATATTAGGTGGAGGAAGAGGTGGGGGGGGAGTGGAGGTGGCTATGGATAAGGTGGTGGATTGATAATATCATCAATGTTAAAATCATCCATGATATGAGATATAAGTGTGCACTTGCATTAAATTATACAAAATTAACATACAAACTTTAAAAATTACAAGAAATAGTTAAATTTGAAATGTACATGCAAATTTTCTTAAATAGAATGTACATACATATATTAAGATCATATAAAATTGAAACACACATATACATTGATTGAACTTGAGCATGTGCATACAAAATTCAAAATTTAACATGTACATGTACATTTAAAATAAAAAAATATGATGCATAATTTGCATGCATACATCATTAAACTAAACTATGTACATACATACAAATTTCAAAATTTAAGAACTATATACAATTTTAATACATGTGTACATACTAAACAATAAACTTGAAACATTCACATAAAGCTCATTTTATGTCCAACACAAACACACACACACACACACACACATATATATTACAATTTTCCAATAGGAGAAATCATGATCTAGTAGATAGTCATAAAATATATACTATTATAAATTCATCATTATAAGTTCATAAATTCCACCAAATTCATAAATTCATGTCACTAAAAATATCCATCTAGAACGAAAATCACAAATTCACGTCATTAAAAATATCCATCTAGAACCAAAATCATAAATTCATGTCACTAAAAATATCCATCCAACCAAATTTATAAATTCATCACACAAAATATTCATCATTCACAAAAGTCATAAATTCATAACTATTTAAGATCATTGTCTTAATTTAGAAACTATTGTGGCTCTCTACTACATCTCTTCATTTCTTTGTGTTTTCCTTTTCAGAATTGGAAGTTCTCCTCTCCTTTAGTCATTGTCGATGCTCATCTAAGATTCAATCCATATCCATGGCAACATCAACAATGGTTTGCATCCTAGATGCAATCATCCTCACAGGTGGTGCAACACATTCTTCATTTTGAATAATGTTGATTTGATCTTGGATGGTTCTAACATTGGAATTGATTTGTGCTTGAAAATGAGCACCATCGATTTCAGGTGGTGGAGGTGGGGGATTATGAGGTGGAATGGGTGGAGGTGGAGTTGAAGGTCATGGAGATGGATGGCATGGAGCTGGATTGCAAATATTATTGAGTCGATCCATGTGATCTCTAAGATATGAGTGAACCTACATTAGATTTTTAATTTCAAAATCTAAGATACATGTTTAGGAAATATCCTAAAACCATTCAATATAAATGGTCTAATTGAATACAAATGATAAAATATGCAAGCGTCATTTATGTCTAAGGAATGTTACATGAATGAAAATACAATTAACTATATTAATATAGGAAAATTTATGAATGCTATAGGGTTTATGGTTTAGAGTTTAGTATTTAGGTTTTAGGGTAATAGGATGCCTTAAGGGGATCTATGTAGTAAGTTCCTAGTACAAAATGACATGGCTTTTAAGTGAATAAAATTTGGTGAAGATGCCCAAGGCAACCAAATTTCATTAAGGTCTGAGGCAACTTAATCTGTAGTGCCCCTCCGTGTCGATTGTTCGGGACTTTTGTGTGTGCTTCATTGATTACTGTGTTATTTAATTGTGTGAAAAATATCATATGTTAGAAATCATGTTTAAATAACTAATTAAATCATAAGTGATTTGCAAGGTTATTTAAAATATGATTAGAAATTAAAAATAATAATCAATTAAATTAAATCAAATGACTTAGAGCAGATGTTCAAATTAAACTAATTCGTTGAAAAGTAAAAGTGATATTATTAGATAAATTTGATTTAAATTGTTAAATTGAAGTTAATAGTAATTATGAACAAAATAATCTTCAAAAGATAATTATTATAATAAGAAATTTATTTGGAAAAGGAGATAGGAAGCTGAAGGGTTTTTAAACAAGAAAAAAAACTGGAAACAAAATTGTTTATTGCTAAATAAATAAATAAATGATTGTGGAAATCAAACGGTTCTCCGAGGGGAGTGGAAAAGACACCATGAAACAATTATAAACAAGAATTATGCAGTAAGTCAGGGGGTGCAAATCTGGAACACCAACGATCACATTCATGAATGGTAACTGGAGATGGAGGAAGGAAGGCGTAAAAAAATGGATCTCTTTTCTCAATCTAAAAGTTCGAGGGGTATGTGCAAGTTTAACAGTCATGGGATTCCAATATGGTCAAGGTAGAGGCGTGGAATGGGGAACAAATACTTGGTGGGGAAATGTCCGGTCCTCACTATCGACTAATGCTATTCTGCTATCAATATAGGTGATAACAACACTAGGTTGCAGATGCTCGGTATGTGCTTGTTACATCCTTGTTTAATTTTGTGTTGAAAAGAAAAGTTGACCCATTTGATAGATTCTTAGAGATGCTCAATTTTGATTCCTTAGATCGTATTATTGGGTTTAGAAATACGCAGTTCCATAAAGAGGAAAAATGAGATTGCTTCGATTTATGATGTCATTCAATCTTGTGAGTCATTGTCTGAGTCTTCAATTTGGAGCATAGAAATCTGGCTTAGCTCTACATTTTAAACCTGGTTGTTCGCATGGTCTTATGATATAAATGGCTTGATGTTCAACCCGTTTGAAGTAAATCACGAGTCTAAAGGTTTCAATGAATTATGCCCCTTTAAGGGTGAATGTTGTCCCACATATCGAAATAGTAATCCTGTTGTTTTGCAAGCCGATACTCTTGTCTTTAATCGTTCCATTTAATCCTCTTAAGTAAAGAATTGCGAGTAGCAGTTGGTGTCCATGTTTTAGCACCTTTGTTAAGTCTGTTTGGTCATTACCCCGTGTCACGTTTGTGATGGTAAAACCAAGCGAATACTCCCTCTCAATCTTCTGTTCTCATATATTTGGTTACTTCTAATCTTGTAGGTTTTATGATAAATTGGTTTTAGAATAAAAAAATCCTTTTTGTACAAATCTTTCATCATGTAGTCCTCTGACCTCATTCCTTCGAGGCACTCTATCAAACAATTCAAGTGCCTCGTCTTTGTGCACTTTGCACCTCACCTGTCTCTTTCCTGTCAGTCTTGAGGAGAGCAATTGGGATTGATATTAATTCAAGTAGATGGTGTTATCTCCAAATTCCAATATTCACTTCCTAATATTCTTGGCAACCTGTCACAGTGACTCAGTTGAACATAGTAGGGTGTATAGATTTAAATAAACTCTCTGATTTTATTATCAAAATCCCCATGTGTTATCCACAAGGCTGAAGGAAAATGGCTTCTCACGTTTTTGCAACCGTAACCATCTCAAACTTGGAGGAAGCTTGATTCGTGTGTCTTCTCTGATGCCGTCAATGAGCAGATTGTTCAAGTGAAGAAATTGAGGACCAATGAGCAGATTATTTAATTCTCTTGGTCTGCGCAATGTTTCAAGCCTTTGCAAATTACCTCCGTTCAGTCGAAGCTGAGAGAAATTGATGTTATTGGATATAGTGTTTAGATGAGCTCCTTCGCATAGTCTGGTAATCTAAATTTATATATAATCTCCCTGATACCATTGGCAACCTACCACAGCTGCAGTGTTTAGACTTTGGATCGTGTATAAATTTAAATAGCCTCCCTGAAACCATTGGCAACCCGTTACAACTGTAGCTCTTAGACTTGCAGGGGTCGCAGTCATGGGTGTCAGTTTACCAATGTTCCTTAAAGCACGCATGATTATTTAGCTTTGGTTATTGTTTCTACCCCTTTTTGGTTAAATCTTGTTTGTATCTCTTTCTAGCATCATGAATTTATTTTTCTTTAGGTGTTTACCTTCTCCCAATTTGACCAATTATGTGTAGTGTAATTTAATAAGAGCAGATCTGTGAGTGGCATCGAAATATGGTATTGTGAGTTGCAAAATATGTATTCAAAACTCAATTTCCTCGGGTCTAATCTATGATCAATAGGTGCCTAAGATCCATTCAGCATTTTAGTAACAAGAATTAGGAATCCCCAAGAGCGCTAGTGTGGCATGAAGGTAGACCGCACACTCCTAATGATCAACTTTATATGTAATGCTATAAGGGTTATTGATGTGTGAGATGTGAGCAGTCTCATCCTCTAAACCTACATGGCTGCATTGACTAGAAAAATAAGCCAAGCTTACATTGTCAAGATGTCTTCCTAAGTGTGCCATTAATTCAAAGATTCTGAGAGCTTTGTAAAATCTTTTGTTCATATCTTTCTTAAATTATGTTCTAAAATATGGCATCCCATTTACGCTTGCTAATTGCATTTGCTTGAAATTTTCTTAAGCCCTGTCAACTACTCCATCTTGTTCATTTGGCACACATAATGATAGATTGTTGCTGTTGGCCAGTGAGAGATTCTTATAATTTGGTATTGAATGAATCACTACCTTGATGAATTATCAAATTGTTGCCTTTCAAGAAAACTTGCTGCCTTTCGATACTAAAATATTGTTTCTTGAAAATTGCTTCCATTCCTTAAACGATGATCCTTGCTCTTCATCATAATATAATCATTGCTTTTCCTTGATTAAGTCTATTTTTTTCACAATTATAATAACTGCTCCTCAACCCAAAAATAGTTGCCACTTTTCACACTAAATTGTTACTCCTAACCAACCATCTTTTGATATATATTCTAACTCAATATATATATATTCAACTATTCCTCTTATGTATTCTCGGGTAATTGAATAGGATTGTTGACAATTGTGTTTGACAAAAATTATAGATTATTGTAATTATGTTACGTTTACCTCAAATACTATTATTCGAGGAAAATGATCTTAAAATTTAATTATGTATGAAATGTGAAAATATAGTTGGTAGGTTTATAATACACTTAATTAATTGAAGGTTTGGACCTGTAATTAATAAATGTTGAGTTAAGAAACTAAAATAAGGAAAAATAATTAAAAATAAAAAAATAAAAAAATTAATGTATATTTCATAGGTCAACTAGAGTAATTACTTCAATTTATATAGTTAATTATTGTATTCTTACTATTGTTTCAAGACATAAAAATTACTAAAATGATAGGCAATGTTATTTCAAGTAGAACAACGATATGTCTTTTCAAGCAAGAATAAGATAAGTTGTCAATGTAATAAATTGGAATATATTTGTTTTAATTTGTGTTTGGAAGAGTATATTTGTGATTAGTGTCTTATGGCTTAAAACATTAGATTTTATCTTCACTTCGCAATATTGTGCTATCCTTAAATGTTGGAAATGATTGATCTTTAAAATAATGTTCTTTTTAGATTGTTTCAAGTTACTTCTTATTGAATGAATGGTTATATTGTATTTGAATGTGTGGTTTTATGGATTGTTTTGATAGATCCTTTTGATGTGACCTTTCGTGATTTTGAGTTGGAGATTTCCTCTCATTTAATTTATGTTGTTATTCATTGGGAACCCATATGTTTTCTTTTGTTCTTTACCCTAAGTGGTAAATCGGTTAATGTTACCATTGTCATGATTGATGGCTCTGCTTGAGTTGTTGATCTTATTTTTGTATTCACTCATTATATTTGAATTGAAAATAGTTCTGGTGGCCTTGCATGAATTGTTGTCATTGAAGGTGATTTACGTACCACTATAAGGGGGTTCTTGAGAGGAGAAAATTGAGGTCTCCCATAGAATACCTAGTTGGTGGCTTTTGGTTTTATTAAGTGTTTTGTTTAATGGTTGATTTTCTTTTGCATTTCCCCATTTGAGGTGACACCATTGTTGATTTGTGGATGGGTCTTGATGAATCTTTCCTTTTTATGGCTTTTCTGAGTTACTCTCATATTTGAAGAAATTTTATCCTTGTATTGGAATTATCAGGGAAAAATTCATGTTGCTTCACTTTACCCTTGGTTGTGGGTTTTCATTCTTTTGTCTTCCAGAGGCTTGAGATGATTGATAATTGATATTCTCTCTCTTTATGTGCCTTGATTTGGCAAGTGTTTTGGTTTCATGATTTTAAAAGGGTTGTACGGGAATTGTTGAGACTTTGATTATGTATTTATAGCGAGATGGGTAATGCCTCGCATGCTTCTCAGTTGTGATATAATATTCTTGTTATGTTGTACAACCCTTGGTTTCTTGGTTTTATGTGGCTAGGTCTCTAGGGAGAGTGGCTCCTCGTGGGGGTCGGCGCCCCGCTTAAGGGGAAGGGCACAGGATAACCCACGAGTGAGTTAGTAATTAAGTGAAAACCTAATAATTAACTTAGGAGGGTTGGGTAGTAATATCATTATAAGATTAATAAAATGGATGCCTCGTCTTCATTAGTGCTTTCATAGGCTAATGGAAGGCTGAGAAGGCCGTGGCTGGCAAGGTCGTGACCTCGTCTTCACGAGAGGTCTACGGCTCCGCATGAGTCACCCTAGGGACCGGTGCCTCCAGTTGGGAGGAAGAGCACAGGACAGCCATAGATGGGACCGGCGCCTCCAGTTGGGAGGAAGAGCACAGGACAGCCCATTTAGGACTATGTGATGACACTCTCCCCTAGTTGCCCATGTGTTTTACTTTATTGTGTACCTCTAGAAGTAGGTTGTGGGAGTTGGTTAGATTGTTGATATGTGGATTTATATTGATTTGTGATTATTGCCTTAATATATCTTGATGTACTTGGTGGTCTTGTATGATCTCATTGATATTTGACTTATGACCTTGTACTCTTTTGGTATTGTGTAACTATGATGTTATTGTATTGTTTAATTGCAATTTGGAATGGTATTATGTTTATTAATTCAGTTTGTTTTGGAAGTGTTTCATGATCATCATTTGGTTACTTGTTTATTGGTCATTGCTTTGATTTATGTGATGAGATTTATGATTTTAAGTTATTTTGATGACTCTTGGACGTTGTTGAATATTCCATTGTAATCCTTGAGTCTTATGATACTGTTGTGTGTTGTTGAGTCTTGTGGTTCCCTATTTGGATGTTCTTGGTTGTGGTCTCTTTCTTGCTAGCTCCTAGCACGGGGGGTGGGTCTTCGGACTCACATGGTCAGGTGGAACGTGCTAAGCACCCCATTGGGTCCCCAGTTGAGGATTGAGAGGTGCGGATTGGTGTTGTTGCAGTGACTCCATAATTGTATCTGTCTTGGAGCCAGTTTTCATCTATTTATTTGTATCATGATTCTTGTGTATGGTTTCCATTTATGTTGGAAACATTTTTGTATCATTGTACCTCTAGAACTTTGTACTGTAATGTAGTGTTAAACTCAGTGTGGATTTTGGCCGTGGTAATTGTTATTCAATGTGTTAAGTTAATTTTGCATATGTTGTATTTTTGTACGCAAAGGGTTCTTATCAATGATTTATCATGTATGTGCTTCATTTGATAATGTTTACTTTATATCTTTGGATTTTATTATTAATTGCTTTTGTATGGATCTAAGTCACGTAATGACTCCTCATGTACCCCAAAGGATGTATGTGTTAGTGAATTTACTTACATGAAATTCATGTCATATCTTAGTGTGTATTACATGTATGTTGTGTTACTTTAAAAAAATAAAAAAAATTGTGTTGTAATTATTATGTATTTGTCCTTTGGGGTTCACACGGCGGAGCGTTACAGCATTGGTATCAGAGCATAGGTTCATACACTGGGCACTATGTGTGCTCACTATGTAATCTTGCGCTTAGACCCACGAGTCTTGAGTTCCACTTTTTTGCTGTCATTGTTGTGGACCTGAGTTTCTTTTGTTTTCTGGTGTCGGGTCGATGGTGCAGGAAACTAATGGGAAAGGATAGGACCCACAGTGTAGTGTGCAATGCACCAATATCCTTCCTGTCAGGGATGCTCTATGGACCCTTGAGTTTTAGTATGATGTGTTTCTTGGTGATGTGTTTTATGTGTGTGAATATGTCAAGTGTGCGTGGAATCTGCGATTTTGTTATCCTTGAGTGATGAATTATGTTTCTTGAATCTATGAAGGTGTAAAATTTTACCCTTTTTATTGAAATTGATGTGAGAATTGGTGTTGAATAATGGTTAAAGTGGAGTTCTTTGTGTGAAAATTATGAGTTTTAACAAAAATGTGAGGTTTTGTGGATAATTATTCTATGATTTTTGTAGAATATAGTATCTTGAGGTTAAAATGCAACTTGAATTATTGGTACTAATGTGCAATGTTCTTTGGTAGCTTTTGATTTACAGGAAGTTGGCTTCATAAACGTAGCAATGAAGGTAATGCAATTGTAATATGTGGGTATAGATACTTATAATTTCAAGTAATAATTCATTTTGATATAGTAGATGATTTAGGTTTATGGTTAACATCGTTATGCGAATATTGCCTAACTAATAAGAAGCAAACTGTTTACGAGTTACTAGAATTGTTTTGACTATTTTGAGTGGTTTGGTGGGAGGGACAGTGTGGTATCACTCGCTCACGAGTGCCCTACTATGCTGGGATTTCCTCTCACGAGGTATTTGTGATATATATATGTATTGTGTACAACATTTGTTTGCATGCAGGATTGTAGGAACTAAGTCTCGATTCCACCTGCATTGTTAGGACAGGGAGAGCATCATAAACACCCAATGGGATTGATGTGGAAAATAGGAACTGACAAGAAAGTTTCCCCAACCTAGTTCGTCATGTGTCCTTGTCTTTGTCAAATTGGTCTGGTTGCAACCCTGCCACCACTTTTGTTTTGGTATCCTTTCCTTATTATTGGTTTGTTAAATTTTCATTACTGTCTTGATGAAGTTTAATCGATGATTTAATGGTGATCTTTGATATTGATTGTGTTACCATGTTTATGTTTGAGCTTAACTTCTAGGAGTAAGTCGATACCTAAGGGGGGGAGGATGTAGTGCCCCTCCATGTCGATTGTTCGGGACTTTTGTGTGTGCTTCATTGATTACTGTGTTATTTAATTGTGTGAAAAATATCATATGTTAGAAATCATGTTTAAATAACTAATTAAATCATAAGTGATTTGCAAGGTTATTTAAAATATGATTAGAAATTAAAAATAATAATAAATTAAATTAAATCAAATGACTTAGAGAAAATGATCAAATTAAACTAATTCGTTGAAAAGTAAAAGTGATATTATTAGATAAATTTGATTTAAATTGTTAAATTGAAGTTAATAGTAATTATGAACAAAATAATCTTCAAAAGATAATTATTATAATAAGAAATTTATTTGGAAAAGGAGATAGGAAGCTGAAGGATTTTTAAACAAGAAAAAAAACTGGAAACAGAATTGTTTATTGCTAAATAAATAAATAAATTATTGTGGAAATCGAACGGTTCTCCGAGGGGAGTGGAAAAGACACCATGAAACAATTATAAATAAGAATTATGCAGTAAGTCAGGGGGTGCAAATCTAGAATACCAACGATCACATTCATGAATGGTAACTGGAGATGGAGGAAGGAAGGCGTAAAAAAATAGATCTCTTTTCTCTATCTAAAAGTTCGAGGGGCATGTGCAAGTTTAACAGTCATGGGATTCCAATATGGTCAAGGGAGAGGCGTGGAATGGGGAATAGATACTTGGTGGGGAAATGTCTAGTCCTCACTATTGACTAATGCTATTCTGCTATCAATATACGTGATAACGACACTAGGTTGCAGATGCTCGGTATGTGCTTGTTACATCCTTGTTTAATTTTGTGTTGAAAAGAAAAGTTGACCCATTTGATAGATTCTTAGAGATGCTCAGTTTTGATTCCTTAGATCGTATTATTGGGTTTAGAAATACGCAGTTCCATAAAGAGGAAAAATGAGATTGCTTCGATTTATGATGTCATTGAATCTTGTGAGTCATTGTCTGAGTCTTCAATTTGGAGCATAGAAATCTGACTTAGCTCTACATTTTAAACCTGGTTGTTCGCATGGTCTTATGATATAAATGGCTTGATGTTCAACCCGTTTGAAGTAAATCATGAGTCTAAAGGTTTCAATGAATTCTGCCCCTTTAAGGGTGAATGTTGTCCCACATATCGAAACAGTAATCTTGTTGTTTTGCAAGCCGATACTCTTGTCTTTAATCATTCCATTTAATCCTCTTAAGTAAAGAATTGCGAGTAGCAGTTGGTGTCCATGTTTTAGCACCTTTGTTAAGTCTGTTTGGTCATTACCCCGTGTCACGTTTGTGATGGTAAAACCAAGCGAATACTCCCTCTCAATCTTCTGTTCTCATATATTTGGTTACTTCTAATCTTGTAGGTTTTATGATAAATTGGTTTTAGAATAAAAAAATCCTTTTTGTACAAATCTTTCATCATGCAGTCCTCTGACTTCGTTCCTTCGAGGCACTCTATCAAACAATTCAAGTGCCTCGTCTTTGTGCATTTTGCACCTCACCTGTCTCTTTCCTGTCAGTCTTGAGGAGAGCAATTGGGATTGATATTAATTCAAGTAGATGGCGTTATCTCCAAATTCCAATATTCACTTCCTAATATTCTTGGCAACCTATCACAGTGACTCAGTTGAACATAGTAGGGTGTATAGATTTAAATAAACTCTCTGATTTTATTATCAAAATCCCCATGTGTTATCCACAAGGCTGAAGGAAAATGGCTTCTCACGTTTTTGCAATCGTAACCATCTCAAACTTGGAGGAAGCTTGATTCGTGTGTCTTCTCTGATGCCGTCAATGAGCAGATTGTTCAAGTGAAGAAATTGAGGACCAATGAGCAGATTATTTAATTCTCTTGATCTACGCAATGTTTCAAGCCTTTGCCAATTACCTCCGTTCAGTCGAAGCTGAGATAAATTGATGTTATTGGATACAGTGTTTAGATGAGCTCCTTCGCATAGTCTAGTAATCTAAATTTATATATAATCTCCCTGATACTGTTGGCAACCTACCACAGCTGCAGTGTTTAGACTTTGGATCGTGTATAAATTTAAATAGCCTCCCTGAAACCATTGGCAACCCGTTACAGCTGTAGCTCTTAGACTTGCAGGGGTCGCAGTCATGGGTGTCAGTTTACCAATGTTCCTTAAAGCACGCATGATTATTTAGCTCTGGTTATTGTTTCTACCCCTTTTCAGGTAAATCTTGTTTGTATCTCTTTCTAGCATCATGAATTTCTTTTTCTTTAGGTGTTTACCTTCTCCCAATTTGACCAATTATGTGTAGTGTAATTTAATAAGAGCAGATCTATGAGTGGCATCGAAATATGGTATTGTGAGTTGCAAAATATGTATTCAAAACTCAATTTCCTCAGGTCTAATCTATGATCAATAGGTGCCTAAGATCCATTCAGCATTTTAGTAACAAGAATTAGGAATCCCCAAGAGCGCTAGTGTGGCATGAAGGTAGACCACACACTCCTAATGATCAACTTTATATGTAATGCTATAAGGGTTATTGATGTGTGAGATGTGAGCAGTCTCATCCTCTAAACCTACATGGCTGCATTGACTAGAAAAATAAGCCAAGCTTACATTGTCAAGATGTCTTCCTAAGTGTGCCATTAATTCAGGGTCTTCGGACTCACATGGTCGGGTGGAACGTGCTAAGCACCCCATTGGGTCCCCAGTTGAGGATTGAGAGGTGTGGATTGGTGCTGTTGCAATGAATCCATAATTGTATCCGTCTTGGAGCTAGTTTTCATCTATTTATTTGTATCATGATTCTTGTGTATGGTTTCCATTTATGTTGGAAACATTTTTGTATCATTGTACCTCTAGAACTTTGTACTGTAATGTAATGTTAAACTCAATGTGGATTTTGGCCGTAGTAATTGTTATTCAATGTGTTAAGTTAATTTTGCATATGTTGTATTTTTGTACGCAAATGGTTCTTATCAATGATTTATCATGTATGTGCTTCATTTGATAATGTTTACTTTATATCTTTGGATTTTATTATTAATTGCTTTTGTATGGATCTAAGTCGCGTAATGACTCCTCATGTACCCCAAAGGATGTATGTGTTAGTGATTTTACTTACATGAAATTCATGTCATATCTTAATGTGTATTACATGTATGTTGTGTTACTTTAAAAAAAATAAAAATATTGTGTTGTAATTATTATGTATTTGTCCTTTGGGGTTCACACGGCGAGGCATTACATAATCAAATTTTATTCAGTTGAGCCATGTCATTTTTTCCTAGGAAATTACTAGACATAGATCCCCTTAAGCCATCCTATCACCCTAAATCGTAAATTGATTAACCTAGATCATGATTTATCTCATTCATATTATAATATTGAATGATCTTAGTATTGTTAAATTTAGTTGCCTTAGGAAGCTTCACCAAATTTTGAGAAATTATTTGATCCCCTTAAGAAATGTCATATTAGGACCCCTTAAGAAATTGATTTATAGTTTAGGGTGATAGGATGGCTTAAAGGGATCTATGTCTAGTGAGGTCCTAGGAAAAAAATGGCATGGCTCAAGTGAATAAAATTTGGTGAATTTTCCCCAGGCAACCAAATTTCATTAAGATCCTAAGAAAAAAATATGGCTTTATGGTTTAGGGTTTAGAGTTTAGAGTTTAGGGTTCAGGGTAATAGGATAGCTTAAGGGGATCTATGTAGTAAGATCCTATGACAAAGTGAAATGGCTTAAGGGAATAAAATTTGATGGAGTTTCCTAAGGAAACCAAATTTCATTTTAAGGTCCTAGGACAAAATGAATGCTTTAGTGTTTAGGGTTTACAGAACTTAGGGTGAAGTTTTGGTGTCCCTTGGAATATAATGAACTTGCAAGTTAGTGAAGAACATTTTCTTGTGGAACAGTTGATTGAGATAGCTCTTGTTTCAACTAACCAACCTAGATCATGAAATCTTATTCATATTATAATCTTCCATGATCTTATTATTGTTAAATTTGGTTGCATTGGGAAACTTCACCAAATTTTGAGAACTTCTTTGATCCCCTTAAGAAATGTCATATTAGGACCCCTTAAGACATCAATTTATGATTTAGGGTGATAAGATGGCTTAAGGGGATCTATGTCTAGTGAGGTCCTAGGACAAAATGACATGGCTCAAGTGAATAAAATCTGGTGACGTTTCCCAAGGCAACCAAATTTCATTAAGGCCTAGGAAAAAATGATGCCTTTAAGGTTTAGGGTTTAGAGTTTAGAGTTTATGGTTTAGGGTAATAGTATGGCTTAAGGGGATCTTTGTAGTAAAGGTCCTACAACAAAATGACATGGCTTTAAAAGGGAATAAAATTTGGTGGACTTTCCTAAGGCAACCAAATTTCATTTTAAAGTCCTAACGCACAATGAATGCTTTAGTGTTAAGGGTTTAGAATTTAGAGTTTAGGGTTTAGGATTTAGCAACCTTAGGGTGAAGTTTGGGTGGCTCTTGAAATAATGGACTTATAAGTTAGTGCCTAGTTTATGAATATTTTTTATTTTGTGAATAGATTGACTATTTATGTAATAGAAACACATAACAACGTATTATTAAGATTCAGTTTGATGTATATTTTAACTGGATATTTTTTTAATTGAATATAAGATTATTTTATTTAACATTTTTTTCATTAATATTTCCCACTTAAATGAATTTTATGATATAAAATGTATAATATAAAATTAGTTAATGTTGAATCAAGTATTTTATTTTCAATCAATTGTTTGGAATTGAAAGAACCTAAAAGAAAGAAAAGAAAAATATTTAGATGCTTTTAGTGTCTAGGTAGCTAGTGCAAAAATTAATATTTTAGAGTAAACTAGAAGCCTAATTAACAAGTAATTGACTAGAATGAGGGTTAAGATTGTCAAAAGACAACAAACAACACATGCAAACAAGAAATGGAAACAAGGCATAACTAAGAGAGATCAAAACATAAAATAGAAATGAATACTGAATAATATATAATTAAGTGACAATTGGAAATCAATTATACACTTGGATTTACGAATTTGCTAACTAAATTTGTAAACAAACATTGATAAAATTTATGAATTGTAATTATTGTTTAATATATTTTTTTCTAATCTAATTATAATTTAACATATCATTTTCTCCATACAATGCAAATGAAATTTTTAACATTTGAATTTTGCATTTGAATGAATTTTCTTAAGCTCGAAATTAGGATTTTTAAAATCAAAATGATTTGTTTGTTTTCATTTTAGGGTTTTAGCAATTTTTTTTTCAATTCAATTTAGGGTTTCAATTTCTAAGCAATTAGGGTTTTTAATGCATTTTTTTCATTTTATTTCAAACTAGAGTTTTCAAATTCAATTTTTTTTGTTTGATTTGAATTCAATGTTTCAAAAAATCTTGATTAGGGTTTCTAAATGCAAATTTTTTATTTCATTTCAATTTCTAGGGTTTTAAAATGCAATATTTTTTTTTTCTTTTTAATTAGGGTTTTCTAATACATTTTTTTGGTTTGATCGAACAATTTAGGTTCCAAAAGCTAAATCTTGTTTCTACAATACAATTGAAGGTTCATTTTTTTGTTTCAATTTAGTATCTTTAGGTTTCATTGCATTTTTTCATCTATTTATACAATTCCTCATTTCTACTATAATAGGAAATAAACTGCATAAAACATCAAATAAATTTTAAAAAAATGCTAAAATCAATTCTACTATTCACAATTTCAATAAAACATGAAAAAATGAAAACAAATGGGGGTGGACAGGTACTTGGAGACTATTGTTGGAGGTTGCTATCGCTCAAAACTTGGGATCCCATGCACTGCTAAAATGAAGGTTTGTTCATTTTTAAAAAATAAATACCATTACAAAATAGGACCTCGGTTATTACAAAATTGGTCAGGATCCTGTTTCGTACTAATTGGGATCCTCTAACAAATGGGATCCCAATTTTTAAAAAGTGGGATCTCGTTTAAGATTTAGGCCCAGGATCCCAAAGGTAAATGGGATCCCGATTTTTAAAAATCAAGATTCTATTTTTGCAATGCCAATTTCTTTTTTTTGGCTAAGGAAAAAACTTCCATGTTTCATGGACTCAACTTTGTGCACTTACCCAAGGTTGAGGGTAGAGGGTCGTAGAAGGTTTAGGAGTTTAGGGTTTAGGGTTTAAGGGTTTAGGGTTGATGGTTAAGGATTGAGGGTAGATCATTAGGTTTGAGGATATATGGTTGAAGGATTAGGGTTGAGGGTCCAATGTATAGGGAAGAGGGTATAGGGGTTGAGGGTTGAGGGATCTTTTGATGCAAGTGAAATTTAGGCAAGCAATTGAAGGCTAGTGAATATTGGGGAAGTATGTTTTGTTCTAACACCCCTAATCCCTTAACCCTTAATCTCTGCTAGATCATAACAATTAGGTGCTCAAGTAGGCACTAAATTAGGCACTAAAGTAGGCTCTAAAGTAGGCATTAAATTAGGCATTAAATTAGGTGCTAATGTAGGTGCTAATCTAGGTGCTAATTTAGGCACTAATTTGTACCTAATTTGGCACCTACTTGTTCTGATTGGTGCAAAAAATGCCAAAAATAGCGCCATCTCGATAAATAGCACTGACTTTTTCAAAAAATTGAGAAAAATACATTAAAACAATGGGTGGAAGCAAAAAACGGAGCAAAAAAGGAAGCTAATCATAGGGAATTGTTGTAGTGAATGATGTCCTAGCTACATCATGCCTAGTGAGGATCTTTTTCTCCTTATCTACATTTATAAAAAAAGGGGATGCTCAAGATGGAGGTATCTTCTATTCATGTACAATAGACAATGGATTTGGACAATTTAAATTGTGCTTATCATTCTCTCTCAGAAAGAAAACATATTTGGCTATTTACTACCATGAGTTATCTTTGTATATGGATAGTCTTTGAGTCATCCTTGATGATGAGCATTTGGATATTTCTAATCTATACACCGTACCCACTATCTCAAAGAGTGGTGTTTCCTATATTGCACTTCATTCCTTCCTCAAGCTAGGTGTTTAGGTGGCCAAAACATTATTTTTTATGACATGGTGGGTAAGCATACTAATTTGGATGTATGGTTTTGTTACACAATTTATTCTTGTGCATGAAATTCTCAAGCTTTTTAATTTGATTTTTCAATAAGATTACTATAGGTTAGAAATGTAAGAAATTTACCTTTGTATGAGGACAAGAAGCTGTAAGAATTTCACTTTGATACAAAGATCTAGGAAGGTGGAAGAATTTCATGTCATGTGATTTAGCATCTACTACTCATAAAAATATAACATAAATTTTAAAACGTGATTTATACTTTGAAAGAGCTCATTTGAATAAGGTGGTTTAACATGATTTGAACTCTCCCTCAAGCTTTAGGTAAATCATTGAATGCAATCTCATCATTTGTGTATTCCTTGAGTAGAAGAAGATATTCTTCTAGTGAATCCATTTGGTTTTCTATTTTGTGGTGGCTCTTGAGTCTTTTGACTCCATGTACAATCAAATAAAAGAGGAAATTTGCCTCTACTTACTTCTTGCTTATACCATTGCTTGTTAATAACAAAGTCATATATCCAAATGATCCCTCTCAATGGTTCTAAATAAATTATGAATCATTTTTTTTTTATCTATAATCAAAGGCATCTACAAATGGACTCTATCAAATACCAATCGACTCTCGTTGATTTAAAAACATTATATAAATTCAAACTGAATGGATTCATTACCCTTGCACACATGAATGATCTAACCCTATTAAAAAGCATGAAGACAAATCAAGAATGTTTCAACATATAGATATTTCTTAATGAATTGGTCCATTAAACAATTGTTATCAAAATCCAAGCATTCTTACCTATTAGAAGAAGGTAGTGTTTCTTGAGAAGTTTTGAACCAATGCAAATGCCATTCTACTCTGAATCTCGTTGATAGATTGATCAATTGATAGCCTAATGTATTTATGTACACTTTAGGTGGTGATTGAGGGTGACAACATGGAATGTATGACTGTCAACAACAACACAACATTAATAAAAACATCTTCTCAAAGGGAAAAATGGATCTAAAAATATAAATGCAACCAAATCCAGAGCGCCTACAAGGCAATCAAAGATATTTTTCCTAACTGAGATTAGATGTGGGGTATTAATGCATTCAAATCCACATTATTTTTTCTAAGCTGCCTCTTCTAGTTGGAGTGAGACAAGATTTTTGCACACTTTAATCATAAAGAGATTATATGTTAATTCCTAAGAACTGTAAAACCATCTCATATACAATACTAGCTATGAAAATAGATTTTTTAATAGTCGTAAAAAGGTTTTATGACATAAAACAAGTATTTCATGCTTTTATGGACTCGCAAATCCACTATAAAAACCTATCAACTAAAAATACACCATTTATTCATTAATCATCACATAATAAATAATTAAATTCAAAATCAATAAAAACAAAGCATCTATATAATGTTCACCATTGCATTATTATAATTTAATTAAAAACATTTACAATACATTTACTATGAATAATTAATGTCGAGCACTATGCTTCTTTTCTATGGAATTTACTTACTAGTGTTCTTCAATTTTCATTCCACAAGAAACCCCCAAAAAAAATATTTATTAAAAAAAAAAAAAAAAAACTCCCATCCTCCAACAATATTAAAAAAAGTGATTTTAATATCTATTACATTAATTTTCATTCCACAAGAAACCCACATTTCATATTTCCATGCGTTCGATGCAATTTCCCTAGTAGTGGAGTGATTTTCACAGAAATATCCCAAACATAATTTATAAATTAAAGATCTGGACCTTCGACTCTACGTCAAACTAAACGCAACTTTCGCGGAACTCAAATGTTTCTTTATCATGTAAGACTCTAATGCTTCAAAGAAAGCGCGTGGAATTTAGTAAGTCAGTTATTTATTTATTTTCATAGTTGCGCGCGATTCAAGTGTTGAATTTGACCTTAATAAATTAAGTGGGGTCAGTCAAATTGATGTATTGACTCCGACTTTTGATGTCGGTAACGAAAGTAAGTCAAATTGGCGTATTGACTTGGGTATTTTTGTTTTGGTTTTCCTCACACCTCATCATTTTCTTCGCTTCTCCCACCTTCTTTCTTTGCTATTAAACTGTCATTCATCTTCACCTGTTTAACTCATTTCTTCTACTCATGAAAATGGAAGGACTATCTCTTCATCTATCCCATTCGCAGCATTTCACTCTACCCGCTGTATACATCTTTCTTTTCTTTACAATATGCATGCCATGCCTCGCTTCTTCATCTCAAGCTTGTCCAGAAGACTTCGAATGCGGGAATCAAAGATTCGAATATCCCTTCGGAGCAAGGAGCAGCGGCTGCAGTGACCCTGCTCTTCAGCTCGATTGTGATCATACAGTGAATATGACTGTAATTAACATCAGTGGCTACCAATACTACCTACTGAAAAATTTTCACCATTGGAAAGAAGGTCATGCCAATGAGATGAAAATAGTTGATAGAAATATGTGGGGAGATTCATGCAACCCGTCGACCAGTAACCATACAATGGAATTCTGGTCTAACCCTCAGTTTCGCATTTCTGATAAATGCGTGAATATAAGTCTATGGGGAGAGTGCACAGAAGAGATCAGAAAGTACCCGCCCACTGAAGTGTATGCTTTAGAATGTAATAAGAATTGGTACTATTCAGTCTTGAATTTGGGTGCGTCTTGTAAATCATTAGTGCATCTACCTGTTGAAAAATTCGACAAAAGTAATCTACCGAAGCTTGGAAGTATAAAGTATGGGTTCAAAATAAATTGGAGTTTCAGTAAAGGTTGTGAGAATTGCGAGTCAAAGAAAGAGCTTTGCAATTACGACAACAATGATTCGACGCAATTGAGTTGCAAACCGAGGAGCCCTGGTAAGACTCTTTTAACTCCTTGCTTACTTAATTGGCAGATTAAGGATAAGCGTCAAACTTTTATGTCTAAAGATTTTTTTTTTAATTATATTTCCTAACCATACTACTAATACTATCTTTGTCATTATTTATAATTGAGAACATGTAGGTGGGTTTAACACTGCTAAGAAGACCGTTGTTGCTCTTGGTGTGTATCCCTTCCTCTTTATGTCCATAACTTATACAGCAAAGTTAAATATGTTTGTAGAATAGATACGAGTTTTTTTTTCACTTTTCACAAGGTTAAGAGAAATTTCATCTATTACATTAATTTCGATCATCCTATGGCTTAAAAGTAGACATATGATGAATTCTTTATTATTTTGGTGGTAAAAAAGGAAAGTTATCACGAAATTAACAAACAATGTGAGGTTACCATTAAGAAACGGGTCCAAAAAAATAATAGAAAACATAACAGGAGCTGCTAAAACAGGGCATAGAACAGAGTTAAATGGTTGAAAAACTATTATATTAAAGTAGCTTTTATTACATTCTATTTATGTCTTGTATTGCTGTGCACAATTATATTTTAAGAATTTTTAAATCTGAAATGTTCTAATTTTTAAGTTTTTCTATTTTTAATTTTTGACAATCTTAATTTTCCCTAAGAGGGAGAGGAAGTCCCAAGCTGAGAGTCAAGCTATTATTCTAGGTGAGCATTGTTGGGTATAAGAATTTTGGGGAATTTCATGGATTGAGGCTTTATGAGAAGGTGTATGCATTCTTTTATATTCGCTGAATTTTATGGACTGAGGCGTTGTGGACAACTCAAGGATTGAAACTGCCATCATCGCAAATGAATGTCACTTCTTTCTTCATATTTACTCATATATCTATTTCTTTGTCATTGTATTTCATTGATGTGAGCTTTTTATTCAGGTGTGGCCATTGGAACCATTGCATTGTTATTGACGGGAGTATCACTTTTCTTTGTTAATCGGAAAAGGGGGCTATCTACTTCCTCCAAGAGACCCGATCTTTCCAATATGGAGAAATTCCTGCAAGATTATGTTCATCAAATGCCAAGTAGATATTCATATTCTCAGCTCATGAAGATCACCAATAAATTTGCACATAATGTAGGGGAAGGAGGTTTCAGCATGGTATATAAAGGAAAGCTACCTACTGGCGATCTGGTCGCCATTAAATTGCTTGACCAGTCAAGGCACTGTGAGAATCAATTCATGAATGAAGTAGCAACCATCGGAAGGATCCATCATGTTCACTTGGTTCGCCTGATGGGATACTGCTATGAAGAACACAGAAATGCATTGGTGTACGAGTACATGGCCAATGGATCTCTAGACAAATTTATATTTGTAGGAAGAGAGAAAGAAGCAATCCTAAATTGGGCACAACTATATTCAATTGCTTTGGGAGCAGCTCGTGGAATAGCCTACTTACACCAAGATTGTGACAACCGTATCATTCATTTCGACATAAAACCCCACAACATATTACTGGATGAAGATTTCACACCAAAGGTAGCTGATTTTGGTTTGGCAAAACTCTGCAGAAAGAAAGAGGATCATATATCAATGACAGCAGCAAGAGGAACACCAGGATATGTTGCTCCAGAGGTGTGGAATAGAAATATGGGACCTGTAACAGACAAATCAGATGTTTACAGTTTTGGAATGGTATTATTAGAGATGGTTGGAGGAAGGAAGAATGTTGATGTGCAGGCAAGCCGATCCAGTCAATTGTATTTTCCAGAGTGGGCATTCAAATTGATGGAGAATGGGCAATTGGAAAGGGGGTTGAGAGGAAGTGGTAAAACAGAAATAGAATGCGAAGGGAAGGAGAAGGCAATAAGACTGGCCAGAGTAGGATTATGGTGCATTCAATACAATTCAACAGATCGACCAAGCATGAACACGGTGGTTCAAATGTTGGAAGGAAATGGTGTTGATATAACGAATCCTCCTCTTCCTTTCAAATATTCAATCAGGGCTACACTTTCAATAGATTCAAGTGAAGAATCTTTTGTGTAAGGAACCGAGGAAACCTCTTTCCAACCCATATTTATAGTCCTCGACATTATTGTGAGGAGGTGGGAACAAAAGAGGGAGATCGCTTTGACAAAAAGTCAGAGAGTATACTCTATGTCAATTTGTTCCGACTTCATCATCTGAATATTTTAGAGATAAAATTTTAACATTGGATTTTTAATTTAGCAAGGACCACTTTTTAGTTATGAGGTACATTTTTTTGTTTTGTGATTTATACAATATTTATCTATCCAATTTTAAATGTTGTATGAGCTATACCAACTAGCGTAATTTCAATATATCATTATAAAAAAATTTAAAAGATAAAATATTATTTATTTATTTTTTAAGGTTAAATTATTAGTTCATGTTGATAGGCAGGTATACTATTGCATCTATTGCATTTTCTTTCGAATTAGTCGCTTGGTCAATTAGATTGTATTGTTTAAACTTTTTTTTTTCCTATAGTTGGGATTTAAACGCATATTTTTTGTGCTTGAAAATTATAGTTGTAATCAATTGAAAATTTCAGATTTGTTAAAGGGTTAGCACAATAACAGAAAATCCAAAGAAGTAACAAAGCACAAAGGAAAATAGCATGAAAACAAAAGAGCAATATTACCCTAGTCTTCAACTTCCATGGTTCATCTTTGTTACACCTCCTAACTTGCAAAAAATAAAGATGCCCTCAGATTTGTATGAGCAACTATGACATGTGCCTAAGTCCTATGCAAGTGTTGAAGGATTTGCATAAATGAAAATAACCTAATAATAAGCTAGAATGACAAATGACTGCAAGTGCTAAATGACCATAACCTAAGTTGACAGAAAATGACATGAACCAGAGAGAGACAATTGACAGGAACTGGAGAGAGCCAAATGAGGATAAAATTTCCCTTTTATAAAAATTGCAATTTCGAATGTGTGGCCAGGATGAGAAGATGACAAAAAACCCTAGAATCAATGATCAAGATTGAATGTTGCAATAAGAATTAGGGTTAGGTCAAAATTAGGGCAAATGATAAGGATGAAGGGCCAAGATTGAATTATAAGATAATTCAATCAAGGGCTGAAATTAAATGAGATGTCAAAAGATAAGAATAAATTTGGAAGATAAGACTGGCACGAACAAAGAGGTTGCTAGAGAAATTAAATAATAAAATTTATTTACTCCAGGTGACCGGTAAATAATTGAATAATAAAGATATTATTTAATTATGGAGGAATGTGATAAAAAGAATTATTTTGAATTAAATGATGATTTAATTCAAAACTCAAGAGAGTGGACTAAATTAAATAAATAAAATTTATTTAATTAATGAGAGAAAAGACTAATGAATAATTAAAATTATTTAATTATAGTGGAAAGTGGACAAAAATTAAATAAATAAGAATTTATTTAATTTTAGAAAGAAGGCTTAATTAGTGATGTAATTAAATAAATAAAAATTATTTAATTAATCAGGGAGGAATAAAGATAAAAATGAATTAATTAAATAATTAAAATTATTTATTCAATAGAAAATTATGACTTTAGAAAATAATTAAATAACTAAAAATTATTTAACTATTAAGAAATGAAAAGGCAATGTTGAATTGCACCTAAGAGCTACAAGCCTAGGACAATTTTTATGTGTCTACATTTTGCCCCTCAAGCAGTCATAATGTAGCATGCTGCATTGTGACAAAGAAAAATAAGCCAAAAATGCCCCAAAGGCAAAATAAGATGAGAAAGAATGATGAGGGAGGGTTACGGTATGCCCCCTCGAGAGAAAAGACGGGTTCCAAGAACATGGGTGTGCTATTGAAATTGATGAGAAGACTAGAATATGAACAGACAAAGAAATGTTAGTGCAAAAAAAAGATGTGAATGATGATACATGGATGCAATGCCTATAAGGGAGATGGGAGAGAGAAGATGACAAGACTAAAGAAGATGCATGTTAGTTCCTAGACCAAATCCTTCAAACATTGACATAGGACTTTAATATTTATTGCTCTTAATCATCATTGGGCGGTAAAAATGACACAAATAGACAACAAACACAATGGTATGACATAGACCAAAGTGTGCAAGGTCATCCACTTGAAAAATAGACAGTCACAGACAAGGAATGTCCTAACTCATACTAAGGTTCATGTTGCCCCAAATTTTGTCAAAACAATCCACGTATTGTGCCAGCTAGAGAAAATAAATAGGCCAGAGACGCCATCGCGACCTCTAAATCCTTCCATGGACATCCCTCGAGGTAGCTAGTAACATGACCAAAAGACAAGACAATAAAAATATAAGACAAAATAGCCAAGATAGTCAAAAGATAAGAAATATTAACAGCCATGTAATTTTGTTTGCCAATGTTTGTTTGCCAAATATTGAATTCTTGTTTGATTTGACAGTTTTGACAGTTTAAGAGTTTTGCCAATTTGACGGTGTTGACGGTTTGACGGGGCCTATTGTCAAGAAGGACACATCCTGAAAAAGGAAAAGGACATTTTGATGAGGTCTAACTCCAAGAAGGACACATCTTGAAGAGGACCAAAGAGTGATGAGATTGACATTGTTTTGACTAATGTGTTTTGGCAAGTTGACTGATGTTGACTGTATGATTGATTGGACTATGTTGTCTAATTTTGACCAATTTTGACATTGACGTTTCAAATGACTGTCTTGTGTTCGAGTTTGACTATGTCTGACTTATTTGACCGACGTGACGATTGTGACAAATGCCATGATTTTATTTGGACCAACCTAAAAGGACTGACCTAATGTCTCAGGGACTCATCGACCGATGGCCTTGCCTACATAGCAAATGCACAGAGACAACGTAGTTCGACAATGACATGGACTGACTGACATGACTGACTTTGACTCTAGCCAGATTCCTTTCACATTGATCGGATGTTTTTGTATTTTCTCCTGACCTTTATGATGTTTTTGCCCTTTTTCGTGATATTTTATGATAAGTTTTGGTTTTTCAGACATTTTATGATTTTTGGATTTTCGACGCTTAAGAGGATCGGACAAATGCATATGATTGATGCCTACATATGAGAATCCAAGGACAAACATGATTGTGCCCCTAGTCAAGCTGAATACCAATTGAAAAGTGATGACAACATTGTTTGACGTGGGAAGGACGCATCCCAAAACAATGTGAGGACGATGACAATAAAGTGACGAAAGTATGGAGGTCTACAGCCGAGCTAGGAATGCAGTCAAGTAATGTTTTGGATAATGCGCTTGTATGAATTGGACTCATTGCATTTGGAATGACTTGGTTAGGACTAGATGGGATGATGATTATCCTTAAACCGTTTGACAAGGGAAAGCCAAGATAGGTGATAGACATGAAAGTATAGGGGGTGGCCTTGGTAAAAGATAGGAGACATGAGATTAATGGAATTGTCATATGATTTTTAAGGACTATGTCGTATAATGACAATAAGACTATGATGGTCAATGACATGATGTTTTATGAATCATGTATGACTTAAGGATAGACATGTCAAGAGTTTTCCCCAAAGCGTGATTTATGTGTGCTATTTTTATGTCAAGACCAAGGTAGGTGGGAAAATGGACGAAAATGATAGGGCTTAGATGGATGTCAATGTCATGAGGAAGGCATGGGAAATGAGACGACTTTCCCCCAAGTGTAAAAAATCTCGATAGATGATTTATTTTACACATGACGCTTGCCAGTTTTCATCATGGTACTTAATATCCAAGGTACCGGTTGCCAAGTTTTCACCTGGATGAAATTTTTCTCTTTATCACTATTTTTTTGACTTTGATTTTTTTTTTTTTTCGGTGTCACCAAGATGCCCATTTGCCAAGCTTTCACTGTAAGTGACGATTTTTAATTTTTTAATTTTTTGTATTTCGATTTTGCATAGCCTGATGCTTTAGGACAACCACCGACTATTCAATCCAATCACCTGCAGCTCATGTAGAGACTGCATCATGATATGCCAATAATGACCTTGTTGAAGGAGCTGTCCGTCGTGATTGTAGAAAAATTTTGTATACAACTCCATCAATGTCATTGCATCCTTTCGGGATACTCGCTATCTTTATCGAAAATACGCATTATCGCAATAGAGTGCTGCCATGAGAGTCCTTGGCAAGAAAGAGCTGTCACCATGACATGACCTGATTTGTGATGTAGGATTTTTGGGACTTTAGGTGAGATGTAGGATTATGACAAATGATGGTAGACGTGGAAAGATTGTTTGGACGTTTGGACGAATCACTTTTTATTTTCCAAACTTGGGATGGTGTATGACTTTATTCTGAGGGGATGGCATTTGAACCAACACTTCATGTCTTGATCGGATGACTTCATTTGAAGGAGGTGGATGTGTTATATGTGGAGTCCTCTCTGGTTCCGTACCCCACACATCTATTGACTCTTTGACATATTTTTTTTGCTTGATCCATCTTTCTTTGGGATCCATTTTAATTTCATTTGTCCACTTGTCCTTTTGTTTGATTCAATGGCCTTTGACATTTGATTTTGATCTTTTGATTTGTAAGACTTTTGTTTTTGTTGGTTCCAAAGGGAAGGTTTATTTATGATGGAATGACGATTTATGGTGTGGGTGGAGGGGGTGTTGGCAACAATCTTATGACAAGGATTTCTCATGGATTCCATTTTGATGTTTGTATTTGACAAAGTTGCCCCCAATATCAAGGAGGTACCACTGACATCATTTGATTTGCTGACTGAAGAATACCCAAGACCTTGATGTCTATAATTTGCCTGAAGCTGTACTGGTTCAAGAATGCCTTGCTCATGTATGCCTAGTCCTTTGCCTTGATATTGCATGCTTTGACAGATTCTATTTGCAATGGGGTATTTATTGTTTTGAAAGCAAGATGCTAACCCATCATGATGTCTATGGACACTCTCACTTGTAATATTTTCATTTGCAAGAAATCCTGCTCTAACAAAGATAGATGCCCCTAATTGATAAAGTGTCTTAGCTTCATTGTCTTGTTGGCCATATTCTTGACTGATATCTTTTGTCTGATCATGTGACATGTCAAGTTCAAATGACTCTATTGGTTATTTCAAGGCAATGTCAAAGCCATCATTATTTTTAGTGTCATAGAGTCCAATGATTTTAGCTATAACTTGATCATATGCAAGCATGTCCTTAGTGGAAGATTCTTGTTCTGGAGGAATATCATCTATGTGTCCCATGAAGGCAAGTGTCTCATCATAGGAAGTGTCAATAGTCGAGGCTTGTATAGGGTCGACAAGTGTTTGATCATGAATTGCATAAAGGTCAATGAGTGGATCATTTTGGACTTCTTGGTCAATGGTAGGGTCTTGCTCGAAGATGGGGTTGTCATGGATTATATAGTCAGAAATAGAGCCATTGTCAAGGAGAGGTGTGTTTTGGATGTCATGATTGTCTTGAAGGACTTCATGGATGGACTGAAAGATAGGGTCATTGGATGAACTACCTTGTTCTTGACATGAGGGTGACATTATAAGGTCATGCTTTGGGCTTTCATTTTGACATGTACCCTCAAGTTTATTAAATGGGATTTGACTTTGGACTATGATAGAATTTTCATGACTAGATGTGGCTTGTGAGGGGGTGACTTGAAAGGATTAATGACCAAAGGACTAGAATAGGATGTGGGAACTTGGACTGGACTAGTATATGAAGGACTAGGATATGACATGGGTACTTGCATTGGACTAGTATGTGAAGGACTAGGGTATGACATGGAGACTTGGACCGGATATGACATGGAGTCTTGGAGTGGAGTAGGATGTGATGGCATATGATGTGACATGGGGACTTCGGCTATATTAGTTGGTAATGATATAGGGACTTGGACTGGATTGGAGTAAGGTTGACTAAAATGGGACGTGGAGACTTGGGCCGAATTGATATGGTATGATGTGGGGACGTGACATGTGTTGGTAGATGGTTGGTAAGGCATGTGGACTTGGACGGAATTGATAGGTGAAGGGTTAAAATATGACGTGGAGGTATGGAATGGACTAGTGGACAATTGACTTCCCTTGTCAAGGTTAGGATAAGGGTGATAAGTGGATGTTTGTTGTGAATTATTGGTAGGATTCATGTCAAGTGACTGTTGATGGTGAGGGTAGATGGATGGTGGCAAGGTATTTATGTCAAATCCTTGTGGTAACTTAGCCCCTTCGTCCAAAAGCATGGCTAGATGCCTTTGAGGGTCACGTAAGAGATATTTTTTTACAAAGGAGACTATGTCAGGATTTTGCTTGGCAGCTTCTATGTCTTTGAAATATACTCGTCCATTTTGGTCTCTTTGTATGAATGGTTCAAAAATGTTTTTTGATGAAGATGGCATGTTCATGGGAGGTTGCATGTTCATGTTGTGAAATGGGTCGGAAAAGGTCCAATGTTGGTTTGTGTCATAAGTGTTATTGTCGATGTTGGGATTGGAATCTTGTCTAGAGTTTGCCATTTGTTGTTGTTGTCTTTGAAGCCTAGTCTCAACCGTAAAAGGGATTTGCTCAAATGAGGATGATGAGAATGATAAGTAAATGCAAGGATGACACTAGCCTATGTTTTTGTATTTTTTTGATAAAGGATGACAATGCAAGACTATGTTTTTGGATTTTTTGGATAATAAGGGATGCAATATGACAATGTTGTCTAAAGAAAATGACTAATGCCACATGACAATGAAGACTAAGATGACAAGTTATGACACTAATTTTTGGAGTATGTCAATGCAAGGTGATAATGACGTTTGCCTAAGGAAAATGACCAATGCAAGGTGATAAAATGTCAAATGTCAAGGTGACAATGAAGATGTTGACTAAGGAAAATGACCAATGCCAAGCTAGATGCCAAATGAGGACTATGATGGACAATGAAGATGTTTAATAAGGAAAATGACCAATGCCAAGCTAGATGCCAAATGAGGACTATGATGGACAATGCCGAGTCTAAGTTCAAAATGAGGACTAAAATTGTTTTCTGATGTTTTGTTGAAAAGTCTAAGTTGTCCAAGGTCGATTGTTTGTGTCCAGATTTGTGAATGTTGTGTATAATGTTTGAGTAATTTAACAAGCACTTGACAAGCACAATGTTTTGAATGTAACCAATCGCACATCAAATAAGTACAATCCTAGGTTAGGCCATGACAATATTCACTAGATTCCACGTGGGTTTCCCCAACCGCATATTTGTAGCGTGTGAATTCAGAAGCTTGGCTGCACGGGCTCCCCCTTACAGTGCACTCTCTTCTCAGGCCAACCAAGCTTCCAACCCCCATGAAACTCCTATGGCGAGCTGATCACATCTACTACAAACTACGAAAGTGTGGATGCCTTCACACCGACCGGTGCTGCGCTAGCAAATAGAAGGATTTTGGCTTACTACACAAGATTTTTTAGTTCGGGCATTTCATTCGTGGAGCGTGATCCATGCGGTGAGAGTCCCCTTTCAGATCCATCTCGTCGGAACCATGCTCGTGATTCTTGGGCTTTCCCCAAGAACCCACTTTTATATACCGGTTGGAAGTCCCTCGGTGTCAGGGTGCTACCGGTCTGAGTCGTCCTGGGGTGAGTACTTTTTCCCACCAGAACAGGCTCAAGTTCTAGAGTCAGTAACCATTTCTCTTACACCCAGGATCGCACGAATGCGCAAGGGGAGAGGATACTCCGATATACCGAATCGTGAAGGGTAATTAACAAATAAAGATGGGTCTAATTTTCTGATCACAAAGTTTTCACCAAGTGAGAGCATACTCACCTACCATCTTGCAAGCACAATCAACCAAAGAAGACATGTGTTCTTTTTATATGCCCCAAAATCAAATGTTTGCTAATCTATAAAAGAAAAACAAGCACAATGTTTGTTTATTCCTTCATTGACATGCGAATCTACAAACAATGAATATTAGTAGTCTCATATGCAATGGTCTTGGACACACGAATGAGAATCGCCACACGCTACAAGAAAAGATTAGTCACAACAACTCTGATTTTTAGAAAAAATTTTGACAGTAAAATGAAAAATACAGAGAATAGAGTCTATCTAAAATCTCAAGAGGTTTCCAAAAATATAAATAAATCAGAAAAATTTGCTGTTTTGCACCAGAAATTAATTTTTTATGAAAATTCATAAAAAAATTATAAAAAATACTAAACAGCTCTAAAAATTCTGATGTTTTTACTGGCGTTGTCTGATGTCATTCCAAATCTGCAAAAAAAAATTTGTGAGTATATCTGCAACTGTGAGTGAGATCTAAGCAAATTTGTTTTAAACCCTAATTTCAAAAACTCTGATTTTTGACTAATAATTGCACATAAAAATTTAAAACCTAAAGAGTAGACCCCTATTAAAATTAAAAGAGCTTTCCAGAAATGTAAACATATCTGAAAAATCCGATCATTTACTCCAGAAATTAATTTTTTATTAAAAACAGAAAAATAATTATAAAAAATTCAAATCGGCCCCAAAAAATCTGAGTTTTGGAATGAAATCTCTAAACATTGTCTCCAATCAAGTAAAAAATTGTCCTAGGCTTGCAACCTAGATTATTCAACATTGCCCCCTTTCATTCTTAATAATTAAACACCTTTAATTATTTAATTATTTCTAAAGTCATATCTTTCTATTAATTAAATAATTTTAATTATTTAATTAATTCATTTTTATCTTTATTCCTCCCTGACACTAAATAATTTTATTTTATTTAATTACTACTAATTAAGCCTTTCTTTTCTAAAAATTAAATAAATTTTATAATTTATTTAATTTTTGTCCACTTTCCACTATAATTAAATAATTATTTTAATTATTTAATTATTCATTAGTCTTTTCTCTCATTAATTAAATAAATTTTATTTATTTAATTTAGTCAATTCTCTTGAGTTTTGAATTAAATCATTATTTAATTCAAAACAATTCTTTTGTCACATTCCTCCATAATTAAATAATATCTTTATTATTTAATTATTTACTGGTCACCTGGAGTAAATAAATTTTATTATTTAATTTCTCCAGCAACCTCTTTGTCCATGCCAATCTTATCTTCCAAATTTATTCTTATCTTTCTCATTTAATTCTGACCCTTGATTGAATTATCTTATAATTCAATCCTGGCCCTTCATTCTTATCATTTTCCCTAATTTTGACCTAACCCTAATGCACATCAACATTTAATCTTGATCATTGATCTTAGGGTTTTTGTCATCTTCTCATCCTGGCCACACATTTGAAATTGCAATTTTTATAAAAGGGCAATTTTACCCTCATTTGGCTCTCTCCAGTTCCTGTCAATTGTCTCTCTCTGGTTCATGTCATTTTCTGTCAACTTAGGTTATGGTCATTTAGCATTTGCAGTCATTTGTCATTCTAGCTTATTATTAGGTTATTTTCATTTATGCAAATCCTTCAACACTTGCATAGGACTTAGGCACATGTCATAGTTGCTCATACAAATCTGAGGGCATCTTTATTTTCTGCAAGTTAGGAGGTGTAACAAAGATGAACCATGGAAGTTGAAGACTAGGGTAATATTGCTCTTTTGTTTTCATGCTATTTTCCTTTGTGCTTTGTTACTTCTTTGGATTTTCTGTTATTGTGCTAACCCTTTAACAAATCTAAAATTTTCAATTGATTACATTGGTGAACCTGACATATTTGGACAAATAAAAAACCATTTTTGGAGTTGGTTTCTTCTTATTGCAGGTTTTGTTAGCTTTTTGTTGCAGGTTTGGCATCATTTTTGGACAAAACCCTAGTTTCCAAGGATTCGACCATATCTTTCACACAGCTTTGTATTTTCTCACAATTTTTTTTTCTGTAGTTCGAGGACACTATCAAGAGCTCTCATTCCAAAACTCAGATTTTTTTGGATCTGTTTTTCATTTTTTATAATTATTTTTCTATTTTTAATAAAAAATTAATTTCGGGATTAAATGATCGAATTTTTCAGATATGTTTACATTTCTGGAAAGCTCTTTTAATTTTAATAGGGGTCTACTCTTTAGGTTTTAAATTTTTATGTGCAATTATTAGTCAAAAATTAGAGTTTTTGAAATTAGGGTTTAAAACAAATTTGCTTAGATCTCACTCACAGTTGCAGATATACTCACAAATGTTTTTTTGCAGATTTGGGATGACATCAGACAATTCTAGTAAAAAAATCAGAATTTTTAGAGCTGTTTGGTATTTTTTATATTTTTTTTATGAATTTTCATAAAAAATTAATTTCTGGTGCAAAACAGCAAATTTTTCTGATTTATTTATATTTTTGGAAACCTCTTGAGATTTTAGATAGACTCTATTCTCTGTATTTTTCATTTTACTATCAAATTTTTTTCTAAAAATCAGAGTTGTTGTGACTAATCTTTTCTTGTAGCGTGTGGCAATTCTCATTCGTGTGTCCAAGACCATTGCATATGAGACTACTAATATTCATTGTTTGCAGATTCACATGTCAAAGAAGGAATAAAAAAACATTGTGCTTGTTTTTCTTTTATAGATTAGCAAACATTTGATTTTGGGGCATATAAAAAGAACACATGTCTTCTTTGGTTGATTATGCTTGCAAGATGGTAGGTGAGTATGCTCTCACTTGGTGAAAACCTTGTGATCAGAAAACCAGACCCATCTTTATTTGTTAATTACCCTTCACGATTCGGTATATCAGAGTATCCTCTCCCTTGCACATTGATGCGATCCACAGGTATAAGAGAAAGCGAGTTCTGACTCTAGAACTTGGAGCTGTTGCGAGGGTGGAAAAAAGTACTCACCATGGGGCTGACTGAGACCGGTAGCACCTGACAGGGACTTCAATGCATTGTTATATAAAGTGGAGTTCTTAAAGGAAAGCCCAAGAATCCGGCGTGGATTCGATGAGATGGATCCGGGGACTCGCCCGCGCGGATCGCCCACCGAGGAAGCGGAATGCGAACTAAAACTCTTGTGTAAATGGCAAAAATCGCTTCACCATTGCTTCAAGCTTTCGGTCGGTGTGAAGGCATCCACACTTTTTCAGTTTGGCAGTAGTGCATGATCATTTCGCCATGGGAGTTTCATGGGGGTTGAGCTTGAGGATTTGACTTTGAGAGGAGAGTTACCTTGTAAAGGGGAGCCGTGCAGCCAAGAAACTACGAATTCACACGCTACAAATATGCGGTTGGGGAAACCCACGTGGAATCTAGTGAATATTGTCATGGCCTAACCTAGGATTGTACTTATTTGATGTGTGATTGGTTACATTCAAAACATTGTGCTTGTCAAGTGCTTGTTAAATTACTCAAACATTATACACAACATTCACAAATCTGGACACAAACAATCGACCTTGGACAACTCAGACTTTTCAACAAAACATCAGAAAACAATTTTAGTCCTCATTTTGAACTTAGACTCGGCATTGTCCATCATAGTCCTCATTTGGCATCTAGCTTGGCATTGGTCTTTTTCCTTAGTCAACATCTTCATTGTCCATCATAGTCCTCATTTGGCATCTAGCTTGGCATTGGTCATTTTCCTTAGTCAACATCTTCATTGTCACCTTGACATTTGACATTTTATCACCTTGCATTGGTCATTTTCCTTAGGCAAACGTCATTATCACCTTGCATTGACATACTCCAAAAATTAGTGTCATAACTTGTCATCTTAGTCTTCATTGTCATGTGGCATTAGTCATTTTCTTTAGACAACATTGTCATATTGCATCCCTTATTATCCAAAAAATCCAAAAACATAGTCTTGCATTGTCATCCTTTATCAAAAAAATACAAAAACATAGGCTAGTGTCATCCTTGCATTTACTTATCATTCTCATCATCCTCATTTGAGCAAATCCCTTTTACGGTTGAGACTAGGCTTCAAAGACAACAACAACAAATGGCAAACTCTGGACAAGATTCTAATCCCAACATCGACAATAACACTTATGACACAAACCAACATTGGACCTTTTCCGACCCATTTCACAACATGAACATGCAACCTCCCATGAACATGCCATCTTCATCAAAAAACATTTTTGAACCATTCATACAAAGAGACCAAAATGGGCGAGTATATTTCAAAGACATAGAAGCTGCCAAGCAAAATCCTGACATAGTCTCCTTTGTAAAAAAATATCTCTTACGTGACCCTCAAAGGCATCTAGCCATGCTTTTGGACAAAGGGGCTAAGTTACCACAAGGCTTTGACATAAATACCTTGCCACCATCCATCTACCCTCACCATCAAAAGTCACTTGACATGAATCCTACCAATAATTCACAACAAACATCCACTTATCACCCTTATCCTAACCTTGACAAGGGAAGTCAATTGTCCACTAGTCCATTCCATACCTCCACGTCATATTCTGACCCTTCACCTATCAATTTCGTCCAAGTCCACATGCCTTACCAACCATCTACCAACACATGTCACGTCCCCACATCATACCATATCAATTCGGCCCAAGTCTCCACGTCCCATTTTAGTCAACCTTATGCCAATCCAGTGCAAGTCCCTATATCATTACCAACTAATATAGTCAAAGTCCCCATGTCACATCATATGCCATCACATCCTACTCCAGTCCAAGACTCCATGTCATATCCGGTCCAAGTCTCCACGTCATACCCTAGTCCTTCACATACTAGTCCAATGCAAGTACCCATGTCATATCCTAGTCCTTCATCTACTAGTCCAGTCCAAGTTCCCACATCCTATTCTAGTCCTTTGGTCATTAATCCTTTTCAAGTCACCCCCTCACAAGCCACATCTAGTCATGAAAATTCTATCATAGTCCAAAGTCAAATCCCATTTAATAAACTTGAGGATACATGTCAAAATGAAAGCCCAAAGCATGACCTTATAATGTCACCCTCATGTCAAGAACAAGGTAGTTCATCCAATGACCCTATCTTTCAGTCCATCCATGAAGTCCTTCCAGACAATCATGACATCCAGAACACACCTCTCCTTGACAACGGCTCTATTTCTGACTATATAATCCATGACAACCCCATCTTCGAGCAAGACCCTACCATTGACCAAGAAGTCCAAAATGATCCACTCATTGACCTTTATGCAATTCATGATCAAACACTTGTCGACCCTATACAAGCCTCGACTATTGACACTTCCTATGATGAGACACTTGCCTTCATGGGACACATAGATGATATTCCTCCAGAACCAGAATCTTCCACTAAGGACATGCTTGCATATGATCAAGTTATAGCTAAAATCATTGGACTCTATGACACTAAAAATAATGATGGCTTTGACATTGCCTTGAAAGCACCAACAGAGTCATTTGAACTTGACATGTCGCATGATCAGACGAAAGATATTAGTCAAGAATATGGCCAACAAGACAATGAAGCT